>JAIUSX010000150.1:1229472-2458944 GCA_026573805.1 Hesperophylax magnus | reverse complement strand
AGCAAAGGAATGAATTGAGTGCAGTTTCATACCCTTGTCCCTGTGGGAGATAAACACAGGCTACATGGATAGTACGTTTGGAGGTATAGTTAGAAGGAGGAATAGTTACCCAGATACATTCAGCATTGCAGACCAATTCTTCGCGAGGATAAGCGTTAAGATTGTTATGTGTTATGATCATCACTCCACCACCTCAACGAGAATCTTCTTGGTTGTTTATGCTATTAATTGTAATGTTATTTGATCTATCCCGTCTGAAAACGCTGTAAAATTCTGTTGGTGCCAGTTCCGGATCTAAAATAGAATTAATTAGCCAAGTTTCAGAAATACCGAATATGTAACAATCGTCATTCAATAAAATATTATTGTGAAATATGTCTGTTTTAGTGCGTAGTCCTCTACAGTTTTGATACATAATAGTAATCATCGTGAATTATGTAAGTTTTTCTATAAGTGTAAATAATTTTGGTAAAGATAAGAGATAAAAAAAAATAATCATAATAAATGCAGAGTTTTATGAAGGACGCGCATGATGTTATACTATACTGGTGAAATAGTGAAATATAAATGTGAGCATCAAGTACGGAGAGCATGTTAGGAAAGAGGGGGGGATTGAGAGTGGAATGGGGGAATGGTGTAAGGTTGTGGATAAATAATACGTCGATTACTCGACGAATTATAGAATTACAAAACATATGATTATAAACAATATAAGAAGATAACAATATATAAGGAAATAGAAAAAACTAATTTAAAAAAAAAAAACATATAAATTACTATATTCAACGGAAGGTTAAATAAAAATAAAAATGATAAAAATGCAAGAAGTGCGCGATGATCTTAATAGTACGGTTGTAAATTTAAAGAAATATTTTTAGCATAAACAAAATATTAATTTATAAGATATGTACGATATATAATCATTTCTAAAATTACATCATAGATACCTAAGTGAATTGTTGGTATATGTGAGTTGTGAGTTACTTGTGAAATACACGTAAATATTATACATATACATACACATACACACATATGTATATATATTTTTTAATCATTGGTGAAATATAATAATATTTTTAATATACGCAATGTTCAATACGTCATATACCTACATACATTTTTCAAATCAATTACAAATAACAACGACATCTATGAAGTAATAGAAGGTGACAATATGATTAAAAAAAATTATAATGGTACAGGTATATAAAACTTCAAATCAAAAAAAAGTTAGAGCAAATAAAGGCAATCTAAATTTATCAATAAAAGAGTTGAAAGATAGACTTACATTTATATAATAACATCATAATATGAAAAATAGAGTAAAATAGAGTAGAAAGATAGACTTACATTCATATAATAATATCACAATACGAATGTAAATCTTTATAATATCATATTGTAAACGAAATGTAGGTACCGAGACGCTAAGAAGTCTGTGTGTATAGTTCGCGGTGTAGTTCACTTATTTATAAAAGTAGATAAATTAATATAGGCTTTGTGTCTCTGTTGCGCAGAGTAAATAATAAACAGGTAAGAGATACGTACATACTACATATACATATATTTATGAACATATTTTTAAAAATTATTTTTTATTTTTATGGATAGTGAAATATAATAATATTTCTGGTATGTGCAATGTTCAATACGTCACATACCTATTTAAATTTTTCAAAGCAATTACAAATTAATAATATGAACAGCTTGATTATAGCTTGTAAGTATACGAATAAAATAAAGTAGAGACCGTATCAATAGTATAAGGATTATTGTTAGTAGGCATTCTTGAAATATAGACAATATCTATTTGTAGCATTGTAGATAGATATGTACATGAGAGATATACAATGTTAAAGTATTATTAACATGATATACATGGAAAACATAAGATAAACATGAATAATGAACAGTAATAATAGTATCACTGCATTTTGAGCATAGGTACATGAGATATAGGTATACAATGAGATAAAGGCACACAATATCGTCGAAATTGTAAATAAAGGTCGTGAAGTACACACGCTGCCAGTAGCCTAATTGTAAGTAGGTATCAACAACTGTAAGATGCGCGGTATTGCGATAATTTGCCTGCACGAGTATTATAATACGGGCGTTTCTAAATGTGTATAATATTTTAGCAGGCTGAATTGAATAATAATAATTACTTGATTGTATGGCAAGCGGGTACTACATAGGTATTCATAAGATGTTTGTTATTATGGTTTGTGGGCAGATTAATAATAAAGTTATAATATGTAGGATAAGTTATAATGCGATAATGTAAGTTAAGTATATTATATATGTACCTACGTACTTATTGATAATTCAAACTATTCACCATTCGAGCAAAATATGTTTTTAATAACGTAGTTTTAGAGATTATTATTTATATTATCAAAAATAAATCACTTTTTATTATTATTTTTAGTAACCTACTTTTAAAAATACCGATAATGATGCCACAAGGTATTTATGCTAAGTTTGAAGAGATTATTATTTATGTTTATTGGTTTTGGAACGCAGACCGATCGGTCTGGAGTTATCATTAACAGAACCAGCATATAATATAATAGACCCATCGAAGAAGGTACAAACTGCGTGGGGATCACTCAGATTACTTGTTATTTTCTGCGATGCGATCCGAGCTTAAAAAAGATATTGCAATTGCAAAACGCCAATATTTAGAAAAAGTTCAGTTTGGGATCAAAGATGATGTCAAATATTTTTGGGATTTTATTAAATCTCAAAAAGCAAATCCTCATACCTAAATAAACTTAAGCGACGAAACGGCGACTATTTCCGATCCCGAAATAGTTAGCCAAAAATTTGCTGACTATTTCAAATCAGTGTACAGCCAGACAGCCCCTCTACTAAATCTAGACTTTACTCGAACAGAGGAGCCCTGGAATATCGGAAAAATCAGTCTTGGGCTAACCTGTGCAGAGGAAGTAGATGCCTGTACTCGGATTTTAAAGCTCGATAAGGCGGCAGGCCCAGACGGAATACCCCCTAATACAATTGCTTACATGTCAAAAATCATAAGTCATCCACTGAGTTATATATATAATCTAAGCATTTCTACTGGTTGTTTCCCCCATTCCTGGAAACTCACGCGTGTGAGCCCAATTTTCAAAGCTGGAGACAAGGCTGATATTAAGAATTACAGACCTGTTGCCATTCTGTCAACTATACCCAAAATATTTGAAATGATTATTTATAAGAAATTACATCACCAAATTATGCCGTTTCTAGGAGAAAACCAACACGGTCTCATGCCAAGAAAATCCACGGTATCAAATTTGTTAACATTTTCGCGATTGGTGGCCGTCGGACTGGACTCGAGACACCAAACCGATGTAGTGTATACGGATTTTGCCAAGGCTTTTGATCGAGTTGATCATGATATTTTATTACTTAAAATGTTTAAACTTGGCTTCGATCAACTGACACTTATCTTCTTCGCGTCATATCTAAAATCCAGAAGACAATATGTATCAATAAATGGACAGGAATCTAAAAAATTCCCCGCCTTGTCAGGTATTCCCCAAGGGTCAAACTTTGGTCCTCTGTTGTTCCTAATACTTATAGACGACATCCAGGTCTGTGTAAAATATAGCAGATGTCTTTTATTTGCGGATGATCTCAAACTTTTGATGGAAATAATATTTTACGAAGACTGCTTGAAAATGCAATCTGACCTTGATGCTATAGCAGAATGGTCAGATAAAAACAAATTAGAATTTAATATAAAAAAAATGCGTAACAATGACATATACCCGCTCTCAGAAGCCCGTAGTTTTTGGTTACACCATTAAAGAGAAAAAATTATGCCGAGTCAATAGCTATAAAGATCTCGGTATCGTCTTTGATCCCAAACTAACATTCTCGGACCACATATCACGACTTACTACAGCATGCTACAAACTCCTGGGGTTTATCACCAGAACATGTAAACAATTTCACGACCCAGATGCAATGATAGCCATGTTTGATGGCGTCATACGAAGTAAGCTGGAGTATGCTAGTGGTGTGTGGAGTCCGCACCAAACTAAGTATATTAATATGCTGGAACAAATCCAGAAAAAATTCCTCAGGTATGTCTATATGCGGATGCGTGGAACTTATCCAAGGTTCATGCACCATGTGGACTTACTTGAGGCAACAAATAGATTTAGCTTGGAAACTAGACGTCATGCAAATCTTGCAATACTTAGTTTTAACATAATCCATAACTATATTGATAGCCCGTTCCTCTTGGAATGCTATGGTTTATACGTGCCCGAAAACTTCAGCCGTAGTCGTCGACACGACTTATTCAAAATACAATACGGCAGAACAGATATTCTAGCACAACATAGCATGACAAAAGGAATGGTGCTATTGAATGAAATCTCAGAAGCACTAGATATATATAATTGTTCTTTAAATAGCCTAAAGTTTTTTTGTATAGTAATTATCTTCATAGGTGTTGATTGTCAAATTGAGAATTGTACAGTAATTGGATAATCTATCTGTTGTGCAATATTAAAAAAAAAAAAAAAAAATATCCAAGGCCTGCCTTCTGCGGTCGCAATTGGAGCAGTCCGCTCCGGCGCTTAATTGCCAAGGTGACAAGACGCTGATAAAGCCTAACACCTAACATTCCTAACGCGCGGTTTGGCACAAGGCCGGCCCAGACTATATCTCGGTTCATTGTCCTTCCTCCGAACTACTGTTCATACTAGGACAATGAGACAACTCAGTATTGTCCTGTCCTCGTGTGAACCCGGTATTAATCACGTTAAAAAAATAATATAATAACGTCCGTATTTCGGCTTGCGGAGTTCTGGTATGTGGAATTTATTTTCGCATATCACGAACCCTTAAAACCCTAACGGCGTAATCACTAATAGCTGGACACAAAAAGCGTAATGAATTATTATCCTCCAGTGACCACAACAAATGCAGATCGCCTCGGACCATTATACACACCAGTCCGCAATCTCAAATCCCATCGCGGGGATTAAAATCTCACCTGTCAAAACCAGCGGGAAAGGGATGAAATCCCCAATGGAAATTTCGTATTTGTATTTCATTTAGAGCAGAGGTTCCTAATCAGTGTCCCGGGTACAGTAGCTTGTTTGAGGGTCATTAAAATCGCTGAATTTTATTTTGAGTTAATCAATTTGCGATTGAATTTCACTAAAATGCAACCTGATTATTCAGAGAGAGAAGTTACTAACTAACTAACTAACCACAAGGGTGGGCAGAGAGGAAGGACCACCAAATAACTCGGTCTTGGCACACACTCCTTGCCTTATTCACATTCACACATCGTCTCACACGTACACTTCTATTATTCTGATTCTTGACATGGCCCGTCTCGAGTATCTCATCCACTTGATCATTTCATAAATTACTCGGGCGTCCCCGACTTCAGCTACCATTCCTATTTGCGTCATATGTAGGAAAGTCAAAAGGGCGTAAGCGACAATTTATTTAAAACCTAATTAAATATACAGTTTTGATCAGACAAAGAATCTTATCATAACTAAATGACTAACAAGTTTTTGACAAAATCGTCGCTTACGTCTCTTTGCCTTTCCGGCTTCGATATGTTATTTTATTTTCATTCATGTGTAACTACGAGTTTTTATTTTTTATTCAGGCACATTACTATATTGTATAAACTATGTTTATTATAATGTAAATAAATCTAAACGAAACGTGAAATAGAACAAGACACATAAAATTAAAATAAAATGGTCTCAACTGGGAAACGAACCCAAGATCTCTGTCTAACTGGGAAAATCCGACGTAGCTCAGTGGTCCAGAGCACCTGACCGGACACCAAAAGGTGCGGCTCAATTCCCGTAGGCGGCATTTATTTTTACTCGGGAGATATTTTCAATTTGTATGGATATTTCAGGCGAGTATTTATTGCTTCTAATGATATTTTTTAATATATGACGTAATGTAATTATTTGATTGATGATGTTCCATATTTGAACTTAGTGGTCATTGCATGTGGCGCCATCTGTAAGACATTTGGTGCAACCGACGCAAGATGACAGCCATATCAGATGACTGATTAATTCAATGTCTCCGATTAATAATTACACATTAGACAACACATATATATATATATATACCTGTATAATTATATAATGTGTCATCCAACATTATATGCTAATTTTGGGTGTCAGTGCATAGGCGCATCGTGAAGTGATGCTTATTCCTGACGGCCGGCATAGTCCAGTGGTAACGCATTGGACTGCCATTCCGAAGGTCGCGGGTTCGAACCCGGCGTGCGCAAATAAATTTTATTTGATTTATTTGTGTTATTTCACAATTAATTAATTAAAATAATATATAGTATATTTGCGGCACGTTCCAGAGTGGAATATACTACCAGTATCGCCCTGTTGTAAGACCACCATTCAGAATTGAAACGTTGCTCCAAATGGCTTTAGCCGTGTTTAGTGACTAGATCTGAATAGCAAGGTACTTCCCCACCTTCCTCTTTCTCTTCCCCACTTACCTTCAGCCTCACAACATCCCCCAATTGGGGATGCCATAGTCTCACTGGCTCCATACGGGAGCAGTTGGGACTCTTGTGAGGTATTCACTATAAAAAAAAAAAAAATTAAAAAAAGTGCCTAAAACTATTTATGTTCAACGTAATTTAATTTTCAAAATTGGAACTGATTAGTATAAACAGTACACATTAGACAAGCGATAAAGTAGGTACCAAAATTATTTTATTGACGCAAAAATATTTTTTCAATTGAAAAATAAACAATTGGTATGTACAAAGTTATTTAGATATAAAAATAAAAAATAATTGTTTTTTATTTAAAAGTATTTAATTTTTACTTTAAGTTAACTAGATGATTTTTTTACACTCCTAAAATTATAATATCACGTGATTTTTCATCATATAAATCTTCAGATGACAGGAAGAACTTAGATTATTGATAATGGAAAAAATGAGAAATAACAAAATTAGTTTAAATACCAGAATCACTGTGTGATGTATATAGATGTAAAATAAAACAGATGTGGCCAGTTTACAGAAGACCTCCTGGCTCCAAGGCCCAAGAAAATGTATTCCAGGAAAAAATTCGGTGTTTGAAAAGATTTTATTGATTTCACCAGAAGTAAGAAAAATTGAGAAAGGCACACGGACACGTCCGTTATCTTCAGATTCTACCAGTGTATCAGTCCAGTGTTATAAATCTACACTTTAAATTAATTTAATTTCAATATATCCATCATTTTATCATTAGGGAAAAATTTTGGCGGTGAGCGTCTCACACATTTGATTAAATAGTTTTTTACCGAAAATACTAAGAAATCACTTAACATCACACAAATAACAATTGTGTATGAGTAAATAAGTGTATTAGTACCACAAATAATTTTTCTCAGGGACCTTGTGTCGTCTTTGGGGATACTGTGTGATACAGAGTGAGTCCTGCTGGAGTGATCAAAAGGTCTCCTTTACTCTCTCGCGAATTGGCCTGTCACGCAGTTGAACATCCCTGTTAAGTCACCAAACGTAGCGAACCAGTTGGGGTGACTATTCACTAAATGCTTCCCAGGACCCACACCCTCCTCCCAAATCAGTGTGGCATAACCGCAGTTTGATTAACAAAGACTTAAAGGCAGAAATAGAGGTCACAATAATAAAAACGAAAAAACTTTAAATTTAATGAAATTTAAAAGGAGTTCTTCTTATTTTAGATATTAAAAGTTTATTTTAAAACCACGTCAACGACTTATCGTTAAAAGCTCTATTCAAACCAAACAATAATTTAATAATTTACATTCATAAGTTGACAAATATTAAACTAAAAGAGTTCTGCGAAATTCCACACTTAAATAAAAGGCCAGGACTAATTATTTTCATCAATTGAAACGTGAATACATTTCTGTTTCCAGTCAATTCAATAATTTGTTTAGAGTGGCTTCGTTGGCTCTTTTCAAGTAGAAACTTCCGAGCTTTTTTCAAAGGTGGATTCCCTTTTTGGTGAAATTGAGTTGATTTCGAAAAGATGATAGAATCATTTGAAATAATTTTAACCGGTTGCTTTTACATTGCGTTTGACTTAGTCCTTTTTACGTTTCAGAGAATACACCAAAAATATTTATTTTGTCGTAAATATTTTCAGATTTTAATCTGGAAACCTGTAATGGCATAAAAACAAAAATGGTTAAAGTTTATTTTTAGTAATTTTAGCTTTAAATTATGATATTATCGAATTTCGGGAACTAAATGTACCAACTATCACAGAATCGTATAAAAGGAACACCTTATATCAAATTTATAAAGAATATTTCAAGAATAAAATTCAACCCTTAGATAAGCATTAGCAATAGATTCAAAACAAATGGCCTAATAGATATCCCAATGCTAAGAACGACCACGGCTCAGCACCAATATTTGTATTTAGGTGTGATATGATACAATATATTATTGTTGTGTATATTGAATTACGTTTCTGGTTAATTTAAATATTGAATTGTGTTAATTTGTATGTTGAATTATGTTTGTACATATTTATTTAATAAGTCTTTGAATATTAATTTTTCACTTGTAGCAAACGCTTTGTGGGTATACATAATTATAATATTGTTTAAACATCGCCTTTTAAGCATTATTTTCTTTTGTTCTATTAAAATAATTGAGTAAAAAAAATTATATTGCATTTCAAATTATCGATACACTTCGACCATTCAAACAAAAATTCCAAATAATTTCGTTGTGTGCGTGTACGGGTGCCAAAAAGCAGCTTTAATCTTTTTACTATCGGAGAAATCGATCGAACATCTTTCAAATTTCGACATTATTTCTTGACGGCTTCTGTGGTCAAGGGGTTTAAGACATTCAGAATTTAAACGATACTTGAAATAGATTTAGCCGTGTTGGTAACCAGATCTGAATAGCCAGGTAATCCCCCACCTTCCTCTCCCTCCATCTCCTTCCCCTTCCCACTTCTTTCAGCCTGACAACATACCCCTCTTGGGGATGCCATAGTTAAACTTAAAAAAAAATTACAAAGAACCAATAATCAATTTTAATGGACGCCTTGACTTAAGAATCGAAATTTTTAACATTTTTAATAAAAAAAAAACTATAGCCTTCGATTCAATGAACAAATTTAAATCAAATATTCCAATTATAATGTCAATTTCATTCAGAAAAAAATGTTTGGCAAACATTATGTTTAAAATGACAAAGGCCTAAAAATCTTCCAATTACATCTTTGATTTTTGTATTGAAATTTATTTTTTTAAATCAATCTTGTAAATTTTCAAGATTAGGAGAAGATTATGTATAAGATATAAAGAATGGCGTCTAATACATATTTTTTTAGAACAATAATCCCGTGTCCCTAAAGGTGTATGCAGTGAGGATGTAATGACGAATAACAAAATACGATATACTTTTTTTTATTATTTAACGCCCAGAGGGCTTTTACATGTAGGTGGTACAATTTTTATGACAGTTTTGAAACATAAGAAAGAAATAATAAAATTAAAATTACATTAAAAAATTATATATGCAAGAAACAATATTAAAAATAACAAGAACATAAATTAAAAATACAGCGATTTGACTGGTTTACAAAAATATAACTTCCATTTAGGAATATTGTTGAAATAAGTCTTTTACGGTAATCTACAAAATTCGCAACGTTAATATTAAATATATCGACATCACCTAAGTATTGGTTTCCCATAGTGTGAAACCGTTGTATTGGGGGCTAATAAACCGTTGTATACTATGTATACAGGGTGTATCGGCACGTACCCGACAAACTTTAACCAGCTATTCCTCAGCACATTTGGAGTAAAAAATGTTATGGGCGCGTTGCTGTCCGGTAACATTTTTTTCCATTAAAAACAAAAAATAAATTAAAAATCCACACTCCGTCGCTGTCATTTGCATTATTTCTCGCGTTCAACAGCTGTTATTAGAAAGTGTGTCAAAAAGTGTCCTCGCTCTTTCGTACACACTAAATAATAATAGTTAAAAATGAGACCAATGGTGCCGTTTCGTTGTGATTGTAAAAGCGCGCCAATGTAGGTACGTACGTACATTATTCAACGAAACTCGAACAAAATATTGCCATATGGGTTTTCAAACTTTGACAAAGGATAAAACATTGGTGACATGTGGTGAAAATATGAATACTAATTTTTTTTTTTAAATTAAATAATAACTTTGTAAACATCACTTATAGGTAAATACTTAATGCCTACCGGGTTTCGCTACAACTGTAGCTTCATCAGGGCAGTATAACACTTGTGTTAACACAAGTGTAACACAAGTGTTATACTGCCCTGATGAAGCTACGGTTGTAGCGAAACCCGGTCGGCATTAAGTATTTACCTATAAGTGATGTTTACAAAGTTATTGTTTAATTTTAAATTATAATGTCACATCACAAAGTAACCGCTTCATATGAAGAAACTAAATTTTTTATTAAAAAAAATGTTACCAGACAGCAAAGTGCCCATAACATTTTTTACTCCAAATGTGCTAAGGAATAGCTGGTTAAAGTTTGTCGGGTACGTGCCGATACACCCTGTATATGAAGTCGGCTTAGAGAAAGTACGCCATAGGTACCTGCTTACATGTATTATAAGAGGTATAATTGAAAGTCTCCTAATGGGTATGCATACATTAAAGAGGTTTTCGAGGGATCGAATTGCAGAGGGATCAACTGTAAGGGGGCCAGCTGTCAGGGGGTCAAATGTCGGAGGATCAAGTATCATTGAATCATTGTAAATAATTAATTTATTAATGAAATTAAAATAACCGTGTTGTTATTACAATTTAATTTTAAATGACTTTATAATAATTTTGCAATAATTATTGAAAAATGCGTTAATTATTTTCCTCGTGAAATGTGATTTGAAATTTTCCATCATTACTTTGAATAATTTATGTCACCCTGAAGGGTGAATAAAAAAAAATATTTATTTTTTTAACAAGAAGTAAACACACTTAATAGAATACAGCGATATCATCATAAGACTGTCTTCTTAATTAATTATTCCTAAGTCCTCAAACATTAATCAAATTTATTTTCAACCACCGAATCATAAACAAATTATAAATATTGTTGATTTTGCTTCGAGCCCTAACAAAATATATAATTTATAACCCAATGCTAATCTTAATAGTCTTTTGATTAAAGCAAAGAAAGACAGATTAATTGAACCTAAAAAGTGAATGGTTTTGTTTGATCGACAAAAAATATCTCTTAGTGTCATTAATCAAAATGCTCTAAAAAGTCAACGACCGCAGATAAGATTTAATGTTTTTTAACCAACCAAGAAAATATGCAATTAGTTGAATTGTAATTTTTAGAAAGTTGGACTGGTAATCGAAATGGCTTTATCCTTATTTGGTAACCAGGTCTGAATAGTCAACCTTTCTCTTCCGCAGCTTATTTTCCTCTCCACTCCTCTCCAAGACTCCGACTGTCTCCAGTCTCAGAGGTTGCAGGTTTTAAATCTGTGTGACAATAAAGTCAAATGTTTCACTTCGTCAGTGTAGAGTGGGACAGACTAGTAGTATAAAATCATTTATTAGCGACATATCTCTCTCTCTCTCTCTCTCTCTATTCGCATATTTCAGAACGCCTTCGTAACCTTCACTGGCTCTTCAAGTGCCCTGAAAGAATCCAGTACAAATTGTGCTGGATGGTGTTTAAATCCATCAATGAACACTAGTCTGAGGCAGTCAACTATTAGATCAACAACATCATCAGCTGTAGGTAGACTGATGGAACCTAAGCGCAAGCCAAATACTAAGTTTGGTGATCGCGCTTTCGGAGCATCTGGGCTGAAGGCTTGGAATAAACTCTCTCAGGAACAAGTCCAACAGAATTCAGGTCTAAAATAAAAACTTACCTTTTTAAGCTGTCACACCCTTAAATTAAATATACCATTCCTGAAAAAAAGTCCAATTATCCAATTGAGTCCTAAATCAATTTCGCTAATAAACAATTAGTTAATGTTAATTAAGTGTTTATCTGTAACCTACCAGGTAAGTATGGTATTGTATATTATCTCCGTATATAGTTAGTGATAGCATAGATCATTGTAGAAATGAATTATATATTTATACAGCGGCCTTGAGGTGATTTCGCACAAAAACGGCGCTATACAAATCGTCCAAATGATATTATTAATATTATAGCAATAATCCCAGAACCATAAATTGTAATAACAGTGACATAGCGAACATTATAAGAACAACACCCTTCTCGAACAATTTAAACATGTATTTTAAGTTTGAACCTTGTCTCAAAGTATTTTTCATGTATTAAATAATTTATTTGCGTATGCCGGGTTTCGAACCCGCGATCTGTGGAATAAGGATTTTAACCGCTGAGCCGCGTAGTTTTTGTTTTTATTTTATGAAAGGTTCATCTCTCAATAGCGCCTGTGAACAATATAATATCGGCAACTTATTAATGCGGGTCTTGAAGAGGCCCTGATTATATGAATTAAGAAAAACACATGCCGGTAGCTTGTTCAACAACACGCAAGCCGACTTACAAAAAAAATAGTCGAATAAACGACCCGTTCTCATGAAGCGAACATCAACTGTGAATGAGTTTCTATCTGAGTTTTACGTACGTGCACCGGTGCACAATAGATCAAATCTGGTATCTATTTCAAGTAGACTTCATTGAAATAGCTGTAGAACAGACATGGCATTCCTACATTGCGTCAGGTTGGCAAAAAAAAATCAAAACAAAGTAGGTTATATCGCTCCAATCCTTAATACAATATAATTAGTTCGTTATTTCATAGGGTTAAGTCACACAGTTAACAAACCTTGTTTTAATCTTTGAAAAGCGTAAAGTTTTGAAAAACGCTACTCTTATCGCAGTCACCCAGCCTGGCAATGTCAACAGACCTCACAACCCGCAGTTCACCATTGCCTCGTATTCTTCACCCTAGTGTAAATATGTAGAATATCGCCATAACCTCAAAACTTATATAATGCGGTAAGTAAGTAGTGAGCTGTAGGTTAGCCCGTGATGAAAGAACTTAAGAGGAACGGTTGCGCGGCGGTCACTAAACCGAACAGAATATGTTTAAAAAATTAAAACTTTTGGCAAATATTAAGTGTCGATGTTAGATATTTTTTGGTGTTTTAAAAATTTTAAGTATGTACCATGAGAGTATTCGATTTTTCATGATTTCACTGGCAACTTTAGCATTTTTGTGACTTAATAGTAATTTTAAAATTTAATCTTGCACTGTAATGATAAAATATGAAATTAAATAAGAAAATACCGTGAAAAGGCGTTTTTTTGTTCGATTCAAATTTGTGTTGCAGCGTAAATCAGTCGTTTGTATTTTAGTGATTTATTTTTGGGGAATTGTGCCGTCTTGTTACCTCTTTTTTAATACAATGTTTCGGACAGCATTATTGTGTTTATCATCATGGCAGATGTGTTATCAATAAATTACATCACCATCAGGGTAGATGAGTAATTTGTTGATATCATGTTGATTACTCATTTGCCCTAATGATGGACATTGTAATTCTGTCTGAAACGTTAGCTAAGGTAGAAGGTAGCGCAACACGGTATAATATCCTAAAATAAATTGTTTCTGCTCTCTTGGTACGAGAACATCAATGTTGACCTTACTGAGGCTATTTTCTCCCACGCCTTGGTTGGCGTGTGAAATACATTTTTCTTAAACTAACATTTATTTCAAAGGGCCGTGACATGTACAAAAGAAATATAATTGCAGTGTATCCTAGAAATGCATTTGAAATTTGAAATTTTTATTTAGTTTTTTTCTTACTATGGGTCAATATTAGAGCTACCTTGGTTAAAAGTATCCTTCCAATTATTACACCCTCAGTGGGCCATAAAGTTTTAAAGACACTTTCTTTAGAGCTGAATGTAATGACTTTTGAACTTAAACGTATAACAATGAGATATAATTTTTAATCCTAGAATTCGAGACATCTTTAAAGGACATTTTGTTTATAAAATAAGAGGCTGTTAGATAAATTATTTTATATGGGATTTCACTTGTTTGCAGATATGGGGAAAAAATATTATGTTACGATAATATTATGACTAAATTATTCACAATAGGTATAGGTATAGGTTCATTCTGGAATTGGCATAAATCGCTATTTCGCCGTTAAAAAATCCAAATCATACCAGTCGTTTGTAATTTAAATATAAGCCAACCAAAACGAAATTATTTTATTTTTATTTTAGGCATAACTTTTTTGATGTGACGTTTCGTTTTCAAGTAAATCGTGTCTGAAGTTGGAATATTTTAAATCAAACGTAATGAATATCGGCCGCATGTTTTTTTATTATACCGTCTATTTAAGCATAAATTATAATTAAATAATAAATTATATAAAATTATAATTCTTAGTACTCCCTAGGGTGACTTGTTCTGAGGAGGACTAAAGTTTTTCATTTCTGTTTTTATCAGTTTTTAATGTATTTTTCAATGAGTTTTTTTTATTAATCTAAAGAGATTTTATGAATTTTATGAAAGCAGCCAGATTTTTCTTCTCGATTTGTTATCATTCAAATCTTCTATTCATTTATATCAGGGGGAGAATTTTGTGGAGTTTCGTCACAAAAAAATATAATTTCTTTGTCCGAACGTGGTTTTATGACCTGGAACATTTTTATGTCATTGTGATTTGAACTTGTTTGATGAATATACGGTATTGTAGAGGATTCGGCATTTTTTAATAGTTTCAATAGTTTTTATTTATAGCATATATTTGTTGAACATCAAAACTATTGAAAATTTCAATCGAAGGCTACTATTTTCAGAATGGTCTTTATGATTCCTGTTTGATTTGTGTTCAGGTTATGTATGTATTAATGTCATTTAACATGCGTCGAAGCGTAGACCAGGCTCCAATAGTTTTTTTGATCCTTTACATTCTGAAAAAAGTTAAATACGAAATACTTATATCGAAATAATAAGTATTATTGTAGAAAGCAATCACTTTGTGGTTTGACATATTTAATAAAATAAAATACTTTTCTTCTATTCATTACTAGTAATAATTTGTACCCTGAAGATGATTGAGTAAAGCGAAACCGGTCGGTTCTAAAAATTATTAAAAACTCGTGGTTTTAAAACAAAAATTATTTTATTTTATTTTATGAAATAATAAGTGTTTATTTCTCTATGTGATGTAGATTCACCAGTTTCCCGCTTGTATTAGGAATGTCCAAACACCGTGTATTTTATTTTACGTTCATCATTCAGGACCGTCACCGTGAATCTTAACACTGTTTTCAGTTTGTCTGTTTATTTTTATCATGTTAGCGCTGCGTCCACCACCTATATAAGCTTGGGTTAAACCTCCATTCCTCCTCGCGCCGCGTGCGCCGGTATAAATTCCACCAGCGACATCTGCCGGCCCCATAACTCTGGCCTCACCTATATTTTATGGAAATGAAAAATTGTATTTAAATATGCGTTTGCAATAAAATTTCATACTGAGAATATGTGGAAGCAATTCTATGGTAGATATATTTTCCTGTTATTTACTAATGTTTGCATTTTACACTTCATTAGATAATTTCACTAGCTGGGTTGAGTTTCTGTAGCGTACTGTTGATTCTTAATTTGCATTACACTTGAAGATCGGGAGATATTCAATAATTACTTCGGTTTGTCTGAGATTACGAGTAAGTTTATTATGGTGAATTATGAATATCCAACTGGACATCTGTTCTGCGGGAACTAACTTCTACTGAGATTCTCGCCAGATAATTGGCTAGCAGTAACCATTCGGGTATGGCCGACACGTTATCTCTGCCACCCACCGAGGCATCTTAAAACTAAATATCAATATTCAGAAACATTTTTTTTCTTTATTTTTTTTTAAGGTTGTACCCATCAAATATATCATCGAAAAAGAATATGTTACTAACAAACACAAAAATATAACTTTCACAACTAGTTGTTAAGTTATATTTTTGTGTTTGTTAGTAATATATTCTAAAAATAAAAATATCACTTTCACAACTAGTTGTTGCAGTAGTCACAGCAGTAATCTCATTATTTTATGTGTCTGGTTCTGTTTTATGTTTCATATAGGTTTGGTAGTATTATTTTCTTCAAAAAAATATCAATAATTTAAATCTATGCACTCTAACGTCATCTGTTGAGCGGTATTGAAATTACAACTATCTATCAACACTACAGTTTCTATTGCATTTTAAAAAAATATTTGCACGAGTAACTAGTAACTAAACATACAAAAAACATGTTTAAGCCTTCAGACTTTTAAATATTTCTACTTACAAGTCCCAAAGACGGTGAAAATTCTCATCGAATTGCAAAATGTGCTATAGGTTTCCTAATTTTGAAGTTGTCATTATAACAAACACCATTTTAAAAACCTACCTAAATTAATTGGTGGATTTTTAAATAAACGTTGTTATTTCTAAATAATAAAATTTTAATATTAACTATTTATATTTTGGCTCGGTAAGCAAAATTTTGAAATAAATCGATATTTAGAAAACACATTTCTTTTGTGTTGGGAACTTGTAAGAAAAGTGTTACTTCTCTTTGCATGCCATTTATACAATAAAAAATATTAATAATTTTACTAACAATCAACTGTCAAAGAAAAAATCCCCCTTATCTGTAATCATACACTTTGATAATTTTTAGGTTTTTTGGAATCAAGTATAAATTAATATTAGAGACTAAAAGCATAATTATTACTCTTTCCAACAACGAACAAATCACGTATCTTCGAATTATAGGAAAAAACATAATAATACTTTAATGATGTATAAACACCCCGGTCAGATTTGTCCTCAAGAGTCTCTAACGAATGGTTTGTGATAATTGTGCTTGAGGCTTGAAGGGTTAAAAATTTTCAAATTCTAAAATGACCTCCGTGATCGATCGGTTGAGACACTTGACTACGAATTTAGTGGTCGCTGGGTCAAAGTAGTGGTGTAGTTACCCAAATTTTTAATTTTATGAAAATACCTCGAAACATAAAAAAAAAAATTCAGTTTATTTCACTCATAATACTTATTATTCATTTCAGTACTCAAAGTACAGTTTCCGAGCTGCATAGTATGGAGTAGAGCTAAAGTCGAGAAACTATCGGAAAACTTCTTGTTAAAAACGTTTTCAGTTTCTAGTGCTAGATAATATAACGCCATCTATCTGCGACGAGCTGAACTTCTGCTCTACGTAGAGACAGTTTCAATGCTATTGAAATTCCAGATAAATTTTACCAAAATTCTCGACGAGGGCAAACATTAATTCAAATCCAATGGATAAAAATTACTGACTGAGCTTATCGAAGTCCTGTTTTAACTAGACCGTACTGAATTTCGTCGGTCTGTATTTTTTTGTACGCTCCATTTCGGGTTCTAGGTGATAGCCGTGTTCGATAATACATTTTCATACCGCCAGATTTCGCATGAACGCGGATCATCAAAATTATGGTATCTACCTGCCTGACTAAAGTTTGAAAAAATAATAATTGTTATTGATATAGTGACGTTTCTTTGGATAAATTGTTGAATTCCTTAAATGAAATCTTGACTAGCAATCCGGAGATCTCGGGTTCATATTTTTAGGTTAGTATTTTTTTTTAATGCATTTGTGTTAATTCACAAATTTATTTAAAAAGAATGTGTGATGAGACGATAATTGAAAAGATAAATGAAACGTTGCTTGAAATGACTTTAGCCGTGTTTAGTGACCAGATCTTAATTGCCAGCTACTTTCCCACCTTCCTCATCCTCATCTCCTTCCTATCCCCACTACATTCATCCTCACAACATACCCCGAAGCAACTCTTGTTTGTTTGGGTATTTATGTACTTACTTGATAATCTTATGATTTCTTAGGAAATTTTCGTTTCAATTTATTTAATAATTGAAATTTGGAAACATCCTTTTTTGGACGAGACGTCTACTATTCACAGAACTATTAGTTCACGTTTACTTTGTCCTTTACATGGCAACAGAAAAATCATTTTTGTCCGAGGTTCGTTAAACTTTTGTGATCTTTTCTCTATGCCAATTTGAAAGAAAACCGAGGTTCTCAATTTACATAAGACTTTTCAACTCCTAGGCCCATTAGGATTGGAAAAGGCCGGTTGACTTTCACCTTTTCTCTGCCGGACTCCCTCGACCATGGAACTATTTAACAACTATTAAATGGAACAATCATTTACAAATGTAGATATTTCTAGGCTGAATGCGAAAAAATTTGAAATTTTTTATGAAAACTGCCCAACTCAATTGAGAAATTATTTCTCGTGTTTGAGTTGGGGAGTGTTGGGAGTCATTATGGTTTATAGGTTGTAAAATTTTACTAGTTGATGTAGCTAAAAATTAACAAATAGTTATAAAAGTAGATGATAAATTTGATAACACAATATAATTAAGAAAATAAGAAATTTAATTACAAACTTAAAAAATATAACTTAAATATTTAGTTATTAAACTATTAGTTATTAAACTTAGAAAAAATAAGATATAAAAATAAAAATGTACTTATTAAATACGAAATAATAGAAGGTAGGTACAGTACTGGTTGTAAATTGTTCAAAGACCGAGCTGGCAATCTTGTATGAAATGGGTACTTAATAAAATGCAACAACAATAATCGCATATTAAAATAAATAAATATCGCATATAAAACCAGTGTAGCTAGCAAAATGCCAATGTTTTCTCAGAAGTAGTAGATATGTTCAACTGCACGGAATATAGTTATAAGAAGGCTATAATAACATACCTCAAACACAATAATCAATGTCAGGAATGATAATATTCTTCTGCATGGCTCCTATGTCATATTTTACTTCATCTAAACTATTTACTTCAGATATCTTACAGTGTTAGCTAACATATATGTATTATTTTACTAAAAATTATTATTTCCTATCCAAAAGTATCATTGAATCGCTGATAGCACTGAATTGTTAATGCCAAGTTGCGATGCCTACCCAGCTACTCCGAGTACAATAAATGTTGTGGGTAACAATAAACTCACTACTGACTATTATCATAGATAGTTCATACTTCGACTTATGACAGGTCTTATACAAACCTTGTATAAAGTAGTTCAACTATTGTTACACTGGTATATATTTCTTTAGAGCTATGCATTGTCTTACTGCACTTATATTAATAACTGCATCACTTGCAAAAGTGTTTTTGTGTACACATTAATTGTTCTATAATTTATTGCTATTATTATCCTGTTTATTACTGTACGCTTGTAATTCGATTATCACTGTATTGTATTTTATGGCATTTGAATAAAGGGTTTTCTAATAAGAGATGTTATTTTGATATTCAAAGAATAATGCCATTTTTTAATATAAATAATCAAATTTTTATTTTATTATAAAGAGGAAGGTATGCGGTTAATAGTGAAAAATAACATCAGTCAAATGACCACCACGACCACGCCTACAGGACCATATCCTTTTCATGAAATTTTCCATAACCAAATCGCAAAGTGGCTGCCTTATGTCCTCGACAGCTTCACGAATTCCATCTTTGAGGTCTTGAATCGACGCTGGGCTGTTGGCGTAGACCTTCTCTTTCACGTGGCCTCAAAGGAAGAAGTCGCAAGGTGTTAAATCCCAAGATCTCGGTGGCCAATTGTGATCACCTCATCGAGAGATAACACGGTCCGGAAACTTTTCCCGTAAAAGATCAATGGTTTCGTTGCTTGTGTGGCAAGTAGTGCCGTTTTGTTGAAAGTAAACGATGTCCAGATCAATACCATCCAATTCCGGCCATAAAAAATCATTAATTCCCTAATTAATATTAGAAATAACACCTCTTATTGGAAAACCCTGTACATAAATAAAATTATAGTGGGGGGTGACCAACGTGGTCAACGAGCGGGGAAAGTGCAGTAGTCTGAAATTAAGTACCGGGATATAAATTTTGCGAGTTTCTATGCCTTATTTAGCAAAAATCATTTTAATTTATAAGTTTATTTCAATAATATACCTGTTTAATTAAAACTGAAAGTACTGTATGTTTGTGCAATTTTAAAAATCCTTTTGTAGTTACATAAAAGCAATCTTGCGGAAAGAAAAACGAGCGAAGGTCGCTTGATTTTATTGGCAGCCATCAAACCGTCATTACTCCGATTTAAGGCACAAACCAATATTTCTTTTTGGAAATCCTTAATAATAAAAAATCTAAATATTTATTTATATTAGTAATTTTATACAAATAAAAAAATCAATAAATTTTTAGATATTTCAACATTCTAAGGTAATTTTCAGTTACAAAAGTTGAATTGTTTTATTGAAGAAAAATATTTTTGAATGGGAAAAAAAAACGGAATTTCCAAAAAAAGTTACTTACGTTTTGTCTACCATAAAGTAGAATCACCTCCCGAAGTTTGTGTACTTTACCCCCGGATACCCTGTTTATGACAATGGGGTTTTACATAATAACAGAGTGATTATATGCTTTGAACTAACAGTAAACATGTGTAAAAAGAGAAATAATTAGTAGAAATTCCACCTATGATGTCCGAACAGCTCGGGAAGTTTTGAAGCAAAAAATTGACCACCACCTCGAGATGGTTCGTGCCTGGGGTAAGCCAACTTGGTCAGTTTCAACGTCTCAAAAACCCAAGCGTGTCTGATTTCGGCAAAGAGGGAGATCAATGACTGTCTGGTGCAATTTGATGGGAGCACTCTCCCCAATAAAGACTCCATTGAAATGCTTGGAGTTACTATATCAGACCAGCTCAAGTATCGGGGATCCATAGAAGCCCGAGTAAATCAGGCCTCCAAAAAGTTGGGCGTCTTGTACAGGGCTAGGAGATTCTTCAACAGTGACCAGCTGCTGACCCTGTACAAGTCTCAAGTCCGCCCAACTATTGAATTTGGGAGCCACCTTTGGGCTGGTGCCCCAAAATACTTGATAAACCTGCTTGAGTCTATGCAAAGGAGAGCGATCCGTCTGATTGACAATCCGTTGTTAACAGACCGATTGCCTTCTCTAATGCATAGACGCAATGTAGGCATGCTGTGTCTGTTCTACAGGTATTTCAATGGAGCCTGCTCCAAGGAGCTAGCAGCATTGATTCCTGATGCACCGGTGCATGTGCGCGAATCTCGACGGACACGAACTGAACACCCGTTCACGGTTGACGTTGGCTTCATGAGAACGGGCCGTTTTTACGACTCGTTTTTGTGTAAGTCGGCTCGTATGTGGAACGAGCTACCGGCATCTGTTTTTCCTCCCTCCTATAATCCGAGCCTCTTCAAGGCCCGCATTAACAAATCCCTTCCTACAGCCCCTACCTTACTCCGCCTCACAACGCCGCCCAACCGGGTGGTGACATAGTTCCCCTGTCTGTGCACTGCACAGGCATGGACACTCTTGTGAGGTGTCACATAAAAATTTAAAAAAAAAGGAATAATTAGTGAAAAAAGAAGAAAAGAAAATTTTGAAGAATGAACGAGCTAAATGTTGAAAGACATATAGGTACCTATACGTGGGTCCTGGACATACTGACCCAGGGCCGGCAATTGGAGTAGTCCGCTCCGGCCGCCAAATTGCCAAAACGCTATTACCTAACACCTAACACATTGCCCTTGAGATTTTTTTTCACAAAAACGGTGCTACGGGTTTACAGCCTACGAAACTATTAAACTATCCTACTCGAATGACTATAAAGTCTTCAATGTCCGATAATTCTACATGAATATTGTATACCAATCTTTCAGTAAGGGTCCCAACAATGGGGATATAAAAATGTGATACAGCTCTCCCATTATTTTATCTTTTCTTCTCTTGTGTGGATGGATATTTAATCAAAAAGAATCTAAATTATTATAAGCAATATTAGTCGCCTTAAATATCCATACAAATTGAAAATATCTTCCGAGTAAAAATAACGACGTAGCTCAGTGGTCCAGAGCACCTGACCGGACATCAGAGGGTGCGTGTTCAATTCCCGTCGGCGGCATTTATTTTTACTCGGGAGATATTTTCAATTTGTATGGATATTTCAGGCGATTAATTTTTGCTTATAATAATTTGTTATCCTTTGTGCTATGCATAAAAACTTTGTCTTATAAACATTAGTCGATCATTTAAAAAAATAATAATAAAAGGAATCTATACTAAGCCTTTAGAATTGGTAATAAATCCTTGCACTTGTGGCACTGGTAATCGTACTTTATTAAAATACATATAAACTACGTTGGGGTGTATTGACTACTATATTAAAAGAATTCATTCAAATATAGGTATTATTTTCAAAGATGAAGCAAAACCTATTTCTCGAACGGGACCCTATTTTCGCCTGTCTGAAGTGTGTTCATTTTATAAACACCATAATATTTAAAAGGTTCTTCGTGCGAACATATAACTCGCCCCAATCTATGTATATTTTGTAAATTGAACTCAGCGCATCGTTGCGTTAGGTTCAGTAGCTCTTATGGGTACATGAATGTTATCATGGATACGATTTATCATTATTACTCAAGGTATCTCACATAAAAATCAAATAATATTATAATGTAGCATATCATTACAGATCATTTGTTCCGATGTGTTTCCTGCTTAAGCCACATATAATAATATAAACTCGCGCACACTTAAGCCAATAAAAATTTAACTGGGCAAGGTAAACCTTTACATGTTCGATGTTGTAATAAAAAGTTTAATGTTACGATGAGTATTGAATGAAATGACTGGTTGAACCGTAGGGATTGTATAAAACGTCTATTAAAATGTAAACGTTGGGCAATTTTCGTCTGCTAAATGGGTTTAACGTGAAATCCAATGATTTCGAAATAAAATTATTTGCATAATGGACGGAAGGAGTATAGAATGTATGGAGATTTGCGAAAAATATAGGGCGTCTTATATTTAATACGATATATATTATATTGATTGACACAGTAAAAAAATATGTTTTACCGTATTTTTCACGGAGATCTCCCGTTCTGGGGATTTTATTAATGTAGTCTTGCTATTTTGTTGTAGTTTTTATCCAGTTAATGCCTTCTTAAAGTATCTCCATAGACGGCGGTACTTACGCCATATGACAGAGACAACATGTCGGTCGTACCAAATGGTTACTAGCAAAGCCGATGCTAGCCGATTCCTGGGTAGGTAACTCACTTAGAGTTGCTTCCCTTGTTAAAATAACTCATGGTCTCAGATAGAACGGACGTATGTCCTGCAAGATATTCATTGTAATTTTCTTACGATAATAAAGTTATCGTTATCTTTGACAATCCAAAGCATTTATTGAATGCAACCGATTCTAAGTGTATTCTAACTAAGAAGATAATTAAATAATACATTACAAATTACTATTATTATTATTAAAATTTAGTAATTTATATAAAATAAAGTAATTTTTTTTATTATTAAATATATATTAAATAATTAATCAATTTACAGAGTATAATCAATAATGTTAACAAAAATAATTCGTACAATTATTTTTCACTGCTTTTGATTTTTTTAATTTTCCTCTTCTATAGAAGCTGGTGCTTGTGTCTAGAAGAGTGGTGAGCATCAAGATGAAGAATATTTAGTGTTTGTAGTTATGAATATTAAAATTTATAATTAATTAAAAAGATAGTTCCATCATTTCTGTATTTTTACATTGAAATACTCTTTAATTGCTTTTAGTAGGTGTTTATCGTTTTCTATTGTTCTAATATTTTATGGTAGGCTGTTGAAGTATTTTTTCCCTAGATATATGTAATGATGTTGAGCAAAAGTGGTGTTACATTTTTGTGTTGGAAATAGATGTTTTTGACGAGTACGACTTTCAGTTAAAAAGCTGTGATTTTCTTTTTCTTTTATTATTTGAGTTATTCTGTTTTTTTGGACAAGATCATTAAAATTTAATACTTTAAATTCTTCAAAAATTAGGTGTGTTGGATAATCTCTTGGTTTTTTCAATATTATTTTTATAATTAGACGTTGTACAATTTCAACAGGGAGTAGATTTGTTTTGTATTCAGCTCCCCAGCTGATTACAGCGTTTTGGAGATTTGATTGTACTAAAGCATGGTAAACTGATGTTTTCGGAATTTTCAAAAATTTATAAATTAATTTTCTTATTTTGTTGACGGTTTAGTTGATTTGATCTTTCCAGTTTAGGTTGTTGTCTATTATTATTCCTAAGTATTAAATTTAATTGTAATTTTTTTATGTGGAACAGTTTATTGTCCAGTTTTTAATATTATGTTTTTTTTAAATTGTCATGTATAATTATGTCAAAATTTTGTGGAAAGTCATTTGATTTTATTGCAAATGGTATAACGTGAGTTTTTTCGCTATTAAGAGATAGTAAGTTTATGTTAAACCAGTATTTAAGAGTGTTTATGTCTTCTGTTGCTTTTAGTTTTATTAATTCCCATGTATTGTCACTTTCAATGATGACTGTATCGTCAGCATAAGAGGTTATATTACCATGAAGTGTTTGAGAAAATATCCCGTTTACATATAAGATGAATGATATTTAGGTTAATTCAAAATGTATTAGGTAGTATTTTTTCTGAAATAATTATAAATACATTACATTTTGGTTTTTTGGGGCAGTTGAGTGCTTTCAGTTTCAGTCTGTAGTTAGTGTCAGTATATTATCTATTTCTGATCTCTCTATGTTATATATCCAGCTTTTTATTTGAGATTAAAATGTAATAATATTGTTTTGAGTTTTTAATGAGAGTGAAATTTTATTGTACAGTTTAGTACCATAGTACAGGAAGGTTTTTGCTCAAATGTTGTATTTGGATATATTTCTGAACTTGAAATCTAATGTTTCTAATACAACGGTTAGTTGTTTTTTTTCTTTTGTTTTGTATTTATTAATATAAAAGAGTATTGTTTTAGAATAGAATTCTTGAATTGATATGATGTTAATATTAGTAAGTACTAGTTCTTACAGGGACTTTTAGATTACAATAAATACAGAAAAGTATCTGTGGCGGGCGGGCTAACGGCCTGGCTTTGTTTATTTAGTAAAATCTACAGTTTTATTCTCAGATGAATGATTTTTTGCATACTTGACTTGTAAAGCATGAAGAAGATAAACCTCTGCATGATATTTCGAAAAACTACCCCTTAAAGCAGAATTTAAATACTTCTAGAAAATTTTAAAAAAACTTAACTTTTTTATTTGGTCTCTTTTTATGCTGTCCACATCCGACGCATTGAATCTGTTCAACATCTCAAGTCAAAACCTTAACTTTTTTGGGATAAGTCTGAATGATTTTTGCCAGTCGCTAAACAAGTGACGGAATATTTAAGTGTCCTGTAGTCCTGACCCACGCCGTATTCGTGACTTGATTCGACTTGTCACTTTATTTTCTTTTATTATATCTACCATATGTCTTTGCTTTCATGTACCTTTGTCTACTCCTGTATTTTTATTTTTACTTTATTCGTGTTATTATTTTGTAATTTGGACGATGTCCGTTAATAAATAAATGAAATAAGAGAAAAATTAGCTACTGTTTACATCTAACTTCGCAAAACTCTGCATAAAGCCGGAGCAACGCCGGGGATTTAAGTTAGTTATGATATAAAATTATAACGATAATACCTTATTTCAGACGGCTATCTAATATTACTGGGAGATGGAATGGTGTTCAGCATAAAAATATGAGAGCTGAAAGTTTATTTTTTTGCCATTTCAAGTTAAGATATTTGCATTTATATTAAAATTCATAAAACCAGTAAAAAAAATTAGTTTCTAGTTTTCCGTTAAATATTTATTTTTTTGTATTATATTTATAAATCTAAAAAGGTATTTCTGCCCAGCTCTGTCCGGGTTTCCTCAAGTATTTTCGAAATATTTGCTACATTTTAAAATAATTAAGCCAGCTCTTATTTTTTTACCATTACATGTCATTTCAGAGCTCCACAGCACATGATGCTACACGTGATGATCACTTTGAGAGCTGAAAAAACTT
Organism: Hesperophylax magnus; assembly: GCA_026573805.1. Classification (NCBI taxonomy): domain Eukaryota; kingdom Metazoa; phylum Arthropoda; class Insecta; order Trichoptera; family Limnephilidae; genus Hesperophylax; species Hesperophylax magnus. Next base: position 2,432,963 of record JAIUSX010000150.1, on the reverse strand, counting down.
ACTTTGACATAGAAAAATTAGACAGCTAGACGCCATGCTAAAAAATTGACATTCAGAATTATGATGTTGCAAATTTTTTTGAATAATATTTACTGAGTGACAGATCAAAACCAAAAATAAATCGCTTGCATGCAAACATTATCATTGTATCGGTATTCCAGTTCGAACATCTACTAATAATTAATTCACAAAACAGAAGCATTTCCCATTAATCACAAACTAATGTATTCATGATTTGCAATTAACTTGTGAGGTTATCGCTTTAATATCTGTATCCAATATTCAGCAAATACAACTTAGGAAATTAACTATGTGGCCATTCGTAATTAGTTACTCAACGGAAAACGGAAGTGATTTTGAAGATAATTGGTTGCTCTATCCTCTTTTGCTACAACTAATACTTAATAATAATAATAATAATAATTTTTTTATTCCAGGATGTGGAGAGATTAGTGCAATCCCGCACATCCCATTGAGGGTATAAGTACAGATCATAATTTACATCATAGGAAAATAAATAAAATAGATTAAAAATTAAATTAAAGCAGAGAAACACGGGAATCCATCGGATCTAAGATTGTGGGAGCAAGTATCTTTCACCAATTCTCTTCAATGCTCGATCCTGAAGTCAGCGGGATTCTATGATAAGAATATTTCTGGAATGGTTTATCCTGCAATCCTGGTTCTTAACAGAGCTGTAAATCCTGGAACTCGCCCTTCTGTAAATATTGAGGAAGCACTGCAGTGCATGGGGAGTCCGAACATCAATCGGTAAGCATTTTTATATTGCACCCGAAGCCTTTCCATTGTTCTTTTTTTGAAATTACCCCAGAGCTCGCATGTGTACAGGGTGGTGCAAAAGGCTATGAAGAGCGTCCTTTTCACTCGTGGACTACAGAGCCGAAATCTTCTACTGAGCATGTTACATTTTATACTCAGTAGATACACGCCTCTGCCTGTCAAAATCTTCACCATCCGTTAACTTATTGTTGATGACATGTCCTAGATATAATGAAACACATGACTTAAATATTGAAATGTGTGTACCTACTATCAAATTTTGGTATTGCTGCCTTTTTGTTAACATTAAATTATATTAACCCTCCGACGGGCAATGTGGCCTGGCCAGGATATTTTGATTTTTAAAAGTGATTTTTTTCGGTTGACTTTTCTGCGTGAATTTTCTGAGTTGTCTTTGGGCAAGCGGTTTCAATATACTACACAACTCGGCGAGCTGCATCGAATGGTGATATTGCCGATGAGTTTAGTTGGTAGAATAAAAACAATAGTTTTAGTTAAAACTTCAAGGACTGTTCCACATGGCTTGGACAGGCCATCGCATATGACAAATTTACACTGTAAACTTCCAGATGCTGATCGTAAAGTGAATCGACGATCACGATTGGTGTTGGATTTAGTTGACAAATTTCGCTATACCGGCTGAACAACATACATACGCATATTCTGATGGAAAAGGGACTTAACAACGTTGGTTGTAAGTCGGCCACGTCAAGATTCATAATAGTATTATTACACGATGTATGAATGTGAATGAGACAAGGAGTGTGCGTCAAGACCGAGTTGTTTGGCGGTCATTCCTCTCTGCCTGCCCCTGCGGGGAAACGACTTGATTATTAGTTAGTTAGTTAGTTACAACAGATAAACAACCCTCTTTGACTGTGTAAACATGTATATATCAGTAATAATGTTAGTTTCTATATTAGTAATGTTTTCACATACACGGTCGTTTATTAATGGAATAAAATTTTCACCACGTTTTTTAGTAAGGCTGTTAGTATTTAAAACGTAAGATAAAAGTGAACGGTTTCGTAGTATTACCAAATTATATTAACGTCCAACAAATTGCTTAGTAAGTGAATATAAGTAATATTTTATAATAAATCACGTATCGGAAAAAAAACTTTTGTCTAAATCAAATTTCTCTCAAAATTTAAGAATGCATCCAAAACATGAACGTGTTTTACTGAAACACCTAAAACCCCCCGATTTGGCATTTCTGCCATCGTGAAATTTGCAAAACATTCCTGCCTTCTAACTATTTTCAGCGTCATTTTTCTCTTGATTTTCAGTGTTTCGAAATCAACCCTCGCATTATTCCAGATAATGCTTATTTTTTTTAATTTTCTCTTCAAAACATTGTTCATTCCTTCCTCTCCTCAAAAAACCCTCCACACAGCACCCCCTAAAAAGACAAAGGCCCTGAGTGAAACTATTTATCTCAATGCTTCCTGTGTGGGGTTAGTGTAAAAATATATTATTATTGTAGAAAGCAATCACTGTGGTTTGACATATTTAATACTTTTTGTTTTAAAACCACGAGTTTATAATAATTTTTAGAACCGACCGGTTTCGCTTTACTCAAGCATCTTCAGGGTACAAATTATTATTAGACAAGACGTATAAAGTGTTAGCTTATACTTATGTATTGTATGATTTCTCTATGTTTGTAATATTTATATCATGTTGTCTCCCTCAATTTTTTTTATATATAAGCTCACACTTTATACTTCTTCTCTAGTAATAATTTGTACCCTGAAGATGCTTGAGTAAAGTGAAACCGGTCGGTTCTAAAAATTATTATAAACTCGTGGTTTTATAACAAAAGTATTTTATTTTATTTTATTAAAAATATATTTTTTAAGTTAGTATAAAACTGAAACAAGGATGACCTAGTTGATGATTAGTAGTTGGGTGAACAAAAGCGTCGTTGGTTGAATCCCATGTTAGCTAAGTCTTCCTTCATTCAACAAACAACATTTTCCGCTTATAATAATGAAGGTAGGAGGAATTTAAATCTTGTCAGGGTATTTGTAATCCGATAATTCACTAAAAAGAGTAAATTGTGGTTATTTTTTAACTTTGTAAAATACCTACCAAAAGAAAATTGATGTCGTTTTTTCCCTGTTTTTAATTTTTTCTCGCAGAACAAATGGTCTTGTTTATTTTCGGTTCGATAAATAATATTCATTCGATAATCCTGAAACCAAACACATTAATTTAATTGGCATTTCACAGGAAATTGACACTTCAATCAAACATAATTTATTGATTAACTGTCAAATTTCCCTGCCAGTGACATACCGAATTGCAATAATACTTCTGGAATTCGGTTGGTTATTGTTGTTTAGTTTAGGATAAACTTACATCGCAGTTGACAAACTTAACTATGGAGTCTGGGGCTTCTCTACTGTAGACTATCTGTCTAACCTGTCACAGTCTCTGGAGTTGCAATATTATTTATTCACTCATGTACTCCATATTACGGGGAATATAAAAAATTTGAGGTACATATAAGTATAGAGGGTCATGGGAGCAGTTGACTACTCTGTGACATATGTCAAAAAAGGTTGCTGAATTTTCTGTAAGTGACTTTGAAAATGGCGATGGTCAATGCAGAATCGTTGAGCAGTTCTGTTCATTGGTGCTTTGTGATAGGCAGACGTCCTCGCTATCGGAGTATGAAAAAGTACATGGGATATCCCACGAGTATACTTGTTAGGTGCATATAAGTTAACCTCTTTTAATATAAGTGGATTAAGTATAGTTCCAGAGATTACTTGAAAAAAAACATTTGCCTAAAAATATTTTTCATTATGTTTCTAAGGTGTTGAAATCCAGCATTACTTTTAAGAACAAGGATGGATAAAGGAATGGATAGTAGGTAATTCTCTCACATATATTTTAGGATACTGCGAACAAAGAGTTCATATGTTCTTATCTCGTATTGAGATTTTGTTAGTAAACTATATCGCATTACGAAGAACAAATCCAATATGTAAGATTTGAAAAACAGATTTTCTTCGAAAATCACGCCAAGGTCTTGAATCTCATTTTTGGGTAACGGTATTATTATTTCTCGTAACAATATTTTCATAACCGATAGCATCGCAAGATCTTAAAAATAATTTACAGAAAATATTTTTTAGTTCATAATTTATTCTAGAATTATTTTTTATTCTTCGTAATCGTATTCTGATTACAGGTTAAAATGAAACTTGTAGATGTCTTATTTCAGCGTTAGATATTCTTGTTTCATATCAAAATTTTAAAAAAGCAAATCTGTCAACCCTATTCCAAAAACTTTCAGAATTTCCAAAAAAAGAAAAGGTCTCGAATTTATCTCGTATTACAGCCTTTTTATATCATTTCCGTGTTGAGTGGGATTGTTTTAGGCCATAGGCTGTGAGACCATCTGCCCAAATTCAGAATTAATTGAACATAACTAATTTATCAGCAGACAGCTGTGACAGTGGTGTGAGATTGGAGAATAGAATGATTTGATTAGGAATCTTGCTGTGGGAGAAGATAGGTTATGGATACATATATGTGTCTGAAAAAAAAAGATTAAATCTTTCACCAGCTTATTCCGCAAAACTTCAGGGGGCTGATTATTCATGATAATAAATACAAAAAATTAAAGAAAAAGTTTTTCTGATGGCCCCGTGGTCGAGGGATGAGGCTCTTGACGAGTTATTATTATTATATATATTCACAAATTACTCATTTGTAAAATTGAATTAAAATTTGTTGCGGGTTCAAATCCCAGCGTGCCCACGTCAATTTTATTTGATAAATTTGTGCTATATCACAAATTACTAATTAAAAGTCATGTAAAAATTAAATGAATCGATGATTGAATTGAATTGAATTTGCGGCACGTTCCAGGGTGGAAGATACCCTCACTATCGACCTCGTGTAGGGCCATCATTCAAAATTGAAATGTTGCTTAAAATGGCTTGGGTCGTGTTTGGTGACTAGATCTGAAAATCCAAGAACTCCCCCATCTTCTTCCCCATCTTCTTCCCCATCTCCTTCCTCTCCCCTTTACATTTAGCCCCACAACATACCCTGATTGTGGACGCCGGTATTATTATTTGTTCGGTATTCCTCTTTTTTAAGTATAAGTCGCGTGGATGTAGACGGTGTTCGGAAATTAGTGGTACCTACCTACGAATCTACACAATATTAATTGGATAACCCACAACTCTGCCATTGGTCACCTTTAGTGGATCGCTACTTTTCGGGGTGTCCAACTCTGTCGTCTTATCGCCTTGCATCGCAGTTGGAGGAATGAATTCATCCTATCCTTCATTTTCTTAAAAAAACTCTCCACAAAGCATGCCCAAAGACGACACAAGTCCTCAGAGCCCACTGTGTGGGGTCAATGTTAAAAAAAGTCATGGAACTTGTTGTTTTTCAAAGTTTGTATTGGTAGATAATTGCTTGAAAATGTTATTTTTCTTGCAGTACTTTTAAAATGTACATTTTGAAGAAATGATTTATTGGATGTAAAATCAAAATTAGCTAATCTATCTTAACCCAACCTTATATCCGAATAAAATATAGTATGTTCCAATCGGTGTTGCTAGAGAAATAAAAAATGTTCCGCTTAATTACTTAATTTATTTATACATTTACCGTCGAACTAAACCTACTCTACCCAGAGCAATTATATATTATTATTCCCTTTCCAAAAAAAAAAATTATAACATCAGCGTCCTTGCAAAGAATTGAGGTCCCGATATAAAAACCTTTTTCGTTTTCAGTTCATTAACATAAAAAGCCACTAATCTCCCAAGTCTTAACTTAAATTTCGTCTTGGAATTTTCCTCATCTGCTGGTGGCGTTTTTTCTGAATTTTAAATTCATCCTTGCTACCGCTGCTCCCTGGGGAACCGTAAAGGACGAGACGAAAATATTTGGTATCCTTTCTAAATAATATAAGTCACAAATCTATATTTCGCACGTGCAAATCTTGGAGCGATGAGGCACGACCAAGTTTCGACACGTGTCCCGTGGGAAATGATTGAAAAAGAATCACAGAAATTTATACGACACGCTAGCTTTAGGATCTTCGAGGTGGGATAATTTTATTTAGGTGTTATGAAAATATTACGCACATGATTTTCTTAAGAAAGGAAATGATTATTTAATATTCTTAACTTGGGGAATACGTTGCGTAAATTATGTCAAGACGGCGTATAAAATATTAGACATTTTAGTATTTTTACAATATACATACGATGGATTAGAAAAGTCAAGTTTTCAAATTTACTCTCTATAAAATTTTCAAATGATTTTTTTTCGACTGCAATTTATCAAACATTAATAAAAATCAAAAATTTTTCTTGAACAGAAAAACAATTTCAATAACCTGTCTGGAACCTCGGAGTTGAAAGATCTCGCGTAAATAGGTAATCTCGTGCAAGTTACACAACATCAAAATATGACTAAGAAAACAAGATCAAGAAATCAACTACCATGAAGATGAGGAAATTTACAAACGTAGTCTACGAACGTAGTCATCAAACGTAGTCAACAAACTTAGTCAACATACGTAGCCAACAAGCGCAGACAATAAACGTAGTCTATTAACATAGTCAACAAACGTAGTCATAAACGTAGTCATCAAAAAATAATTTTTGATATCAACAAATATGAAGACGAAGAAATCAACAAACGTAGTAAAAAAACGTGGTCAACAAATTTAGTCAACAAACATCACAGTCTACATAAATTAAGGTAAGGAAATCTAGTCAACAAATATAAAGATCAATCAACAAACGTGAAGATGAAGAAATCAACCAAAATTATGATGAGAAAATCAATGAACGTAGTCAACAAATATTAAGGTGAGGTGAGTCAATAAACATTGTCACAATAGACATAAAGATAATGAAATCAACTAACATAGTGAACAGACATGAAGATGAGGAAATAATAAAAATTATGTTGTGACACTAAAACAACCCAAATTCAACAAATATGAAGATGAGGAAATCAGCAATCACGAAGATGAAGAAATCAACAAACGCGATGATGAGGCAACCAACAAACATGAAAATGGGGAAACATGAAGGTGAAGAGATCAACAAATTTGAGTATCAGGGAATTTACCATTTTTAAAATGAAGAAGTCCACAAGTATGATGAGAAGATAAATAAATCACGATGTCACCTCAACACAACTATCAAACAAAACTGACCGCCTAAAATTAGGAATCCCTAGAAAATCCGTACTGCAAATAAACTACTACAGGATGTATTTTAATAGTCATATTAATAAATGTTAAATCAATCAGCATGGATCACACTTCTCGGGAATCTCTGTTCAGTGGCAATACATAAATATATATCTAACAGTTTTAACAAAACTGTATTTTTTATCGTATATAACATTTTAACACCATTGTAAATTTTACTCTGAAGTAGTAGATATTATGAAAAGTGTTAAATAACCTTATTGACGGTGCTTTCACAGTTGTTATTAAAATGCTATGATTATTTGTATACGACTTAATGTCGCTCTAGTTTTGAATAAATGTTTAGTTAGGTATTCGCTTGAGACTGTAAAGCTGTAAAGCTCTCCTGCGAGCTTCGTTTTAACTGAATTTAAGTTTAAGATGTTTCAGGTAAAACTTACTTTACTTGCGAAGAGATGCTAAAATTCTCTATTGAATTTATTCACCTTCGCGTTACGGCCGAATTCATAAACAAATCCTTACGACGAATATTCCTTAATCCTACATCTATTATATTTAATATAGAGGTTGATATAGGGAACCAATAATTTATTTTTTTAGATGTAAGTACAAATTGTTGAAAATATGCAATTTGTTTTTCTGAATAGATATCAATAGCAAGGTATTGCAGTGAACATCGCAATTCTTTTACACAATATATTATCAATTGTGATGTATGGTATATTTAAGTTGAATATTCATGCGATAGATGGCACTAGTCATAAAGCTTACTCCAGAGTCCGACAGATGTCGCTAGAGTGTAGCAATTGCCTGTAGGATATTATTGACAGACAACGAGCTTCTAGAAACAGAGAATTACCAACCCTCGGGTAATGAACAGTGTAGCTAAATCCAGACCTATTTATTGTAACGTAAATAAACTATAAGTAGAACCTTTTACTTTATCAAAGAGTTCCCAACACAGTAATTTGCAAGTAAAGCAGAGACATAACATCAATGAAATCCATATATGGGTCCGTTCACCAAAACCTAGACTTCCAAATCTAAATCTAAATCCAGTCATAGAAATAAACTTTTCAACTCAACTCAATATTTTTGTAAGACTTGGAGAAATATTCTTAGACTAGAAAACCTTAAAAAAAGTGTACTATGCAATTGTTCGATCTACATTACAATATGGTATTATTGGCTGGGGAGGAACATATTAAAATATTTTATATCCAATTAAAATAGTTGAAAGATTGATAAATAAGGAAATCTTGAAAAAACCAGCTACATTTTCTACTGAAATTCTCTTTTCAATATTCAATGTACCCACAATAGACAAAATGTATAAAAAATATTCAATACAACAATTTTTTAAGGAAAAGCAATTAAATAACTTACAATTTAATGTATCAGAAATATATCAAAATAATATTGAAATCTAAAATTTTCATGGTAATTCGGCCGTAATTCTGCATGTAGATCCCCACACCAGAGCTTAGTTGGAAATTGTTGAGTTTGGATGTTGGCAGAGGGTGGCCTTGCCTTGGGGGGGTCGTAGGGGGTACTGGTTGGGGGGGGCATGAAGCAAGGGGGCGGGTTTGCAGCTATGATGCACTGCGGGTCCAATCTCTGAGAATTTAAACCCAAATATCCCTGTGAACTGAACTAAAACGAAATATGCAGGACCAGTTTTATAACCATTGCTTCATTTTTCTATTTGTCGAAATATTATATATCAGTAATACATGCTTATTATAAAAAATACAAGAAAAAATGGTTATTGTCATGGCTGTAAGTTGTTAGTTCTATGTAATATAATTTAATTTGTAAAGCGTCCGTGTGATGATTTACCATCTAAAACAGCGCCATAGAAGCAAGTCATTTGGTCTTAATAATAATTATTATGAAAAAACATCTTTTGAAAGTACATGAAAAAATCATTCAGGTACTTTTCAGGCACTTGCTTTGTGAGAAAAATCACGCAAATACAAAATACACAAAACACCTGAACTATGACACATTGTTTGAAATCCTGGCTTTAAATTTGCAAACCAAACCAAACCTACACGAAATATTCCTCTACTGAACTAAAGTTGGAATATTTCTATATAAATGAAACTCTTCCGAAATATTCATGAAAGAAACCCGCTTTCAGCGAATACTTCCCATTTAGTGTTTAGTATTTAACGCGTATTTCCTCGGAATCTTATCGTTTGCGCACAGACTATAAAGGAGTACATTATTTAAGACATGACTTAACGAGTGAATTATTTGAAGAATTTATTTACTTAGAAGTTGTATCTTGTAGCTTAGTTCTTTTTCTCGGATCTAGTGACAGAGTTGTACTTAGATTCACTCAGCATCGACATGGGTATCGATTCTCCAACCCAGGCTGCTCGCAATCGCCGTCTAAAGTACATTCATTGGTCGATGTTCTTATTTCTGAGTCTCGTTGAAGGTACATACTTACATACGCCAAATGTCATTCCACTCGAACAACGAGAGGTCCAACCGAGATTCTTCGTCGAGAATCGAGGCCCTGCTGAAAGACCGACATTCGGAATCGAAACTTTGTTTGAAATTGCTTTAGTTGTATCTGGTGACCAGATGGGAATATCTAGATACTTCCCAACCTTCCTCTTGCAGATCTCTTTACCTACCCGCTCCCTTCAGCCTCATAAGATATACTAATTTGGATGCCATAGCCCTACTGACAATATTCGGAACGCTGCTTAAATAATGAAGTATAGAGTTTTAATGATCCGATTGAAATTTTTTTTTTATATTCAACCAATGAAAAAGTCCTTTATTTAATGTACTAAATGTGTATTACGTCAGCTCATGTGGCGATAATATATAGTGAATTCTACTTTTTACCCAATTAACTTGTTTGTTAATGTTGATTTCTAAAAAAGTTATTTATCTTTTTTACTTCTACCATCATGTAGAATCATCTAATGAAGTTAGCACACTTTTCCCCCGGACACCCTGTACATATTACAAATTACTCTTTCTGTCAATCCATAATTCAATATGGTATTATTAAAAACTAATAATAATCTCTCCTTCCCCCCCCCCCCCCCCCCCCTCCCCCCCTTCAACATTATATATTGTTAATATTTAGACATTTACGTGTGTAAGTTGTGGGTATCGTGCCCGTTTTACGTATCGAGGGATTTTTGGCATTTTTTGACAAGTTTGTCAAAACGTTTCGAGTGATCCTTTGCCATAATATACCAAATTTTTACAACCTAAAAATATGGGTGACTTTGAACCGCAGTAAGCAAGTAAAATATTATATTATTAATATATATAAAATATTATATATATATTAATAATATATCAATCGCTCAATTAAGTCATGTTTGTGTGATTATTTTATTTACTTTTTGTAAGTGTTTTATTGAAAATTACCTTGAGACGATTTGTCAGATATTCGTAATGAAATACGAAATACTCTTCTATTAGTATAATTTTATCTTTGAAATTGAATTCGAACCGAGCGCATTTGTATATTATTTAATATTTCGACGGTGAGAAGAAGTGCATTTCTCAGAAGATGAAGGAAGGTAGCAAGTGAAATTATAAGAGAAGCTGTGATTCGATTGCTGGTGAAGCGATGTGTCGAAGCCACTGAGTAGGAATTACAAAGAATTTTATACAGATTTGTAAGAAAAATTATGTCGCAAGTTTAATTAAGACTTTCGCCACAGACAGGCCATTGAAATTGATAATCTTTCAGGAATACGTTTTGCATATTATGTAATTGACGTGTGGAATGCTTTGGGTCAGCGGCACCCGGTGGGATGCCGCCTCAGCCTCTCGATGAGTACAAAATTCCATTGATTAACCGTTTTAGACTTTTTGATATATATTTTTAAAATGTAAGTATCATTTATTTTTTTATAACGATACTAATTTAGGCGATGCACTACGTCGTGTAATATTTTAAATTGAGCCGCTATCAATAACAACCCTTACGTAAATTCCCGCTTAACACCATCCGCCTGTTTTGATTTATGCAAGAAAAAAACATGGCCAAAAAGTGCCTTTTATTTTATTTTGTGGATGTTCAGGCATAAATATTTAATTTTTTTCCGATCATTTTATAAATAACTTAATTTTCCACATTATACAAAAAAATCATAACCGAAAATGGGTTCGTAAGTAGGAGATTTTGAACAATAAAGCAGTTTTCATAGGCCTTATACATTATTTTTTTCTGTGCTTATAAAAAGATTTATCTAAAAAATACTCGATTATTTCAAAGGCCAAGATGTATTCTAGTCGCAGTATTTAATTAAAGCATCTGAAACATTTCTAGGCGACCAAATTTTCAAACCAAAAACACATGATTTTGAATTACTACGTATGGTATCGCCTTAAATTAAATGTATGAACTGTTTTAATCAGATGTCATTTTGTGGTCTCCTGAGAGGCCGAGAATGGAGCCGTCTTCTACCGCTGTCTCTACATGCTCCGACGGCCTCATTGACGGCCTCCGTGGTCGAGAGGTAACGGCCTCGACTAGCAAGCCGGAGGTCTCGTTAAAATCCCGGCGTGCGCAAGTAAATTTTATTTGAAAAATTAGTGATCTTTCACAATTTACTCATTTATATAGTATATTTGGAGCACTTTCCAGAGTCGGAGACACTCAGTATCGCCCTGGTGTAAAACCACCATTCAGAGTTGAAACCTTTAAATATTGACAGATACTTCCCCACCCTCTTCTCCTTCCCCTCCCTATTATCCTAAGCTTCACAACATACCCCAATTAGGGATGCCATAGTGTCACTGCCTGCAGACGGTTGGGAGCAGTTGAGACTCTTGTGCTAGTTCACATTAAAAAAAATAATACTAATTGGTGGTCAGTGTATGTTTATGCAGAGAATGTGTTAAGTGGGGGTGCACAAGGCCGCATTTTTGCGAAAGATTTTTTTAATTTGAATTATTTTGGTTTTTATATGCACGGACACGTCCATAATATCATTCTATTGATTTACCTCATCGGTGGTTGAAGCTGCTTGGTTCCACTGCAGTGAGATTAATGATTAAAGAGATTCTGATAAGAGAAGGTAAGAGGAGATTTAATCTTCGCAAAACTAGCACCTGATATTATTATATCCCATTCCAAGTATAGAAATGATGACAAAATATTTATTTAAGGCTCCCTTATAAGCTTTCATAAAGAAGAAGAAGATTACTGAAGATGGTTTGAAAGGGAGAGATGTAAGTACGAATGATAGAGGGAGTGCGCTAATATTAAAACGAGCCTTGGCAACTGTTGTGAACAAATTTAACTCCTCAGGTTAATTTGTTCGGTTTTGGGAACAAACAGCTAGTAAAGAACAACCCGTAGAGTCAATCTGTTCGCTTTTTGGAACACCTCGTAATATAGTCTAAAAGAAATCGTTGTGTCTCCTTTACTGTCGTAGTGAGAAGTGTGATCTAAACGCTGTTAGAAAGAGAAAACACAACACTTTATATTGATATCTTGAAATTAACTTGAGAAGAATTAAAATGTGCACTTCTATGAAAACGAAGGTTCCGACCGCAATTTGAGAAAAAAAACTTATAAATATATATATATACAAAACGACAAAAAGTGAAGTGACAGTAAATTTAATAAAAACACAATTTTTATTCCATTGTTTTTTTTTTCGTTAGCATAATTTTAGTTCATTAGTCTAGAGACAAAATGTTGTTTTTCAAAATTTTTTATGTTTGCATTCAAAAAATATTAACATTTTGAATATAAATGTTTACTTCCGAGATTAAAAAATGGAAAGCTCATTTCATCACCTTTCAAAAACAGCTTTTAGTTTTTGGAAACGTCAAAGCAGAAATATACACGAATACTCTGACATTCAGGCAGCGTCTCTATTAATTGTTTTTGTGTTTAATTCGTAGAGCTCCTGAATTGTTTTTAATCTAATTATATTATTATTAAGTTCTGCAAGTATTTCAAACAGCTGTAACTATTATTTTCAGACAGTCAGAGCTGTCGACCGGAAATCGAAGGGACACGGGTTCGAGTCCCGTTGGCGTCATGTATCTTTTATCAGGAGATTTTTCAATGTGGATGAGTGTTTCAGGCGAATAATTATTGCTTGTAAAATAATTGTTACCCTTTATGCTATGCATAAAAAATCTTGTCTTAAACATTAGTTTACCAAAAAAATAATAATTAATAGCTGTAACTATAATGAAAACCAAAATACTTGCAGAACTTAATAATAATATTATTAAATTTAAAAAAAAGGATCAAAAATAATATACAATATTAAAATTTATTTTGAAGAGCTTAAAGTATTCATATGTGGGTCTTAATTTATTGAGTACACCTCAAAAAAAATTGCAGTTATTACACATGGGGGCTACAAATTTTCCAATATTGCAAATCAACCCATCCAGGCGTTGCTAATTCAATTATCAGTTAAGTCCTTATAAGCCCTCCATCATTGACCAAGTTAATGCTATAGTATAGGAAATTCAAAATATATCTGGAAGTTTGCGGAATGGGTCTTTCTTTAAAATAAAATTTATTAAATCCTTAAAAAAAAAATTTAAATCTTCAATAATCAAACTGATTTATTTATTTATTTAAAAGATAGTTTTTAACATAAAAAACATAATCTGCACATCTCACCAGGGCATTCCTGTATTATTTGGCTATACGGAAAGTCACTATCTTTTTCCGGTGAAACTATTTTTTATTAGTTTCAATTGCGAAGCTTCTACATGAAATATAAGTATATATTCCCTTCAATCTATCGTATTCCCTTAAAACTATCTTATTCCCTCGAAACTATCTTATTCCCTTGAAACTATCTTATTACCTTGAAACTATCTAAAACTATCCTATTCTCACGAAACTATCTTATTCCCTTGATATTATCTAGTTCCTTTGAAACTATATTATCCTCTCAAGACTACTTATTCCCTTGAAACTATATTATCCTCTCAAGACTACTTATTCCCTTGAAACTATTTTATTCCCTTGATACTTTCTAGTTTCTTTGAAACTATCTAGTTCCTTTGAAACTATTTTATCCTCTCGAGACTACTTATTCCATTGAAACTATCTTATTTTCTTGAAGCTATCTTATTCCCTTGAAAGAATCTTATTCTCTCGAAATTATCTTATTCCCTTGAAACTATCTTATTCTCTCGAAATTATCTTAATCCCTTGAAACTATCTTTTTCCCTTGAATATCTTATTCTTTCAAAAGTGTGTTATTTTCTCAAAACTATCCTATTGCTTTGAAACCATCATATTCTCTCGAAACTGTATTTTACTTTGAAACTCTCTTATTCCCATGAAATTCTTTTTTTTTAGTTTTAGCGTCGCTTATAGCTACTGTCTTCAATAGTTAACTTATTGCAGCTTAAGGTTTTACTCAAGTAAATATATTATATTACTATTGCCCTTATTTCGGGAAGAATCTTGCAATCATGCATAGAGATAGCAGGCAATATAAATACATATACGTTAAGAAAATGAAAACTATGCTGGTAGTTCTTAGTCGAAGTATCAGTTAAATATGACTGAAGAGTATAGGGTTGGATTACCTTAGTTGTAGAACAAAGCCTGGCAAGGCTGAAGTCCTTTTCTAGATGCGAGCGAATCCTTTTATGGTTTTTCTATTATTAAATTTGTCTTCAATAATTAAAATATTACTCTTTTAGGTTTTACTCATTAAAATATTACAAGAAAATAAAAATAAATAATTATGAGTTGAACAAACATTTTCAAGTAATGAAATTCCCTATCAAACAAGTATTCAATTTAACTGGCTTGTCTGGGGCCTAGGAGGCAAGAGGTCTTATTGATATTAAATGGGTGACATTACTTTTCTTTCAAATCAGTTCAGTGATGAAACCTTTATTTCGTAGCAAAAATATTAAAAAATGGTAAAAATTCGTCTATTTTTTTATGTTTTCAATTTACGTCTTCCGTGAACACAAAAGCCATATAACACCATTAATATTAAAATATACGTGGTATTACGGATGCTTTCAGAGCGTCTAAGCTTTTAGGAAGGTAATAGATTTATAAATCACCCTCATTATTTACAAATGGACCGCCTGAAAATAAGTTGTAAATACAAAAAGCCCTTTCTAGAACTAAATTGCTGAAAACTCCAGGGACCAACAAAAGGACTTAACAGAAGCCTTATCATTTCTTACTTAACATACAAAAATATTGATTTTTTTTACTATGGTATTTTTTTATACACTTTCCTTGGGTTCGAATTGAACAAAAATTTAATTTAATTTTTGAGAACTTTTAAAAAATAATTTTAAAAAAGTACCTGCTTACGATCATTTTAAAATATGCGTTTAAAATTTTTTATCTATTTACGAAGACCATTACGAAACTATGAGCATTTAGAACACGTTTCAAGAGATCATACTGTCCTAGCTGAGTCCCAACTGCTCCCAACCGTTTGGTCGTGAGACTGGTAATGGGGAGGGGAAGGAGATGGAGAAGAGGTAGTAACTGTCTATTCAGATCTGATCACCAAATAGGCTTTATCCATTTCAAGCAACTTATAGCGATTTTTTGGGGTATAATGCCGTGTTGCGCTACCTTCTTCTTTAGCCAACGTTTTGGACAGCATTGCATGAGTAATTTGGCAGCATCAGGGCAGATGCTAAATTACACATCTGCCCTGATGATGGACAATGCAATGCTGTCCAAAACGTTGACTAAAGAATGAGGTAGCGCAATACGGCATAATACCCCAAAAACAAATCACTATAATACTTTTGGCCGTGAAAATCTCAAATCACACCATTTCAAACAATGTTTCAGTACTGAATGGTAGTCTTACATCAGGGCGATACTGGTTTCACATTTAAAAAAAATGTAAGCAAACTATGTACATAATACGTAAAATAAGTGGATAATAATAATAATAAATTAAAGCATTTATAACGTATTCAATTTTGAATTGAGGATCGTATATTTATTCCTAATGAAAGAAAAAAATAATATATTTATGTAGGAACAGTGGAAGTCGGCTAGTAAATTATTCTTTCTTCAGTAAAAATTCTTAATTCAAATACCTCACAAAATTCCTTACTGTCCGGATCCTGTTGGAGCATGGCATCCCTAATTGCGGTAAGTTCTGAGGCTGAAAAGAGTGAGAACAAAAACGTGAGTATCTTTTGAGGTTGAAGGTAGATGGGGAAGTGAAGGTAGAAAGTCAAGCAAAGTTTTAATTTCCTATGGTGGTCTTTTATTCTGAAACCGCGGCAAGGCTCAACTTAGTCAGTTGAGGGTTACCTGGGGTTGCGACGCCAATACTATAAGAACGCCATCCACTGTCCTGTTTATTTATGGAGCCTGTTTGATGAACATCTATTTGTGATCAGTGTTGTTATTAAGATGCACTCAGGGTAGAAGGCCTGTGCAGTGAACAAATTCGGTTCCCTCGGTGTCTTTCGCATCCAACCTGGATGTTATAGAAGCTTATGCGTGAAATAAATCATATCTCCTGTGAGTGAAACCAACCATCAACATTCTTCAAGAACATCAAAGGGGTAAGTCGGATTTCTTCTTTACTCCCTGTTCACCATCTCTAACCATAGTTGTGTCAACTTCAAAGTTCACAATTAATATTTTACAGTCCATTCTTGATTTGCCTATTACAATCACATTATTTGGTCCACATTTCCATGGTCGATGTTCAACTTAATGTCATAATACTAACCATCATCGAGAATTCAAAATCTACATCTTTCTACTGGCTCCCCATAATGCAAATATAACCCCACCAAAATATCAGGCGAGAGATTGCAATACTGATCAATACAAGAAAGCCCTGTAATACCTTTCCACGATAATATCGTCTCTCACCCTGTAAACCGTTTGAAGTCCCGAAAACGCTTCTTGATGGAAGGAGGGAGATTCCTCAGAATACCATCATGGAGTGAGATCCAGAAGAAATGTGGAAACTGAGTGGCAATCGGCCAACTTGAGATATGCCCATCTCAGGCATGATCCCACTGAGAGCCTGAATTCTCAGTGCCTCGTAAACTCTGGTCCGCCATGAATAGGATGTGGTCCTCTCGCAGTTTGCTGTACCTACCTTATGCCCAGTTAGGGCCTTAGAGAGTAGGTGATATGTGAATGCGGTGCAGACCACCTAACACGTGGTCAACGAATCTCCGCTGCATTCACTCCCCGGCGGGATTGATGATTTTGGAGACAACTATTAATGAATCTTTTTTTTAATAACTTCATGGGTTAAACCTTATTTAAACATTGAAGACAATGGTAGCAATTCTCAAACAGAAGAAGGAACTACCGCATATAGGAAGTGAACTCAGGACCTTCACTGGGGCGCTGCTCTACCACTGAGCTAATCCGACCCTATTATCATTTTTACCAGGCTTCGTTTATGTAGCTACTCGTACATCATACCATTCACCTTTATATCTCACATGTTATTCTGTTTCTCAGCAACATGTAGGACATATAAGTGCTGAAGGTCATAAAGTAATTTTCTAACGCGGGTTTTATTCCCATTTTCTTTAATATTTATAAAGTTTCCCTACGGGTAAAAGATATTCACTTAGAACCACATAAGATTTATTAAACCAACTTTAGTTTCTTTGAAGGGAGTGCAATAAATTCTAATCCCTTTAGATTTTCAGAAAGAATTTTTTTTGGCACGATGATGCCTCTTTTGTTGGTACAAGTTTTTAAATAAACACACAACGTATTTTTCTACGCACTACAATTTTTTTACAGCCTTAGAATTATGTTGCCATAAACTAAAAATGTGAAAACGTAACCAACAAGTAAAACCACGCATATTGTTTTTCAGATATCCAAGTTTTATTACGTGTACTTTCATGTTTGCTTATAAGTCACCTAATACGAAAAGGAATTTCAGAACACAAATTTTAATTTAAAGTTGGGAGTATATATTTGAATTATGAGAAACGATAAATAAAATATGATCCAATTGATAATTCAGATGGAGATCCATATAGCTTTGAAACCTAATTGACTGGTACGAATGCAGTTCCGCTGAGTTTGTTCGGGGCAACCTGCAGGGAAAATATTTTCATGTGACCCGATGATAGAAGAAGAAAATATACATAAATTTGTTTCTCTTGTGCGGTACTCACATAAGACATAAATAAAAATTTGATGGGATTTTCTGGAAAATATTGTTATAACATTGTGTCCTTCTTTGGGAAAGAGGTGTAGAGGTTGCCCACCATTGAGATGGACAGATACAGGATAGACACATGAACAGACAACCTGAAAATAACTACCGACTTTGGATAGATGACAGCTAGCAAGCATCGACAAAGTAAACACATATATAAGAAAGACAACCCATTCAAAATCGAAACTTTGCTTGAAATGGTTTAGATGTATTTTTAGACCAGGCCAGGTACTTTTTCCACCTTTCTCTTCTCCACATCCTTCTCCTCCCAACTACCTTCAGCTTCACAACACCATCTAATTGGAGATGCCATTGTTTCACTGGTTTCAGAAGTCGAATTGGGTTCAAGCCTAAAATATTGTCAAATTCGTCGGATGCCACAGATAGGAGCACTTTGACGGTAAGTACTCACATGAAATCTAAATTTTGTTTGATGAACAAGATAATATTGTAACTTCATAGGAAAACTTACTTACTAACCATTATTTAACTAAATGCATAAGTGTAGTAACCAGAGAAGCTGTATTAAATGGACAAATTACTTGCACGTGTATTGACCATATATTTGCCAAATTTAGAGGCAAGAAAATAACTGCTTGCGTCTGTGAAAATAATATTGCCGATCATTTTATCACTACTATTAATATAAAATCTCATAAACGTCAGGTAGACTTTGCAAATTTTATTTATTTTATTTTATTTTATTTGGAAAACCAAATAAAATAAAATAAAAATAAAAATAAATAAAATTTGCAAAGTCTACCTGACGTTTATGAGATTTTATATTAATAGTAGTGATAAAATGATCGGCAATATTATTTTCACAGACGCAAGCAGTTATTTTCTTGCCTCTAAATTTGGCAAATATATGGTCAATACACGTAATAAATATATTCAAATCATCTCACAAAAGGATATTGATAGATATATCAGAGATTATAACTAGAGTATACTTATAGAAGAGAAGGATTGTATTTCATTATATGAAAAAATAAAATCTTTATTTAATAAATTTTACAAGAGTAGTTATAAAACGATAGTGCAAAAACCGAAAACACGACCTTATGCAATAAATGAATGGGTAAGCAGTGAATTATTATGTCATATAAATAAAATGGATAAGCAATATAAAAAATGGCAAAGTACACCAACAAACAAAACATATGAAACAGAATACAAAAAATTACGAAACCTTGTCAATAAACTTATAAATAAAGATAAAACTAACTTCTTTAATAAAAAATTGAAAAACTGTTTTATCGATACAAAAAAAACCTGGGATGAGATAAATAAAATTTTAGGACGTAAACCCAAAAACGATTGTGATGAAATTATAACACTAAGAATGTTTGATTTAATAAGAAATATAAAACTCTTTAGTCAATAATTACTAATTTAATCAATAAGATAATAAAGCAAGCAAAAATTCCACAAGAATTTAAATATAGCATTACTAGACCAATATTTCAATGTGGAAAACACATTGAACTGGGAAAGTATAGGCCTATTAGTATACTACCTGCATTAGAAAAAAATCTCGAAAAATTTTTATCAAATAAATTAAATAATTACATTGAAAAATTCACTATCATAGATCCAAATCAGTAAGATTTCAAAAAAAAAATACTGAAAAACTACTGCAAGATTTTTCCAATTACATAAATAATC
The DNA here is from genome assembly GCA_026573805.1 of Hesperophylax magnus. Lineage (NCBI taxonomy): Eukaryota > Metazoa > Arthropoda > Insecta > Trichoptera > Limnephilidae > Hesperophylax > Hesperophylax magnus. The sequence goes on along the minus strand of JAIUSX010000150.1, from coordinate 2,413,115 downwards.
AATTAAATAATAAATTACATGTTATTTTTTTATTTATCGATAACTCTAAAGCTTTTGACACAATTAACTCTAAAAAAACTGCTAGAAACTTTAGAAAAAATTGGAATAAGAGGAAATGTGTTAAATTTATTTAAAGATTATCTTAGAGACAGAGAAATATGTACGAAAATAAATAATACTTTTAGTAAAACAAAAAATGTATCTGCAGGAGTTCCACAAGGTTCCATATTGTGACCTACACTATATATAATTTATGTAACTATAATGAAAACACTTTTCTCTTTTGTTAAACGTTTTGTATTCGCAGATGATACGGCATTGGTCATATCACATAAAGATCTAAAAATTGCAATTGAACTCATGCAAATTGACTTTAATCAACTTTGAAATGGTCAAATGATGCAGGACTATTAATAAATGCTAAAAAACCAAAGTTATGCATATAAGATCACCTAATGCCAGATTTCAATTTAATCCTAATATTATTTCTCATAATTTTAATTGTATCCATAAAAATATCCCGAAATTGTAAATGTGAAAGCTTAAAATTAGTTACGGAATATGTTACAGAAGATTGTTTCTTCAAATGGGACAAACATATTAAAAAAACCTGTAAAAGATTCAGATCAATTGCTGGCAGAATGTACACATTAATTTTTTTCCTATCATTTGAAGCACTTAAAATATTTTATATGTCAATGGCAGAATCTATTATAAGATATGGATTAAGCGGTTCCATGATATCTCAACACAGTGACAATTCAACACACATTTAAAAAGTGATATAAAGTCATTAGAAACGATGAAAAAAAAAATAAACCCAACCTAACCTAACCTACTTAACCCAGTTAATAAAGTTTTTGTTTCATCACTTTCCATGACTTTATATAACTTTTCAAAGATGTGATGATTTATCCGGTCACCGGATTAACCACATGGAGAAATACTACCATAAACAATCTGAAACAAGTCCAAGTTGCATAAAACGCAATTGTAAAATTACTAGTCGTCCCTAATATTTTCAAACAGAGACATAATACACCGTTGCTGTTTAAGAGGAAACCCGGGCGCTGAGAAATTTGAACAATAGGTATTTTAAAAATCACTTGCTATTTCACTCTGCTCAGCGAGCGCGCTATCGATGTGTAGGTACCCACCCAACTAAGAGTGTGTGTGTGCATGTTACGCTCGACTCCCACCTCTCCCGCATCCCGCCTCCTCCGCTTCCCGCATCACCCGTCTTCCGTCCTTCGTCATGTATCTGGTGTTTGTGGTTATCTTTCCAACTTATTTCTCCGTTACTGATTTTGTCTCGGCGTATAATTTCGGCGAAATGGATTTTGATAGGATTTTCACTAACATTTAAAGATTTTCTTCCGAAAGGTTTACACACGTAATTTATAAATATGTAGTATTTTAACTACATAATAGTTTTTTAACTACATTTAAAAATGAAAATATGTAACTGTGTTGTCATTTCTTGTTGTATCTTATCCATGTTTTTTTTTTCTTTCTGTACTTGTTTTCTATTGTTGTTTGTTCTACTTAACGTGTCATTATTTTAATTTTTAATTTTTATGCTGTATTGATTGTGAAACTTATATTTGATATCAAAATACCGTTGTAAAATTGTACCTACTACCTCCTACATATGAATTGTAAGTTCCTCCTGTCCTAAAATGAGTTCTGTAACTCATCAGGATTGCTCTAGCAAGAAATAAACACAATAAAAAAAAATTTTAAAAAAGTATTATATTTATAAAAAGTAGAGGAAAGTCATTGTGTATTAAAATATCAAGTGATTTAAAATATATTTTCGGGCGCTTAAATTGCTAACGCTGGCTAAACCTTGTGAGATACATCAAAATAATGTACTACTAATTAATTGCATTGCTCTTACTTACTTGACCAGTCAGTGGCTGAGTGGGCATCGCGTTTGGGTCCCACCCGGGCGTCCCATGTTCGATTCCTCGGCTGGCTAAGTTCTCCATCACAACACAAGCAATACCTTCCGCTTAGTGTGGTGGTAGTAGGAGTTTTTCAAATGTTAGGTTATTCGTAACCAGGGAATGTTTTTTTTTTTTTTTTTTAAATTAAAAAAAAATCTTACAACCCATATAGGTACACCTACTAAAATATGTAGGTGCGTACATTTGAACTGCCTCTGTGGTTGAAGGGTGAGGCTCTTGGCTACGAATCCGCAGGTCGCGGCGTGCGCAAGTAAATTTTATTAAATTAATTTCTGTCGTTTTGCTGAATTAATCCATTAAAAATAATATAAAATACTTGTTTGGACAGATAGTTATCTTTTTGGTTTATCAAAACTTAACTAAACCATTCAAGTTGTTTGAGACAAGGAAAAGTATTAAAATAAAATATTTATTTTTTATTTTAGTAAAATTCCTGAAATCAACAGGTTTTAATTCCCTTGCGATGTTTATTTGGCCAAAATGACCAATTTTCGATATAATATTGCAATTTTTTGTTCACTATTTTCTTTTACGAATCGTATTTTTGTGTTTTTTTAATAGAGCCAACGCCAATGCCATTCGTTGAAATTTTGAAAATGACATGAAAGCCATAACACCCTTGCCAATCACCACACTGCAAATCGGATGGTGTGGAGGAAACCTCCATTTTTTTCCACTCTACCTCCAGACATGTCGGGGTTCTGAAAATCGGATCATGAGTAAAAATGAACTAATATTTAAATATCCATGTAACTCGAAAATAATAGAAAATGTCATGACTAAACGGCGCAACTTTTCCTACTGTGTTTTGTTATAACAGATCACCACGCAAATGGCATCTTTTTAAAAATATATATTTTAAAAAAAATTCTTTATTCTTTGTAAGTTGAGGATTTTTTGACTTTCATGCTAGGTACATGTCCGTGTTACGACCAAATTCTGTATCGGGTTGCTACAGGGTTTTGTTATAATACTCGTCCAAATAAGTCGCGTCTCAACTTGAGCGCGCACATACAATAGTCAGGTGACTTCTTGCTGCTAACTCATCTTCAGTCGCGTAGCGACTTGAGCGTGCGTTTAGACTGGTCTCCCGATCCGGCCTGCCACGCAACTGGCGGACCGATGCATATATCGCCAAGACCCGGACAATCCTCACCCCCATGAACCCGGGCACCCCTGCTCAAGTCACCAAACGTAGCGAACCACTTGGGGTGACCTATGACAGAGGTTATCCAATAAATGGTTCCCGGGGCGGCGGTACCCATAACCACCTCCCAAATTGAAAATTATTATAGTATTTGACGTATACAAATTGAATTTGGTCCAATTTTAGTAAGATCGGCAAGTATGGTATACTCGAAATAAGTCACTAAACCAAAAAAAACTAATAAAATATATCAATAACTCGGGAAAAGACAACACTAGTGCACCGACACAATTCGATATACTACGCTACATCACTTTGCTGTATATTTATTTGTCGAAATAGAAGTTAAATAAATAAAATAACAATATACATTATAGGTTATTGAAGAATTATAATATTATGCTAGTTACCCAAAAGTTATTTTTAAAAATATTATCAGCAGCTCGGGCTACAAATACCTAAATGAAATCTTCAAAATCGAGGTTTTGTATTCCCCATTTTTCTCCTCCAAAAGATAACCGATTTAAATTTTTTTTTACCAACTATATAAGAAGAAACTATTCTATGTCGGACCGTTTTGCTTTTTTTCAAAATATATTGTCTAGTTTTTAGACTGAACGTCTTTTGACTGCGTTTAAATCAGGCAATTTTATTGATTTTTGGAAGGTCATAACTTCTATAAAAAGCAATTTATCAAAAAAACAAAACGTACCGACACGCAAGTTGCCGATATCTATTTTATGTTAAAAAAATATTTGCTCTAGGGTTAAAATCCAGAAAGGTAAATGGGGACTACGTTTGTATGGAAAAATCAACGCCCGGTTACGTCTTAAGTGTGTCAAAATTTTACCTGTTAAGGCTATTCTATGGCAAAAAATCGTAATTCAGCATATATTTACCCCGCAGCATAAAGAAAAATTAGAACATAAATACAGTACTAGATTGCGCGCAATGACGGGTTAATAGTTCCGAAATTTAATAATAAATACAGACAGAGAACTTTTGAATACAACATACCGAAGATATTTAATTTATTATCTGACACTATAAAGCAAGGTTAGTCTATGAATGAGGTTAAATATATGGTGATAATATGGCTATCGATAAAAAATATTTACTTTAATATGTATGAAAAAATGTTGATTCTGTAGATATAAGATGTAAATTATAATTTATAAAAATGTATATGTAACTAAACTTTAAGCACCTGTTGACAAGCCAATTCAATTGGCTTAACAGGACTTGTTTGTTGACATGTATTAACTATTTATTCAATAAAAATAAATTTTTTAAAAATCTAAAAAAAAACAAAAAACATTTAAGGGAGACCTTGGTTATATCAGGACACCAGAAAAATCGTGAAGAAGAAGGAAAATATAGCAAAATTGTGATCGCGATTTGTAGTAAACATAATTTATTCTTTTGTATAAAATCCATTTGCTTTCAGGAAGAGATGCGCGCAGTACTCAATAAAATACAGCCCCAACTTAACAACGTCTGTAACTTAAAAATGACTTTAATGGTAGATCTTGTAATAGCGCCCCTTTTTACAGCCACCTCCTAATTCCTGTGGCAGAAATTTTCAAGATCCTTACAGAACAAGGATACTGCAATCAGGGCCGGCTCTACGGGAGCACATTCGAGCGCCGAATTTCCGAGCTTAACTTGAACTTAAGATTATTTTCAAAAATACAAATTATCCACATATTACTGATTACAGGGATCACCTGCCCTGACTACAAAAAACCACTGTAGAAAATACAACTTATCTGTGTAGTTGAGACGTCTGCTAAAAATGAACTCTTAAAATATTACCGAGCTCATTCATAATATATTTATTTAGCCAATGAAGGAAATCTTAATATGCCAATTAATTTATCAAAACAGCCACATTCTAAAGGCGGGTCTCCAGCGCATAAAATGTTTGATTTTTTAAACAATTACACAAAACATTGTAACTTGGCCACACTGTTTTTGTAGGCATGTCCACAAAGTTTTTTCTTTCCGTGGCTGAAGAAAAACGTTCTTTGTGAAAATAATATTTTGTAGAAGAAAGAAATGTAGTGCGTGTGGAAAAAATATCTGAAGGAGGGCTGAAACATTAAGAAAAAAAGTCAACGTAATTTTGGCGTCCGAAAATATTTTTTTTCACATGATAAGCCCTCTGTCTCATCTGTTACCGCGCTACTGGAACGAGACTTAGGACCACGTACTGCCTTGTGAAATGTATAAATCACTCACCAGATATTTCATAGAGTCATGACGTCATTAGTACCGATTTTGTAATTACTTACAAAACCTTGTAAACTGTTTACCGTTCATTTTATCTACGCACCGATTATTTCTAAAATAATAACAAAAACTTATCAAACTAATTATTGACGGAACTATATGCATCCCCCTCTAACGCATTTTCCTACATTACCCGACCCACCCTGTTACCCTATCACCTATCCCCGTCTGACGGTGTGGAGGACTTACATTGAGTGACATTGCAACAATTTATTTATACATCGTCAGTCTGTTAAGAAAACCGGTAAACTTTAAGTGTTGCCTCAGTGTGTTTATTTATTTTTCTTCAGCGATGACTTCGCAGTGTCGAATTGTGCCAGGTTGTGACAAATATTGATTATAGTCTACCATAAAACCACAAAGTACACTATTTTAAAAAAGAGTAGTTTGAAGATAGTAAAAAAACTCACAACTTCTTTAACAATGGTAAGCATTTTAACTGGGCATTTAGGGCAAAAAGTAGGTTGTACTTATTCAATCTCCCTGTAAGTGTTTTCCTCAGATTTGCATAGGTAGGTACTTTGTGTTCGCTGTACATAGCGCTGTATACTATATATGAATAATTTAAGGGTTGTAGAGATTAAACGTGATTGATGTCATATCCTTTAAAAGGTTCGCTCTTGTACTTTCCTACTCTGTCAAAAAATCTCAATTTTACAAAAGAATCTTGAAAATAATTAATGGTTGCTCTTCTTTCATCTTTGCTACCTAACAGTGACGTGCATTGAGTTTTAAGAAATACTTTTAGTTTTTATTTTAAATTTATTCATATATATTATTATTTAATTTATAAAAAAGCAGTTCATTTATAAACAAATTTATTTAGTCATAGAAAGAGTCATCCAAAGTGTCAATTCGGAAATACTCGTGCTTCACTGTAATGACCTTTAGTCACATTTAAATAGTAAAAAGTGGGAAAACTTTACGGAGTTAATTAATAACCATTTATAGTAAAAGTAATTTGATTTTCATTACAAATACCTATATGGAAGTAATATAAATAGATCGTTTGAAAGTGGCTTCACCACATTTTGATAAACACTTTGGAAGGTACGCACATAGTAATAATTACACAGAAAAACATATTTGTATCTAAACTACTTTGTTTATAAATAAGGTGAATATATCATGAAAGAAAAATCAATGATCAAAGTGAAGATCAACAAATTAAACTTAACAACAAAAAGTAATTATTTTTTCTTTATGTAAGTGCAACATGTAATAATTTGTATATTTATTCTAAAAAGTGCGTGTATTTTAATAAGCTTTTTTTAAATTACAAAAATAACTATCTAACTAACCTTTACTCCGTTTCCCACAGGGGTAGGCAGAGAGGACAGACCGCCAAAAAACTCGATTTTGGCACACACTTCTTGCCTCATTCACATTCATACATCGTCTCATACATACTCTTCTATTATTCTGACTCTTGACATGGCCCGACTCAAGTATCTGATTCACTTGGTCGTGCCATATATTCCTCGGGCGTCTCCGACTTCTGCTACCATTCACTTTTTTTTCGTTTATTCTCCTTACTCTCCTTTCTTCGCTCATTCGCTCCACATGCTCAAACCATCTAAGCGTCCCTTTCTTGATCTTACTCATTACGCTTACATCAGCCTTGCACTGTTTGCGGATTTCCACATTTCTCACACCATCATACATGGTTTTACCACACATACGCCTCAGGGATCTAATTACTACAGCATTTAGTAAAAAAGTAAATCAAAATAAAATAAGTAAATATACCTGGGATCATTGTGGAAAAAAGAAATTTGGTGCGGGAGTGAGGGAATATAAGCAATCAGTTGTAAAACTGACTATATGTTATCAATGAAAAAAATAAAACGTCAGCAGCAGAGCAGTAAACTCTTTGGCTGCGGATGAAGACGCTGACTCGACATATATTTTATTGCATAAAATAATACATTTGCGCCTTACTTCACAATGGTAGATGCCTGCATTCAGAGTTGAAGCATCTCCATATCCATATTTAGCGACTAGTTCTGAATATCTAGTATCTTCACAACCTTTCTTATCTTTTCCTTCCACTCCCCTTCTTACATCAGCCACACAACATTCTATTGCTAGAAATTCTACGTACTGCAGACACAATGGCAACTTGTGCACACATAAAAACTGCATTTTGTTAAGCAGGAACATTTGTTTTTAAAACAATGAAAACCGTACGCCACTGGCCGTAACCCTTTTGGAATGTGAGTTTTATTTTTGTTATTTGAGCAGAGTCGAGAAGAAAGGATATTTTATATTTTGAAAGTGCAATAACAATTAGTCAGGGAAAATGGTAGTTAGTTCTGGCACTTAATACCTTGGATTACGTTAATGGTTCTCTTTTGAAAATAGCGTTACTTTAAGCATTTTATCAATGATTACGACCGAAACCCTTCAATTAAACATAGGTATTATAATTACGAATTTGTGCCTCATGGTAACTCAAGAGATACTTTTTGACGGCCTCCGTAGTCGAGGGGTAAGGCTCTTGACTGCCAAGTTGGAGGTCGCGGGTTCAAATCCCGGCATGCGCAAGTAAACTTTATTTGATAAATTTGTGTTATTTCACAATTTATTCATTTAAATTAATAATATGTAGTATACTTGCGGTACGTTTCAGAGTGGAATATACTAAGTCTCGACCTGATGTAAGACCACCATTTATAGTTGAAACATTACTTGAAATGGCTTTGGACGTGTTTCGTGACCAGATCTTAATAGCCAAGTACTTCCCTACTTTCCTCCCCCTGCCACTTACTTTAGCCTCACAACATACAAAATTGGAAATGCTATTGTCTCACTAGCTCCACACGGTTGAGATCAGTTGGGACTCTTGAGCGTTTTAACTTTTTTAATTTTTAAAAAAGATGCTGACATTTAAAATATTGAATGAGGGCAGTTTCATTAAGTATGAAAAAACACACAGATCTGCCCTGATGATAGACAATGTAATGCTGTCCGAAACATTATCGAAAAAAATGAGTTAGCGCAACACGGCATAATACCCCAAAAATAAATTACCATAAGATCTTAACCTTATTTCAAATGTAGATTATTTTAAATGTGAACACCGCATAAGAGTCACAACTGCCCAGAACCAGTGAGCATGCATGGGGTATTTTCTGAGGCTTAACTGAATTGGGAGATGGGGAGAGAAAGGTTTTGACTGAGAAAAAAAAATGCTGTCTATATTCGTGGTACGTATTTTTTGACAAAACATGTAACAAAAACCGAAAAGGCGTCAATACCAAACCAACCCTTCGATGGTTAAAATAACACGCAATTTGAAAATCATTTCACCCCCATCGCCTCCCAAGTCCCGACCACCAGTTGGGGTGAGGGTTGGTAGACAAAGCTCTGTTCCCTACCACAGATTACCAACGACAATATTATTATAATTCCAGGGCTTAAATAGCAAAGACTAAATAGCTATTTCAATAGAATTCATCTGATATTATTTCAATATTTTTCATGTGCGACTTTTGTTTATATTGCAATTTTATTTTATTTTTACTGAGAACTGTGATAAGAAATTTTTGTATTTACATCTTCGCCTCTTTAGCACTAGAGTTCCAACTGTGCGTGGATGGCATCCCTAATTTGGGAAATATTGTGAGACTGTAAATTAGAAAGGAGATGATGAAGATAAAGGTTAAAATTCTTATATTATAAAGCCTTTTGTTACACTGTTGTTGTTTTGAATAAAATAAAGAGAAGAATTTAAACTTAACATATTAAACTCTTAACATATTTCTTGTTTTGTGTTTAATTCTTAGAACTCCATTTATTTTTTTTTAAATTTAATTAAAATCAAATTTAATAATATAATCATTAAGTTCTTCAAGTATTTTTTGGTTTTTGTTATTGTTACAGCTGTTTCGGCTTTCAAGGCCATTTTCAAACTGTGGTTTTAGACACGTTTAGACGACTTATTTATATAATATGATTTAAGATTTTCACGGCCAAAAGTATTTTTGTTATTTGTTTTTGGGGTGTTATGCCGTGTAGTTCTAACTCCTTCTTTAGCCAACGTTTCGGACAGTATTGCAGTATCCATCATCAGGGCATCCGGTAATTGACGGCTACACCAGAGCTAAACGAAGAAAACAACTTTAAAAATTATATGTTAATGTTAGCTCAGAGGGTTGGAGCTGGCAACACGGTATCACATCCTCATACATAAGCTCACATTTCACCACAACCTCAAAATAACACATCTGCCCTGATTATGGACACTGCAATGCTGTCCGAAACGTTGGCTAAAAAGGGAGTTAAATAACAAAAAAATACTTATTTATATGATTCTATTTTACCCCCTCCCAATTTAAAATGATTTATTACCGGTTAAACCAATTTACTGATAAAATAATTGTGACAATAGATTTCATATTCTGTGGGGGTATTTTGATGTCTGTTTTCCCAACATTAATGTTATCTTAATTGTTAAATAATGATGTAGCAGTTATTTATTTATTTTTTGTTTAGGTTTTGTGAACATACTTAGAAGCGGGGAATAAATAATTTTCCTTACTTTATTAATTAATGTTATATTAGGGTCATTGGTTCTTTTATTGATTTCTAATTGTTCAAGTAAATTTAATCTAAGGCCCTTTCTTTCTATGTGCGAGGGTTTAAGTTCATTGTTGTCAAGAGGGACGTGATTATTTACTAAGAGATGTTCTGCGAATTTTGAAAAAGTGCTTTTATTATTATAACATCTTATATGTTCTTTGAATCTAGTTGATTTAGCCCTTCCCGTCTGTCCGATATAAGTAGCGTTGCAGTCGGCCGCGGCGTGGTCACATTTTAATTAATATATGCCACTATTATTAAGTTTATGATTTCTACTTTTAGAGTTTTTAAGGTTTGTTCCTATGTTATTATTGGTTTTGAAAGCTATGTTTAGACCGCATTTTTTATTTCTTTTGCTATTTTTATGGATATTGGACCGATGAATTCGAGAAATGCAAATTTATTAATATTATTATCTTATTTAGTAACTTCCCCATTAAAGAATGCCTTATAGTAAATTAGATTATATAAATATACATTTTCAAAAATATACGCCTAATTTCGTTTACTTGTCGAGATGTGATCACGTGACACTAGGCTGGCTCTAAATTAAGATCTCACTGATGCGCCATCTAGGTTGTAACCATAAAATTAAAATCTTATTCTGTGTTTCCACTTATAAAACTTGTCCAAAGTGATTTCATAGCCAAATTCCTGACACAGTTTTGACAGCTCGTAATATTACGACACTACAGAACAGCTGACACAAATCTATGACTGAGTTCAAAACTATTATAACTCAGAATTTGCATAAAAATAACTTCAGCCAAAATTCGATTGACAGTAGTATTATTTAGAGTAATACATACTTCCAAACACTAATCCATTTACCAATAAACGTGTTTTAGTTTTTACACATCTGTTGTATCACTATTTATGTATGGTACACGATTATTTATCAGTTTTTTAAACTTTTGAAAACGTTTATTAGTAAGGCTGTAAATAGAAAATTATTTAGCTCACTGAACATAGCGGAGTCCTATTGAATATATTTTTTCTCTAACTACTTTGACTAGATAGTTTAAATACAGGGTTTTCCAATAGGTCCAAACCTGTTTTTATTATTTGTTAATGATGTATTGTATATTTTCAATGATGTTCAAGTATTAATGTTTGCAGACGACCTGAAATTATTTGAAGCAATCAGAAACATTAACGATTGCCAATATTGTCAAATATCTTGTCAAGATTTAATAAATGGTGTCGTGATAACCGCTTGCAACTTAACATAAGGAAATGTCAAATTATGAGGTTTCATCGAATATAGAATCCAATATTTTTTGATTATTCCATTAACAATATATCGTTAGTATCTGTCTCGAAAATTAATGACTTAGATATTTGGTTTGACACAAAACTTAACTTTTTCAAGCATATTGAACCAATAAAGCTTTGAAAATGTTGGGATTTATTTTAAGGGTATCTAGTGATTTCAATAATGTCAATACTGTAAAAACATTATATATGTCACTAGTAAGGAGTCATGTAAAATACAATTCCACGGTTTGGTCCCCAAATTATGAGTTTCATTCACATGCGATTGAAAGAATCCAAAATAAATTTTTAATATATGTAAATTTTAAAATGGGCATTCCTAGAGAAAACCTTAATTACGATAACGTACTTTGTTCATTAAATTTAATAAAATTATGTGATCGTAGAATTATTTCCGATTTAACCTGTTTGTATAAAATCATTAATTCAATGTTTGATACCCCTGATTTATTATATGTAATCTCTTTTCATACTCCAAGCAGGTTGGTTACAAGACTGTACCTACCATATTATTGTAGCAATTCTATATCAACTTCCCAATATCACACTCCTATGCGACGGATTCAACAGCTAGGAAACAAATACTACGATGTTGTTGATATATTTAGTACATCAATTTCAATATATAAGCATACCCTATTGAAGTTTTTTTCATCAAGTAGTGGAATAATTTAATAAAAGTATTTAATTTGACTAACACATAATAATTTTGTCAACCGAAAAAGAAAAAAAAAAAAGGATTATTTATGTTTTGTGCCTACATGCTGTGTAGATCAAGTTCAGCGATATTTTGACTTTATTTTTTTGCAATTGTTTTAAATAGTCGTTTCCTGCACTATTTTCGTGTATAATTTCGTAAATATATTTTAAATATATATATGTATATAAAAGCCTTAATAGGCGTGAAATAAATAAATAAATAAGAGGTGTTATTTTGAATTGCCCGCTATTTCGGTAGATGTTACTTTTGAAGCTGTCATTTTTTGACATTTGACAAGTAGAAGCTACGCCATTAATAAAAATGGAACGATACACGCTTCAACAACGCATTGAAATTATTAAAATTCACTTGAGTGAATCAAATGCGAATCATCTTGAGTGATGAGGCCCATTTCCACCTCGGTGGCTTCGTCAACAAGCAAAATTGTCGCATCTGGAGCTCGGAAAACCCAAAAGTTATTGTTGAAAAGCCTCTCTATCTTCAAAGTGTGACTGTTTGGTGCGGTTTATGATCCAGTGGAGTCATTGGACCTTACTTTTTCGAAAATGAGGCTGGAGCAACAGTTACGGTGAATGGATTGCGCTATCGAGAGATGATTAATAATTTTTTATGACCGAAATTGGATGTTATTCATATGGACAACGTTTCTTTCAACAAGACGGCACTACGTGCCACACAAGCAACGAAACCATTTATCTTTTACGATTGAATGTCAAAATAACACCAATTATTGGAAAACCCTGTACATACACTTGAGGATCAGCGTAGAATAAGCGACCTTTGCTCAATAGTCTGGTCAATTTAAGAGTACCTACTCGACACACTAAGCATAAGGACTTATTTCAAAGTCACCATTCACAAACGAATTATGTAGCAAACTCGCCGATTCCTCGCCTAGCAAATAAATATATCAATGATCGTAATATTTTTTATGTTATTTTATCTAATGCAAGAAATTATTTTTTGCAAACAATGTTTATAACTCTTATGTACAAAATTGTAAATATTTTAATGTAGCCAATGTTAAAGCCCCATTGGCATATAGAAAGAGAAAATAAATAAATAAAAATATACTTATTTTATTCAGCTCTCGAGGGCGCTTGAAAATAAAGATTATTTTATGTGATTTAGCACAAGAGTTCCAACTGCTCAGTATTAAGGAGGGGAAGTTGATGTAAAGAGAAAGGCGGGGAAGTACCTGACTATTGATCTGGTTACCAAATACGGCCAAAACCATTTCAAGCAACGTTTCAATATTGAATGGTGGTCTTACACAAGGACGATACCGAGAGTATCTTGCACTTTTTAAGGTGCCACAAATATAACATATATTATTTTAAATGAGTAATTTGAAAAATAATACAAATTAAACCAATCAAACCAGGATTTGAACACACGACCCGAAACCGTAAACAAATGGGTGTACTTATGTGTGCTACGTAAGTATTTGAATAAAATTTGTACTATGGGAGTTGTAACAGTACTGAAGTCAGCCACGGAATAATAGCTTTCAAACGACAAGCTGTTAATGTTGCAAGTTGCAGACAATTTAACGTTTAGCAATGAACACACTATTGCCTTCATCATTTAACCTTTACAAACCCATTAAAGTTGTCCACCATTAATAATAAGAAAAACCATTTTAAAAGATTTACCGTCGCGTATGGCAAAAATGTGAAACTTCTTGTTTATATCGTGTTTTTTAATCATTTTTGTATACATATTATATCGTTTGTGCATTTACGCCATGAATTTAATGGTACCAATAAGTTGTTTTCTATTTATGTGAAACATCTCGGAGTGTTAATGCTTGACAAATAACAAACAATCTTTGAACTCCAAATAATCGACTTTATGGTTAATAAATTGAATTAATCTCTGTTTCTGGGATGGTAATTGAGTGGAAAACAAATTACGAGAACTTATTAAACACACTAATACGAAAAAATCTCGGTTTTCAATCTTCTCTGAAAATGATTAAGTAATATATGGTTTAGGGTTAGGTTAGGTTTTTTTTGGTTAGATAATGTTGTATGTATGGAAATGCACGGATATTGGGATATTTAAACTACGTTGGTGGAAAATATGCATGGAGTTAGTTTTTAGTCTAGCCGTCATCACTGCAGAAGCTCCTTAATTGATTCGAATTAAACGCACAGAGGGAATATGTTCACTGTACCGGTTTTCTTAACAGACTGATCAGGTATAAATCAATTACTGCAATATCACTGCATGTGGGCACTCTACACTGTCAGACTAGGACGGGTAATCGGGTAACAAATTGGGTGGGGGGATGTTGTTACATATGTTAGAGGGAAATTCGTGTAGTTACGTCAACAACCTTTTTTTTAAATATATGCGATAAAAAATTTGTTTTAAATTATGAGGTATTCGGCAGCAACAATTTACCTTAACCCTTTATAATCAAGCTCCCCTTTCCCTACCCTCACCGTTTTTCCCAGTAATATCACCGCGGATTGAGAGCGGGCGCTTTTCCAATTTGATTCTCTCAAACAGAATAAATGGTTTCAATTTGTAACGGAGACGTGAGGTTATTTAGGAAACAAAGGCTGCTGTAGTGAGCACATGACTTTCCTCTTACCGTTTTTATAAGGCACCATTGTGATACGAAAACAAGTCACCTATTTTTTGAATTAATTGTAGTGTAGGCAAATGTAGGAACCATGGAACTAGGATTCATATCCATACTCTTTGGTAGGAACTAATCGTCAGGCAGTTTCTCCGTTGGGGTAGGTAGAGAGAATTAATAGCTAAGCAACATGTCTGGTACATAGACGCTCCTTGATATAATCACTTTTATGCGTCGGTCGTCATTATAGTTTTCAATTGAAAGTAGAGGACACTCTAAGTACCCCCCCCCCCCCCCCCAGTGGTGGGGAGGGAAAAAAGGTGGGGAATTATTTTTATTTATTTTTTAATTACCTGGGTATTCAGATTCTGGGTTTTCTTTGATATATATTTATTTTAAGAAAGACAAACATTCCCGGGCTACGAATAACCTAAATATCTCTTACTACCACCACACTAAGTGGAAAATGTTGCATGTGTTGTAATGGAGGACTGGGAGAGCCATGGGCGATGTCAACTCAGCCACCGACCGGTCGGTTATTTATATATTCATCTATCTATTTATTTATTTATAATTATCATTCATTGTACCAAATATACAACCAATTATAGATATCCTCCTTGTGATATGAAATAAAAATAATTATAATAACAAATTAATATAAAACAAAAACGAAAACAGCAATAAGAAGGCAAGGAGATAAAATAAATTAAATTCATAACAGAATTAAATAAACAACAATAGAAAATTTACTGTAAAGAAAAACAAAGTTATTCAACTGCAAATGAAGATATCAACTTTTAATATTTTAGTTTAATTATTATCATTTGGTCTATTCAAGCAAGAATTTTATTTAATAGAATAGAATGGCGTGTGGAGCGCCCAGGTGCATTATACTAAATCTTTTGTTGCAGCCCCGGGCATAGCATATCTCATTTATGCAGGTAGAATTCAACCATAGGATGCCTTCGTATACTCAATCAATCATTTTTAAAGTATGAAGCTGGCTCTGCGTAATTAAATATTACAAATTACCCGTAACAAAGATAGTTTAAAAATTTGTTTTGAATTGCTTCGACTTTGTTAATGTGTAATTTATAAAATGGTTACCAAAGAACTGTTGCAAACTTCAGGTGACAATATTGTTATTAATTTAATCATTCGTTCACATACATACATTAGTAAACCAGTTGAACCAATAGAACGGGAGAAAGTCGAAGCTTTCTTTAAACGCTTTTTCCCGATTCCAGATATTTTCCAGATGTTTTCTCCAGTTCCTGAAATCCCTGGAAACTGAAAGAGCAATGTTTCAACAGAAATGTATTGAGTTTTGATTTGCAGAACATTGAGCAAGAAAATTATGTTTTCTGTACAAAGCAAACGTGGCGTAGACTGCTTTTAGAAACTGGAGGTGACCGAATTACTTCAACAAGATGTTACCGCCGAACTAGATGGCATCAATTAAATAAACTGATGTATATAATAAAGAAAGAAAGAGTTAAGCATTTAGGAATTATATTCTATTAAATTTGCATCCTAAGTTAAACTGTCTGGCAAAAAGGGGCTTAAATTTACTGATATAAAATATTGTTAATTTATTAAAAATCTGGTCAAATTAGTCATTATTCTGTTCAAAACTATCAATAAAGCACGAATGTGTTATGATGAAGTGGGGACGTGCGTTCTTCAAAATAATAATAGTAAAGGCACATGCGTGAACACGTGTTCAGATTTATTCCGAATTGATAATATTTTATTGAGAAATGATCATGCAGTCACGTGTTAAACAGTAAATAAAAAAATCCGTACCAATTTTTCTCGTGTAAGTATGGAATGTAAAACCGATTTTAGGGTGGTTGAAGACAGCTGGTGGCAGCAACTCATATCGGCTTCAAATGCATCAAATAATATCATTGTCAGTTCTAGAATCGCCTTGTCAATGTTGTCCCCAAGACAAAAGCCCGTGATGGTGCAAGATTGTATCGGAAGATGCTTTACGATACCCTCCTTTTCCAAGGATGAAGACTGCAGTTTTATACTATTAATAGTGACGTAAACGAGCCGATCCATCGGTCACCAGCCAAAAGGAACGCCCACTGTTCTGGGCTGTTTATTAAGGAATTAGAAGCAGAAGCCCATAAATAAACCACTCACTAGATCGACATCATCGGGCTTTTTTATGAAACAAATTGGACCTACAAACATAGATATGCCAATACATAGACTGTAAAATTCTCATTCGGAGCCTACTTACTATACTATACACCAATAAAAAACGAAAGTTAGTTTATTTCATAAACTTTCAGAGTTTTTCATTTGTGGATATAATTAAGCAAACATATGATGCCACAATTTTTCGGTTCCAATTTTTTATCGGAGTTATACCCCCTGCAGAAGCCCTTTCGATTTTCATCTCAGGTTTTGTCATCCTATTTCAGGTGATGAATCCCAAAAATTCGAGGGTTGGCTAGTGAGTAAATACTGGAGGTGCTACACACTGAAACCATAGATAAACAATAAGTTGATTTACACACCTTTTTAAAAATTCTTAAATATACAAGCAATGCACATGTATCAACGACATGTGCAATGTGCATTGCTTGTATATCGAATGTTTCAAACTAACTTTTTTCGCCTTCAGAAATTTAGTGAAATTAAAAAATATATATAAATAGAGGTTTTAGGCATTTTAGGTTGGGGAGGATCTTACAAAAACAATCTTAACTATTTAAAAGTTTAACAAAGTATTATCATAAATGCAACACTTAAAAAAAAATCACCTTCTCAGCAAAATCCCTTTTTAAACTATTTGCAGTACCAAATGTTGAAAAATATTGAAACATGCATCCATTTTCACAATGTGTTAAGGAAAAAATGTGATTAAAATCACGAATACCTCAAGCTCATGAGAAACGGAAATCTATTTATTACACATAATTTTAAAAGTACACAAACGCGAAAGTATTATATTTACCAAACTATAAAAACTACAATAATCTTCCTTCCGAATTGCATTGTATTATCAACCAATCAAAACAAAAAAAAATATTAAATCTTCCGGTTCTTAAAAAAATGAAGATGAATGATAACTGCCCTTGTGGTGTTTTTTCACGAAAACGGCGCTTAATAAATTAGTTAAATATTATTGAATATTAGTTTCACAAGTTTATCAAAAGAATATTCAAAATAATTCTGTACCCGAGAAGCATACGAATGCAACTCCAAAACCCAAAATGTTCCGGAAAGCCGAAAACTATCTTCTTTTAGCAAAATGTTCCGGAGAACCGAAAACTATCTTCTTTTAGCAAAATGTTCAGGAGAGCCGAAAACTATCTTCTTTTAACAAAATTTTAGCAAAATGTTCCGAATAGCAAAAAAGTATAGTCTTTTAGCAAAATTCCACAAATATTTTTATAGGTAATCAAAAGAAATATGGTTTTTCTTTCAATTATCTAAAATTATTTGGTTTTTCGGCTCTCTCGAACATTTTGTGTTTTAGAGTTAGTCTATTAATCTATAAATAATATTTCTTCTAGCAAACTTCTGCAAATGTTACCTGTTGATTCTTACCCCAAAAATAATCACCCACGCATTTCAATGGGAGTCGTATCCAAAATATTCCACATGTATTTTCATTCAGTGCTGGAAACCAATTTCATACAGTCATGAATAGCTCACAAAGTAGGACGGTGACATAATGCGGCCCATTCACCTTACAGCTACACTACTTTCGGCTGTTATATAGACGTAGTTGTAGGTCCCTATCTAACTACTTCACGCCTTCCGTGTGAGGGACCCTTTATACTTGCATTGGCAGTCGGTCTTTGAGTTTGATCCGTGAGTAATTGAATAAATTCACAAATAATTTGAATGATTATTTGATTTATTGATCGTAGGTAACTACCCAACAAAAACGAGTTCGTGCAGTGTGTGAATGGGGTCGTTTAAAAGTTAATTTTCTTATTGGATTCTGATTCTTTATAATATTATCAAATCAAAATCAAACATTATGTAAAAACTCATAATCTATTGACAGGTAAAATAACGTAACAAACTCATAATCTCAATACAAGTAAAATAACGTAACAAACTCATAATCTCAATACAAGTAAAATAACGTAACAAACTCATAATCTCAATACAAGTAAAATAACGTAACAAACTCATAATCTCAATACAAGTAAAGTAACGTAACAAACTCATAATCTCAATACAAGTAAAATAACGTAACAAACTCATAATCTCAATACAAGTAAAGTAACGTAACAAACTCATAATCTCAATACAAGTAAAATAACGTAACAAACTCATAATATCAATACAAGTAAAGTAACGTAACAAACTCATAATCTCAATACAAGTAAAGTAACGTAACAAACTCATAATCTCAATACAAGTAAAATAACGTAACAAACTCATAATCTCAATACAAGTAAAGTAACGTAACAAACTCATAATCTCAATACAAGTAAAATAACGTAACAAACTCATAATCTCAATACAAGTAAAATAACGTAACAAAGACATGATTTAAATTTAAATTTATTAATTTCAGCAAAAAAAATTACAGAATATATAAAATATCATTAGTAAGTAAAATACCTATATGTGGTTAGTAACAATTACATGGTTGAAAAAATAATGTTACAATAATAGAACAGTTTCTAATAGAAGAAAAAGTAATTTTTTTTTGTTTAAATTATAACATTTTTACAGTAATAAACATAATATATGGCAAAAGCAAAATAGTGAAATACATTTACAAGGATTCTACGCCAATTAATAGAGTTAGCTCTTGAGCTTGGTGTAGGAGTTTTTTCATAATTTTACTATATTTTATGTATGAGTGTTATAAAGATATGGCATAATTTACTATATTTTAAGTTGTGCATAACCTGCCTCACTAGGCGAACCTGTGTTGAGGCAGTAAATATCTATTTGACAAGTAAAATATCGTAACAAACTCATGATCTATTTGAAAATGGCTAAATGTAGTGGGGCTGGGGAAGGAAAAGAGGAAAGAGGGGAAAAACCTCCTTATTGCTTATAAGCAGTAGTAAGTAGTAGAATACCTACAATTTTTATTTCAACTTTCAATTCTATCTCCATCAAAAAAGCCTTAATAGGCGTAAAATAAATAAAAAAAATAATTTTTCTTTATTTCTCTACTTACTTTTAATTTCTATTTTTGCATTTAGTTTTATTTATTCTTTTTTGTTTAACCTTAGATTTTCTTATTTTCATATTATTACTTTTTATCTGTTTATTATTATATTTTATGTATTTATTTATTTTTTCATGTTCTCTATAAAACGGTTATACACCAATATATCATGGAGAAGATTACAAATTAAAAAGTTTACAGAGGCAGTTTTACTATTTTGTGACATGTGTTAAAAGATAGTTACTGAATTGTCTGTAGGTGACATTGAAAATGTCGATGGCTAATGCAGAATCGTTAAGCAGTTGAGTCGCTCTGTTTATTGGCGCGTTCTGATAGGCAGAAGTCCTCGCTTTCGGAGCATATAAGAGTTCATGGGATCTCCCTCGAGTATAATTGTTAGGGACATAAAAGTTAACCTCTTTCAACATAGGCGGATTGTGTATTTTACCAGAGATTAACTTAAAAAAGTGTTTGCCTAAAAATATTTTTCTGCGGGCTTCTAATGTATTGAAATCGAGTATTCCTGTTAAGAACAAGGATGGATACGGGAATGGATAGTATGTATATTCCCTCATGTACAGGTAACGCATAAACCTTTTTTATACTTTTTCTATTTCTAAGATATGGTTTTGTTCAGAAGGGGCCCAAATAATGGAGCTGTATTCCAGGATGCTGCGGACAAGTGCTTCATATGTTCTCCGTATTTCAATTCCATTAGTAAATGATCTCGCATTACGAAGAACAAATCCAAGCATTTTGTTGGCGCGGGAGACAATGTCAGATATGTGGGATTTGAAAGAGAGATTTGCTTCGAAGATCACCCCAAGGTCACGAATCTCGTTTTTGCGTGTTAAAATATTTTTATTAATGTGATATGGGAATAGAAATGTATATTTGGATGTTGTAAATGTAACTACACTGCATTTCTGGATGCTGAAGGGTAATTTATTTAATTCCGACCATTTGACAAGAGAATCAAGATCATTCTGCAGAAGAATGGAATCGATACAACTTTTGATAGCTCTGAAAAGTTTGATATCGTCAGCAAAGAGGAGATATTTTGAGCGGTTAATGGCCTTGCCTATATCATTAATGAATAGTAGAAAGAGGAGGGGTCCTAGATTCGATCCCTGGGGAATCCCGGAGTTAGTTTTGTATTCGTGAGAGAACTGGTGTCCGTAACTGACATACTGACGACGATTGTGTAAGTAGCTAGCTACGAAAGCGAGAAAATCCTGAGAGAATCCGATGTCACTCAATTTTATTAGTAAAATATCATGGTCGACTTTATCAAATACTTTTTCGAAGTCTGTATAAATCACATCGACATGTGAAAAATATTCAAACGATTTATTTATATAGGTGGTGAGATTCATAAGGTTTGTTGAGGGTGATAGAGTGGGGCGAAATCCATGCTGATTCATCAATGGATTGATGACTACCACAACACGGGCATTAGTTTAGTGTGATAGTCAAAATAAAATGTACTGCATCATCGTGTAAATATTTATTCAATAAAAAAATAAAAGCAATTTGATATTCACTTTAAGTACCTATTTATCGAAGTGCAATAAATAGATCGTCTACATGTGGATTCACCACAGTTCAATAATGCCTTCAGAAGGCGAAACAGCTGTCACGCGTAATAATTATTATGATAGAACTGGTTTATAAATAAACTCTGTATTTTTTTACTGATGGGTATAACCTTCAAAGGTTAAAGAAAATAAAAGGTTAAAAAATTGTTAACATTTTTTTTTTCAAATGTTTATGGTTTTCATGCTTCAGGGACATTCTAGGCCATCATTTCAAATTATGGAGAGAAGGAATGTAATAATATATAATCTAGTGTGTTTGTGAGTGATGTGTGCTTTATATTGATTTTGTGTGTTACGTGTAGGTTTTATTATTTTATGTTATGAAATTTTGGTAACATTGTCTTTTTTGTTCTTTAATACATTTTGTAATTTTTTGTCTGAATTTATTTTTGTTTTCCTCAATTTTATTTTTAAGTGTTAGACTATTGAATGCTTTTATAGCATGGTATTGATAGTGTCTTTGTCCAAAGCTTGTATTTACTGTCGGAGTTTTTATGTTTTCTTTGTACGCTTGTCTAACTGGTCTGCTAGTGATATTTTTTTCATGTTGAAATTTGTTTTATTGGTCAAAAATGTAGTTTATTAGTGTTTTAACGTATATTTGGGGTATATCTAGTACGTCACAACTGTTGAATATTTGGTCTGTATCAGTCAGTCTATGTTTTTTTTTGGTTCCATGATAACTCAACAAAGTGAGAATTCAACACACTTTTAAAAAGTGATATAAAGTCATTAGAAACGATAAAAAAATTAACCTAACCTAACCTAACCCTACTTAACCCAGTTAATAAAGTTTTTGTTTCATCACTTTCCATGACTTTATATAACTTTTTAAAGATGTGATGAATTATCATTGTGATGCTTTATCCGGTCACCGTTTTTTTAGTATTACCTTTAAGATCGTTTTTTGTCCGATTTCTATGGAATCGATAGCCGAGTTCGTTGCTCCTCCCCAAGCAATAATTCCATATCCTATAATTGATTGGCAAAGTACAAAATATATTGTTTCATTTTATATATGTTTCTTATGTTTAGGAAAATGTGTATTGTTTTGAAGAGTTTATTTGTGATTTGTTTGATGTGAGGTATCCATCTAAGGTTATGGTCAATTACGATTCCTAGATACTTTATTTGTTCTGTTTTTTCTAGGAGAGGGCAATAGCAGATGTTGGTAAATTAATTCTAATGTGAGCCTCGAACAAACCCCCGTTATATTAGAGTATTGATATAATGCATTGTGGTCGATATTGATTGTTGCTTTTCATAGATAATTAGATTAATGCATAACTACTTCTGTAATAGGTTCACATCATGGCAGGACTACACTGAAATTAGGAAAACTTGAGATAATTTGTGTTTCATGTATTTAATTAAAATTACAAGGTCAAATCACAATGACATAAAAAATGTTCCAGGTCGTAAAACCACATTCGGACAAAAAAATTATATATTTTTTCGTCAAAACTCCGCAACATCCTTCTCCCTGATATAAAGCAAATAAAAAAATGGAATGGTTACAAATCAAGAATAAAAATTTGGCTGAAAGAGATTAATGAAAAAACTCTGAAAACAACATTAAATACAACATAGAACACTAATAAAACAGAAATGAATATATTTAGTCCGTCTCAGCACAGGTCACCCTAGTGAAGAGGAAGAAGAAATACAATTTACTATACATATATTTAATATCATATTTTGTATGTACAATGTTTAAATAGTTGCTATGATAAAAAAAATTAAGAAAACACTCTTCAGTAATCTTAATATTACAAGTTTTTGAGCAATTTGTCATTACTTTTCTCCTTTTCTCATTCCTACCAATTTATTCGTTGAGTACTACTGTTTTTTACTTCGTATGTTATGCTTTGTATTTTGTTATTATCGGATCAGTAAACAAATGTAATCCAAAATGTGTTGGGAAAAAAATTGTAGTCACTCACCAGAGCAATAGAAACAATAGTCCAGCAATAAAAATATTCAATAATTTACTTGCGCAATGTATCATGAGCCTGAAAGCTTATGGCCCAGCCATATTAGTTATCATCAATCAATACCGCACAAGACTCCCAACTGCTCATTACTAAACGCTAGTGAAACTATGAAACTATGACACTGTGAGTCTGAAGGATGTGGGGAGAGGAAAGAGTTGTGGAAGAAGAATATGTGAACATAGAATTGACTATAGGTTGGATGCCTCCATGGTCGAGGGGTTAGGCTCTCGTCTAGCAATCCGAAGGTCACGGTTTCAAATCCCGGCGTGCGCAAGTAAATTTTATTGATGAATTTGTGTGTTTCATTGTTGATTAATTTAAAATAATGTATAGTATCCTTGCGGTACGTTCCAGTGTGGAAGATACCAGGTATAAGACCACCATTCATGAAATGGCTTTAGCCGTGTTTGGTGACTAGACCTGAATAGCCAGGTACCTTCCTCTTCCCCTATCTCCTTCCCCTCCCTACTTACCTAAAGTCTCACTGGGTCCAGGCCGTTGGTGAGTAGTTGGAGCTCTTGTGCGGTATTTAAATAAATACAATTATTTTTATTTATTGTTTTTGTGTTTAATTCGTAGAACTTCAATTATTTTTTTTTAAATTTAAATAAAATTTAATTTAATAATATAATTATTAAGTTCTGTAAGTATTTAATGGTTTTTATTATTGTTACAGCAGTTTCGGCTTTCAAGGCCATAATCAAACAGTTTGAAAATGGCCTTGAAAGCCGAAACAGCTGTAACAATAACAAAAACCAAAAAAATAATTTCAGAACTTAATGATTGTATTATTAAATTTAAAAAAAAAAATAATTAAATATAAAAAATATGTACATATACCATTTTTTTGGAACCACTTTATTTTAATTATTATTGCCATATCGGTTTCTGAAGGGACCTTTCTTCATCAGGGGAATATTCAGACTATGTCCTTCTGAAATCGGTAAAGCAATAATTATTAAAAAAATGTTTTCAAACAAATTTATGGTAAGCATGAAACACAAATTTTGCTATATATAGCACTAATTAATTTGCTCATTGCTCACCCCATACGAATTACTACCAGACAGTGTTATGTGCAAGTTTCGGTTAATCAACACATTTCACACTCATTAGACGTAATAAATGAAATGGCTGAAACTAGATGCTGTAGCGTAACACCTTCTCAGAGCGCCGGCGGCGCTTTGTGTGTTAAGATAAAACGAAAAGATTCCCTACACCATTACAGAACTGCAGAATTTGTTTTTAGCACCACATCTGGAGGGCTGATGGGGTTTAAACTAAGGTGACCATGGATACCAATTAAATGGATTAAATATTATTTTTGAAACATATTCATAGAACGAACGATATAATTATGAATAATTGACTGCAACTGAAAAATAATGTACCCATACTTGTAGAGAGCGATCAAAAACAAATAGCTAGATCGGAAAAAAAAATTAAATTAAAATTCTTTAACATGGTTTATTTTTTAACATAGTCACCGTTAAAGCCAACACATTTCTCTCAACGCGTAACAAGTTTTTTTCATTCAATTCTTCCGACTTTTCTCGAATTCAGGACTTGACAGCTGCCTTCACTTCATCGTCGGAGGTATAATGATTACCCTTGAGGTCTCTCTTGAGCAGGTTCACTTGTGCGCTGAACTGCCAACAAAATTGAACAAAATTTTTAGCTCGCCATATTCTTACATAATATTTTTAATTATAAAATTCCACACAATCTTTATAAATATGTTAAAAATAAAAATGTTATCTATCTAAAGATATTAATTTGGTTGAGAATAATCTATTGCGGACACAAGCTTTGCTTCCCGCACGCCAATTATGACGGCTACGAATCGAAATACACACCATTCCGGGCAATATAGATAAACGCTTCGCTTGGGAATGGTCATTTTGTAGGTTCCTAGCATACATACATCATTAAACCTTCATATCACACAAAATGTATCGAAAAAATTTCTTTCGTTCGGCGTGAAGATGACACGAAGAGAATCGAAAGTGTCCGAAGATTTCCGAAGAAAGGGCTGCAGCGAAGTAAGTATTCTTCACCTACGGTTTGAACTAGATAGTAATAATATTTCTCTTATAAAATGCAATCATGAGTCAACGGGTCAGCTATGTATCTCGTGTAATATTATCTTGTAATACAGTGCTTGGGTTAGGGAACCTATTTGCATTGACTTTTTTATTAGCTTTTTTTTTGTTTGTTTTACATTTAAAAAGTAACCTTTTGTTTATATGTGTTTTTTGTCACTCGTTGTGTTATTATCAGATCTGCTATATATAATTATTCTGGTATTACTATTCTTATATAAAAAATAACAATCTCTTCATGTTTATTTATTGAACAATTTGTATAGCCCCGTTTTTGTGAGATATCACCTCAGAGGCGTTTACAGTTGATGCTGGTATTACAAAAGATATAAATATTACAAAAATAAAGTGAAGTTAAGTTAAGTTAAATGAAATACCGGAACATATGACACGAAGATAGAAGATGGAGACTCTGCAGCAAGAATCCTATGTGGTGAAGAAACTGGAGCAGCTGATGCAGCGAGAGAGTCCACCGCGTCCACCAACAGCGTCCAGGTATGTGTCTGCTGCTAATAAAGGGCTGACACCTCACATAGATAAGAGACCCTGGCAGCACTGCTGTGACGTTCGGCAAGTCCATCATTCATCTCCATATAATCCTGTTCCTGGTGATGGTTGAAGTGGTGCATTCTGCCCACAATAAAAAGCGACGGTCGGGATAATAAATTACCCCGAGCTTAGCAAAGCACTTGCTAGGGCCTTCAGAATTTCCGAGAATTCCGATGAAAACATCTGGGGTGCATTTACCGATCGACGTTCGTTTCGACTGTCGAATATTTTTGAGCAAAATTTCCCAATAGGTATTCACTTTTAACATCTTGCACTCAAATCACATATTATAAAATTCTAATAACTGGTTGTTCACTTTATTTTTATTTAAGTTAAAATGTTGATTGATTTTAAAAATACAAAAAAAAAAACACAAAGCGGTTAGAGGACGCGTCCGGCTGCCACGAAGGGCGCCATATAATAATAATAATCTTTTAAAGGATTGACGCAATAATAAAAGGGTCTAAGAATTGATCATCTCTATAAATAGGTCAGATACTCACACTTATACTTTTTTTACTAGTTGCATTTGCGAAATTTCTACATGATGTAGGTATAAAGTAGGTATAATATAAGTATAAATTCAATTTTCTTCACAGTCACCCTCACTAGTGTTTCCTGTTCTCTCGTAGTTTTCAAACTTTTGTACAAATATATTAAGTTTTTGAGGAATTTTTCAGTGAACGACCAAACATTTAAGACATCGGCTACGCCTGCTAAGGATGGTGTGGAATCGGTTCAAACTTCGGATTTCGCAAAGCCTCTTCAGTTATGCGTGAGGTGTGTGGACGAGCGTTGTCATGTTGCAAGATTATTGACGCCTGGCTACCTCCAACACGAAGGTGTTTTAGAGTCTATACCGAGAAGAATTTACCCCTCATTCCAGATAATCGGTCGCTGTTTAACTCACGTTGACATAACACTATACATCTCCTTACTTCCGCTTCTTGAAATACACTGAATGAACGCAACGACCTCAAACCTGCGAATGCGTATTGAGAGGGAATGTTACTTCCACTTGCCACATGGCGTGCTTCGGAAAGTCATTTCTTTTAAAAGCTACCCGATTACGGCACAATGGGGTTTTGTTTTCTCTGCACTATTAGTTATGTCATTTATTTATTTAATAGTGGTGTGGACAAAGTGATTTATTTTCATTAAATTAAAATGACTCCATAAAGTGAATTTGCGTTTATTGAAGAAGTAAACAATTTTTCCCTTTAAAACGTGGTCACACAACATTAAAACAACACTGTAATTACACCGCGATGATGTCCCCGGGTTCATATTATTTGTATGGAAATAATTATTACATCGGCCATACGAGTCGCGATAATGGCCCACGGCTGCTGTGCCGTTTTACCGTAATAACCTAGTAATCCAACTCCCCGATATGAAGGGGGTGTCGCAGTAGTGGAAAAATGGTCCAGCGAAAAATACATAATTTTTTTTTCTTTTTAAATGCAAACGGACTAATTTCTAATATAGATTTCAAACTTTCGTCACATTTTTTTGCGTACAAAATGTTTTATACCTACTATAACGTTGCTAGTTCGTATTTAAATATTTCTTTTTCCACTGCCCATGAAATGACATCATCTGTGTTAAGCAGTGGCGTGCCAAAACTTTTCATGGTTTTACAAAAATAATTCGCTCTGTGGGTGAAGTTTATTTATGAAAATTTCTGTAGTCTCTTTAGATGGGTACCTACAGCATATTATAATTTGATTATTAATTATTTTACTCTTCAAATCTGAGGATTGGAAAAATGTATATAACATAGCCAATTTGGGAATCTTGCAAGTGAAAACATGGCTAGACTCAAACATACTTACACTTAACATATCAAAGACAAAATTCACAACATACAGTATAAATAGCACGGAACAGCCAAAAAACAACACAAACACCATCAAAATACACGAATGTTTAACCACCAACATCTGCGATTGCCCTCCTCTAGAAAAAACAGAACAAATAAAGTATCTAGGAATCGTAATTGACCATAACCTTAGATGGATACCTCACATCAAACAAATCACAAATAAACTTCTCAAAACAATACACATTTAAGCGCCTGAGGCGATACTTTTAGTGTGAAACAAGAGCCTCAACTGCTTCCAACCGTCCGGAGTCAGACTTTGGCATCTCCAATCCGGTTCTTGTGAGGCTTGAAATAGCGGGGAGGGTAATTAAATGAAAGAGGAAGGTGGGAAATTAACTTTCAATTCTGAATGGTGGTCTTACACCAGGGCGATACTGAGAGTATCTTCCGTGATACGTTTATACTGATAATTTATTTTTATAAAATAATTTCCCCATCCACTGTGTCGGAAAATAGTCGGTTTTACACTAAAATATTTTCCGTATTTAGAAAAGTTTAAAAGTCACGGCACGCTACTGATCTCTAGATGAGATAGCAGAAATGGTACTGCGCCTGCCGTAGGTACCAAGAGAACTAGGTAAAATGTTTCTTCTAATGAAACCCCAAATCTTAAACGTTTATTCAACATTAAAACTAATGCGTTCGTCCAACATTTATGTTACCCGTGGGTAAAGCTTGAATTATGTAATTCACCCGTGTGTGATATCTTTTTGCTCGTTTGTTTACATTGTATCATACAAGGTGTTCTAAGTTCCATCGTTTTAAGGAGTTTTAAAGTTCAAATTTTATGGTAACAATAATGCATCATGTGTTTGCGGTACTTACCGGAATGGTAGATACTGTCAGTATTGCCCTGGTGAGAAACCATCACTAAGAATCGAAAGGTTGCTTGAAATGGCTTTTGCCGTGTTTAGTGACCAGATTTAGTGACCACAATTTACCAATCTTCTTCCCACTACAGTCAAAACAGTCGTTGCAGTGAGACGATGTGTAAATGACACATTCTGTTTTAGTTTATACATGAAAACAAAGGGAGATATGGCATGTAAATTTTTTTTTTGAAAAAACACATGGGGGGCAATTATTCGAAGGCTTAAAGTCAAATAATATTATCTACAAAAAAACATACCCATATTTGTTATGAGTTGCCCATATTCTCCATTAATCATGTATCCCTATGACTACAAATCATAGAGGACACACAACCGCATCGATCACGCAGCAATATAGTGTAAAACATGCCCTGGTCACGTGCAATCAGAAGGATCACCTTATATGGTGATCGACTGTGGGGATAAGCGCTAACGCAAAAATCATGCCTATAAAAGTAATGATTTACTACGGACGAGGGGGAAATAAGAATGGAATAGACGAAAAAGGAGAGGAAGCGGATACACACAGGGCGGCGGGACTGCACTTGAGTTGGGAGAACTCGTCACTTCAGTTCCAAGAGCCGTGGACTTCAGTTGTGGGAGTAAGTAGACGAGCCGCCGTCCGCTGTGTGAAGTAATTGTTTAATAATTGGTGCAAAATAAACTGCATGGAACTTAATGTTGATAAATGTAAAATTTTGTCCTTTTATAGAACCAAAAAACCTATTCAGTTTGATTATAAATTAAACAATGTTTGTTTATCTACTGTAACATCTATCAAGGATCTTGGGGTCACCCTAGACTGCAAACTTTCTTTCCGTGAGCACATTAACAACATTGTTAACAAATCACTTAAACTACTCGGCTTCGTTCATAGAATAACCTCTGACTTTAAACATATAAGTACCCTTAAAACTCTTTACTGCTCGTTAGTTCGCCCTCACCTTGAATACGCTAGTGTTATTTGGTCTCCTTTCTATGCTGTTCACATTTGTCACATAGAATCCGTACAACATCGCTTCCTACGAGGAATCGCTTGGAGGTTAGGTCTTGAAAGAGGAGAGTACTCATATGATGAAGTTGAACAAACTTTAAACATTTCTTCTTTGGAGAAACGTAGAAGGGACACTGATCTGATTTGCATATTTAAGATTATCAATGGTATTACAAACTCACCTGCTTTGTTGCAACTTATCCAATTCAACATCCCTTCCCGTAGACTCCAAAATAATGAATTGCTGTTCGTCAATCAACATTCTACCAATTATGGATACCATTCTCCTTTGTCCAGAATGTCGAGACTTGTCAACTCACTGTCAAGTCAAAGCATTGAATTTTGTGGTATATGCCTAAATGACTTTCGACAGTCAATACGCAATGTCTAATTTCTAATGCCCTTTGAACCATCTTCATGCTTTGACTTATTATTATCTCCCATTCTTACTTTTTATTATTACATATTGTCATTATTATTGTCTTCGCTCCTCTTTTATATATGCTCTCCTTTCACTGTCATCTCTGTTTATAAAACTTATTCGTGTAATTAATATGTTGTTAATGGACTATTTGTCCGTAAATAAATAAATAAATAAATAAATAAATAAATAAATAAATTTGTGGGGTGTTATACCGTGCTGTACTACCTCCTTCTTTGACCAAACGTTATACCCCAAAAATAAATCACCTAACGATCAAAAGTCGTTTAAAGGTAACATGGTTATGTGAAAAAATGTAAATAACTAAATTATTTTTATTTTCAATAAAATCGACACGGATTTTCTATACATATAAAAAAAACTCGAATAAAAGTAAAAATTTCAAATTGTCGCGAAAAAAGTAAAAATTTCGAATTGACGTGAAAACGATTACACTTTAAAAACTTTATGAATACTTAATGCATATTGGATTTTTTCTACAAAATTGTTCCACACATCTCCCTTCCAAAGTTTTAAAGCAGGTGATTGATGGAATTCGAGTGTGATTGACACGTGTGATTTATTCATTGGAAAATTCAAACACTTGACATTCATATATGTACATTAAGGGGAAGCTAATGCGTACCGCCTCAAGTTGTATTAGATATTATGCAAAAAGAATTTTATAGAAAGTTTTATTTTTAAAATACACTTTTAGGAGCCCAAGCACGAAACGCAATATCGACACGATAAAATAATTTTTATTTTATTTAGTACAGGTTATTATATACATTTGAAAAATGTGTTGTCTGTCCAATTAGTAGGAATTCCCGTTTTAGGACAGGCAAAATTTAAATAACTTGACATACATATTTTGTGCAACTAAAGATTTAAAAAAGGAAGAAAAGAAAAGAAAGAAAATAGAGAAGAGAAAAAATCAAAAACTAAAATAGATTAAAACGAAAAGAGTTGAAGTTAGATTACCAAATTTATAATATATTTAAGGCATAAATATTGGTAACTGTTGTTTGCATTGCATATTATAATATTTGTTGGAACAAAAAAACAAATTTTGTCCTACATACAGATATTGTAAGAAAAAGAATATTTGAGATCAAAACTTTTGAAGTTCTGTTTACTAAAACATGCAATAGATTAAAACATAACGATAAATGTTTTTTGCTTACGTTTTTGTATTTTGTTTAATTTTTTGTTTTTCAAGAGATCACTCTCCTTTCTTCCTAATTTTCCTGTGTTTTCCTTTTTCCAAGCATCAGGTATGAAGTTGTTTAGTTTTGGCCCAAACGATAAATGGCAAGTGCCTTTGAGCGAGGGATGTTTTGGTTGCGAGTGATACGATTGGATTTCTCCGTGTGCCCGAGTGTCGGGTGTCGTGAGAGTGTTCGATGTCGGGTAAAGATGACGTTGTTTATGAGTGTTTAAAATTGATTTCAGCACGTGCAGTTGTCTAACATCCTGAACGTGTACCAATAATGTTGGTTATTGGTCGACAAGGCTTTTTTTGATGCAAAAACTTTACATATTTTAAAAGATTATTTAATAATTTGGGCCTCCCTGGGTACTTCACCCGTGTAAGGCCCCCATTTTACAAGTAAACAATATTCGATAAAAATTTAATATCAACTAATAAATTGGAATAAAACTGAAATAAAATACAATTTAAAAAAATCGTAAAATATTATGAGGTATGGTATTTGGTTTATGTATTGTAATACTTTTGTGTATTACGTATATATTTAATTATAAGGTATTGTAGTATATAGTGGTATGTGTATTGTAATACTTTTGTGTATTACTTATATGTTTAATTCTCTTACGATAAATTTTTATGATATTGCTTTTTTTGTTCTTTAATTTATCTTTTACTTTTGAATCTGAAATGTTTTTTGCTTCCCTTACTTTTTATTTAGAGTGAAAGAATGTTGAATGCTTTTATTGTCTAGTATTTGTGGTATACTTGTCCAAAGCTTGTGTTTTCCGTCGGAATTTTTTAATGTTTTTTTTTTTGTACGCTTTTTAATGGTAAATCTTGAAGAATTCATCATCTGCTCTTTCATAGATGGCGCTAATTCAATTACTTCACTTAAATACACGTTTTGCAAGTTATGCTACGAAAAATTTAGACGAATTACTTGTGTGTGTAAATAGTTATTGTATAGTTTTTTTATAATAAATAGTTTTGTCCGCATAAAAACCCAAATCTTTTTAGAAAGTCATACAAATACAATAGTTTTTCGGTGATTCAATCCAATGCATGTATTTGTATGCCTATCTTGAAAGAATTTAGTTTTTATACGGAAAAAAACTATTTATTCATTTTCATAGGGTGCAAATTAACTGCATTAATTTGCACCCTGATGATGTTTGAGTTAAACGTAACCGGTCGGTCAATAAATAATTTAAAAAAATCGTGGTTTTAAACAAAATAATTGTTTTATTTTTTAAGAAGTTACATGTAATCGATACCTAATTCAGAGTGGAAGATACTCTCAATGTCACCCGGGTGATATACCACCATTCAGAATGATGCTTAAAATGGCTTTAGCCGTGTTTGGTGAGCAGATCTGAATAGCCAGGTATCCCATCTTCTCCCATATCTCTATCTTCCCCACACTGCCGTCAGCCTCACAACATACCCCGTAACAAATTTATTTATTTAATATGAACAATATAAATAAACAATAAACCATTTACGATGACATCCGAAAGTATGAAAGAGATCAGAAACTATAGAAGTATATAAAAATGAAGAGATACAAGTAATTGCAAGTAAACTTAGGTTATATTAATATTGATTGAACATTTGTGATATTATAGCCTTCTTGTACCTACATTCCGTACAGTTAAGTAGATCCACAACATCCGCATATCTATTACTAACTTCATGTAATCTAGGTATAAGCGAGTGTTTAAAATGCTCCGAGACTATGGATTCTCACTGGCTCCATATGATTGGGAGCAGGATTTTTATGCGGTACTTAAATAATGTTTTTTTTAAATCATGTTCCTAAAGAAAAAAATGCTTAAATGTTCTTATATTATCTATGCGTGGCGATTTCAACTTCAATTAATAATGATTACAACAGAAGTATTTCGAGACACAGGCAAAGGTAAAATCATTTTCCCTCTTTTAGTGATTCCATTCCATAACGCTATACACATCATTGCTTGGCCTATTTCAGCACAGCGATATGCTGAAATAGGCAAAGCCACGATAATATAGCGCGCTTTTGGCGTGGTGTGTCACAGGCTTTAAGCATTTTTATTCAAATGTATTAATGATAAACTGATGTTTATAAAACAAACTTTTTACGCATAGCACAATTTAAAATAATTGTCTACTGAGATATATTTACTTTGGATGGATATTTCAAGTGAATAATTATTGCTTATAATAGTTTTTTATCCGCTGTGTCGTAAATAAAAAAACATTGTCTTATAAACATAAACATTAGTTTACCGTTAAAAATTATAATATTTGATAATGATTAATTTAGATATAATATGTCTCAACGCCATCTCGTGGGAAATTCAGCACTAACAAATCCTTTCCTACAAAAGTTGTTTGCCGGTGAAAAAATATAATAAGCAATAATTGTTGAATGAATTACTAGTACATATTTAATTATTTGGCTTTGGAATAAGCCGACGTAGCTTAGTAGTCCAGAGCATCTGACCGGCCATCAGAAGGTGCGGGTTTTATTCCCGTCGGCAGCACTCGGGAGATATTTTCAATTTATATAATTTTTATTATGTTGGAATAGAATAAAACTCAAAAGAATTTTCTATGTCTTAAAAGCTATTTTTAATATAATTTCGAACGAAGAGCATACTTTCGTGATATGGAAATAATTATGCAGAGTTCGTGTTTGCAATATCAACCATTTTTTTCTAACTTAAATAGCCTTTGAGGAAAGCCAGTTTAGATTAAGCAAGTAATTAAGATTGCAAAATAAATATTTAAGATCATTGGAATAACATTATTTAAATAATTTTTTAAGGCTATACATGTCGATGTAACGTTTAATCGTTGAATACGAAGATGATACTAATAAACTTAAACAAAATATCAAACAGAAAAAGACGAAGAAAATAAAAAAAGTAACGGACGCAACTAGGAATTTGTCTTGCCGGGATAACGCTGGGATCTGATTTTTACGTCATTTTTTAGACCACATGTTTTAATCTCAGAATTAGCCATATTATCCCGAACTAATCTTCCTATATTTTTTGACTTTTGAAACATTACAAAGTTCTATGTGAATATTTTTCTAAACCTACCTTTACAGTTACCGTTATCTACCGTAGTTATTTAATGTAGTATAGAAAAATTCTTTTGAGTTTTTGTTGTTTTTCCGTATGTTTTTAGCTTTCAATAAGGGCCCCCAAATTTATTGCAGGGCTGACCTTGCTGTGCGCCATAACCACTAATACCAAACCATTACTTTCAGGGGGGCGCCACGATCTGCTATGCATACCTACCACATGAGAAAATAGATTTATTGGCTTAGCACAGCACGATACGGGATTTGGTGCTACTAAACAACATGTCTCTTGATATCTTCATTGTAAACCTTTAAGGTTTCAATGGACATACAAATAATATCTCTTGATTCATATCATTAGAATAATTAAAATGTACACCTGTATGTAACCAAAGGTTCCGACAACAAATTTTTAAAAATTTATGATACTTTGTGAATTTTTTTATTAATTATTTTTCTATGAAACATCAAAAAGTGACGCAGCTATAATGTTTATAAAATATTAGTCTAGAATGGTCGTGGATTTTATTGAGAAGAGGAAATACACACAAATTTTCCGCATTTCTGACAGCATCTTTAAGAAATATAACAGTCAACATGACAGAGGCCTGTTTTTTTTTTTTAAATAACGTGTTATTATTGTATTTTGTTTACTGTTAGTATGGTCCATAGCTACCTAAGAACACAATGATGGTGTAAACCGCCCATACAAGATCCTACTGAAGAGTTGAAGAATCCATTTGAAAATTTCACAAATCACAGAAGACTAAGGGATAGGGAATAGGGATTGGGCCGGACTGTAGATCGGGAGTTTGTGGGTACAGCTACAGACGCCTTCTAGGCTCTCACAATGCAATAGGTACTCGTACTGCCTCTCCATGGTTTCATATTACTACACTGAATACCGGAGATGCTATTCAAATCCAACAGCCTAGACTGCCTCCTGTACGGGAATATGTGTAGGGGTGTCTTGCGTTTTTAAACATCTAAGTGACTTTCAAATCGACGTGAGAGCGTTCCGTCTGAATGACAATCCGTTGTTAACAGACCAATTTCCATATCTAGACGCAATGTAATTATGCTGAGTCTAATCTATAAGTATTTTAATGGAGCCTGTTCTAAGGAGCTAGCAGCATTGATCCCCGGTGGACGTGCATGAAACTCGCAATGGACACGAATAGAACACCCGTTCACAGAAGATGTTGGAGAACGGGTCGTTTCTTCGACTCATTTTGTGTAAGTCGGCTCGCATGTAAAACGATCTATAAGCGTCTGTTTTTCCTTCGTCTCAAGAACCGCATGAATAAATTCATTCCTGTGTCCTTCCGGTGTCTTTCGGTATTTAACAAAACTCCGAGATCAATAAATCATCATCAGATGTCACATAAAAAAGATAAAAATCAATCAATTACAATTACAGGGAAAATAAAAGGAGAGAAATAAGGAAACAAGACAAAACAAAACATCACAAGAAAATTACGTATTTATAATAATGTCATTTTTTAAATATTCTTATGATGCTGTTTTTCAAGTAGGTTCTCTGCTGTATGTTTTCGATTCCTGCGTATCGATATGTATACTAATTTACAAATACACTTTTTTAGAAAAATCATTTGACAAATACAAGTTTTAAGTGCTCTTGAGGTGACCGTAATATTTATATAATGTATTGTAACTTCATTAAACGTATTATCCGAAACATCAATGTTTCATCCTTGAACGCTGAGGGCTCGAACAAATAAAACCCACCCTTACAGAGTTATCCTTTTGAAATAAGAAGATAATTGAACAGATTTTATTTCCCGGGATTCGCGTCCCGATTCGTCTAAAACGCCGAACGTTATGTTCCTTTATTTACTCAGAATAAAAAGGATTGCTATTATTTTTCCACGAAATACTCCTACAATTGAACGAGAAGAAGAAAAACTATAGAAATGTATCAAAACGGTGTTACTGGGAAAGATTCATTAAAAAAAATAAAACCTTCGCAAATTGCTTTTTAAGTTTTTTCACAAGAAACTTTGAGCAATATAAAATATATTAATAGAAACGTTAAAGCTCTGAGTGAAAGCTCCTCTATATTGTTTGATCCTCAACTTTGAAAAAAAAACTTATAAAGAAAAGGTACAAGTTAATAATATTTTACATAACATTCTTAATTAAACGGTTAGTAGAGAACTGTTCTCGGAATAACTGGGGAACTAATTACATACTTATACAATCGTTAAATAAATAAATATTATTTACTTGTACAATACAGTTGCATAAAAATAGTAGGTTCTGGTCAGCGTTGAGGAAAACGTCCTAAACTAGGAGGTTTTGGTTGAGGATAGTTCGGATTCTTTTGGCGTAAGCATTGTGGTGTATTTAGGTCATTGGTGGTTGTAATTATTCAATGATTTAGGTACATAGGTATATATTCCCTGACGTTCTAGGTCTTTTACACTTCGCGTTGAGGTCAGTTCGGATTCTTTAACAACTTTTTATAAAGCATTTTTTTCAAAAAATTAAAAGTTTTTTTCAACAGGTGGGAACCTTAAATTTATTAAAAAGTTGATTGTTTATAAAATCTCTTGCTTTTTTAAGAATAACTTTAACGATAATTTTTTTGTGTTGTTACTATCGAATTTTGGCGTATACTTTATTTTATGCAAGTTAAGTTGTTAGAGTTGGGCAACAATTTGTTAATAGTCCCCAAGTGGCTTATACAGTAACTCCCTATGAAAAACCAGTACTTTATTGAAACGGTGGTCTGGTATTTCCAAAAATTATTTTCTTGATCTCGTTCCGTGACATATGTGACACCTCACAAGAATATCCTTCTGTGTGTAGTGTAAAGACGCGGGAACTATATCGCCACCCGGTTGGGGGGGATGTGATGTGGATTAAACTATAGGGCGTACGAAGGAATTTATGACGGTCTCCATGATCGAGGGGTAATTCTCTGGATTGGTAATCCGGAGGTCGCAAATTAAAATCCCGGTGTGCGCAAGTAAATTTTACTTGATTATTATGTGTTAATAGGGTATATTTGCATCACGTTCCAGAGTGGAAGATCCTCAGTATTTAAATGTTGCTTGAAATGACTTCAGATGTGTGTAGTAACCAGATCTAAATAGCCAGGTACTTTTCCACCTTCCTCTTCCCCATGTCTTCCCCCTTCCCAATACTTTCTGCCTCACAACCTCCAATCGAAGATTCCATAGTCTCACTGGATCCAGACGGTTGAGAGCAGCAAAAAAGAACCCTTTTAATAACATCCTGACCCAAGCTACGAAACTCTTCTAAATCTCATACCTCAAGTATTGTTCATGTGAATGGTTACCGTCTGCGGTCGAAACGTTCATGGTTTTGACACGTTAAGTGACCAGATATGAATAGCTAGATCTCTCATAAACTTCTTGCCGATATTAAACCGCATACATCATCGCATCGCGCCATTGTTAGGAGAGACTTAGCGCCGATATTATAATAGACCTGTAGAAGTAGCCGATAGCTAACTGCCGCATATTCCATATCGCTAGCTAATGGCTGCATTATTCACGATATCGGATCACAGACAGTTAGTTACTACCATGGAGTAAAAAGTTACTTAATTTCGTGATTTTTTGTAAACGTTCATTTATTTAATGATAAAAATCTTGACAATTTTTTTCTTCCTGATTAAATGAATAATACATAACTCAATAGAGTGTAGTTTTTTTCATTATTGATATTCAAATTAAAACTTCAGGGCTCCATAGCTCATGATGGAAATTACTTTTTGAAGTTTTAATTTAGGATTGACTTTATATTAGATTTCATATTTATAACGATTAAAAACAAATAATTTTTTGAAATCTCATTCAAATAATAATTTATAAAATTATTTAACCCTTGCATTATTGTTTTTATTGCTTTTTTTAAGAATTATTTTCTTTTACCGCTCTGTTCTGTTAGATAAGTACTTAACTTTTATATTATTTTCATCTAACCAAATAATTTTAAAAAATTATGTTAAAATTAATTGGCTCGGATATAAACTGCCATCAAATTAATGTTTCCAGTTAACTTTTCTGTACGGAACTGGTTTAGTTACTAAAAATGTTAACAAATAATTATAAGCAATAATTAGTAGCCTGAAATATCAATACAAATTGAAAATATCTCCGAGTAAAAATAAATGCCGCCAACGAGATTATTTTTATTCGGGAGATATTTTCAATTTATATTGATATTTCAAGCGACTATTTATTTGTTATCCTTTATGCTATGCATAAAACCTTGTCTTATTTCAATTATTTATAAAATAAAAAATAATAATTATAATAATATACAATGGATGTCCAAAAATGTCCATCTCAAATGCAGAAAGGGCAGTCAACGCCATAAACAAAATGCTTCTTGACCCTGGAAATAAGTTCAACAAGGACCAAATCGCTAAAATTACACCCATAGCATGCAAAATTTTAGCAGCAATTGGCAGCATGTCGGCAGCGGTAGCTGCCAAAACTGGTGCCTTGGAAGGAGAACTGCGGGCATACAAAGATATTCAAAAAATTATTCCATCTCAAAACAATATTAATATCTGTGAGGTAATCCACGAAATGAACGAAATTACGGAGAGGTCGAAAAATATAATTTTGTGCAATGTACCTGAAAGTGCAAAGGTAACAGCTACTGACAAAATCTTGGATGACCAAACTGCAGTAACGGAAATAATTTCCAATATAGATATACCTGCAAAAAATAAAATTATAAAAGTTTACCGATTTGGTAATAATAATAATAACAAGCCAAGACCAATTAAAATCCAGTTTGAAGACTCCCAGACAGCTAGAATACTACAAGGAAAAAAACATCTCTTAAAGAATAATGTACGCATTTACTCTGACTCGACCCCAGCACAGCAAAAGCACCTAATGGACTTACGGACGGAACTTGAAAAACGTAAAGCCAATGGAGAAACGGACATAACTATAAAGTATATAAATTCGTCACCTAAAATAGTCAACATCCATCCAAAAAACCGAGTATAACTAAGCTGAAAA
Source organism: Hesperophylax magnus (assembly GCA_026573805.1). Taxonomy (NCBI): domain Eukaryota; kingdom Metazoa; phylum Arthropoda; class Insecta; order Trichoptera; family Limnephilidae; genus Hesperophylax; species Hesperophylax magnus. The sequence continues at coordinate 2,373,641 of JAIUSX010000150.1, read as the reverse complement.
TATACTACCAAAACATCCGTGGACTACGAACAAAACTAGACGATCTACACGCAACTCTTCCGTCCCATCATCATGACGTATATGCACTTACGGAAACCTGGCTTGACTCTGCAATAAAATCATCTGAACTTGGACTTACTAACTACAAAATTTTTCGTTGTGACAGAAATGCCAGATCAAGTTCGAAGTCAAGAGGTGGAGGTGTTTTAATAGCAATTAAACGAAAGTACTCATCTAGGAAGTTACCGACGAAAAACAACAACATTGAACATTTATTTGTGCAAATCTCTACTGGACTGGAAAAAATTATTATTGGAACCACCTACCTACCACCACTCTCCGATATTCAAACATACAGAAACCATTGTGAAGACGTTGAACATCTCCTGTCAAAATATCCAAACTCAAAACTTGTTATTCTTGGAGACTACAACCTTCCAAATCTAAAATGGGAATCCAACGACAGCGGCTACATCACAAACGAAAGCGAAAATGACCGGGCACGAGAAATCTTGGACACAGCAAATTTTTTAAACCTGTACCAGCACAATTTCATCTATAATAATAACGATCGCTTACTAGACTTGGTACTATTAAACATCCCTAAAATATCTGTAGAACTGTCTAATGATCCGCTCCTACCTGCCGACAATCACCATCCTCCCCTATACACGAAAATAAACATACCCTGTGATAACGATGCCAAACCTGAACAAAAAACTCTGAACTTCAAACGAGCAGACTTTGACTCAATTAACTGCCATCTCTCAAATATAGACTGGTCTTTTTTGTCTGATGAAAATATTGATAAATCTTTAGACATACTTTATTTTACATTTTCTAACACTATTAAATCCTATGTACCTTTTTACACGCCGAAAAAGTATACTTACCCAGTTTGGTTCTCATCGGAGCTAACTGCCTCTCTTCAGCAAAAAAAAAGTCAACACAAAAAATTCAAACAAAGCAAATCCATAGCTGATTATATAAACTTTAGGGAAACTAGGAAAAAATGTAAAGATCTTTCTAAACATTGCTACAAAATGTACATAACTACCATCGAGAATAATGTTTTTAAATCCAAAAATCTCTGGAAATTTCTTAAAAAAATAAACAATGAAAACACGGATTACCCACCAATAATGCAAATGAATGGAATCAGTGCAAACAATACACAAGACATTGGAAACCTTTTTTCAGATTTCTTCAAAAACGTATACGATGACGAAACCCCCGATGATAAAATACCCGAATACAAATTTAGTAATACTACACACTTAACAAATTGCCATATCACACAAAAATCTTGCGAACAGAAATTACTTTCCTTAGACACTGACAAATCTGCTGGCCCAGACAACATTCCACCAATATTCCTTAAAAAATGCTCCAGTGCATTATCTAAACCGCTTACAGTACTATTCAACCGCCTCTTGTTCCTTGGATATTTTCCAAGCCGCTGGAAATCGAGCTTCATTACACCTATCCTCAAAAAAGGAGACGACACTGACATAACCAATTATCGCCCCATTTGTATACAGTCAGTACTTTCTAAGCTTTTTGAATCAATGGTCCTTGATGAAATCTATCCCAAATTAATAAAACTAATCGACCAAAAACAACACGGTTTTATCAAAGGTAGATCAACCGCAACTAACGTAACAATATTTCAAAACTTTATATTAGAATCTTTTGCAAAAAATAAACAAGTCGACTGCATATATACAGACTTTTCAAAAGCATTCGACAAAGTATCCCATAAACTACTAACCCGAAAACTATTTGCCCTAGGAGTAAGAGACAACATGCTAAAATGGTTTACTAGCTATTTAACTAATCGTAAACTATTTGTTAAAATAAAATCTTTGCTATCGAAAGCTTTCTGTGCGACCAGTGGCCTACCGCAAGGTAGTCACCTTGGTCCGGTTTTGTTTCTTATTTTCATTAACGATATAACAAATTGCTTCGACGATGTCGAGGTATTGCTCTTTGCTGATGACATCAAGCTATACAAAAAAATAACTGATGTAAATCATTGCCAAATACTACAATCAAATATTAATAAGTTTAAAGATTGGTGCGTACAAAATAATCTGTTTTTAAATGTAGACAAATGCAAAACCCTGACTTTCTGCAGAAATAAAAATCCTGTTTTATTTGAATATTACATTAACAATACAGCTTTAGAAAGAGTCACGGAAATGAGAGATCTCGGAATTATTTTGGATGAAAAACTAAGTTTCGCCAATCATATCCACCAAATTGTAAACAAAGGCATGAAAACACTAGGCTTCGTATTAAGAACAACTAAAAACTTTAACTCCATACAAGCCATTAAACTGTTATACATATCTCTAGTTAGAAGCATAATTGAATATAACTCAGTAGTTTGGTCTCCCTCTTACAAAATTCACATTAATATCATTGAGGGAATACAAAAAAAATTTCTGCGTTTTATTAATTTTAAATTAAATATCTCACTAGAAGACTTACAATATCATTTCTTATTAAACACTCTAAAAATACACACATTGGAAGACAGGCGTAAAATAAACGACTTAACTTTTTTATTCAAGATTCTAAACTCTAAATTCGACTGTTGTGAACTTCTGCAACTCATAAACATACGAATACCTACAATAACAACACGACAAAATACACTATTCCACTGCAACACACATAAGCGCAATTACATTGCGAACTCCCCAATACAACGGTTTCACACTATGGGAAACCAATACTTAGGTGATGTCGATATATTTAATATTAACTTTGCGAATTTTGTGGATTACGTAAAAGACCTATTTCAATACTATTCCTAAATGGAAGTTATATTTTTGTAAACCAGTCAAATCGCTGTATTTTTTAATTTATGTTCTTGTTATTTTTTTATTTTGTTTCTCGCATATACTTATGTAATTTTATTTTTATTATTTCTTTCTTTTCTTTCTTATGTTTCAAAACTGTCATTTAATTTGTACCACCCACATGTAAAAGCCCTCTGGGCGTTAAATAAATAAATAAATAAATAAATTATTTTATCATTAAAAAAAAATAACGAAAAATTTTGTATAGCTCAATTTAATATAATGTAATCACCACACAGGATGTTCCAAAAAGTACATTAACTTCCTGATGATATTGAAATTTGGACATTTTCAAGTGAAAAGGTAGAGAATTATTGCCTTTACACACGTGGTATTATATACATACGTAATTTGTGTATTTTGCCATTAAGAATTTTTAAGAGATTAAATACATTATTTTCGAAATCATTTTTTTATTATACTCCCATCTTGAATTACCTCTTGGAAATAATGAACACTAACGACTCCAGGATACCTTGGATATATTAATGAATTTTATGTAGTAATCTGCCTTGAAAATAGTATCTTTCACGATATTGGGGAGGGGGAGTGGAAGGTGGGTACCTGACTATTTACATCGGGTTACCAAAAATGTCTAAATCCATTTCAAGTAAGATTATTTTAATGTGCAAAATTCATGAAATTCAAAATTCAATGAAATTCTCGCGCTCGTGAAAATTAAATATAATAATGAAAGTCTCACACTCATGAAAAGTAAATTTGATAATGAAAGTCTCGCGCTCTTTAAAACTCAATAATAAAAACATATATTTTTTTAACTAGAAAAGGTTTTACTCGTATTACTGGAATCGAGAAAATTCTTCAATGAATTCCTTTCGGGTTTGTTAAAAGCCAGCCTTTAAAGGCGAAAAACCATACGTTACCCGGCCGACAGTCTGTCCGTCTATCAGCAGATTGAAGTTCAAGGAAAGTTGCGGATTCGTGCTAATTTATGAGACTGTTAGCTGTGGGAGCCGTACTGAATCAAACGCCGTTTATATATATTTTAAGTTATTGATTTAACCAAACCATTCTGGGAATATATTTTATCAAGTGTGTATTCGTTAAGTGTCATGAAATAATTTGCAAAATTAAAGCCTTAACACAGGCGGTTTATAGGAAACCTCAACTTATATCTATACATTTCCATTCTTCACATATATTTACCTACTGTAACATATAATTTTTTTTAATATAATCGGTAAAAAATCTTAACACTCGGTTCTGTTTTTGAGAAGAAAACAGGTGAAATTATAAAAATCATTTCGATGATTTTATTTAGGTATAATCAGCCTGAGGTACACTTGTACATTTTCCTCAGTATTCGAGGGCCAAGGGACAGTCAGAACAGCGACAGTTTTGTAATATACCTACCATTCAAATTCTCGGCGCCCGCGTTTCCTCTTATTGAAATAAAAATATATCATTTTTACACATAAACCATTTACCAAACGGGCAATGTTAACCACGAAGAAATGTGAAGAAACTTAAACTTTTTTTATCAACAGAAGATAACAAATAATAAATATTGATAGAAGTAAGTAAGAATATCAGGAAGTGTACCACAGACAGAGGGTTAATATTAAGAAAATTGCAAAGTAATAGCAAAGTATATAGTATATATTAACCGTCCAACGACGGTGTACAACAAAAAAGTAAAAAAGAAATAAAATATCTTGGAATAATTATTGATAATAACATTAAATGGAAAAGTCAAATAAATTCCACAGTAGACAGAATGAGAAAACTAATCTATATATTTTTTAGACTAAGAAATATTGTATCATTAAAAATACTAAAAGATATTTATTATGCACTGGCGCACTCTGTCCTACAATATGGAATCGTGGCTTGGGGGGGTGCATATAAATCATCCCTACTCCCACTAGAAACTATTCAAAAAATACTAATCAAAATAATCTTAAAAAAGCCATATTACTACCCAACTATAAATGTTTTTCAAGATTTCCCGGTTCCCCCACTTACAAAAATTTATGATAAAATTGCACTTCTACAAATACATAAAGATTTCTTTAGTAAAAATAATTTACCACAATTGAATATTAGCAAAAGAATAACATCTGTTGGAGGACTAACCGTGCCACTAGCACGAACCACAACAGCACAACATCACTATATATTCAAGGGTGTAAAATTATTTAATAAATTACCACTTGATATACGATCGGAAGAAAACTACGAAAAATATAAAAAAAAAATTAAATTAAAATACTCTTGTACCACCTCATAACTTTACTTATTGTTTAGAAATATGTTTTTGCCTTTTAAATTCTTTGAATCATTTATTAACTAACCTATATTTTTGTTGCTTTTATTGTTATTTTTTGTTTTATTACTGATATTTTTTGTTTAATTTAAAAGAATGTTAAAATATTTTTGTTGTCCTCGCCTAAACACAAGCAGCTGCTTTATTAGGAGAGTGATTGAAATATTAGTGTTTATATTGTAAAAAAAATTGTAACCTTGTTTATATGTTTCAATAAAATTAAAAAAAAAAAAAAAAATAAATAAATAAATGTTATTTCAAATGATCTGCATAAGGGTTAGTACATAGCATATGTTTCAAGCTGTTAATTAATGCCTCCATAATTGAGAAAAATTTGTTTTTTGGGCGGAATAGGGATAGGTAGGTACTTTTATCTTAGTCATCATTTTCTATTTTAAACGCTAAGATGAACAAGCGTTTCATTAAAAAAAATAAGGCAAAGTTTTCTAAACAGTAGTTAGCTGCCTCCAGCTATAACCCGCTGATATCTTAAATTGACGATCAGCTAAACCCGAAGGATTCCGCTAACTGTAATCTAATCATTCCACACTAGTCCCTGAACGTTAGAGATCCCCGTGAGGGAACCACCCTTCAACCTTTTATAATTCTCGCTAACTTCCAGCCAATCCCGATCCAATTATGCGATTGAGAATATCTGGCGCTTGTACTCGTATAACCAACCAAATGAACTCATCATATAGAGCTTCGTTTAATTACAAAAAGGGTGTTTACACCTCGCGAAACTTTCTGTGCATCGTCATGTTTATTTGACTTTTTTCATTTGGGTTTTGTAGGTAGGATCCTTAGTACGTTTACGACGTAAGCGACCTTTTTTTTATACCAAAATCCTCAGCGTATCCTTCGCAGATTTTTGGTTTATAAAATATTTATAACAATGAAAGTGGGAAAAGTTCTCATAGTTGATATACAAAACATTTTTATTTCTGTTAAGACTTTCATAGAAGCTGAATAACAGCTTTGAACAATTGTTTTACTAAATAAATGTATTTTAATTTCGATTTTGTTTTCTTGAATGCATAAATAAATAAATGAATGAAAACAATGGACTCTTGGATGTGGAAATTAACCTTCTTCCTGAAATCCGATTGAGCTGAAACTCAGCATATATATCGTTGTATCGCGCACACACGTATCTCTCCGAAATTGGATGACATTATAAAAATTACAGCACTTAATTTACGAAATAAATATCGGAATTATCCATTTAGGATTTGACTAAAGTAATAGCGCGGCTCACTCATTTCAGTCAGTCCCTGGGGAGGAGGGTTCAATCCTCAGTCAATCTAAAAAATACATCCAGTAATAAAAATTGATATATTATTGGTTGATTTGTTTCTATTTTTTGTTAATTTTAATTTGTTGTCGGTTGCATTATGTTATTCAACTGTTTTATACTGGCACAGACCTTGGTGAACAGTAGGCTTGGTGAAGCTCAGGAAATATATAAATAATATTTGCCTTAAACCGTTGTCTTTCAAAAATTTACCATCATTGTTGTTCATCGGAAATTTACACTTTTAGTACCTCAACATGAAAAATTAAAATGTGTTAAAAATGCTAATAAAATAAATACTCATTTATAATTACTAACTAATTAATTATAAACAAAGTAATTTGGTTCGGCCTAGTTTATCGCTTGTCTAAATCGTTCCCACAATCAATTGATGCAAATCCCAGTTCTACAGTTCATTGAACCCGAGTTAAACATAGACTCAGGATCATTATAATTTTCAATAATTTGTTGTAATGTAATTTTAATGATGTATTTAAGATTGTTTAAAGAAATTGTTAATGCACTCCATTTTTGCCATTTTTCGATTAACTACCAAATAAAAACCTTTTTTTTAGACTTCCTTATTTTACAATCGTCGCCATGAGGAAAAAAACTATTTTTTAGTAACCGAATGAACAAATGCGTGGGTTTTTCACCCAGTCGTTGCAAGTTCAATTATCTACTTGCTGCAAAGTCCTCTATCATTTCAAAAGCAATTAAAAATGTATTATTAACTTGGTTGTATTACACAGAGTCATTAACAATTTGATTGACAGCCTTGCTATCGTCCCTACTATTAAATTCCATGTCCCGACTAGGAACACAAGACAAAATGTAACATTCTTTTGCAATACATACACAATCAACCATCAGATACACTCACTAACCAATACGATGCATGATCTGGGCAATAAGTTTGGGGGTATATATTTACTGACTTCATTTATAGAATTAAGCGTAATCTATACCAGCACTTTGTTGAATCCTACAAATTATACAGGATTTTCCAATAAGAGGTGTTATTTTTAATAGCCCGTTTTTTCGGTAGATATTACTTTTAAAGCTGTCATTTTTTGACATTTGACAATAAAAACTACGGCATTAATAAAAATGGAACAATACACACTTCAACAACGCATTGAAATTATTAAAATTCACTTGAGTGAATCAAATGCAAATCATCTTGAGTGATGAGGCTCATTTCCACCTCGGTGGCTTCGTCAACAAGCAAAATTGTCGCATCTGGGGCTCGGAAAACCCAAAATTTATTGTTGAAAAGCCTCTTTATCCTCAATGTATGACTGTTTGGTGCGGTTTATGGTCCGGCGAAGTCATTAGACCTTACTTTTTCGAAAATCAGGCTGGAGCAACAGTTACTGTGAATGGATTGCGCTATCGAGAGATGATTAATATTTTTTATGGCCGGAATTGGATGGTATTGATCTGGATAACGTTTACATTCAACAAGACGGCACTACGTGCCACACAAGCAACGAAACCATTGATTTTTTACGATTCAATATAAAAATAGCACCTCTTATTGGAAAACCCTGTAGTAGCGTTGGTAATGTATGTTTAGTGATTTATCTTTTTTTTTTTATAATAAATTTTTGATACATATACAATTCAGGTACATAGATAGTAATCTAGAATGAAAGAGTAACAAAAAAATCCCACAAAGGCGAAGCCTGAGCGTGGGTATTATAGTGTAAGGATAAAACAGTGGTGTTTAAAATATAATTTTTTTAAACTTGTAAAAAGTATCTATAGAGATCGATGTGATTGGTTTTTTTTACAGAAAAGTAATATGTAATAAGTAATATATATTTTACAGCTTATATGCAGTGTTGTTCTAGTTTCTATTTTATTTTATGTTTCCGTTTAACTATTATTTAATTGTATGTAGTTTATCAATTTAACGATAGTTCAAGCTTTCGAAAATTTGGGTATAATTTTCGTCAGCTCACTGCTCATATTTTGTTCTTATAATCCATGGATAAGCCGAAAAACCAAATAAGTAATGTAGCGTCGAGAACAATCCATTGAATAATTAATAATAAACCGCTCTACCTACTTAGGTACGTACTTGCTAATTGCTACTTAGGTACGTATTTGCAGCCGAAATCAAAACAAAGCAACCTACCTGTTTCAAGTATCTACTCGCGACAATAATACTGCAATCCGTCTGGGATACTACGAGAACTCGCCAGAAGGTTCGAGTCTACGGCCTATGCATAATTGCCGCAATGTCGAAGGTTCCCGAAATGTACAGTCTGTGCGAGTGCCTAGGATTTAGATGCCATCCATCTACCTACTGCTACCGTCGGCCGTGTAGTATAAATAAGCCCGACGCAGCGAGTCAGTCAGTCAGTCAGTTATCTATCAGCCGTCAGTCTACAAGGCTCAACGAGTGATCACCCGCGCTCTTCTTACTAGCGCGAAGGACATATACCCGGCTTCGCCCGTACCATCATGGACTCTATCGGGACATCATCTTAGCGCCTTGTCCAGATCGCCGTTCCTGGCAAGCGCTAATCGGATTACAAGCGCCCTGGTTCCAGTGTCTCTGACCAGCGCTTCTTCCACGCCATCATGACCACCACGAGGACACGCAGCATCCTCACTGGTCACGCCGCTCCCGTTCAACCGCCTACAAGGTCCGCCGCACCTTCGGCCGTCTCGTCAGCACTGGAGTGCCTGAAGACCTACGTTCTTCGCCAGTGCCTGACCTTCATCGAGTCCCGGTCACCAGCGCCCGGCGTCAACTCACTGACCCGCGCTTGACCAGCACATCACCGCAGCGTCCGGAGTATTCAACTTCTGTCCTACCTCATCTCCTCGTCACGGCTACTGACTAACCAATAAACACATGTGACCTTCATAACCTTCTTTCATTTCGTGCCTCACCATTGATCCCCAAAGTAATATAAAATTACATGTTGTCAGATTTTTCGTTACCCGGGAATATTAGTCTATTTTTGAAAAATAAAATAAAGAAACAAGTACTATGCAGCAAAACAAATGGATTTTTTTTGAAGTATCATACTTAATACCACTTGAGTACAGAATCCATACCAATTTATTTTGGAATACTCCAGAATCCAATTGGACCAATTTATATTTTTACCTGTGATGTATCCGAATGAATTGGCTAACCTCGAATATCGCGTATTTAATTCTACGTAAAAAATAATAAAACGCAAAACATGGTACATGATTTCTTCGAATTGATTTATATTTATGTTATTATACATTTTATTTCGTTGTTGGAATGGTATCATAAATATTATTTAAAATATATGAAAAACATTATGTTTAATTATCAATCCACAGTTAACGAACAAAAGGAAAAGGTTACATCTGATAACAAAAACCTACTACTTGAGCTAATTCCCAAAATACTGATAATTAAACCCGTTAACTCTTGACAGGCCAAGATGCCAAACAAAACGCACGTAACGAAGTGGGTCTTCCGACGATCCCATGCATTTTTCTGTCTTACAGGCTTTTAAACTATAGAAATCCCAATTATTCATTATGAATTTAAGTGTAATTTCAAAAATTTGAACTGATTGTGTAAAGAAAATAAAGACAAGTGATGAGTATTTTCAATAGTATGATTTTTTTATAAAAAATAATTTTAACATTTTAAAATTGAAACCGATGTATCAAGAGAGCGATAAAGTACCTACTTATAATATACATTTTAAAATTGTCCTTAAAATGTGTCTTTCTTTTGTTTAGATTTTAAAAGGTTAATGCTACAACGAATACATACATTGGACAAAGAGAAATTAAAAACTGTCTATTTTACCTTAGTCCAATCTCGACATTCGAAACACAGTATCTCCAATGTAGAGCCACTAAATATTGCTCCAAATTAAAGTTATGTGCAACAAAAATCCTTTTTCATCCAACCTACTTTATAAGGTATTTAATGTTGTATAAAACAGCTGTATATCGCTCAAATTGTTCGTAGATTTTTAATCAACATCAAATTCTCAGAAAGAACACAACATTTGTTCTACCGTGCCCTAGAATTTGCTCTACATTGAATTTTGTGGCGATAATGTACTAAATCACATGTTGGTCAAAGAAACTATTTTTATCAGGCTTCACTTGATAATAACTTCAATTGCTTGGATAAATTTTAAAAGATTGTTTAAACTTTTGTGTTGACAGAGGATTGCTTTTTATAGTAGACGCTATTGGTGAAGATTTATTCATTATCTGTGATTCTTTGACCAATTTTTTTAACACCTACCCGGATATTCTGCTTGATCCGACCTTGTGTCTACTTTAATCACCTCTCAACTTATATGTTTGTTTCTTGTACTCATAACACTTTGCTTGTGGCGAAACCGGTTTGCGTTTTCATACAAAAAATAGGTACGTATTAATTTATTTTATATTAAAGGAACATACATAAAAGTGATAAAACAATATTAAATATTTCAAGAATGCTAGAATATTTCTAAAATGTTGAGGGAAAAAAATCTGGTTGTTACAAAGGCAGATAAAGGTAACAGTGTTATCATCATGGATAAAGTTGACTATATCAACAAGACAATGGATTTTCTACAAGGGGACAATTTTGAAATTATTCTGAATAACCCTATTAATAAGTGTCAAGAAATGGTGAAAGAAGCGGTTAAACGTTGTAAAAGTGATATCTTTGTAAACATGAAAAATAACAAAAATTTGATTTTAATTAACCCAAAAATTCCTAAACTTCACAGCCTATTAAAAATACATAAACTGAACAAACCTATTAGGCCAGTAGTCTCTAATTGTAATGCCCCAACTTTCAAATTAGCGTCAGCAATCAATACTGTAATTAATAATGCTAATATATTTCAACCAACATACACAGTTAAAAATTCGTTAGAATTAGTTAATTATCTAAAGGATTTGGAAATTCCTAATCATGCTATGTTGGTTTCTTTTGATGTAGTAAATTTATTCCCTAGTATTCCAATAGAAGAAAGTAAAACCATCATCAATAATTTGTTAAATTCATCTAACTTACAGAAAGACCTTATCCATGACCTTATTTTATTTTTCGAAGTTATTTTTAAACAAAATTATTTTCAATTTAACAATACAATTTTTAAACAAAAAGATGGCTTGGCCATGGGGAACAGTACGAGTCCTTTGATTTCAGATATTTTTATTAATAATTTAGAAAATAAGATTTTTAATAGCGGTGCCTTGTTACTTAAAAATGTATATTGTTGGAAGAGATATGTGGACGACATTTTTTGCATTTGGTTAGGAACAGAAAGACAATTGAACATGTTCTTAAACTTTTTAAATAAAATACATAAAAATATTCAATTTACATTAGAAATAGGTATAGATAAGAGTTTAAATTTCTTAGATTTAAATTTAACAATAATAGGTAATAAAATAGATTTTAATATTTTCCGTAAAGATACTTACACTGATATTGTCATACATAATTCATCAAATCATCCATTTTCTCAAAAAGTCGCAGCTTTCCATTATATGCTTAATAGATTAATTTCGATTCCTTTGTCGGATCCTAATTATACCTCAGAATTAAATATCATAAAACAAATAGCATCTAATAACGGCTATCCTTATAAATTGATAGTTGAAATACTAAATAAAAAAATTAAACATAAACTTTTTAAACTTTATATTTATCCTATTTATAAAGACACAAACAAACAATGGCGTAGAATTCTATTTGTAGATAATGATACTTCCAAAATTATAAATAAAAACATCCCCTTCACTATTCAACCGGCGTTTTATACGGATAACAAATTAAAAAAATATATTCTTAATAATAAAGATATTGATAGTCAAACTAAAAAATCAGGTGTTTATAAACTCAACTGTAATGATTGTAATTCCTTTTATATAGGAAAAACTAATAGAAACTTTGAGATCAGAATTAAAGAAAATCTTAGGGCTTTAAAGGGAAACTGTGAATCAGAATTTGCGGATCATTTGCGGATCATAACGACCATACTTTCGATATTAATTCAGGTTTTAAAATACTACATTCTGGTTACAAGGTATCTCAAATCAATAATTTTGAAATCTTAGAAATAAGAAAACACGTGAATATGAAAGCAGATATTATTAATAAACAAAAAAAATTTATAAACCCCATTTTAAATATTTTCCCAATTACCCGGTCTTTCCCGTCTAATGACATTTTAATTCCTACTTTGAATAACCCTCCCCCACTCTTACCCCTCCCCGCTCCTTCTACCTCTTCTTTCTAGACCTAATTTTAATTATAACTTTAGTATACTTGTGCTCCTGATGATGTGAACTTGATTCACGAAACATGTTGAGATTTTGTATCGAAATAAAGTGATGTAAGCTAAGTTATTTGTGTTTTAATAAAAAATAAATAATGCCATCACAAAGTGAAAAGCAGTTAGAAGAAGTTTTCTTCGAAAAATTACTAAATTATGAATTGTCAAAACTGAAACTTAATTATTAATTTTCAAAACTGAAACAAAATTATTAATTTTCCGAGTTGAAACTGATAAATACAAATCATATCAAAGAAGCAAAAAACTAGTAACTAAAATTATGTTAATAAGTATTATTCTTAGTTTAAAAAAATGTATCGACAATTTTATAGTATCTGTTTGACAGATGTCGTAATTTTTCATGTTAAAGTAGGTGTATAATATAATTCTTATTAATTAAGTGAATATGTTAAGGTAAAACCGGCAGGCGAGCAGCTGTGTGGCAGCTTTGCTGAACTACCTTTTTTAACATAACTCTATTAAAAACCTTGTATTATTATTAAATTGAATAAAAATTATAGAAAAAAGTGAATTAAAAAAAAATATATGATAAAAAATAAAAAAAGCAATGTACGCGAACATAACTCACAAATTTCAATGTTCCATTTAAAAGATATTATTACAGGTAACTCAAAAAACAATTCGTAATCATAGGAACGAAGAGCAAGTCTTCACTTATTTGAGTCCTGAAAACGTGAAAAGATTTGAGATCACGTACTTGTTATATTAGTCCTGGATGCTCTCACGCTTTCATTCAAATGTTCTTTGATCTTCCGAAATGTCTTTCAGCTTCGATCTTTTCAAAGCGTTCTTCCAATCCGTAGATCTGAGATACTTAATATATCTACCTTACTTAATATACGTTATACTGTCAACGTAAGAAGAAGCTTTTATTGATTATAGTACAAGTAACAAGAAAGTGACAAAATTATTTTACTATTACTATTACCGCCCCCCTATCCCTGGGGACGTTATTTAGATTCAGCGGGCGGTGATGGTCTTTATGGCAAATCGGGGACGATGAAAACTTCAAGGGGTGGTGAAGGGTGAAATGAAGGACAGAGGAATTAACAAAAAAATCCTAATAAATTCACATAAGTCGTACATTATTCCAAGAATCTTGCATATGAAGATTTTAATTAGTTGTTAGGTATTATTGACGAATTTTGATAACATTGTTTCACGGAACATTTTTTTTTAATTTAGAAAGCAACATTTTTGGGTTACAAATATTTTCAGAATATAGAAAATCCACCCACTTCCCTCATTATAAATGGAAAATGTGGTGTGTGCAATTTTGAAGTATTAAACACAACAGCCGGGTTATTCGTGATATTTCAAAACATATAACTGTCACATTAAAAAAAATAAGTAAAAGTGAAATTTTTTTGGGGTCAAATATTTTTGGAAAGTGGACGGTGAGCCAGATAACGTTGGGAACCTCTGATCAAAGTCTTGTTGTTTTTTGTGTCTTTCTTCTCAACGTTTACAAAATAAATCTCTAAAAGTGATTTTCCACAAAAACGGGGTTCTTCAAATTTTCTTGTCGCTTATCAAGTCAAACATATTATTATATTAACGGGCTTGTATCCGGCGTTGCTTAGAATTTCTGGTAGATTGGATTGGAGTACACTCAAGATAATTTACCTAATTCAACATAATTAACCTTTTTACCGCCAGTAGTGAAAGCAGCGCTATTGCGCTTTTTGCGGTAGAACGGCAAACCAACCCTCCTTTACACAGACATTTTGATGAAACATCCGTACGAGGCGTATCCAAAAAGTAAGTGTACTGAGGCTCTCACAACCGAATGAATTTTATTTTCGACATATTGGCTACACTTAGGTGTAGCCTCACTCTTCCCCTCCGCAACGAGACCAGTACAAGTCAAGGTCAGTACGTTGAGAAGTGTCGACGCGACAACACGTTTCGTGAAAATTTTCAATCCAATCTCCCGCCAAGTGCGAAATACGCGGCGTCATCCGTATCTCGTTTGGAAGGGAAAACTTCCGTTTGACCTCTTGACCCTCCACCAAAAAGTTCAAAACCACAATTTCATCCAAGAAAATCATGACATCCGTGTTTTGGGACTGTCAAGGCATAATTTTGATTGAATATCTGCCTCAAGGGGAGACCATCAACTCTGCAAGATACTGTGAGACCCTAAAAAAATTGCGGAAGGCGATTCAAAACAAGAGGAGAAGCATGCTGACAAAGGGAGTCAGCCTACTGCACGACAATGCCAGACCACACATGGCCAACGCCACGAAGGAACTGCTTGCCTCGTTTAAATGGGATGTCCTGAACCACCCCGCGCATTCCCCTGACCTAGCACCTTCAGATTATTATCTCTTTACCTCCCTGAAGCTGTACATGGGTGAAAAGGGTTTTCAATCGACGAGGAGGTAAAGGAGGAGGTGGAGAAGTGGACAAAGGGGTTGGCGGGAAACTATTTCGAGCAAGGCATCAAAAAGTTGATCCCCCGCTTCACCACCTGCATTGAGAGTAATGGCGACTACATGAGGGCAGTTAGTAGCCAGTAGTCGCTAGGACCAGTTAGAATCATTTCAGGCAAACATAGTGTTTCAGATCTCATTTAGCCAGTTTCTAGTTAGGTCGACTATCGAGTCACCATTATATTAAGTATTAATAAATCCCTGATTTATCATAAAGAACCAATGATTTATAATCTCCTTCCACGACGAGTTGGAAGAACTGTTTGTGGGAACACATGTGAATTTTTATACACTTCCGACATCCTTTTGTTTTGCTTACGTCTACTTACTGTTAGAGAGAAATGGACAACAATAAAGTAGTACACGATAATCGAATTAGAATGTTAGAACAATTTTGCCGTGTCAAAATTAAAGCGATGACAAAATTTAAAATTTTAATTACATACGAGTATATTTGAATTCCACATTTATTTTTGGTAATGGATGAATGCAAATCTTGGAAGCGAAAATTAACCCACTTCCCGACATTCGATCGAGCTGAAACTTGGTAGGTAGACTCCTTGTCGAGGACCATGCATTCTGTCAAAGCAGGCACACGACTTATTTGCATTTCTCTGAAATCGTAAGAAGTAAGAGCAGTTAATATACTAAATAAATGTCGGTCCTATCCGATCGGCATTTCGCGATGTTGGTATAGTTGTCGACTGCAGTTCCTGAATAGGAAGGTTCAATCCTCAGAAAAATAAATAAAAAAGTTTTAAAAGATGTTTTAAAATAGATTTATTGTTGTAAAAACTTTGTTTTTCGTGGGTTAATTTTCGTACATTTTAATATAACATTTTTTCCATGTTGGAGAATATATGATGCAAATGTAAATGGTAGCAGAATTCGGGGACGCCTGAGGAAGACATGGCACGTCCAAATGAGTCAGAGTATGTATGAGACGTGTGCCAAGACCGACTTGTTTGGCGGTTCGTCCTTTAGTTAGTTAGTTAAATTTTGGTGTGTATTAGAAAAGGTGAAGCAATTGAAGATTAGTAAAGCTGTAAATCTTATATTATGCAACACCATTCTTACTTCCTCTACCGACTCCATGCTTCAAAACCAAATGGAATTGGGCTCAAACATCAAATCAATTATTTGTGATAAACTAACGTGTTACACTCAATGATGTGTTGTATCTCTATGGTTAAACTATTTATATATTTAGTCAGCAAACAAAGATAACACCAGAGTAATAACACAACTAGATGGGATCATACAAAACTGACACTGAAATGAAATATGACTGCTTTTTGCTATAATGCTTCGTAGCCAGAATGAAAAAACACTATTCTCTGGTGTATTCAGTTCAAGAAATATCTGTTGGAGAAATTATTATTTTAGCCTCCTTCGTTTTTACATTCGTACTCAACAAACTCTTATCACTCCGGTTACCTTTGGGATTTCGCTGGAGGATGAAGTGCCTTAGTATCTTCGGGAAGTTTTAAAACGATAATTAGTACGCAATTCAATGAGAAGTGTATATAATATTAACTAACTAACCATCATTTCGTTTCGTTAGGCAAAAAGGAAGGACCGGTCTTGGCACACACTCCTTGCCTCACTCACATACATACATCGTCTCATACATGTTCTTCTGTTATTACGACTCTTGACGTAGCTCGACTCAAGCATTTGGTCCACTTCATCGTGCCATGTCTTCCTCAGGTGTCCCCAACTTCTACCATTTACATTCACATCTGTTGTGTTCCCACAAACAATTCTCCAACTCGTCGTGGAATGAGATTTTAGAGAATAAGTTATTTAAATTAAATTAAGATTTATTCAATACTTACAAGAGTGACTTCGATGGTCGACCTAACTAGGAGCTGGGTAAATTATATCTGCAAACACCAAGTTTGTCTGGAAGCAGCCTAACTGGCCCTAGCGACTACTGACTATTAGCTGCCATCTTGCGGACTTCCAAGCAAGCTCTTTGCACTGCCCTCTATGAGTGAATCTGTGAAGCTCTTAGCCAACTCTCTTCCCAACATCATCATATTATATTTTTCTTACACTCCTTAACTTGCCAAAACTATTAAAACGTCCCTTTCTTAACCTTAATTATAAGGCTTACATTCTTTGTAAATCACCACATTTATCACACGAGCATATATGTTTTTAACATATTATGTACTATTAATATTCTTACTGAAAGATATACACATTGTTGACAAGAAAACATTTAAAGTTGTGTAATTCGAATTGTGCCATTCGATTAATAGGTATGGAATACTAGGCTGGGGCGATGGAGCGAAAACCATTCTAGATCTATAGTAAGAAGCTTTAGTAAGAGTGATGGTTAAAAATCTTGTATCCATCGACAGCCTAATTGAAAAAAAATGTTGCATGTTATGTTATAATGTAGAATACGAACAACCTTAAGCTTCACAGTCTTATAGATCACAGTTACACGACAAGACAAGAACAGAACAAAGAGTGACAGTAGCAAAAATGGATACATCGTTTGAATAACGTTTTCATATAACAAATTTGACGTGTTCTAAAAAGCCGACATATCACCTGACCGGACATCAGAAGGTGGGGGTTCAATTCCCGTCGGCGGCATTTATTTTTACTGGTGAAATATTTTCAATTTGTATGGATAATTCTAGCGACTAATTATTGATTATAATAATTTGTTATCCTTTGTGTTACGCATAAAAAAACTTTGTCTTATAAACATTAGTTTATCATTAAAAAATAATACGTATACGTATATATATATTCATATAATGCTAGCGCTTAAGGTTATTAAAACAGACCCTCCTAAAAAGCGAATTACAGTATGGCTGATAGAAAGTGGCAGAAAAGAATCGGAAAGATTAAAATCATTGTCTGGCTGAATTGTAAACTGGACTGGACAGGACTGGTCTGATGACTGGACTGGACTGGACGTGGACTAGAGAATCAGATTTAGAGTCTGCTGTTATTCAACATGACGTCTCCGGATTTGTAAACTGGACTGGACAGGACTGGTCTGATGACTGAACTGGACTGAACGTGGACTAGAGAAGCAGATTTAGAGTCTGCTGTTATACAACATGACGTCTCCGGATTTGTAAACTGGACTGGACAGGACTGGTCTGATGACTGAACTGGACTGAACGTGGACTAGAGAAGCAGATTTAGAGTCTGCTGATATACAACATAACGTCTCTGGATTTGCCTATCAAACACTGAAGCACCCAAATCCTTTATGTTTGTTAATTATATTATTAGTTTTACTCGGGATTACTACATTTGTGTACATCATTGTAAATATTCTTATTTTTTTATGTTACCACCTTGATATGGGAATTGTCTTAGTTTAGGGTATTTAAAAAATAAATAAAATACTCTTACTATAATATACGTTTCATTATAGTCCATTGAATTTCCAAGATTCGGGCTTTCAACCGCTGATTGACCAAAAATTATACCTTGTTAGTTTGTCATCCCCAGTTTAAAGGTCTGTTCTGCTTGGTCGTGTCAGTTTAAGTAAATTCCGGTCCCTTTTCACAGTTCGTTCCGCCCGCTAGACGACCGGACCGGCCCTAATGAATAAACACTATGGCAAACAGTGGAAAATTAAGGCTGTATTACTGTATATAGCAAATATGGAAACCCCTAAAGCACATTGGACTACACAAGTGTAAAAGCTGCAGCGTCATGTTAGTGTTTTTTTTTGTGCAATTACTTCCGAACGACAAAGTTCACGCAGAAATTTTGGGAAACCTTTTTATATTTTATGTGAGTATCGCAGATGGGTCCCAACTGCTTTCGACCGTCTGGAGCCAGTGAGACTATGGCATCCCTAATGGGTACACGTTGAAAAATAAGTATTTCTTATTTATTAAAAAATCTCTTCAATAATTGCTAATCAGTTAAAAACGGGATTGCAGGCCTTTAAGGAATAAATTCACAGTCTTCCTGATAAACTTTAACTATATTTCTAATAAATTGTACACATGTTCGAACACGTGTTCGACATCGTGATAATGTATTCGAAATGTACTAAAAGTTTATCAGGTAGCCTGTTAATTCATTCGTTAAAAGCTAGAAATCTCTTTTTAACCGGATGTTCTATGTGTATGTTTTGAGGCTGAATGCAGTTATCAATTGAATATCACCCTTGTGAGAACATTCAGAATCGAAACGTGGCTTAAAATGGCTTTAGCCATGTTTGGTTATCAGATTTGTAATTATCAGGTACTTACCCACTAATTTATTGGCTAAACTACACGTCAGCAGAATATTTAAAAAAAATACATGCAATGGTCTGCCTTTCAAATTTCCCAAAAAACATATCCAGTGTAATTTTCATCATTGGCAACCCCGAAACCACTGACAGCTCCTTATTTGGGATTCATATGGCAACATTCATTCCTGTCGTGTCGCAGTAAGAGTGGTCGTTTATCAAAGAGGCGGGAAGCAGACCTCCTCTTATAATACTGATAGTGATAATGTTATGGACAACCAACCAACCTAACCTAAAAGGTTTGCTTGTTCGTGTTACTATAATAATTTGTAATGCTTATACGAATTCGGATTTACGTGAATGGGTTACTTTATAAATTAATGTAAAGTAACCATATAAATACGCACCAAAGTATTGTTTGACAACTGTAGAGTACTGTTAATTCTCTTTTTAATTTGAAATACACTTGATAATCGTGAGATTTCAATAATTACTTCAGTTTGTCTGAGGTTACGAGTATGTTTATTATCGTGAGATATTTACAATGAATTGAACGTTCTATATGAATTCTGTTGCAGTAGGGAACTCATGCTGAGATGGCCTGTATTGGCAGTACTCGTAAATATTCGGGTATTAGACCCAAACAGCCGACATATTATCTCTGTCATGTGGTATTACTATTGTCACCTACGCAGACATCTTAAAACTACATAAACTAAATATCCTAACTTAAATCTACACACTCCAACGACATCTGTTATGTGGTATTGAAACCACATATATTTGCCAGCAGAATAACCTACCTAACACAACCTGAATGTTTTTTATTCGTGTTACTGTGTTATAGTAAAATAAATACTCATTCTGATTCGGGGTAATTTATAATATTGTCAAGGAACTATTTAAATAAGTTCCAAAGTATTGTTTAGACACAACCTAACCTAACATAGCCTAAAATTTTTACTAAAAGTGTTGCATCCGAAACTGCTTACGAATTTTAGCTTCAGATGCACTTGTCATGGACTGAAAGAACTTAAAACGATACGAAATGGTGATTGCTGGAATTGGGTGCTACAATCTGTGGGATAGAACAAGGTATGGAAGGAAAACGTGATGAGCGATCAGTTATTACTGTAACTCTGCAAAGGAACACCCCACACAATCACAATATAGTGAGTTCAATCACGATACTTCGATGTAATTATTGTTACAGCAAAATGAATGCGTACCTAAAACAATATTTTGAATTTCCAAGTTAGTCAAATGTCTTCTTTTTACTTCA
The DNA here is from genome assembly GCA_026573805.1 of Hesperophylax magnus. Taxonomy (NCBI): domain Eukaryota; kingdom Metazoa; phylum Arthropoda; class Insecta; order Trichoptera; family Limnephilidae; genus Hesperophylax; species Hesperophylax magnus. The sequence continues at coordinate 2,352,937 of JAIUSX010000150.1, read as the reverse complement.
AAATGAGATTATATACACCAAATACCTTATAATATTAACAATACCTACAACTTCTGACATTCCCCATACATTCTGAAGGCAGCATGCTACACTAGCGCCTCCTAGCGGCGTGAGTTGTGCACCTTAGTTTGCTTCCATGCTGTTGGATTTTATGTGAAATGTATAGTTTATTTTACGTCAATAAATAACTTACGAACTTTTAAATTATGTCTTGATTTAGAAAGATAATGAAACACACACTCATAAAATTATAAGAATTTTCTTTTAATTTCTTATTTGTAGATTATATAATTTAACGAACTCATAATATTACTTCACCAACTATAATACCTGTCAACGTTTTTAGGGATTCTGAAACATTTTTCCGATGCAAGGTGATGCTTGGGGACTGGGAAAAGGTAGGAACTGGATAAAATCACCTTCTGATAGAATCTAAGTATATCCTCATTTTAATATCAAACAAAAAGGCTTTTGCGGAATCGGATTAACGTGAATGTGTAATTCTCTATCCTGTTGCAACTTAAATCAAAACACAGAGTTAAGTTTTTTCCGGAAGTTTCAAGAACCGCGGTGATATTTGACTCCTATTCTTCGTATTATTTGAGGGACAGTATAACAATCTTATCTTTCAGGCATTCTATTTCATGGAAGTTGTATTGTTGTGTCAATTAATATTCCTGCAGCAAGTGTTCTGTCTGACCCTTCCTGTCCTCCGGTCTCTTAGTAATCTTACCCCATTATTATTGATGTGGTCATCTCGTGACAACAAATTTACATATTAATAATTATTGTACAGTTACATTGATTTTTCACTTTTTATAAACGCCCTTTTAGGAGCTTTTAAATGTGAATAGTAAAATTTATATATTAATAAAGTACATATTTATTATAACTAAACTGTCTCAGTAACATTTTTTTACATTAAGCCCACGTAGGAGGCCCTAAGGAAAATAAATAAGATTTGTCATCTTTTAGAAAGCTGTATGGAGGGTCTTTTTTAATGAAAGGAAGGAGAGAAAGTTCTGAGATGATAAAAGGAATGATTATTGGGTAGGAATCTAGGGATCAGTGTGTCCAAGAGTGACGGCGCAAGGCGATGAGTCGAGAGACCAGTTGAAGAGGTCAAAGGTTCTCCCAAAACCAGCCTCTCTCGATCTGGCACGTCACACAGCTGGTGGGTAGGCGCATCTTGAACACACCTCCCCAATGAACCCGGGCACGTGGTCACGAACCTGGGATGTTGGTTATCCAATACATAATTCCGGGGCGGCGGTACCCAGACCGCCTCCCAAATTGATATCCACTGACTCGGTATAATTATTTCCCTCCATAAGTATTCTGGGCAATGAGGAATACATATGGTAGTTAATATTATTTAATACCTTTTATTACCTACATTTTAACAGATGGATTGTGAGAAATATGAATATGTTTTTGCTTTTGATTGGAGCGAAAGAATCCTTATTGAGTCAATGGAACTATGGCAAAACATCACCAAATTAGATAAATTGAAAGCACGGTTAGAAATGTGGGGAAAAGTTGGTACAAAAACTAATTATTAAAGTAATTTTGAAAAAACAACCAACATTACCTTCAGCAACATTGTTCAATATGTTTAAAGTACCAAAAATTGAAGACCTTTATAAAAAAGATTCAATATTACAAATTTTCAAAGAAAATGTAATAAAGAAATTTAAACTTAACTCATCATTAAGGCATAAGCATAACATCCATATTCCTCTATTTTCAACACAACAAATGTACAATAATTATTTTTACAAAGGCATAAAATATTTCAGTAGTATTCCCGATGAAATAAAAAAATAACAGATTTGGTATCATTTAAATAAAAGATCAAATTATATTTTAAACAATTAACAACCATAACATCACCAATCACTTAATTTCATGCCATATTATAATTTTTTAACGTTACAACATCCTAGTATTTAAGATTATATTTATGGTATCATTGTACAATAAAATGTAGTAAAATTATGAAAAAAGTCCTACACCAAGCTCAAGAGCTTGCTCTCTTAATTGGCGTAGAATCCTTGTAAATGTATTTCGCTATTTTGTTTTGCCATATATTATGTGTATTATTGTAACAATGTTATAATTTAAACAATAAAAAAAATAAAAATTAGTTACCTATCTGTAGGGCAGGTTTATCAACATTAGTTTTTATGGAAGGTTTCACATAGTTTTTGACAGTGGTAAATATGATGGCATTTTGTTGTGTTTGTTATATTTGATGTGCGTGTTATATTGATGATGATGATGATGATGACGTTCGATACACTAGTGAAATTCATTTCACAAACATTGAATTTTTTTCTTATTTCATTCACCTATCTGCGGCCTGACAATCAAAAAGTCTTATGAAAACTAACGACATTATTTTTATTTCATATTGGTATAGATCCCACGTCCAGAGATTATTTATTCACTTGTAATTATTTCACCTCTGATTTTCTTTAAAAAATATATAACATTATTTGCAACTAGTTTAAGAGAAGAATGCGCTCTCAGTATCGCTCTGGTTACAGAGCACGGTATGTAATTGTAACGTTACTCGATATGGGTTAATCTATGCCTTTTGACTAGATCGGAGTAGCTGAGAATTTCCAAACTATTTTTTATTACACATTAAAGAAATATAAATATTTCACCTTCTATCTAAATATATAATTTTACACAATATAACAATAGTACACGACATCCATCTTATCAAACTCTCTACATTCTGTTCGCTTAAAATCGAACAGTTTATTTCCTAAATATATTTATTCGATTCTCCGTTTTGAGGCTATCGAGAAGAATATAGTATTATGTGTATACTGTATACCCTCGTGGCATATGCTTTTTTTACCACTTTCCGTCTTTACTGTATCAGTGTACAATTTATTATGTTGTCTTGTAGAGTGTTTGTGTACTTGTGAAAATTTTAAAAATGTTGCGTCTGTGTGTATTAGTTCATTTTATAGATTGAAAGGCAATTTTAGTTCATTTCTTGGTAAAGTTTTTTCGTGGGGATATCTGAGTTGAACTTAATGCGTTTTTATAAGTTTATTCCGTTTTATTTGTAAATTATTTAAGAACTTAATGTGTGTTTTTCCGCATATTTCTATCAGATAATTTAGGTGAGACTGGATCAAGCTTCCTTCTCGCGTCTCCTTTCTTCACTTGATTCAGACTCACTACATTTGTCAAGAAAGATGCTTCATAGTTCCACGAAGGTCACTGTCTCCATCAGATTTCTTAACCTTATAAACAAGAGGAAGGTCACTGTCTACATCAGATTTCTTAACCTTATAAACAAGAGGAAGGTCACTGTCTACAACAGATTTCTTAACCTTATAAAGAAGAGGAAGGTCACTGTCTACATCAGATTTATTAACCTTCTAAACAAGAGGAAGGTCACTGTCTACATCAAATCTTAACCTTCTAAACGAGAGGAAGGTCACTGTCTACATCAGATTTCTTAACCTTATAAACAAGAGGAAGGTCACTGTCTACATCAGATTTCTTAACCTTATAAACAAGAGGAAGGTCACTGTCTACAACAGATTTCTTAACCTTATAAACAAGAGGAAGGTCACTGTATACATCAGATTTATTAACCTTCTAAACAAGAGGAAGGTCACTGTCTACATCAAATCTTAACCTTCTAAACGAGAGGAAGGTCACTGTCTACATCAGATTTCTTAACCTTATAAACAAGAGGAAGGTCACTGTCTACATCAGATTTCTTAACCTTATAAACAAGAGGAAGGTCACTGTCTACATTAGATTTCTTAACCTTATAAACAAGAGGAAGGTCACTGTCTACATCAGATTTCTTAACCTTATAAACAAGAGGAAGGTCACTGTCTACATCAGATTTATTAACCTTCTAAACAAGAGGAAGGTCACTGTCTACATCAAATCTTAACCTTCTAAACGAGAGGAAGGTCACTGTCTACATCAGATTTCTTAACCTTATAAACAAGAGGAAGGTCACTGTCTACAACAGATTTCTTAACCTTATAAACAAGAGGAAGGTCACTGTCTACATCAGATTTATTAACCTTCTAAACAAGAGGAAGGTCACTGTCTACATCAAATCTTAACCTTCTAAACGAGAGGAAGGTCACTGTCTACATCAGATTTCTTAACCTTATAAACAAGAGGAAGGTCACTGTCTACATCAGATTTCTTAACCTTATAAACAAGAGGAAGGTCACTGTCTACATCAGATTTCTTAACCTTATAAACAAGAGGAAGGTCACTGTCTACAACAGATTTCTTAACCTTATAAAGAAGAGGAAGGTCACTGTCTACATCAGATTTATTAACCTTCTAAACAAGAGGAAGGTCACTGTCTACATCAAATCTTAACCTTCTAAACGAGAGGAAGGTCACTGTCTACATCAGATTTCTTAACCTTATAAACAAGAGGAAGGTCACTGTCTACATCAGATTTCTTAACCTTATAAACAAGAGGAAGGTCACTGTCTACAACAGATTTCTTAACCTTATAAACAAGAGGAAGGTCACTGTATACATCAGATTTATTAACCTTCTAAACAAGAGGAAGGTCACTGTCTACATCAAATCTTAACCTTCTAAACGAGAGGAAGGTCACTGTCTACATCAGATTTCTTAACCTTATAAACAAGAGGAAGGTCACTGTCTACATCAGATTTCTTAACCTTATAAACAAGAGGAAGGTCACGTTCTACATTAGATTTCTTAACCTTATAAACAAGAGGAAGGTCACTGTCTACATCAGATTTCTTAACCTTATAAACAAGAGGAAGGTCACTGTCTACATCAGATTTATTAACCTTCTAAACAAGAGGAAGGTCACTGTCTACATCAAATCTTAACCTTCTAAACGAGAGGAAGGTCACTGTCTACATCAGATTTCTTAACCTTATAAACAAGAGGAAGGTCACTGTCTACAACAGATTTCTTAACCTTATAAACAAGAGGAAGGTCACTGTCTACATCAGATTTATTAACCTTCTAAACAAGAGGAAGGTCACTGTCTACATCAAATCTTAACCTTCTAAACGAGAGGAAGGTCACTGTCTACATCAGATTTCTTAACCTTATAAACAAGAGGAAGGTCACTGTCTACATCAGATTTCTTAACCTTATAAACAAGAGGAAGGTCACTGTCTACATCAGATTTCTTAACCTTATAAACAAGAGGAAGGTCACTGTCTACATCAGATTTCTTAACCTTATAAACAAGAGGAAGGTCACTGTCTACATCAGATTTATTAACCTTCTAACAAGAGGAAGGTCACTGTCTACATCAAATCTTAACCTTCTAAACGAGAGGAAGATCACTGTCTACATCAGATTTCTTAACCTTATAAACAAGAGGAAGGTCACTGTCTACATCAGATTTCTTAACCTTATAAACAAGAGGAAGGTCACTGTCTACATCAGATTTCTTAACCTAATAAACAAGAGGAAGGTCACTGTCTACATCAGATTTCTTAACCTTATAAAAAAGAGGAAGGTCACTGTCTACATCAGATTTATTAACCTTCTAAACAAGAGGAAGGTCACTGTCTACATCAAATCTTAACCTTCTAAACAAGATGAACGTCACTGTCTACATCAAATTTCTTAACCTTATAAACAAGAGGAAGGTCACTGTCTACATCAGATTTATTAACCTTCTAAACAAGAGGAAGGTCACTGTCTACATCAAATCTTATCCTTCTAAACGAGAGGAAGGTCACTGTCTACATCAGATTTCTTAACCTTATAAACAAGAGGAAGGTCACTGTCTACATCAGATTTCTTAACCTTATAAACAAGAGGAACGTCACTGTCTACATCAAATTTCTTAACCTTATAAACAAGAGGAAGGTCACTGTCTACATCAGATTTATTAACCTTCTAAACAAGAGGAAGGTCACTGTCTACATCAAATCTTAACCTTCTAAACGAGAGGAAGGTCACTGTCTACATCAGATTTCTTAACCTTATAAACAAGAGGAAGGTCACTGTCGACAACAGATTTCTTAACCTTATAAACAAGAGGAAGGTCACTGTCTACATCAGATTTATTAACCTTATAAACAAGAGGAAGGTCACTGTCTACATCAAATCTTAACCTTCTAAACGAGAGGAAGGTCACTGTCTACATTAGATTTCTTAACCTTATAAACAAGAGGAAGGTCACTGTCTACATCAGATTTCTTAACCTTATAAACAAGAGGAAGGTCACTGTCTACATCAGATTTCTTAACCTTATAAACAAGAGGAAGGTCACTGTCTACATCAGATTTCTTAACCTTATAAACAAGAGGAAGGTCACTGTCTACATCAGATTTATTAACCTTCTAAACAAGAGGAAGGTCACTGTCTACATCAAATCATAACCTTCTAAACGAGAGGAAGGTCACTGTCTACATCAGATTTCTTAACCTTATAAACAAGAGGAAGGTCACTGTCTACATCAGATTTCTTAACCTTATAAACAAGAGGAAGGTCACTGTCTACAACAGATTTCTTAACCTTATAAACAAGAGGAAGGTCACTGTCTACATCAGATTTATTAACCTTCTAAACAAGAGGAAGGTCACTGTCTACATCAAATCTTAACCTTCTAAACGAGAGGAAGGTCACTGTCTACATCAGATTTCTTAACCTTATAAACAAGAGGAAGGTCACTGTCTACATCAGATTTCTTAACCTTATAAACAAGAGGAAGGTCACTGTCTACATCAGATTTCTTAACCTTATAAACAAGAGGAAGGTCACTGTCTACATCAGATTTCTTAACCTTATAAACAAGAGGAAGGTCACTGTCTACATCAGATTTATTAACCTTCTAAACAAGAGGAAGGTCACTGTCTACATCAAATCTTAACCTTCTAAACGAGAGGAAGGTCACTGTCTACATCAGATTTCTTAACCTTATAAACAAGAGGAAGGTCACTGTCTACATCAGATTTCTTAACCTTATAAACAAGAGGAAGGTCACTGTCTACATCAGATTTCTTAACCTTATAAACAAGAGGAAGGTCACTGTCTACATCAGATTTCTTAACCTTATAAAAAAGAGGAAGGTCACTGTCTACATCAGATTTATTAACCTTCTAAACAAGAGGAAGGTCACTGTCTACATCAAATCTTAACCTTCTAAACAAGAGGAACGTCACTGTCTACATCAAATTTCTTAAAAGTTTGCGTAAAGCCGGTCAACGCCGGGGACTAGTTATTATATAGTTTTATATATTTCATCGTGAGAATGGAAGAAGTTAAGGCATTTACTGGTTATAGTGGCAATTATGAACATTCCGATAATTTCTATCATAAACCAACGCGTGGAAACATTCTGCATAAGTATTTCAAATTAAGTGTACCTAATCCACGTGGTATACAAGTGATACCACCCATATAATTATATTACGTATCCCCTCACAAACACGCGTACTCTAATCTATTTCCTGTCAGGTGCGTCATTCCATCATAAATTACTATGAGCCACGAATATTTACCTAACTAAGGAAGCCCTTAATCGAGGCAAGGGGTTAAACACTACCGAACACACACCTAAGTACAATATTGTCTAAAAAAAACTTAAAATTATATGATACTGTGTTAAAAATCATCAAATCATATGAAATAGAAAAAAATACAAGCAAAAAGTTATTGAATGTTCTGAGAATTAATATAAGAACATTTCGCTTTCCTTGGGTAATATTTTTTCATTATTATAATTCATTTAGTTTTATCAAAAACTAATAAATGATTATAAGCAATAACTAGTCGCCTGTAATATCAATACAAATAAAAAATAAATTCCGCCGACGGGAATTGAACCCGCGCCTTCTGATGTCCGATCAGACGCTCTGGACCACTGAGCCACGTCGGCTTATTTCCAACACGCCAAATAATTCAATTTGTACTAGTACTTCAATCAACAATTACCGCTAATTATATTTTTTCACCTGTAAACAGCCAACTTTATTTTTGTAGGAAAGGCTTTGTTAGTGCTAAATTGCCCACTAGATGGCGTCGAGACATATTATATCTACATACAGGGTATTTCAATAAGAGGTGTTATTTTGAATAGTCCGCTATTTCGGTAGATGTTACTTTTGAAGCTGTCATTTTTTGACATTTGACAAGTAGAAACTACGCCATTAATAAAAATGGAACGATAAACGCTTCAACAACGCATTGAAATTATTAAAATTCACTTGAGTGAATCAAATGCAAATCATCTTGAGTGATGAGGCCCATTTCCACCTCGGTGGCTTCGTCAACAAACAAAATTGTCGCATCTGGGGCTCGGAAAACCCAAGAGTTATTGTTGAAAAGCTTCTCTTTCCTCAAAATGTTACTGTTTGGTGCGGTTTATGGTCCGGCGGAGTCATTGGACCTTACTTTTTCGATAATGAGGCTGGAGCAACAGTTACGGTGAATGGATTGCGCTATCGAGAGATGATTAATGATTTTTTTATGGCCGGAATTGGATGGTATTGATCTGGACAACGTTTACTTTCAACAAAACGGCACTACGTGCCACATAAGCAACGAAACCATTGATCTTTTTCGATTGAATATCAAAATAACACCTCTTATTGGAAAACCCTGTATGTTGGTGAAATATTTCGACTTGTCGAATATTATTATTTATTTAATGATAAACTAATGTTTATAAGACAAGGTTTTTATGAAAAGCACAATTGTTTAAAATAATCATCAAAAACACCAATCGTGTAATTTATGTATGTAATGTGTTTTCTTATTCATTTCAATTCTTGTTTTAAAATGAATAAGAAAACACATCACATACATCAAAATAAGAATTAAAATAATCATCAAAAACACCTTTCATGTAATGTGTTTTCTTTTTCATTTTGATTCGTATTTTTGTTTTTTCTCCAGATGGCCTAGTCTTTAAATAGCTATTTTGACCATTATTATTTTTAAGCTTATTTTATTTTAACTGTACCTTTACCTACATATTTTAATACTGTTAATTGTGTTTTGTGTATATTGTAGGCATCCTGAAGCCTAATCACTACCCAGGGACATTTGGGGTCTAGATTACTTTTATAATAAATATTTAAAAAAGTCTTTGTAAGAGCCCTGAAGGAGTAACCATCTGTTACTTATACCGGGGCGGGTAACAACTCCAGTGTTCACCACCAATCTGACTCTTCGCCAAACAGACTAATTGTCACATATCCTCTAGACTCTAGATGCTGGCTTAGCTCATTCCGCGTATCAATGATAAAAGCTCAAAGTTTTCCTAAACGAGGTACCGTCTCCCCGATGGCCCTTTATTCTAGCAAATATTTTTTATTGAATTATTATAAAATTCAAGATTCAATCGGAGATTTGAGTTTAAAATTGCAAACAATTCCAAAATTCATCTACGCTACCATAACATCATTATAATACGACTAAATATATCATTTGAATAAGTGTCTAACTAAATACCATATCAAAATATTCTATCACGGAAACATGCGAAATCTTTTCGAGGGTTTTGTAATTTGCAATTATGTGTATTACTGCTCCTAGCAATTCGCGTGCTGTTGTAAAAAGGACTAGTCATTCGTAAGCAGATTTTATTTTCAAAGTCTTAATAATGATGATAGAATTCAAGGTGTCTGAAAACTGTCGGATTAATTTCTTGACCAGTTATTGAAAGGGTGGAGCCAACGTCACCTCCCGCACCTCGCAACATAGTTCCCCTCACCTTTAGATTCCTTTCTGCTGACTATCATATCTATGGACTAAATCCACATCTATAGTAGAGCATAGCACAAAGGATAACAAACTATTATAAGCAATAATTAGTCGCCTCAAGGCGGGTTGGAAATAAGCCAACGTGGCTCAGTGGTCCAGAGCATCTGACCGGACATCATAAGGTGCGGGTTCAATTCCCATCGGCGATATTTATTTTTACTCGGGAGATATTTTCAATTTGTATTGATATTTCAGGCGACTAATTATTGCTTATAATATTTTTTCATAGATTGATACTTTTTTACAATAACTATTATTTACTAAAAATAGATATTTTATGAAAATTGAAGAATAGATGTGTTTCACAGTATCACCCCATGCAGACCACAATATAATATTTGTGTATCGTTTCACCTACTAGCTACCAGCAGATAGGAGAAAGTAGGTAGGCACAGGAGCACAATGGCAAGAGCCGCTTGATCTACCTCTGAAGATGTTTCGATCAAATCTTGATCAAACATTTGCATTGGCGTGAGATTACTTGCGGATCAATAGGGAGTAGTTGAACCCACCTGCCATCTGTTGTTATTGGTTCGAGTTAACAACAGATCAAGGGCTTTTCTATTCAATATCACATCTTAAGGTTTACGCACGTCGCGGTGGGTGGGGAAAATTTCTTATTTATTTATAGATTTACATTCAATATACCTACATAACATTCACTAAAGACATAAACCAATAAAGTGACACAGCCACATCACAGAGCTGGTAAAGAAAACAAGGAAATATATCTGTAAATTCGTTAGGTTTACAAATATTTTATGTGTGAAAATAATCAAAAATGTGTATTACGCCCTTGTTCATTCTTTACTTATCTACGATATTATTGGTTGGAAAAGGATCCCATAACAACAATTTATACTCTAAAAAAGTTTCACAAATGCTAAAACTAAAAAACATATCTTTTAAAGAAAATCGCTTTTGTATAATACTATATTCAACTAAGTTTCGATTTTTAAATGTGTTAAGAGAAAAATCCTAAAGAAAATTATGAATAGAACTTATGAAAAATGGAAACCAATTTATAACACCTAATTTTAAAACAACCCAAATGTAAAACAATTATGTTTATTTTATTCTTTTGTTAAACTTCAGTGAATTCAAGATTTGTAAAAAATATGAAAAAGTGTTAAAAGTTAATTAAATATTATAAATAACCAATTTTTTTTTATTAGCCTTAATTTCATATAACATCTCTTAAATTTATACAATATGTCTTAAATTTATTTTCGCTTTGATATCAATATTAATTTTTATTTTTACTTTTGTTCTTAACACATTTAGTTACTCCCTGATTATTTATTTCGAATTATAAAAGTTTTTGATTTATACACAATTGTGATAATTTATGTAAAATATATCATTTATAAATGTAATAATTAATTATTTTATGATAGTTTAATTTAATTATTGATTTTGTATAATAATTAGTATTTAATCACCTCTCATTATTATTTTTTATATAATTCTCTACTTGTCTTTTTTTAAATTCGTTAATTTTTATAATCCTGGCGAAGAAGCCATTTGCTTTGAAGCATGTAGATTATTATTAATTAAAAGAGGTTATTATTACAAATTATTTCATTTTCTTACAATTAAAATTAAGAGAAGGTACCTACCAAAGTAATAATCGTGGCTCCTACAAAAACTCCTCTTTCCTGATAAGGTTTTGGTACTTTGTTAAAAATGGCCTCAAATGAAATATATAATTTATTATATTAGAAAAAATTAAATTTTAATTAAAAAAAAAACAGTATGCTGTGGATATTAGGCATGACCGTGTGCCCTTATAAATCTTATAGAGAATGAAAGGACTGCGATGGGCTGGTCATCGGACTTGTTGAAAGAATGATAGGACTGCGATGAATTGGACATCGGGCTTGTTGAAAGAATGCTAGGACTACGATGGGCTGGTCATCGGACTTGTTGAAAGAATGCTAGAACTGCGATGTGCTGGACATCGGGCTTTTCGAAAGAATGCTAGGACTGCGATGGACTGGACATCGGGTTTGTTGAAAGAATGATAGGACTGCGATGGACTGGACATAGGACTTGTTGAAAGAATGCTAGGACTGCGATGGGCTGGTCATCGGACTTTTTGAAAAAATGCTACGACTGCGATGAGCTGGACATCGGGCTTGTTTAAAGAATGCTAGGACTGCGATGGACTGGACAAAGGGGTTGTTGAAAGAATGACAAGACTGCGATGAGCTGGACATCGACCGACATCAGCTTCCTTTCAATCCCCACTCTCTTCAGCCGCACACTAGGAAGTAACACTGGTTTCGGATACCAACGATATATGTTGGAATCATATAAATATATAAACAATAGCAATATATATTATATTTATATCTCTTTGTTTTTTCATAGTTTTAACCTTATTTACTATTTACTGATTATACCATTATACTTACATTTATATTGTTGCATTCCTTATGTTGCTGTACTATTATCTGTAAATTAATATGTGAATGACACATGTTGTGCCGTATATGTGAAATAAATAAATAAATAAATACTATTCACTCTGTTTTACTCTAACCCAATCCAACCTAACCTAACCTAACAAAATATAAATAAATACAATAAAAGGAAAAAATATTATTTTAAATCATGAGTACCGCACAAGAGTCCCAACAGCTATCATCCGATTGAAGCCAGTGAGACTACGACATCCCCAATTGGAGACTATGTTGTGAAGCTGGCGATAGTGAAGAGGGAAATAAGATGGGGAAGAGGAAAGTGAGAAAGCGCCTGGCTATTCAGTTCTGGTCACTAAATGCGGTATCATGAACTGAATTTAATAAAAGTTAAACATTTAACCCGAAACATTTCGGTTCTGAATGATAGTCATTCACCGGGGCGATACTGAAAGTAACTAGCACTCTGGAATACGCTTTAATTAATAATTATTTTTTTACATTTTTACTAAATAATTTTTGAAATAACCACCTCTGGATTCGTAACCAAAAATCATAATCATAAAATCATAGATAATGATAAATAAAATACTTTCGCATAATAATAATTACATTGTTTGGATTGTCTGTACCTACCCTAAAGAGGTCTTAACTTGAAGAGATTGTGAATATCATCCATCTTGTTTTTGTAATGTTGTTATCCCTGTTTGGCTGCAGCCGTCTCCCTCGCTCTTCTCACTCTTCCCGCCTCTCCAGCCTTTCCAAGCAATATTTCGGCAGCAGCCTAAAATCCCTCCTTCTTATGGAACTGTCGAAAGGTTTCTCAAACAAAGATGACTATTTTCAACCCCTAAATTTGCCAATATTTGACCATCTTATACTACTAGTTTTGTCAATAGTCATCGAATCCAAAAAAGCATGTTTATTGTGTTATCTTATTTAGAAAACAAAACCAAAATATCTCTGTAATCATAAGATTTGTAAGGAGTTAAGTAACCTAAATCCCAACCTACTCAGTCGTAAACCGTACATTATTTTACGTAGCTTTTTTAATTTCTTTTTTTGAATTGGATTCCTCCAAGGAGTTACCCAAGGTTTGTAGAAAATATATAGAGGAAAAGGTTGCGATGATTGGACTACCTAATTTTGTACGCGTATAGCTTCTTAGTCTTGGTATATATAATAAAAGTAATTGATTCATTAAAACCATCGTGGTCGAGAGGTAACACAACCGGAGGTCGCGGGTTCAAATACTGGCTTGCACAAGAAATTTATATTTAATTAATTTATATAGTTTTACAATTAATTCACTTAAAATAACACATATTACATTCGCTCTGAGATACCCTCAGTGTCACTCTGTTTAAAGGCGACCAATGAGAATTCAAATTTTAATAGACATGGTTTTAGCTGTATTTCGTGACCGGATCTGAATATCCCCACTCAATCTCCTTCTCCTCTCCAATACCTTTACATTCACAACATACCCTAATTGGGGATGCCGTAGTATCACTGGCTCCAAATGGTTGGGAGCAGTTGGGACTCTTGAAAAATTACGTGAAATAACCAGGTTCCAATGGCCGAGTAGTTAAAGGCGATGTGCCGGTAAGACAGAGTGCCTGGGTTTGATTCCCAGTTGTTACCGTTACCTTTTTTAAAATTTTCTATTTCTTGTTTTATTTGTTTTTTTTTAATTATTCTTCATTAATCATAATAAAATATAATTTAGATTCAATATATATGTATTTTTTTATAAAAATATGTGGTGTTGTAACCTTTTTTGAGAGCACCGCTCGTGTAAAAAAGGCGGAGAAAATTTATATGAAAGTTTTCTGAAATAATTATTAATATTATCGATTTCTTCGATGTTTTAAAGTCTCTCAAAACGAGGGATTTCCTTAAGACTTAGTTTGAGAAGCGCCTGTTTGTAACCCTTTTATCTGCTCATAACTAGATCAGTTGCGAGGGAAGCTGTCAGCGGTGATTAAGTCCACCATCAAGATGAATCCTCGCGAGGGAGGCTACACAATAACACTATATACAACATGTATAATGGTACACAACACACTATGTACATTGTACAACACACATTATACAACACATGCGGGATTGCCACTTAAAATCTTCTGACGAGTATGCTATACCAGTATGAGTGTTTTAGTTATTTGAACTATCAATTTTTTTTAAATTTTTTTAATTATTGAAGGAAAAAGAACAGATAAGTAATATGGTTTACAATTACAATGACAATATTTAATAATACTCTTCTAGAGAAGCATTAGCTTGTGGTTGGAAGAGGAGTGTACATTATATTATTGTGGATATTACATTAGTATTTTACGCAGAATCAAGAGAAGTAGGAAAAAAAATATTGTTAGTAAAATGTAATAATTATTCTCTGCATGACTTCTATTGGGAGGAGGTTAGTTTTATATGCGGATCCCCAACTAATGATGTCATATTGTAAAGTTGATTGAGCCAAAGCATAGTATATTGAGTATGGGTTTTTATCGATAAAAAATTTCTGATTCTTAAAAATATATATACTAGTTTTCTAATATTTTTTACAACTTGACATATTTGGTATTTCTATTTCAGATTTGAATCTATAATTATCCCTTGATTGTGTTTTTTGTTTTTCATAATGAGCAGTTTGTGATTCAATAATTTTTATCGTGTGTTTTGGAATTGTCATGTATGATAATGTCAAAATATTTAGGGGTGTCTTTTGAATGTATTGCAAATGGAATGACAAATGTTTTATCTCTATTTAGTGATGATAAATTAATGTCGAAGACATTCTTAAGATTGTTTATGTCTTCTGTGGCTTTTAGCGTTACTTTTTCTCAAGTCTTTTCCTTTATTATTAGTACTGTATCGTCGGCATATGAAGTAATTTATCCATGTAATGTTTGAAAGAAAATATCGTTCACGTATATGATAAAATGAATTGGTCCTAGCACCGAACCTTGCGGGATTCCAAAGTCTGATATTTCTTTATCACTATTAACCAGATTCATTTTTACGACTTGCGGGCGATTTTTTTTAATTAGTAAAGTAGGTGATCCATTTAATCGCGTTGTCTTTTATAACTATATTTTCCAATTTTTTCAGTAGAATTTCCTAGGACATGCTATCAAAAACTTTTCAGAGATCAATAAAAATACCTTCACATTTTTCGCCCTTATCTAACGAAGTTACATTAGCATTTCTTGGATTTTATTATTTTCAAAGAATTTGAGCTACTGCTTTTTCACGATTTTTTCATAAATCTTTCCTATGTTTGAGATTTTTTTTTTTTTTTTTTTTATTGTTGATACATTTTTTTTTTTTACAATATTTCATATTTCAATTCAGTAATGTTGGCCTCACTGGGTTGTTTACCCGTGCTGAGGCCCCCATTTTATAATTTAAGAATTTATACATTTAAAAAAAAAGAAAAACAACATTAAAATAAAGATAAATTTAAAATAAAAATAAAGATTAAAATTTAAAATATAATTATAACACTAAAAGAAAAATATCAAAAGAGAATGTAAATCGGCATTTATAATGATATATGTGTTTGTGCGTGTTGCGTGTTTTATATATTTTTTTGTGTTGCGTGTATATGTTTTATTCTTTTATGTTATAGAATTTTGGTAATATTGTCTTTTGGTTCTTTAATCCATTTTTTTATTTTGTGTTTGAATTTATTTTTATTTTCCTCAATTTTTGTTTCAAGTGGAAGACTGTTGAATGCTTTAATAGCGTGGTATTTATGGTGTCTTTGTCCAAAGGTAGTGTTTACCGTCGGAGTTTTTATGTTTTCTTTGTATGCTTGTCTGACCGGTCTATTAGTGATATTTTGTGTTTGTTGGGGTTTGTTTTGTTGGTCGAAAATGTAGTTTAGTAGTGTTTTAACATATAATTGGCGTATATCAAGTACGTCACAGCTTTTAAATATATGGTCTGTGTCGGTTAGTTTATGTTTTTTGAGTATTACCTTTAATATCGTTTTCTGTGCGATTTCTATTTGAGCGATAGCTGCGTTTGTTGCTCCTCCCCAAGCAATTATTCCATATTCTATTATTGATTGGCATAGTGCATAATATATTGTTTTCAATTGTTTTATTTTATATATGTTTCTTATGTTTAGGAAAATGTGTATTGTTCTGAGGAGTCTATTTGTGATTTGTTTGATGTGATGTGCCCATCTAAGATTATGGTCAATTACGATTCCTAGATACTTTATTTGTTCTGTTTTTTCTATAGGGGGGCAATCGCAGATGTTGGTGTTTATGCATTCGTGTATTTTTATGGTGTTTGTATTGTTTTTTGGCTGTCCTGTGTTAGTTATGCTGTACGTTGTGAATTTTGTTTTCGATATGTTTAGTGTGAGTGTATTTGAGTCCAACCATTTTTTCACTTGCGTGATTCCTAGATTCGCTATGTTATAAGCCTTATTCCAATCCTTAGATTTAAATAGTAAAACTGTGTCGTCTGCGTAACTAATTATTTCTCCATCTATTTTCATGCTGCAAAGTTCATTTATGTAAATTATGAAAAGAACGGGCCCTAGTATGCTTCCTTGTGGAACTCCGTGTGTAATCGGCAGTGGTTTGCTAGTATAGTTATTAATTTTGACTTGTTGTGTTCTGTCGCTCATGTAACTTTTTAATAGTTGTAGTTCTTTGTCTTTGATACCCATATTTTCTAATTTTTTAAAAAGTGTTTTGTGGCATATTGAATCAAAAGCTTTAGCCAAATCTAAATATATCGCTATGCATTTAAACCCTTGATCTAAGTTGCTATGTATATAATCTATTGTACTTGCTAAAGCTTCTTTTGTGCTTCTTTTTTCTCTAAAACCATATTGTTTGTCCGAGATTAATTTGTTTTCTTCCAGGTATTTTATTATTTGGTTTTTTAATAGTCTTTCGAAAATCTTTGATAGAGAGTTTAACAAAGTGATTGGTCTATAGTTAGTTATTTCCATTTTATTTCCGGATTTATATATAGGGATTACCAGTCCTTTTTTAAGAGTATTAGGAAAGCAGGCATGTGTTATGCTAAGGTTGATTAGGTGTGTTATAGGTTTTAATATTTCATTTTTTATTATTTTAATGCAATCCGTTGTTATCTCATCTAATCCAGGAGCAATCTGGTTTTTTAATGTATTTATTATTTTGTTAATTTCCATTTCTGAACTTGTTTTTAATATAAATCTGCGTTGTGTTGGTTGGGTATCGATGTTTGATCTGTTTGTTTGTGTTAGTGTGTTTGTGCTGTGTTTTTTACGATTCGCTAAAACTTTCCCTATAGTTGCAAAAAAGTTATTTGCGTGGTTTGCCATCATTTCTATATTTGTTTTGGCATCTATTTTTTTCGAGTTAATATTTAGATGTTCGATAGTATTTTTTTGTTTGTATTTTTGTGTGTATGTAACTTCCTTTAATATTTTCCATATTTCCTTTGGGTAATTGTTTGCTTTTTAAAGTTTTTCTTTGTAGTACATCTCCTTAGCTACTCTAATAATTTTAGTGCATATGTTTCTATATCTTTTATAGTAATTAAGTTGTTCCATGTTATACGGTGTTTGTTTAATTTGTTTGTGAATTTTGTCTCGTTTACGAATACAGTTTAATATTCCTTGTGTTATCCATAGTTTAATTTTTTTTGCTTTGTGTGTAAGTTTTATATGTTTTATTGTAGTGTAATTATTTATTTCTTGCGTTAGCGTGTTTGTAAATGTATTCCAGGCTTCCTCGACATTATCTATTTGGTATAATGAATTCCAGTTTATTTTTTGGAGTTTTTCTTTTAAGTTTGAGTAGTCAATTATTTTTTTTGTAAATATTTTATGTTGTTTCGAAGTAGTGTTTTCGGTGTCTATTGCTATCATATTCATGTAGTGATCAGTGATTGTGCTTTCAAGTACTACTGTTTTGGTTTTTAGTTTTGTCTTGATCATAATATGGTCTATGCAGCTTTTAGTGTTTTGTGTGACCCGTGTTGGGACATTTATTACTGGCTCCAGTCCGTGTTGTGCTAGTATTGCTAGGTATTCTAAGTTTTGTGGGTTGTAACATCACTATTGGTGTCGCACATCACTAGTGCTAGAGGTGATTGTAACACATTGTATTGTCGTCTGTGGTCACGCTAACAAGCTCTCTGTATAACCGTCACAAGAATAAAAGTCTATCTCATAAAATACAATCAGTGTTTTAATATAAAGTCATCCACATTAAATAGAACAAAACATGGTGTCAGAAGTGCGATCTCGATAATAAATAATATAATAATACTGGAAGTTGGATGTTAATAACATAAATTGAAAAATATTAAGTATAATTAAAAATGGCGAAGGACGCGCAAAAGTCACACATACAACATGATTTTCATGCCCTGTCAAATCTGCAAGTGTTGTCAAATAATATGAATAATGATTCAAAATGGAAAAATTGGTGGCAAGACTACGAAATATACCTGGTAGCGTCAGGTTTGGAAGAAGCTACAGAACAAAGAAAAATCGCAATTCTGCTTCATTCAATTGGCTCCAAAGGTATGGAAATTTTCAAATCATTTAACATGAACATGGAATCAAGCACGCTACGACAAGTCAAGAAAAAGTTTGATGAATATTTTGCACCTCACAAAAACTTAACAATGATAAGAAATTCATTTTTTACACGAAAACAAAATAATTCAGAAGACATCAATAATTTTCTATTGGACTTGGAAAATTTAAGTTTGGATTGTGAATTTGGAAATTTAAGAGAATCTCTGGTAAGAGACATATTTATTGCAAATATGTGTGCAAATTTAAATCATATCCGTCAACGCTTATTACAAGATTCTACATTGTCATTACAAAAAACGATTGAAATTGCAAAAACCATCTTATTGTCACAAAGCAATGCAGAGAAAATTAACCAACAAACACACACAGAAAATATTCTTCAAATCAGTCATAATAAAAATACTTCAAGACAGTCGAGAGCATCATGTCAGTCAAGTCTAAGAGGGTCAACTTCAAGAAGATCAAGTCAGTTTGGATCTTCAAGTCGTCATGGGTCACCATCATCATCATCACAGCCAAGGTCAAGTGGTCATATCAATCCATGTGGAAGATGTGGTCAGCATCATCGCTACAAGTGCCCAGCAGTCAATGTCAAATGCAGGTCATGTAATTCTTTTGGTCATTTTGCTAAATATTGTTTTAAAAATAATTGTCACAATAAAGTCAGAAATTTAAACTTAGAGTCATCAAAACCCAATGATGACAGTGCTAATTTCACTGAGGGTCATTTTATTGCAACAATCAGAAATATTAATAATAACAATTATTCAAGTCAAGCATGGCACATAGATATAATAATTAATAATAAAACATTAGACTGTATCTTGGATACAGGAGCTGATATAAATGTAATGTCATTGACAAACTTTAAAAAGTTAAATTTATGTAATACAATTTTACAAAAAGTTTTTACAAAAGTGTCAGGATTTGGAGGTAATAAAATACCTATTATTGGTCATTGTGATATTGTATGTCAAATCAATGGAAATGTCATAAGTAAAATAATATTTTTTGTCACAAATATAGAATGTCAATCAGTCTTAGGTCTTCCAACTATTCAGAAATTTGGAATTATAAAAAGAATATTTAATGTTCAATATGATCATAACACCTTATTTACTGAATATAATGACATATTTCAGGGTCTCGGATGTTTACCACCTGTCGTTCATCTCAAACTTCGTCAAGATGCCGTTCCGTGCGTTGATCCTCCGAGGAAAGTCCCATTTGCCTTACAAAACAGACTTCGTGAGGAATTAGATCGCATGGACAAGATGAAGGTCATTGAAAAGGTTACTAAACCTACTTCTTGGGTAAATTCTGTTGTCATAACTGTCAAGGAGTCAGGTAAATTAAGAATTTGTCTTGATCCTAGAAAATTAAATAACTGCATAATGAGAGAATATTTTCCATTAAAAAACATCGATGAAATTAGATCAAAACTTATAGGTGCTGCATATTTTTCACATCTAGATGCTTATTCTGGATTTTGGTCATTGAAGTTAGATGAAGAAAGTAGTGATTTATGTACTTTTCAAACTCCATTTGGAAGGTACAGGTATTTAAGACTACCGTTTGGAATAAACGCAGCAACGGAAATTTTTTATAGGATTATGGTAGATTTGTTTGGAGATCTGGAAGGTATATTAATTTTTGTTGACGATTTTTTAATTTATGGAGAAACTGAAGAAATTCATAATTTTAGGTTAAGAAAAGTCTTGGAAAGGGCTAGAGAAGTCAACTTAAAATTAAATAAGTCGAAATGTAAATTTTTAGTCAAGGAAGTATGTTTCCTAGGTTATATTTTTAGTAAGGAAGGAGTAAAAGTTGACAAAGAGAAAGTCAAAGCTATTTTAGAGTTGCCGTCTCCTAAAAATGTCAAAGATTTACAAAGATTTTTAGGAATGGTAAATTATTTGGGTCCATTCATTGAAAACTTATCAAATAAGTCACAAATTTTGAGAAATTTATTAAAAAATAATGTTATATGGTCATGGGATGAAAATTGTGAAAAATGTTTTAAAACTTTGAAAGAGGCTATTTCAAATGCAACAGTTTTAAGTCATTATGATCCAAAAATACCACTAACTTTATCAGTCGATGCATCAAAATCAGCTATAGGAGCAGTTATTATGCAAAATAACCGTCCAATTGCATTTAGTTCAAAAACAATGACACAGTCGCAGGAAAATTATGCTCAAATTGAAAAAGAATTATTTGCCATACAATTTGGTTGTAATAAGTTTCATCAGTATATTTATGGTAACAAAGTGACAGTACAAACTGATCACAAACCTTTAGTCTATTTATTTAAAAAACCTTTACATGATGTACCAGCTAGATTGCAACGTATGATGTTAGCTCTTCAATCTTATGATTTAAATGTTATACATGTCCCAGGTAAAGAAATGTATATATCAGATACTTTATCTAGAGCAGCTTTAAAAGATCATTATATACCCGATTATGAGTCTGATCTACATTGTCATGTAAATTCAATATATATGAACTTAGCTATTAGTGAAGAATATCGTAAAAAATTGAGTAATGCTACTGCTTTGGATGAAACTATGCAAATATTAAAAAAATATTATTATGAAGGTTGGCCGAATAGCAAAGATAAAGTTCATTACACTTTAAAATGTTATTATAATATTCAAGACGAAATTCATGTCATTAATGAGTTAATATTTAAGGGTAATAAATTGCTAGTACCTCAAACTATGAGAAAAGAAATGTTAAACAAAATACATGAAGGACATCAAGGAATAAACAAATGTCTAAGATTAGCTAGAGATACTTTATATTGGCCTAGTATCACTGTAGATATAAAAAATTTAATTGAGCAATGTCAAATATGTAATAAATTTAAAGTTTCTAATCAGAAGGAACCACTGATAAATTATGAGCATAAAACATGGTTACCAGCTGTGGTCAAGGAAAAATTAAAATGTAACAGGTCTTATATTGTTGAAGATTATTATGGTAACACGTACAGACGAAATAGAATTCACTTAAAAATGAGATATAATACAAATGTTAATAATGACCATCTGTCCATGCGATCTGATCCGGCACTTGAAGAGGCAGAAGCTGGAGATGAGGGACAGGTGGGAGAATATAATAATTTGAACAACCCTTACATTACCAGATATGGTAGAGTGGTCAAACAACCCGATAGGTATAATGTCTAATGTCAGTGTATTTAAGATTTTATTGTATTGTATGTAAGCATAATGTCTAATATCAATGTATTTGAATTTTTATTGTTTTTATAAATAAAGAAAGGGGATGTAACATCACTATTGGTGTCGCACATCACTAGTGCTAGAGGTGATTGTAACACATTGTATTGTCGTCTGTGGTCACGCTAACAAGCTCTCTGTATAACCGTCACAAGAATAAAAGTCTATCTCATAAAATACAATCAGTGTTTTAATATAAAGTCATCCACATTAAATAGAACAAAACATGGGTGTCCGTTTTGTAGAATGTTTATATTAAGATCTCCTATGATGATGATATTTTTGTATTTGTTGAGATCATTTAATGTATTGTTAAGATCAGTTAAGAAATTTGTGATGTTGTTTTTGGATGGAGATCTGTACATAGCTAGGATACATGTTTCTTTTCCATATGTAATTTGTATGCAGTTGGAGTCGATTATGTTTATTTCTTGAATGGTTGTGTTATTTTTATCACTGACGTATATAACTATACCATCATTTTGGTTTTTGTGTATTTTTGTATGGTGTGTATTATAGTTTTTGATTGTTTTTGGTATGTAGTTGTCATTCAACCAGCATTCTGTCAGCACAATGACATCAAAATTATTTTCAAGCTGTTGGAGGTATATAAAAAATTCATCAAAATTTTTATTGATCGATCTAATGTTTTGGTGTAATATATTGATTCTATGTTTTTCTTTTGTGAATTTGGTCCAGAGGTTAATATCATTTGTACTTTCACAGTAGTGTTGATTGTCCGAATCTATATATTCCATGTAATCTGCCATGTTGGTGTGTATTTGTGTAAGTATGTGATGTGAGGTTGTGTTAGATGTACAGTCGTGTTTATGTTAGTTTATTAGATATATCGTTTAGGTGTTTTATTTCCATAACCTTTGAGTCTTTGGATTTTCTGACGAGAATTTTTCCTGATTTTACCCAAACATATTTGTAGTCTTTTTCTTGGGCTCTTTTTCTGGTGTTCCAGTGCAGATTTTTGTAATATTGGGTTAATGCCGCATTAAGATAAACATATTTGGCTCCTTCTCCGTTGAATTTTTTATCGGGTCACAGATAGGGCGTCATTAGACAGATAGGGCGATAATTAGTTATTTGTTGTGGATCTCCAGCTTTATAAATAGGTGAAATTATTGTGTTCATATAGTTTGTTGGAAAAATTCATTTTATCAAACTTAAGTTTATCAAATGAGTAATGGGTTTTATCAAATGAATTTCCATGGATTTTATAATATGTACCGTAATATTATCGAGTCCGGGAGACAAACCTCCTTTCATGCCTTCTATTATTTTTAAGATTTCACACTCAGACGTTGTTTCAAACTTCGACATTTTTTTTTTGATTCTGTAAATTTACAATTACTTCTTTTTTTGGGTTAATAGGTTTATTAATATTTTTCGCTAGATTTTTTCCAACATTGGCAAAAAAATAATTAAACATGTTTGCACATTATTTAGGCTGAATTTTAGCATCTATGATTTTCTTTTTGAAATAGTTCTCATTACTTTTATACAGGTTTTTAATATATTTGTGGTTTTTTGTAAAAAATGTTTCCTTTTTCATCTAGGGGATTTTTTAATGTTGTTTTATAAAGTTTTTCTTTGTTTCGGATTAATATTATAAGTCCTTGGGTTATCCAAGGTTTTAAACATCTAAGTTTTGATTTTATTTGAACTGTAGTTTCAATAGTCTTACATTTTATGTGCTGTGACAACATATTTTCAAATTTGTGTGAGCAGGTTTCGGTATCATCAATAACTAACACATTGTTCAGTTGCTCATTTTTTAGTTTTTCGTATAAAATAGTCATATTTGTTGTGGTTTTTTTGATTATTAAGTTATATTTTTTTGGTTTAGTTTTGTTATAATAAAACATAATGATGGCATCAACCACTCGAAAAAACTCAGATATAATAATTTATAAAATATTAAAATCGATTAAAAATTTTAACAAAATTACTGTGACAATATGTTATTTCATGCTTTACTATTGAACATTCTCACTATATTATAATCACTCCAGCGATTGGTGTCATATATACATACACTTATCATATTATTTAATTAATGCCATCCCTCAAAATATTAATATGGAAACATTTTAGAGACAATGAATTCTCTTTAGGTTGTATAAATTTGGCACATTATGGCTAGCGATTGCTCAAAATGTTTTGCAAACTTGGCACAATTTGCCGAAAATCGCTCGAGTGGATAAGCAATTAACATCATACAAATATTCCTTACTAATATTACAATTTTCATACAAATATTCCTTACTAGCAACAAAATTTGTAGTTATAATTTCGTTCAAGGTTTACTTGCAGCACAATATTTATATCAGTATTATATAAAACTTGGATTTTTTTTAACTTTTTGTGTACTTCATATTTCATTAACAATTTTATTGCATTCACCTCTTTCCAGCTTGATAACTTATCTTGTTCTTATCACATTCACTATTTATCTTTATATATATTTGTTACATTTAATTTAGAACTTAAATACTCAATTTTTGAGCATTGGAATTAAAAAAGGAGAACCAAAACATTTTAAAATTTTATTTAGTAGATAATATTATCTCTTAGTTTTGAACAAAAGCGTTTTTATGTAGAAATTAAAACGTTAATTCAAAACTACATATGTTCATAATATTTATATTTTTACCTCCTTACTAATGGGCGTATTTTTTTGCAGCTGAAAGACAACTATTTCTTTACATTAATGGTGATTTATCAGTTGTTTAGGGTTCGAAACTCTTTTATTAGTAAGGCCCAAAATTTTACATTATACTGTTCACTTTATATGAAATAACAATAAAGTATTGATCAACATGGTGATTCGATGTATTAATGCTTTGTAAATGTCTATTAAATATGTATGTACCTGTATGTATCAAAAAATTTGCCAATAAAAAAAAATTTAAAAAGTACCAAGAATTTTATAAAAAAAATATATATATATTTTGTCATCAATCTGTGAATGACTCACATTTTCTCTTTTAAGCTGGGCTATTACCGGGGACTTCCTCAATTAATGCGTATACATTCATTACTACAAATCACTGCAAACTTAACTACGTAATATAATTTGTTATAATTCTGTATGGTTAGTTGAAAAGGAAAGGCAAAAAAGGCAAAACCCTCAACTTTAGGGGTGATATTATTCAGTTAGTTTAAGTTCAGTGGGTCGGTCAATCGGTCAGTAAGTCGGACTATAATTCCATGTTTAGGTTTAGATTTGTAACATAAAATTTGCACTTTAAATTTTATTTATACATGGTGTAATTTTTAGGGAACTAACGATTGCTTTCGGCGATCAAACTATTAAGTTTGTGGCTCCCACTCATATCGAGGGCTATTGATTGTAATGCGATGTTGTAATGTAACCTTTACTCAACCCTTGAGTTTCAGAAGATTGGTTTAGGACAAAATTTAAAGTGACCCATCTGGACGCATGAATAAAAATTAAATTAATAGTCGGGTAGTTTGATAAATCTTTTTTTTATATAAATACTATTGCAGCTTATTTTTAAGAGGTCATTGCCCAAATGACCTTCTCAGAAGTGCCGCCACTGCTTACTCTTAATATAAGCAAAACTTAATATATAACATTTTCAATTTGGAGCGAGAATTTTTTTCAATCGACTACCTGAAGAAATTAGAAACATTAATGATAACATCCAAATAATAAACACTGTGAAAAAATATTTTAAAGACAAACTTACAAAAAATAAAAATGTTTCCAATTGAATTAATCTTAAGAATAACTCACCTCAATTAGTTTCCTTAAGTAACATTCCATTCTTCAAATAAGTTTAAAATTATTTTATTTTTAATTACTCACATACATAATGTAATAAAACAATGTAAACTCTTCTTCCAGCCACAAGCTAATGCTTCTATGGAAGAGGGGTCTTGAAATATTGATCATATATTGTAACAAATAAACAAAAATGTACTTATATAATAAAAAATAATAAATAAATAAAAAATAAATAATAATAAATAAATAATGAACTCAGGTAAAATCACTGGAACTAAAATTTCACGAATGCCATAGAAAAAATGCTAAATGTAAAGGCTCAATTGTAGAAATATTACAAAGCATAAAATATCTCGGGGTAGTAATTGATGAAATTCTTAGATGGAACCTACATATCAAAGGTATCACGAAAAAAGTTACAAAACTTATAAGTTTCTTAAAAAAACTAAGAAATATGGTAAATAAAAAGGACATAAAAAGTCTATTACGCTTTATGTCATTCTCGTATTGAATATGGAATTATAGGATGGGGATCTGCTGTATCTAAGTATATACATAACCTGAACACAATTCAAAAAGGAATCATAAAGACCATACTGAAAGTACCCATAAGAACGCCTTCGATTAAAATTTACAATAGTTTTGAAATACCAAATTTACAATAAATATATGCTTAAAATTTACTACTGAAACTATTCAAAAATATTCAATCCTCTACAAACCGCACATTCATCAAACAAGGTCAAATCACAATGATATAAAAAATATTCCAGGTCATAAAACCACATTCGGACAAAGAAATTATATTTATCCACAATATCCTTCCCCGGCGTATAAAACGAATAGAAAATTTGAATGATTACGAATCAAGAATAAAATCTGTCTGAAAGTGATTAATGATGAAACTCTGAAAAAAACATCAAAAACGAGGAAATACAATTAACTATATGTTAACTATCATATTTTGTATGTATGTACAGTGTTTACATATACGCTATAATAAAAATGAAAAATTTAAATACTATTATACAACTATTTAGGGCGCATGACACACGATTTACACTTAGTACGGCAAAATGCAACAATGCAACATAACTGTGTGAATGTGTAAAAATTATAGAAAATACCTATTATTATTGTTATCGGTGAATCAGTAAGGGTAAATTGAAGCCAGAATTTTTCATTTAACATTTCAGTAGGAAAAATGAAATATATACATTTGATATCGCAGTTAATATATGTGGTGAACGTATGTCTGTCGGTATGAAAGAGACAGGCATATCTGAGTGAGACAGCATGACCAAGACGTATAAAAAGGCGTGTCAGTTGTAACTCGTCCTCTTTTCAATAACAAACTCTTATACTGTCCATTGTATCAATACGTATAGCTACCTGAATAAAACCAAATAGTACGGAGTACCCGCATGTATTTTATTAATAAGTAATCTGAGTGATCGGCACGGAAGATCACTACAATATATATATATATATATAAAATTTTATTTCCGACTTTACGTCCGGGTTATCACAGGAAAAACTAAACCCTTCCGCACACTTTTCCACAAATGATCATCTATTCAATCCACATTATGTAAGTGCATTATATAAGCATAATAAATACAAAACAATACAAGAACAACACGTCAACTCAACAGAGATCAAATGGGAAAATAATTCACCGACTCCAGATATTTTCGTATCAGAGGGTCCGGCTCGGTAGAACTCCTAACTGGACTTATAAATCCTTATGATCCCTCACAATAAGTATTCAAAAAATATTTCGCAATCCTGCATGTATTTAAAATTACTGATTGTTGCATATTTATATATAAATTCTTTGACAGATCTAATACGCCTAAATTTCAGTAGCCGAAATAATAAATGGTTATATTTTTATAGTCTGATAATGCCAAATTCTTTTAATCTCATTTCCTAAATCTGTGTATTTTCTTATTTTTTCAGAAACAGATTTTTGAATATTACAGGAATTTGGAATGGCGACATCAATGATAAGTTATTTTAATAATCTTGTCATGTTAAACTATATCAGGTCTATTATGACTAATCTCGGTTCGGTCTTTTAGTATTAACAGATTTTTTAATATTACAGGAATTTGGAATGGCGACATCAATGATAAGTTATTTTATTAATCTTGTCATGTAAAACTATATCAGGTCTATTATGACTAATCTCGGTTCGGTCTGTTAGTATTAACAGATTTTTGAATATTACGGGAATTTGGAATGGCGACATCAATGATAAGTTATTTTATTAATCTTGTCATGTAAAACTATATCAGGTCTATTATGACTAATCTCGGTTCGGTCTTTTAGTATTAACAGATTTTTTAATATTACAGGAATTTGGAATGGCGACATCAATGATAAGTTATTTTATTAATCTTGTCATGTAAAACTATATCAGGTCTATTATGACTAATCTCGGTTCGGTCTGTTAGTATTAACAGATTTTTGAATATTACGGGAATTTGGAATGGCGACATCAATGATAAGTTATTTTATTAATCTTGTCATGTAAAACTATATCAGGTCTATTATGACTAATCTCGGTTCGGTCTTTTAGTATTAACAGATTTTTGAATATTACGGGAATTTGGAATGGCGACATCAATGATAAGTTATTTTATTAATCTTGTCATGTAAAACTATAGGGTAATTTCGGGGGAGATGGCCGTACGGGAGAGATGGCCAATAGAAAAAAGTTCTAGGAATAATTCATTGATGGCGCTACTTTAAACTTAGTTCGCTTCGTTTCGGCACGGGCAACAAGTATTAGCGGAGTTTTGTGCGTAAAAATTATGGAAAGGTGAGTAATTTGACATTGTTTTTTAATAACACGTTCGATTTAAACTAAGGGGTTAAGATATTAACATACTTACGTTAAAGTTTTCAAAGTTTTGCCCGTTTTCGTGATTTCTTTGTGAAGTAAAAAACTTTCTCGTGTTCTAACCTCAAAATTAACTAATAAATTGAGAAGTTGCTTTTATTATGTCATGTGGCCATCTCACCCGGACAATCGGCAAAGATGGCCATAGTATTTACGGGAGAGATAGCCATAAAATTTAATGTCCTAATTTTAATTTATTTTTAATATTTAATATTTTCTACAGATGCCTAACAAATACATACGGAAGGCAGCTGCTGGACAAGGTGCCTGGAGCCAAGAAGACTCAAAAAATGCTATGGAAGAAGGAAAAAGTGGAGGGATGACTGTTTATAGGGCCTCTTTTATCTACCATATCCAAAGAAAAACACTAAGAAAGAAGGTTAAAACAAAACAACTACACAAAGGGATCTATGGGACCATCATCAACCTTTGCAGATAACGAAAAAAGACTGAGCAAGCATATAAAAGACATGCAATCGAGAGGCTTTCCATTGACTATCGATGATTTAAGAAGAATTTCATTCAAGTATGCTGAGCAATTAGGAATTAAACACAGATTCAATATAAAATCTGAGAAGGCGGGCTATGATTGGGTTCAATTGTTTTTGAGAAGAAATTCCAATATTTCATTAAGGAAATCAGAAGGGGTGTCATATGCTAGAAGTCAAGGGATGCTTGAGAGGATTCTCAGTGATAATGAGCTAATAAATAAACCTGGCCATAATGTAGAGTAACATGGACGAGTCTGGGTTGCAATTAAATAATCGACCAGGTCACGTTTTGGCTGAAAGAGGCTCCAAAGCTGTAGCTATGTCAACGTCTACAGAAAAAGGAGAAACGATCACGGTCATTGGTTGCTGCAATGCTGAAGGTCATTTTATACCTCCTGCATGTATTATGAAAGGGCAAAGGAAGAAACCTGAATTCGAAGATGGACTGCCTCCAGGTTCAGTGGTTTATATGTCACAAAAATCTGCCTATATAACCTCTGACATATTTCTAGAATGGATGAAATCGCATTTCTTTCCTCGAAAACCAGATGGCAAAGTGCTTCTTTTGCTGGACGGTCATTCTACACACTGCAACTCAGTTAAAATGCTAGAGTTTGCTAATGATAATGACATCATTTTACTGTCAATGCCATCACACACATCCCACTATCTACAGCCACTGGATGTGGCTGTGTTCAAGTCTGTGAAAACTTTCTTCTACGAATCCTGCAGTTTACGGATGAAACAGCACCCCGGACGCCGTCTATCAAGACAACAATTTGGGTTCTTATTAAACCAAGCCTGGGGAAAATCACCGACAAGTGGAAATGCAATATCAGGATTCAGGGCAGCGGGAGTTTTCCCATTAAATCCAGGAGCCATTCCGGAGTACGCATTTAGTGAGAACATTGAGCAACCTATTGAAAGAAACATCGAACATGCAGCGCAGGTGCAATCAATTTCAGATTCAGGCCCAAGTACATCCTTTCAGACTGTGGACCAATCAACACCGACAAGATTAATGAACGAAGTATCTCCACTGCCTGTAAAACTAAACCAGGTTTGGAAACGAGCCAAACAAGTAAGCATTCTCTTGACATCTGAAGAGCATATGGAAAAACAAAAAATGAAAGAAAATGAAAAGGAAAAAAGGGAAGAAAGATAAAAAAACAAAAATAATAAAAACGGAAATTAAGACTGAAAGACCTAAGAAAAAAATACTGTTTAGAAACGAAAGGCAATTCGTAGGTTGTCTGATAGCAGTTGTGAAGAAATTCCCATCGTTTTCAACGATACCTCTGAAAGTGAATCTGAAGATAGAGAAAAAGATAATTGCAGAGGTTGCGGTGATAATTATTACGGGACAAAATTAGTTGAAGATTGGATACAATGCAATATTTGCATGCTTTGGGTGCATGCAAATTGCACCGAGTGTGAGGACATGTGTTCTTATTGCGGCAATAAGAAAAGAATGGAGTTAAAATGTCACAAGGGCAAAGGGAAAGGCAAAAAAAAGTACTGGCCATCTCCCCCCAACCACTATGGCCATCACCCCCGGACACTCTGGGAGAGATGGCCAGTCCTAGTTTTTTTTTTAAATTTAAAATTATATTGTTTTCATTAGTTGAAGTGATTTATCGTTAATATTTGATAAGATTAATAAATAAAGTTTATGTTCTATAGTGATTAAATGTTTTATTCATCATAATTCCTCCACAATAGAGTCTTAAAGTTACTAGGGCCATCTCTCCCGGAACTACCCTATCAGGTCTATTATGACTAATCTCGGTTCGGTCTTTTAGTATTAACAGATTTTTTAATATTACAGGAATTTGGAATGGCGACATCAATGATAAGTTATTTTATTAATCTTGTCATGTAAAACTATATCAGGTCTATTATGACTAATCTCGGTTTGGTCTGTTAGTATTAACAGATTTTTTAATATTACGGGAATTTGGAATGGCGACATCAATGATAAGTTATTTTATTAATCTTGTCATGTAAAACTATATCAGGTCTATTATGACTAATCTCGGTTCGGTCTGTTAGTATAGTTTTATCATAATATATTTTATAAAATTCATTTTCTAAAAATGAATTGTGTTCGTATTCATAATATGGTACTATATTACGGCAGTCAATCAAGTTATGTTTAATTACCAAACATTGGTGAATTATTTTCAAAACTTAATTGTGCCTAAATGTATACTCGGACGGCGCTAATACAGAACATCCCGTTGTAATATGTTCTATAGTTTCCAGAAAAGCCAAACATTTTCTACATAAATCATCAAATTAATTTGTATCTTTGATTATATGCTTCCTATAATTTTTAGTATTCATGACTCTATCCTGAATGGCAATTTAGTAATTTCTAATTGGTGGTACTACTGGCTTAGCGCGCTATTTTTTTCATTTTATAGGAGCTACACTTTTTGTAGCTATTTTTGTAATTTGAATGCTGATTTTTTTTTATTTTATCTTCATTTTGAAGGCACGTTTTCAATACCTAATGTAATTTTTCTAACAAATTGATGTATTTTTTTGCAGGTACATTGTGTATGAAACGGTTTCATGATAACTCAACACAGTGACAATTCAACACACTTTTAAAAAGTGATATAAAGTCATTAGAAAGATGAAAAAAAAAATTTAAACCTAACCTATTTAACCCAGTTAATAAAGTTTTTGTTTCATCACTTTCCATGACTTTTTTAAAGATGTGATGAATTATCATTTTTATGAGTTATCCGGTCACCGTATGATACAGACCCCTAGAAACCTAATGTTCTTTCAAATTACAGAAGCAATAACTTCTAAAGTATCATTGCCAGTTTTAATACAGGAGTGAAAATGTTAAGCGTTCAGCTGTATGAAGTCCTCTGCCGTAGTAATGAATGGTGAGCACATAACATGTTGTAGATTCAAATAATTAATTAATAACTTTTGACACACATTAGATTATTACTAAGGGTCTCTTTTCAATCGAAGTCCTCTTTGTCTGCAACCTACATTTGATATAAAAGTTTTATATCATTATTATCGATCGATGATCGGTGAACGAACTCGGAATGAACTTCTCTCTGCAAAATCTGGCTCCTCCGACACCAAAGTCATCAAAATGATAAGGGATCTCACAATAGGTACCCTCGTTCACCCATGTAGCGCGGAAAAGCGCGGTTTCGCACTCTTCCGTGCTAAAGTTTCCTCCTTTGCCGTCATGTATGTCAGTAAAGCTTACTCTTGAGTTCTGAGACCCCCAGAATCCTTCACCTCCGGTAATTACTTCTACTGAAGCAAACCGGTTTCGTCTTCGGATCAATCATATATACTCACGGTTTGTTGTGAAGTGTGGTTTCCTAGGCCAGACCTCACCTCCAAGCAGACATTGTAAATGGTTGCTGTAACCGAGGGTTCTACGTTGCCCATTTGAATAGTATGTAAGAAGATATATGTAAAAATGCGTTTTAATAATCTGCAATGTACGTAAACTTTAGATAATACATCCCAGACAAGGGAGTGCCGAGACTGTATGACACATTCATAGTCGGATTAACCCGTTTAGATACATTCTAATATAAATATTAATATTTACAATACACATAATAGACATACATTTGGTTTTGGTTGATAATTTTTTTTTTTAAATAAAACAAACATTTTGTATTTAACCACGAATATTTATTATTTTACACATTGACCGGTTTCGCTTCAACCAAGCTTCATCAGGATATAATAATAACTCAAAGTTAAAGTTATTATTATATCCTGATGAAGCTCTGTTGAAGCGAAACCGGTCGATGGGTAAAATAATAAATATTCGTGGTTAAATACAAAGTGTTTGTTTTATTTTAAAAAATATAATGTCTAACCACAGAGTAAATGCTTCTTATGAAAAAAAAATAAATAATAATAATAATTTTATTATTGTAAGCTATCATCTCATTATTGATTGCTAGGTCTACATATTTCATTCGTCTGTTTTGATTTGGCTTTAAAAAATTGTAATGGAAAACCTGCCCTAATTGAACATTTTTTTGTTTACATTCGAATTCATAAGAGCTGAAATACTTCGATGGATTCTGTTTTATTATTAAATGTTCTTTAAGTCGCAAAATTTATTGAATTCCTTTGTGTTAATCTTATTTGTCATCAGCGAAACGTATTTTTATTAGCTGGTGATTTATAAATAAATTTATTTGAAGTTCATATTCGTTATTTTTATTTTTATTTTCATAGTGCGGGTATGTAGCTAGGATTTACCTACTTTATCGAAAAGATATTTAAAGCTCACTTGGATTGTGAAAGTATGTTTCTTGAAGATCGGCCTAATTTGGAGTAGGTACTTGAAGGTTGAGTTAGGTGCTTGAAACGGCTTTAGCCGTGTTTGGTGACCAGATCTGAATAGCCAGGTACTGCCCCACCTCCTTCCTCCCTCCACTACCTTCAGCCTCACAACATCCCCCAAATAAGGATGTCTCAATTGTTTCAAGTTGGGAACAATTAGGACTGGTGCGGTATTCACATACAAAAATAATAAAACATGAGTACGTAATGTAACGGGAGCATCTCCTATCCTTATCCTATAGACCTCTTCTTCTCCCCTTTACCCACTAATTAGCTTCTATCACTAAGCAACTTTAGCATAAGAAAGTTTTTTACTTCATATGTAATAGATCTTTCGTTTTAAGCATCTCAATTTTAAATTTCTCACAAATAAATATCAAGAGTCGGTTCAATGGATGAATTCCTACCTACTTGTGAGACGATGTATGAACGTGAATGAGGCAAGTATATCCTATCTTGCTATTACCCCCACACTTCCTTTTGTCTCACAAAAACATGTGGGAAATTGCATACGGTCAGAGGAAATCTCTTTTCATTAGGTATATTTATTATTTTACACTCTCTATACACATGCGTATTTTCTCTTCAATGAAAAAATAGGTATAACCTACATTAAGGTTGCTGTAATCCCACAGACTCCAGTAAATTTTAACTCTTGTATGATATATTTCCTTAAAATAAGATTATATTTGCATCAAAGCAAAGTGAGATTTGACTCAAACAATGTTACGTTTTCATTAAGACAATGTGATATGCTCATCAAAAGAAAGTGATATTTTCATCGAAACAGTGTGATATGTTCCTCAAAACAAAGCGACACATTCTTAAAAACAATGTGATATGTTCCTCAAAACAATGTGATATATTCGTCAAAATATTGTGATATTAACGTCATCAAAACATCGTGATATTTTCATCAAAACAGAGTGATATAGTAATTTTCATCAAAACAACTCGATATTTTTTCTAAAAATAAGGTATGTTCTTTAAAACAGATTATTTTCATCGAAAATAGGGTGATATTTCCTCAAAACATCTCTTGGTATTTCGGGACTATACGATACATCCTCCAGATAAGGCGATACATAAAGATTCAAACAAAGTTGGTGGGCTCTTTCCGCGTAATTGAATTTGAGTGTGTGCTGTAACGCAGTTTGACAGCGAACAAATTAGATTCTGGGTGGAGTTGTATCGAACGCGCACGCACCAGTAGGCGCTAAAACCTACTATGGCATAAACGAACTACAACTAAGTTTTTATTCTTACAGCCACAATTTTAATTTTTATAATCTCAAGGTTATAAGATGTTGGAACTCCGCACATTTATGATCTACAATTTTATAATTTAATAATTTGTGTATTTTTTTTGTAATTTATATATCTAAGCTTACAAATTACTAATAAGTTACAACTTATGTACTATGTTTTCTCTTGTTATAGTAGCTCCTACAATACATTTTGAATCTAACAATTGATGCAGACTTTAAAGTTTCCATTATAATACTTCTAATAAGTCTAAAGTAATGGTTTTTGAAAGAGAGAGTACGAAAACAGTGTGCAATATAGTTGTGAATGAGGAATACAAGTATTCCTCCAAAGAGCAGGTGGGTGAGTTTTTGTATTTAGGAAGTATGTTCTAGAGAGATGGGAAGGCTGACAGCGGTATTGAAATAAAGGTAATTGTAGGCAACTCCTTTAATTAAGGACTGAACGCGGTTGGCGCTAGCAAAAACTATCCAAGGAAGCGAAGCTAGCAGTTCACAGCTAGCAGTACCTACCCTGATGTATGGCAGTTAGGAATGTAACTGGCAGAGGAGGGATGAAAGTAGACTGAATGCTGTAGAAATCCGATCCCTGAGGCGTATGTGTGGTAAAACCATGTATGGTGATGTGAGAAATATGGCTATCAGAATGCAGGCTGATTTAAGCGTAATAAGTAAGATTAAAAAAACGACTCTTAGATGGTTTAACCATTTAGAGCGAATGAACGAAGAAAAGAGTACATGGAGAATATATGACAAAAATGTGATTGGTACAAGAAGTGGAGGACGCCCGGGCACGATCAAGTGGACTTTTTCCCAAAAATAAGATCTTCTTCCCAATTTTCCTCTGAGTATAATTAATAACTGTTTATGTTGTTAATGATTTAAATGCCTAACAAATAATTATGGGAAATAACAACATAACGAATCATAACGAAAAAAACATTCTAAAAGCTTAAAAAAAAAATAATTCCATCAGTACCAAAATAACTCGATTTTTAATCTATTTAACTAATGTAAGACGAGGAAGGTAGGTACTGTGGATAAATGCCATGGCGGTAGGAAAACTTAATATATTTGTTTCCATTTTCGAAATCCAGCAGATTTTTTTTACTTTTTCTTCTTGATAGTTTTTCTTTTCTTTCCTACAAGACAGTGCTCATAAAATTATCATTTCTTTGTAAATAAACGATAAACAAGTCACCCTCAATATGGGCCATTCAATCTTCTTCAAATAATAAATGGAATGATTCGTTTTTATTATCTTTGGCGTATATTTTTTCAGACGGTCACTTTCACTCATTGCAAAGTCAATAATGGAAAAATAAAAATAAGCAATCTCTTCAACACGAAACAGAAAATCCCTAGAAATGTGATCTACGCCAAAATGAAATAAAATTGATGTCGCCAATTGACAAGTCCTTTCAACTCCTAGGGCCCAGATACGTGATGAAATTATTTTATGTTTGCCGTCTAATTAAATTACTAACTTCTTCTAAAAGCTGCCTTTTAAAGCTTGGTTTCTTTATTCGGACACAATAACACAGACAATTCACACAGACAATTCACACTTGAGAAAATATTTTTTACATCAATGAAGCTGCCTTTAAAAGGCAAGCTTATTACTGGTATACTTGATATACACAATGTTTATATTAATGTAATAATTCTTATTACCAAATGAATTTTAAAAACGCATTAAAATTAACAATTTTGTAATGTTTTTAAAATGAATAAACTGAATTGAATTGAATTGAATTCCTAGGTGTGTAATCTTTGCCGATTTGAAAGAAAACCCTTCGACTCCTAGGTTGAGGGGTAAGGCTTTTGACTGACATTCCGAAGGTTGCGGGTCAAATACTGGCGTGCGCAAGTGATTTTCATTTTATTAATTACTGTTATTTCACGTTTAAATCATTTCAAATAATGTAATGATATTTGCGGCACGTTCCAGAGTGGAGGATACTCTCAGAATCGCCCTGGGGTAAGACAATCATTGCTAATGAAACGTTTCTTGAAATGGCCAGATCTGAATAGCCACTTATTTCCCCCACCTTCCTCTTCCCCATCTCCTTCCCTACCTTCAGCCTCACAACATACCCCAATAGGAGAAGCCGATGTCTCACTGGCTCCAGACGGTTGGGATCAGTTGGGACTGTTGTGCAGTATACATAGAGAGGCCAATAAAATTTATCATGTTCAAGAAAAAACTTCCGATATATAAATTAATAATTTCAACAGCAGTAGGGAAAAGTTGACCTAAACTCGGACACACAGACATGCCGAACGCCCATAGCACACTTCTGTCACTTTCCACAAAATTCAGAGACAGTATAATTCTGATTGTGTTACGAATAGAAAATATAGCATACACAAAATTCGAAGCACATAAATAATGGTGATGGAATCGTCTTCATAATATTATTATTAGGAAATAAACAAACGTTGATATTTTTGTGAGTTGAAAGAAACCATATTTATTTGAGGATGCATTGTGTAGAGATCATGGACATGCTTAACTATGCAGTTGTAGACATCGAATATGTTCGTTTATCATTCACTGGAATTTCTTGTGTAATAAATTTTTATAATAACCCACTAACGAATATTTGCACTCGCATTATCTTATCTTTTTAAATTATCTACGCTTAAAGTAATAATGTACGCATTCTTATTCTGCTTATTGAGAAATTTAAATTTATTAATTAGAAAGTGTATTAATTTTTTTTTCCTTTATTCGAAAAATAAAACTTCGGGAGGTGATTGATTGATAGGCTAGTCATCGGTGCGCACCGATATACAGGGGGTTAAGTGTACATACTTCGGGAGGTGATTCTATAATATTCTAGTCATCGGTGCACACCGATATACAGGGGGTAAAGTGTACATACTTCGGGAGGTGATTCTATAATATTCTAGTCATCGGTGCGCCTCGATATACAGGGGGTCAGGGGGGAAAGTGCTCAAACTTCGGGAAGTGATTCTATCTCTTAATTCTATTTCATAAATTTTCAATGTAATACTCGTATACACAATTAGTTAATATATATATGTAATATATATTATTTTAAATATATTTGTTGGTAATATATTTTTAATTAATTCATTTAGGAGGCGGGTATGGATACCGCTGCCCCGAGAACCATTCATGGGATAACCAACACCCCTGCCATAGGTCACCCAAAGTGGTTCCCTACGTTGCACAATGGGGCCGATAACCCCGAAAGTTGGCATCAAATCAGTGGTTGCAATGACATCAAATCTTTTTCGATTTTTAGTTCCGTATAGACATGTTGATAAAAATAAGTGAAAAAAAATGTTCGAAAAGTCACGCATACTTAGTACAAAAATATAAAATTGAATAATATAAGATAAATTAAATCAGTCAAAATGCTCACTTTATTTCTCGTGCTATTTATTGACAGTTCACATAATAAATCGTCTTCATCATCTTGTGACAATATACTATCGTCATCACTACTTGATTCAACTATCGAATCATTCCTGGTAGTCGTATTAGGGTCTGGTGTCTTTAGCATTTTCAGTACTTCTTTTGAAATTGTCTTCATTGTCCGGCTGCTGAACTTGTATTAAACGCTCAGCAGTGTGATCCAGCAATTGTTGCAATTTCACTTCCGCTGAAGATTCCGTGACCGTTATGAATTCACTTAATGGGTAACATTTTTTCTTAGCTCCTTGTACAATTTTGTATGAAGGAAATACCTCTTTATCCTTTTCTCTTATTAAATTGTATTGGTAGCGACTAAGTTTGGCATCTACAATCAAAGCGAGTGCTTCATCACCACTCAATACCTTTTTTTGGGTTTTATCGGTAAAAGCTTTTCTGTACTTATTTGCTCTGGTCGGCGTACTTAACGTGACGTCTTTGACTACAGTCGATGCTGCTGCTTTACCTGCCAACCGAAAACTCATGTGGGTAGCAAAGGCTAACTCAGTACTAGATGTTTTAGATCGCAATAGTATAGTTTTATGGCGTTTCGTACGCTCAGACGACATATCAAATGACAGTGTGGGTCGACCTCTTTTCGTTTTTACTATTTCTGGTAAAGGTTTATAATTCTTAAACATAAGGAGGCTTTCGAGCCATTCTTTTAATAAAAATTATTATTTAATAAAAAGAAGTCATGGATTCTGTGACACTTCAACCATTTGGTTTTCAATTTAGAACAGAATGCAGCTATTTCATTAAAAAGTTATTTTTGATTAAAGAGTTGATAATGAGTAAGTTCTAAGAGGTGTTTTTTCAGGAATTTTACTTTTTCGTCAAATTTCTTAACGCCAGAATCCTTCATAATTATGTATAATTCGAATCTCGTAAGAACCACGTCAGAAATTGTATCTAAAACAAAACACATTGATTATTAGACTACAACTGTTTTTTTATGAAAACTGATAGTCCTCACTTTCAAGTACTATAATTAAAAAAATTGTGCATACTTGCAACTACTTATAATTAAATCTTGTAGCTAAGATACTAAACTATATAAAAACAATTAAAATATGACGGGATCTCGTGGAACTCTAAACTATATACCTCTATGTTTAATATATTTACAAGAAAATATTTCATTCAAATAGGTGTTTGTTTTAATTTAAATTTATGACATATAGTATGAGGGTATCAATAACTACTATAATATAATTAAAGTACATACCATAAGACATCGTATCCATATTGAATTGGATCTGTACACTTGATCGATTTTGCTTTTTATAAACTTGAAAAGTATTGAAATTTACGCGCTTTCGAAAACTGACACAGTCAACCGCACAAAGGTCAAGTTCAAAGTGATCTCTTCCCGTCAGTATCGCGATTAGGGCGAAACGCTTCGGGGTAATTATGCAACACTTAATGAAATTAAAAACTAGCATACTTGCTTCATTGTAAAGAACATTTGATTTTCTGAATTTCAGCCAAAGCGTTACATGAAGTCGCCCTAATGTGCGTTGGTTGACTTAGCAGAGGTGCCCGGGTTCATGGGCTGAGGTTTGTATAAGCCTTGGCAGCGGACGCGTCTGCCCATATTACTAGTACTGGTTGAAGTAGACCTTTTGACCTATCCTGCTGGACTCTCTCTCAACCCAACGCCTTGCAATGCTGTTGGAGGAATGGATCCATCTTCCGTCACTCCTGGACACATTGACCCCCAGATTCCTACGCGCATCTCATACCTTTTTCCTTTCATTCTTTCATTCCTTTCCCTAAAAAGTACCTACACAAATCATCTTCAAAAATGATATAGGCCCTGAGGGATTTTTTTTTCCTCAGGGCCTCCTGTGATAATTTTTTTTAAAGTAAAAACACCTATCTAACCGGAGAATTAAACATACATAATTTAGACCGGTCGGTGGCCGAGTTGACATCGCGCTTAGGTCCCACTCAGGCGTAGTGTGTTCAATTCCTCGACTGGCTAAGTCCTCCATCACAACACAAGCAACATTTTCATCTTACTGTGGTGGTAGTAGGAAATTTTCAAATATTGTCAGGTTATTCGTAACCCGGGAATATTGTCTTTCTTTAAAAAAAATCAATTGGTTAAAATAACAGCGTAACTTTTTGTTTATCCTTTATCGGCTGCTAGATAAGACGGCTAATTGTCATCGTGTACAAACGTTATTGAAAATTTAAAAAATTGTAGGAGATTTTGATATGAGAATAATGCAATAATCATGAATAAGGTACCATTGGGTTACACAATCATTTATTTAGGTTTTTTCAAATACATATTTTTTATTATAATATTTAGGCAGTATAAATATTTATTTGGCATACAAAAAAATACATTCGTTAAAATACACCGCTGATAGTTCCGTCGTAATCTCTCCCTCCTCATAAACATGCCAAAAAGAGAGGTTACAATGGAGCTCTCATCGGCAGTGCCACGGGAATGGAGTTTTACTGAATAAATCATTTTAACATAAATAATTTTGTATTGGCTTTTATTTTTCTCACAGAATAAAACATGTCCTTTTCGGAATAGACTTTGGTACTTCCATGGCAACCATGATTGCCTCATTGAAAACATCCTTCACATTTTCCTGGAAAGAAGATTAATACTATTTATTAAATTATTAAAGTACCTACCTTTTTTTAAATATTTTTATTTTCAAATATTTTTTTTAAACTACCAGTAATTTTTATGTTTTAGAAGTTCTTAGTAGGATTGACGGAGGCCAGAGGTCGCGGGTTCAAATCCTAGCGTGCGCAAGTAAATTTAATTTGATTGATTTGCGTTATTTTTATGATTATATTATGAAATGATATTATTAAGCCTTATATCTTTTTAAATAATACAAGGCATATTTTCGGAATGTTCCAGAGTGAATGATACTCTCAGTATCGCCCTGGCATAAGACCACCATTTAGAATTTAAACGTTTCGAGAAATGGCTTTAGCCGTCTTTAGTGACGGATCTTAATAGCCAGGTACTTCCCCATAATTACTTACTTCCTCTTCCCCATCTCCTTCCCTTTCCTCAATACCTTCAGCCTCACAACATAACCTAATTGTTAACGTCATTGTCTCTTTGGCTACAGACAGTTGGGAGCAGTTGGGACTCATTTGAGATAAAAAATCCTCGATACTGTTAGAATTCCATTGTAACATTATTTGTTTTTTTTTTTACTTTTCGGGGAGGAATTCCATTTTAGAAATAAGTATAGAGTTTGATTTACAACGCCATCTAAAGGGTATGCTATGTCACACAGCCTGCGTGGAGGATTGAATTTATTGCAGAAATGAATTGATTTTAAGACGAGACAATACCCTAAAATAGAACCAGAATCTTAACGAGATAACTGAAGAAGCTATGCACAAAAGAAGGTGTATTGGACAGACCCAATGTAGAATTCGCCATATTAAATCTCTAAAATAAAGTGGTAATCTTAACGATATAAGTGATAAAGTCGTGTAAAAACAATTTTCAGCGAGCGGCCCGGCGCAGACGGACGGACATTGACGACTTTGTCCTAGAAGGTCTAGATAATCGATCTCTCTGTGGGTTTTATTTTAATTTCGAGTATTTCTGATAAACCCATTACTAAAATCTCTAATATTTCTAGAGGGATTCCTCGGGAAGTTACTAATTCATCGCTTAGAAAAATAAAATTTGGTGCTTACCATTAATTTTATAATTGAAAAACGTTTTATAAAATCTTCAAACCGTTTTACATAAAATATTTTAATGGTAAAGTCCTGTGTTTATTAATTTTAAATATTATTAATTTATATCCGTAGGCTACATCGTTAATCCATACTACTGCAAATCGCATCTACGCACAATGCAGTTTCACCCGCCTTTGTTTCTACCTACACATCAAACGCATAACTGTTATTTGTTCCGCCGCTTTTTTATGTGACAGTCTGCACAGCGTAAAGGCAGGGAAGCTATTTCGGCAACAGGTTGGGCAGCGTTGTGAGGCAGCTTAAGGTGGAGGATATGGGGGATTTATTAATACAGGTCTTGAAAAGGCCCGGATCATACAAAGGAGGAAGAACACATGCCGGGTGTTCCGCTCATGTATGTTAAGTTTCACGCACGTACACCGATGCACTGGGGTTCAATTCTTCTAGCTCCTTATAGCAGGCTCCATTAAAATACCTGTAGAACAAAGACTCAGCATGTCCACATTGCGTCTGTGCATTAGAGATGGTAATCGGTCTGTTAAAAATGGATTGTCAATCAGATGGACCACCCTCCTTTGCACAGAATCAAGTATTGTGAGGCTCCAGCCACGACGTAGCTTCCAAATTCAATTGTTGGGAGTGCTTGAGATTTGTATAGGCATAGCTGCTGATTAATATTGGATAATCTGCTAGCCCTATATAAGACGCCCAGTTTCTTGGAAGCCACATTTACTCGGGCTTCTAAAGGGCCCCGATACTTGAGCCGGTCTGATATACTTACTCCAAGCATTTCAATGGATTCTTTACTGGGAGGGTGCTTACATTAAATTGCAACATGCAGTCATTGACAGGCTTTGATCGTTCGTGCAGTTTGTTCGCAACTCGGTAAGCTTCCATGACACATATCCATTTGAATTCTATTGAGAAGATTATAGTTAAATTACACATTTAAGTGTTCCACCAACCTGCAGCTTGGCCGAACACTCCAAGTATTTGACGGCCCCCAACTGTTTGGCTAACTTCTGCCCATGTTTAACGCTCACGACATTTCTTCTTTCCTTCCTCAGGTCATTTTGTGTTCCCACCAGCAAAAATGGAGTATTTGGACAGAAGTGTCCAATTTCTTTAAGCCACTGCAAATAAAACATATTTTCAGTATGGCAGTCTACCATAGGGATACATAATATATATAGGTAAGTACTTCCAGGAGGCCTAGCATGAATCTAGGTAAGTCGACACTTGCTATATTTGGAAGCCTAGAATGAACCTATTTAAGTCGACACTTGCTGGAATGAGGGACTGCAGTCCATTTTGTATCAATAATGACCTTCTTAGTTTGTACATTCTTCTTCTAATATTTTTTTATTGTTATAGTTAGTTTTAATAGTTAAAATAATTTTCAAGTCTTAATATTTCAAATCTTGGAGGAATAGCATGTATGAAGATATAGCTAAAAAAAGTTACCCAACTTATGCAAATTGTTAAATTTCTCTTTCTCCATGGAATTCACGTATTATCAAAAATTTCGAGGGTGAAGGTAGTAGGTAGTAGTACATTATATAATGATAAACATACCTGCTCTCTAGCATTCTCAAATGATTCTGGAATGGCAATAGAGCAGCAGATGAGGAATACGTCAGTTTTGGGATAAGCCAGGGGACGAAGCCTGTCATACTCTTCTTGGCCTGCAAAATAAATACAAGAGATTTTTCTAATATACAGTGTTACAAAAATAATAGTAGCGAAATGGATGACTTATGGATTTGGGTTGCTAAAAGGTATCAAACCTTTTTAACCGAACGGCCAATTTATCAATTTGCAATTTTTTCGTGGGCCGCAAGGGCTGGGGTACATACAGCTTGACATGGTTTACTGGTGTCGCAAACCATTTCATATTTTCTAAAACTGTTCACTTTTAATAAAGTAATCGTCAAAAAAGGAAAGCCGCTGATGATTTTTATTTATCTCCAAGGTAAACCAATAGTTCTGTCGATTTTATCATTCTGAAATAAGCAAACAAAAGTTTGTTGCCAAACCCTTTTATATAGGTACATATTTTGTAATATAGATTTAGAAAAGTAAAATATTTGATCACGGCACCCGGAAATCTGAACGATTAAACACATCAAAACTGTTTTCAGAAACATAATTAGGAAACGTAACTACTCTTATAAAA
The DNA here is from genome assembly GCA_026573805.1 of Hesperophylax magnus. NCBI lineage: Eukaryota > Metazoa > Arthropoda > Insecta > Trichoptera > Limnephilidae > Hesperophylax > Hesperophylax magnus. The sequence goes on along the minus strand of JAIUSX010000150.1, from coordinate 2,308,836 downwards.
CGAAATCCATGCAAAAAATCAATCATAACGCGCACAAATAAAGCGCAAAAATGTAAAAATGTTGCTAGGTTCAAGGCCAAATCAATTTATTTAATAATTCGTTCGGATAGTTAAACAAAATTTAGAGCATTTTTTTTCTGTAAAAATGTAAAAATATAAAACAAAATTTAAAAATGTAAACCATTGAAATTATTAAAAAGTTTGAAGAATGATTAAACTGTTGCGATTTGTGGGCCGCACGTAATGGGCTTGAGGGCCGCACGCGGCTCATTTCTGCTGTAGATGGCAACACCCAGCCGATTTAAATGAAAAGGGTGTAATTATGAAGAAAAAAAAATACTATGATTCAAGTCCAAGTGCATATTTTCGTTGTACGTATTGTTAAGGTGACCAAGACCAACATAGGATTCATAGATGAAATTGTTGCTTGAATTATTGATGAAAAATGCAATTTTTGATGTGAAACTTATTTTGGCACGCCTATGGGGGTAAAACCGACTCTGGCGTAGACAACACTCTTGCATGGAACGACACTTCATTCGGCCAGTCCCGTGACTTATCGGCTCTTTCCACCCGGTTGCCACAACTCATATTAACTCCATATATTTCTTTAAGTATATTTTAATAATAATAAAAGAATTATTTTTCTATCAATGGTTTACTCTCATTTTCACTTCCTTCGATAAAAATGAATTTCAATGTTTCACATCAGTCAGGCGTTGTGTGACGATAATTATTTTGTAATCTCCTATTGAACTCTTAATGTGATAGGCCACGAGCCACCACTGCTCTTCAGTTATTTTATTTATTAAAACTTTATAATACATAAGCAATTTCTACCTGCCAAACCGTATCTAGGATGCAACTCATCAGAAGTATCACTGAGAATGATTTGCACCATTTCACCCCTGATGTTGACTCCGACACTGTAATTTCTATAAGCCATTCCGTATCTAGAATGTAACTTACCAGAAGTATCACATACTGACATGCACCATTCCACCCCTGATGTTGACTCCGACACTGTAATTTCTAACAGCCAACCCGTATCTAGAATGTAACTCACCAGAAGTATCAAAGAGAGAGAAGTGCATCATTTCACCCCTGATGTTGACTCCGACACTGTAATTTCTATAAGCCATTCCGTATCTAGAATGTAACTCACCAGAAGTATCACAGACTGACATGCACCATTCCACCCCTGATGTTGACTCCGACACTGTAATTTCTAACAGCCAACCCGTATCTAGAATGTAACTCACCAGAAGTATTAAAGAGAGAGAAGTGCACCATTTCACCCCTGATGTTGACTCCGACACTGTAATTTCTATAAGCCATTCCGTATCTAGAATGTAACTCACCAGAAGTATCACAGACTGACATGCACCATTCCACCCCTGATGTTGACTCCGACACTGTAATTTCTAACAGCCAACCCGTATCTAGAATGTAACTCACCAGAAGTATCAAAGAGAGAGAAGTGCACCATTTCACCCCTGATGTTGACACTGACACTGTAATTATCAAACACCGTTGGGACGTATTCAGTACTAAATGTGTTGTTTGCGTAGGCCATTAATAAGCAAGTCTTCCCAACAGCACCATCTCCTATCACTACACATTTCACAACTTTACTTGTTGCCATTTTTACAAACAAAACTTTAATATTGTCTCAATATAGGTTAATGTAATACCGACTCGAAGTACAAATTCGCTCCACGAAAAAATCGTTGGGCACTGTGTAACTCTTCCGGATAAATAAATAGAATTTATTTCGAATTACTCATTGCATGAGTTATCAATTTTATCTCAAGAGTGACAGTAGTTTCTCAAGATAATGTATATAGATAAAAAAAAGCAGATTTGATAATAATATTATGGAAGTAGAAAATATAGCCAATGTCGGTTATCAATTTAAATTTATGGATGAATTGACTGATCCCTATGGGTTTTTTCAGTACATCTCAGTATCGCCCTGGTATCTCACCATTCACAATCGAAACTTTGCATGAAATGACTGGTCAGTGGCTGAGTTGGCATCGTGTTTAGTTCCCACCCAGGCGTCGTGAGTTCAATTACTCGACTGGCTAAGTTATCCATTACGAAACTTTGCATGAAATGACTGGTCAGTGGCTGAGTTGGCATCGCGTTTAGTTCAATTACTAGTTTCGGAAAATAATTACTCATCATATAAAATAATCAAGTATCTTCTGATAGTATTAATACGCTTGCGTCTGGACGATGTAGGCCATCTGATTGGTCAAATTTAAATTGTTTGTTTCGGTTAAATTCCGCTAACTTGAAAATTAAGACCCGATTTCATACTAAAATAGGATCACCAGATTTCTTCAAAAGCATCTGTTCTGCTCATATAATTTTTGGATAATATCGAAGAAAATATGTTTTAGAAAGTTCATAATCCATTGGACTAATTACATTACAGTAAAAATTATCCACAATTACGTATTGAAATTTGACGTTTATCATTATTCACGCGCAAGACCCATTGTTCAGTGCTGCCAGCGTATATCGATTTCCAATCAATGCAAAAAGCTTTTATAGCCAGTTAGTGTCAAGCAATGTACAATGTCAGTGTGATTTTTTAAAGTGAGATATATATATACAAATATATAATTATAAATAATAAATATAATATATTATTATAAATCCACCATTATAAAGCCGGCTGCAAAAATAACCAGTTCCACTCGATACTTAAATACGTAATTAATTATTTTTTGATATTACAACACCGACCCCATGCGCTGTCAATGTTTAATATGTGTCATATGTGATAATTACAGAATTATTGACGTGATAACCAAGAAATTTGTTTACAAACTACCTGTGAATCGCTAAAAATAAATATTTTGTTTTCAGATTATTATTTCAATTTAATTACTATGGATAAAAGGAATGTGGACAATATTTTACCAGGATTGGTCGAATTTTGGAATGTTCGAATGAGAGGGATATTTACCAAGCGATCGAAGTGCCATAGTAGTGTATTCTTGAAGTTTGCTCAATAATCCTAATTATGTGCTTCTAGAACAGAATTATTTCGGCGTCATATAAAAAGGTAAATTGTTACATTCTTGCTGTCATACTGGAAAAATAATACCACAAATTTTAGCTTATTTTCCAGCACCGAATTATTGACAGGAGATTGTAGTCAATCTAAAAACTTTAGGAATTTAATTTGTCAATACAAGAGTGCTAATAGATTTGCCTCATTTGGAGCGCAAATAGCTAATATCCCAGGTAATGGTCCATATTGTTTAAAAATTTCTGGTTACGTTTATCATCTCACTTCCAGAAGTATACAAGTTGCAGGTGAAATACCTTCCTATGCTCAGCTTTATCTATACGATCCTGATGAGGCTGTTAGAGTGCGTATGAGTCATCCATCTAATGCCGATTGCTATAAAAATATAATGCAAATAATTGATAGTGAAATACGCCAAATAAGCCCTCATCAGTATAAGAAACTAAAAGAATCTGTCGAGGAAGAAGAAATACGCATTGCGGCTGAGGGTGGGCAGCTGAGAGATATACGTCTATTATTTACACGTTCATCAGAGGTAAAATGCTCCAACCAGTTCTCACGATATCGCCATGGTATACGTAGCAGACAGACGGGAATTTGCCATCGGGTATAGATATAGCTGTTTAACCTAAAAATGTTAAGGACTTCAAAGGATGGCAACTTTATCAAAGCATTTAGATCCTATGGTTTTCCCACTACTATTTCTATCAGGTGAATGTGGTTGGACCCCAGGCTTTAAGCATCATTCTGATTTCTGTACTGCTCAATGTCATACTGTAACTGCTAGGTAGTTTTATGCAAGCAGTGCGAAGAAACATATTTAATCCAATCCATTATGCGGGTAAACTTTTTCAACAGTATTTAATTCATGCTTACATTATTTATCTATTATCATTATTTATGAATCTGGTCGCCTAGATTACATTAGGAAAAACCAACGACACCTCAGAGTGGAATGGTATCAAGGTTTGCAAAACCATGTAAGAAATTTAGCCACTGATAAGAGGAGTATGTGCAGGTAATACAGTCATTCTTCCATCTTCATTTACTGGTGGACCACGACATGTGAATAAACTTTATCAAGTTTCAATGGCAATGGTACGTAAATTTGGTCGTCCTGATCTATTCATAACTTTTACATGCAATCCCAAATGGCCAGAAATACCAACCGAATTGGAACATTATCAATCGGCCGCGGACAGGCCTGATATAGTAGCCACGGTTTTCCATCTAAAAGTCAAGGAATTTATTCATGATATGACTGAGAAACATGTTTTTGGGAAGGTAATTTGTTGAGTGTATACAATTGAACAGCAAAAAAGAGGACTACCTCATCTACATGGTGTGTTTACACTTTGCAGCCACTTTGTCTATAAGTATTAGTGAGGCTCACTCAGGTGGTTCAAGTTCATGTCTAAACCCAAGTCCAATAGAAGTTCCCTCCTATCATGGAGCTAGAACCATAAACGCCTGGAGATTCAACAAAGGAAATTTCCACTTATTATATGAATTGCTTTCTAAATGCTCATGGCAACCGGTCTGCCAAAGTTCAACAGACATAAATGCATTATGTACAAATTTTTACAATTCAATTTACAATATATTCGACAAGTGTATACCCATTTCCTCACCTCGCACTACGGCACACAGAGTATATCCTAAATGGTACACCAATAGTATTATTTCAAATATTAAAATTAAACATATTTTTCATAAGCAATGGAAAAAAACTAGTCACAACTTGACTTTGCTAGTTTTTCAGCCTATCGCTCCATCGTAAAACGTAAAATCAGTAAAGCTTTTAAAAATCATTTAAATTCAATGGAAGAAAAATTGTCTATCGATCCCAAACAGTTTTGGAAGTACATTAAGGATCTAAAAAAATCCAACAACTCATTTAAGTCTATGATTCTTGACGGAGAAGAATTGACTACTGATGATAAAATCGCTAATAGTTTTGCGACCTTTTTTTCATCTGTTTATAAAAATGTCCAACCAACTCTCAATATTGACTCTACCCTTCACACTGTACAGATTGGGCCCTCATTCGACCTGGTCAGTATTTCAGAAAAAGATGTTAAGGAGGCACTCTCAAATTTAAAGAAACCTCACTCCATCGGTCCTGACAATATTCCAACATTTATACTAAAGGGTTGTTCCGACCTTTTAATACCACCATTATGTCATCTCTTCAATGTATGCCTAAAAAACGGGATTCTCCCAGACATCTGGAGATTAACTAAAATAACCCCTATCTACAAGAAGGGAGACAAACGCGATATCCGGAATTATCGACCAGTTGCCGTTCTATGTTCCATCATGAAAATATTCGAGAAAATTCTACATAAATGTATACTTAATCACGTTAATCCAATTCTTGATGACCGTCAATATGGTTTTAGACCCCAGATGTCAGTAACATCAAACCTCTTATGCATCTCAGATTTCTTATCACAAACTCTCGACAATCGGGGACAGGTGGATGTTGCTTATTTCGACCTGGAAAAAGCATTCGACAAGGTTGACATCGACATTCTTCTAAATAAGCTAGCTTCATTTGGTTTTTCCAAAAGACTTCCCTGTTTTTTTGCTTCATATTTTCGAAATCGTAGACAGTTTGTTTATTATAAGGGTTCCAGTTCATCGGAATTCATAGTTTTTTTCTGGAGTTCCTCAGGGGTCTATCCTTGGACCACTTTTGTTTCTGATTTTTATCAACGATATTGGTTCAGTCATCACACATTCGCTGTATTTACTATTTGCAGATGACTTGAAACTATATCGCTCAATAAAAAACCATCTTGACTGTATTCTCCTTCAACGTGACATTGACTGCGTCTCAAACTGGGCCAAAATAAATGGCTTGAACTTCAGTACACCCAAGTGCAATATCGTCTCGTATACAAGATCAAAGAAACCGCATATATTTGAATATACAATCAACGAAATTATTCTCCAACACCTAAACCAAATCAAAGATCTAGGAGTTATTTACGACAGCAAACTAACTTTTCACCAACACATCGATGATTTAATAAGCAGAGGATACAGGCTTCTCGGCTTCGTAATTAGAAACTCATATCCGTTTCGTAACACAAAAACACTGACGTTATTATATAACACACTAGTCCTAAGTGTACTTGAATCAAACTCGATCATCTGGGCTCCACATGAATTAACATACACTTTACGCATTGAAAGAGTCCATAAAAAATTTTTAAGGTTTTTATTCTCGCGGCTCTATGGACGTTACCCTTGGCTTTACCCATCGATTCATATATTAGGCATGACCAATTACCACTCCCTAGAGACACGTAGAGGTATTGCTTTGCTTAAATATTTTTTCCAACTAATAAACGGTCACTTTTCTAATAATGAGATACTGGCCCAATTAAATTTTTTTGTACCAGAGTCTCACTCTCGAGGACGTCATCACAATCTTCTATATAGTAGAGCAAGCCGCACTAATTTATTAATGAACTCACCTGTGGGGAGAGCTACGTGCTTTTTGAATGCGGTAGATAAAAAATTAGATTTATTTTTTGTGTCCTATAGCGCATTTGCAAGATTTTTGGCATTGCATATACACTGCATAAATGGCACAATTATAACGTCTTAGGCTTTATTACCTGTAATTGTTATAAATAAATGTACAAATTATATATAAATAAATAAATAAATAAGTTGTATACAGCTTCTGATATTGATAATGCCGTATCTGCAGAATTACCCCATCCGAAGAATTCGGCTTTGTACCGTATTATTTAAAAAAATAACACTCATGGACCATGTGGCGTACTTAATCCAAGGTCAGTCTGCATGGTAGACGGTAAGTGCTCTAAAAAATTCCCCAAATCATTTAAAGATGCTACTGATAATAATTCCGCAGGCTACCCAGATTACAGGAGACGTGATAATTTTTCTGAAAATCACGTTATTCGGGATATACGTATCGACAATCGATTTGTTGTTCCATATAATGCATTCCTTAGCAAAAAATATGATGCTCATATTAATGTTGAAATTTGTTCCTCTTTGGATAGTATTTATTTATTTATACTGGGTTTTTAGAGATGTTCTCACTTATCTATACATGATCAATCGCACTCAATTTTACTTCTGGCTTTACATTTACCCGACAGCCAATCTGTTTATTTTGTCTCTACAAAATAAGCCTGTTCCTCCCGCCCCTCTGGGCGGGAGGAATAGGCTCTCAGGGAAGCATCTACAAGGAACACTTCTTTAACAGCGTGGTTCCAATTGAATCTTCAAGATATTGAGGGACGCTCTATTCTGTATCAAGATGTACCAAATAACTATGTCTTTTCAGCTGATAAAAAGTGGACGAGGCGACAGCGGGGAGGCGGAAACATCATTGGATGAATACCTTCAATTTCTCCTAGAAGTATAGAACTGTATCATTTACGGCTGATTCTTATAAAGGTGGCTTGAGCTACATCCTTTGAATCTTTGCGAACTGTTGATGGCACTTTACTATGTAGCTACTTTTCATGATGCGGCGCGTGAACTGAAGCTCATTGATGACATACGAGAATGGTCGCAGTGCATGACGGAGGCTTCATTGTATTTGACGCCTAAAATTCTTAGACATCTATTTGTTTTAATTTTAATACAATGTATCCCTTCGATCTTCGGCTGAAGATTTTTTTCATCATGGTGTTGCTGAAGAAACAGCTATTAATCTTTGTCTTTTAAACATACAGGATATTCTCATGAAGGAGAATTCATCTTGCAGAATGCAGGGCTTACCTGAACCTGATGAAAGTTGCAGTTTTGGACAAGTATCTGATTTTAATGTAATTTCTGAAAACACTTTAGGTGAATTGATGGCTGCCAAACTCAATGACGTACAACTTCAAGCATATAATTCTATTTTGAATAAGTTTTTTTCACATGAAAATGATGATAATAAATTTTTCTTCATTGATGGCCCAGGCGAAACAGGGAAAACATACCTTTACTAAACTTTAATTCACACTCTAAGACGAAAAGGTAAAAGAGTTTTATCAGTCGCTTGGACAGGCATTGCAGCACTCTTGCTTCCAGGTGGGGTAACGTGTCATACTGCTTTTAATTTACCCCTCAATTTACAGGACAATACAACATGTAAGGTCACATCAAAGAATCCGAAAATTATAACGGAAGCAGATATTATTATATGGGATGAAGCACCGATGGCCCCAGGTGTAGCTTTAGAAGTAATTGAGTGTACTATACGTGATATTTTTTTTTTTTTTTTATTATTGTACGACAGACAGGTAAGTCCAATTATGGTACAATTTTATTAAAACTAACAATACATGTACATATATTTTTTAAAACATGGTATAGTGATATTAAACACATCTATATCCGCTGGTAGGGCATTTAGTAAGGTCATACCTCTTGTCATGCTATGTCGGGCAATGACATCTGTCCGACCCTGCGGTATACAGAATAGGTCGTGGCTACGATTTCGACAGTATTTATCAGGAACGAATAATCCATAGCATGACAGGAGATATGGGCAATCGATAAGGTTTTTTAGTAACTTTAATTCAAATACCATGAGTCCGGCATTACGCCTAGTCTCCAGGCTTTGGTAATTTGTCTCCTTTAGCAGTTCCACGTGATGCATGAATTTCGGATATATTCCGTATGATCGCATGTAAACATACCTTAGGAATTTTTTTTGAATTTGTTCAATCATATTTATCTATTTAAGTTGATAAGGTATCCAGACAGTACTGGCGTACTCCAGCTTGCTTCTGACCACTCCGTTGAACATGGAGGTCATTGCTTCTTTGTTATTGAATTGTTTGCAAGTTCTAATTACAAAACCAAGAGTTTTGGAGCAAGCCGAGGTAAGCTGGATTATGTGGTTTGAAAATGTCAGCTTGGGATCAAAGATCACCCCAAGGTCCTTGATGATGTTTACGCGTGTAAGTACTTCACCATTCATTCTATACTGGCAGAATACCGGATTTTGTGAACGACTATAAGTCATAACAAAGCATTTTTTAATATTGAACTTAAGTTTATTTTCTACCGACCATATCATGATTGAATCGAGGTCGGCCTGCAGTTTCGAATAATCATAATCTGATTCGATTTCCTTCATCAGTTTCATGTCATCCGCGAATAGTAGACATGAGCTGTGACGTATGCAATCCTGAATGTCATCAATCAGAATGAGGAATAACATGGGACCGAGATTCGATCCTTGAGGAATTCCTGACAGAGCTGCGAACTTATGGGAGTCGTATCCATTTATATTTACATACTGACTTCTATCTTTTAAATATGACGCAAAAAATGTCAGTAAGGGTTGATTAAAACCTATTTTATGCATCTTTTTTATTAGAATATCGTGATCTACTCGGTCAAATGCCTTTGCGAAGTCCGTGTAAATTACGTCCGTCTGATGCCTACAGTCTAGGCCTTGTGCTACCCGTCGAGAGAAAGAGAGTAAGTTGGTTACCGTTGATTTCTTCGGTAAGAAGCCATGTTGATTACCTCTTAAGAAAGGCGTGATTTGTGGACTGATTTTATCACAGATAATCATTTCAAAAATTTTTGGAATTGTTGACAGTACTGCAACTGGTCTATAATTTCTGACGTCAGTCTTTTCATCAGCTTTGTGAATGGGGCTGACCCTCGTTAGTTTCCAACACTGTGGAAATGTGGAAGACATGATGCAGAGATTAAATATGTACGCAAGGGGAACACAGATATTTGGAGAGATTTTTATAATTATTGAAGGAGGAATACCGTCCGGACCAGTAGCCTTATCAGGTCGGAGATTCCGGATACAAGTTTCTATTTCCTGGATGTTGGTCAATCCGAGTGAGATATCTCCAACGTTCCAGGGTGATGTTGTTGGGAAATTGGTTTCAAGTTTAGGGGTTACTTGACTATAGACGGAATGAAAATAGTCAGCAAACTTATTTACAATTGTGTTAGGGTTAGTAAAAGTTACGCCTTCCTCAATCAAGCATGTTGGTGAGGTTGGGTTAACTTTTTGTGACCTAATATAGTTCCAGAAAAACTTTATGTCGTCTTTGATCCCATTCTGAACATTTTTCATGTATTGTTTTTTAGCAAATTTTATTTCAGATTTTAGCTCGGATCTACTCGCTGAAAATATCAGATAATCGGATTGCTTTTTGTGCAATAGATATCTTTTTCTAAGCGATTCCTTTCTTTTCAGTTTATCTATAATGCTCTTATTGAACCATATCGGATATACATCGTTTGTGATGTTGGGTTTGTTATTTGGTATACATAATTCAAAAATACTAAACAGTACATTGTTTAAATATTTCACTGCTTCGTCTACAGATTTTATGGTGTACAAAAATGTCCAATCAAAATGCAAAAGAATATTATTGCACAGTTCTATGTTTGCTCGCTTATAATTAAATTGGTGGAAATTATAATTGTGGAGCGAAGGCGGGGGCCCGCGGGGGGCGCGGCGATCGTTTTGGCGGGGTCTTCGTCTGCACCGAACCGCTCTTGATAGGCGCGCGGAAATGTCCAGCGTCGGGTGATGCTGGTCTTCATTCACCAGTGGTTCCTCGCTTCTCATCACGTCACACACATTTATATTGCTAAGGATAAGATCGAGAATGTTATCGCTACTGTTCTTCACTTTATTGTACTGCGTCAGTCCATTCGAGTTTGTGAAATACGAAAAATCAGTTAAGACGTCTTCGGGTTTATTATTTAAGTTAAAATCCCCCAAAATTATTATGTTCTTATTTAATAATATATTGGCTTTATTGTCTAAATGTTCATAGAAAATACGTCTATTTTCGCTGTCATCTGTGCAGTAGAAGTACACTACACATATAAACACAGTAAAGTTATCTTTACAGACTTTTACCCAGAGGTGTTCGCCATCTGTTTCTAGCTCCCTTACTCTTATTGAATTTAACGGTTTACGTACTGCGAGCAGTACCCCTCCCCCTCGTTGCCCCTCTCGGTCCCGGCGATGTACTATGTACTGGCTGGTGGACAACAGTTCTGCGTCGAATACAGAGGTTTGCAACCATGTTTCAGTTAGAGCAATAACTTCAGAATTTTGTGAAATAACGTTGTTCGAAAATTCACCTATTTTCGTATTTAGACCACGCACATTTTGGTATTTCAACGCTAGTTTTGCCATTTTTAGGTAGGTAAAGATTTACCTGATTGTGTGCCACCTTCTTTATTTGATGGTGATAAGAATTTAAATTTAGACACAGCGATACCTGCCGGCCAGTTGGCGGCATCTAGGAATGTATCTTTCTTTTCTTCCGGGACACCTATTTTGAAGGAGGTGTAGTTCCCTTTTGCCTTCAATGAGACAATATCAAATTCGGAGTCCGGTTCAATGGTTTTGAGAAATGCGTGCACGTGTGTGCTATCGGTATCTAGGCTAAAGCGCCAAGCGTGGATATAATGCTTTCGCTCTATTGCTCGCAACGCCGTTTCTTTTTTAGTGCCCGTTATTATGAGGGATGTACGATGTCGCGGCTTTCGTGCTTGCACCTGCCACTCACTCTGATCATCAACGTGTTTAGAATTGATTGGTTCATTCAGTGGCTTAGCTTTATTTTTTCTTGGTTTCCTTTTCTTTATTTTTTCGTCCGGGTTAGATTTCCCGAGATATTCCTCATTTGTCGGAGATGCTGATGAGTTTGTACCTTCTGCCGATTCGTCCAAGGCCGATGGCCCGCTAGATGAAGACTTGATCGGGATTGATCCTTCCGTAGAATTACCCGAGGTAGACGGCCCACTGGTTGCGTGCTCCCTCGTGCCGTAGGTGCTGGCGGCTTCCAGTGCAACTATCTTCGCCGACAGTTTGGCGACGGTAGTATTTTGTGCAACAATAAGGTTCGATTGATCACTAACCTTGTTATGTAGCTCTGTTATGATGTTTTTTAGGCCACTAATCTGGTCCGTGAGGTCCTTAATGGCAGCGGTGACCGTTTCCCAGGCTTGGGTCGATCTTGTCGCCATATCAACACTGTTATACAGTTAATATTCAGAGCACTGATAAGAACACGTCCTTCACGAACAATTCACTTGTTGATACTCATATATCATGGGAAGTGATTCTGTCTTTGGTAACAAAGTTATTGAATTAAAATTAAAAAACTTTTTCACTTTGTTCCACTTATTTATTACTTACTTATTTATATTATAAATAAGTGGAACAAAGTGAAAAAGTTTTTTAATTGTAATTCTATTACAATGGAATTCCACCACGAATTAACAGTGCAAAAACTAGACTCAACAAAGTTATTGTTTTGGGCGGAGACTTTCGTCAGATCCTTCCAGTGCCGACGTGCTTCACGAGGACAATTAATTGCCGCTTGCATAAAAGCAGCACACTTTGGTACCATTTCAAAACTTTTCAATTAAAAACAAATGTCAGAGCTTTAGAAAGTGAAAATATATTTTCTAAATGGCTTTTGGACTTGGAAGATGGCAAACTTACTTCTGTAGAAGGAACATTAGAGTCATCTGTGCTTATTTCCAATGTAAATATTTGTCAAGATATTATTCACTATATATACGGTGAGACACATACAACTGCTGATGCCTTAGGGTTGAGTCAACGTACCATATTGTGCCCTAAAAATAGTCATGTTTATGCAATCAATGAGGATGTACTTCAACGGAAAGCGCCCCTGGGGTGATATCTCACAAAAGCGGTGCTATAAAAATTTCAGCTGTAACTTAATTCAAGCCAAAATCATTACGGGAAACAGAAAATGTACAGTACATTTCATTCCTAGAATTTAAAACACTTTGTCGGATGTTACAATATAATTCAATATGTGCAGGAAACAGTTTCCAGTCAAATTAGCTTATGCAATGACCATCAATAAATCTCAAGGACAAACTTTTGAACGGGTTGGACTGTTACTTCCTGAACCAGTATTTTCTCATGGACAGTTTGAGCGCAGTCATCGTTATTTATACAAATTCTGACTGATTGGTATACGGATAATATTGTTTATAAAGAGATTTTTTCCTAATGAAAGTGTATAATATTATGTTGTAGATTGTAAAAAATAAAATTATAATAAATTGTACTTGCTTAAAAAGTTTTGTTTTTTGTGTCCCTTGAAATGAAAATGACTCAATTTATCCCACCTGTAAGGTTTTCCCGCCTAAGAATTAAGAGAGTTTTGGTGTATTTACTTTGACAATCGTTAGGTAAGAGCGTAATATTATTTCACCCAAATATGTAGATTTTTAGGACTTATCCCAATAAAATAATTCTTAATATATTTAAAAAAAAATGTAATTACTTTGACAGTCTTTTGGTAAGAGTATATTATTTTACCAAAGTTATATGTAATATTGTAATATGTTGAAATTTTTTTTTATTTTCGAATTACATATAAATATTTTGCAATTTAATTTCGATTTAAAAATTAAATCATTTCGGTGGTATGGAAGAGGAAACATTTTTCTCATTGACGAGATTTATGTTGGGGTGAGGGGTGTTTAATGGTGCAGAATGTCTTTCTATTATATATCTACCCATTGATCTAAAATCTACCTATTAAATGTAACTGTTAGTATCACTTAAACTGGGCGAAGCCCAACCAAGTGCCGCCCGCAGGGCCTAGCAACAAAAACCCGCGGAGCGGGTTTTTAACTGTTAGTTCATATTATTATACATACGTATAATAACAAGAAAATTTGCAGATGGGGACAATTCTACAAAAGATCAATCAGTTGATACTTTTAATCATACAAAATTACAGAAAAATAGTAACATGAAGGGAGTGGAGATAGGAAGGAGATTGGAAACAACCTAGCGAATCAGATCTGGCCACCAAACATAGCTTAAGCGATTTCAAGCAATGTATTGTTTCTTAATGGTGGTCTCTCACCAGAATCAGGATTATACTGAGAAAAACTTCCACTCTGGGATAGGGTGGCAGGAACAAACCAAGACTTTTATTAATTTTGAAAAATTGAATATAGTTCTTGTTTAGTAATAGATAACTGCAAAAACCTCAAATTACAAGCTCTGGCGTCAAACATTGGACATTGGTTACATGGTAACATTGGAAAATGGTTAGAAAAATCTTTTATCATTCAATATTTGGATGTAATTAGCATGCACACCCTTTCGCCGTCTGTGTAACCTGATATTATCGTCCATTACTTCCGCCCATTCCACTGTATCTAAATTACCTTCATTTTCGCGGTCCATATTAATAAAATTGGCAATATACAAATACAACAAAATTGAAACTAGAGTGCAAACCATAAATAAACCACACACCTTCAAACCGAATGACGTTTGACATTTCTCTGTATTTTTTCTCTCTAGGTTTTGACGGCAGATGCGTCTGGTTGAAAAGGTCTTTTTATCTCTCCAGCAGAACTCTATCGACCCATCGCCTTGCACTGCAGTGGGAGGGATGGATGGAAAGCCCTCCATACAGCATCCCCAAAGATGACAAAGACCCTGTGGGAAATTATTTTCCTCAGCGCCTCCTGTGTCGAACTAATGTAAAAAAAAAAACAAAAACATATATTTCGTGTAGCGTCGTGTACAAAAAGTAGGATATCAGTAGGCTACTTATGTTGGCATCACAGTCACGTAAAAAGCTGGTAAAAGGGAATCTTTTCAACATGAATGATTTTACAAGGTTGAGTTGTTTCAAACTCCATTACGATTTATGACCAAATAAAAATAATGTCGACATTTTACGTAAAACCTTTCGACTCTTTGGCCCAACACAGGCCGAGAAATCGATAATTTGAAACCTTAGGTATTTGAATTTTTTTACCAATTTGACCCGAAGTATTGAAAAATCTTGTTTATTTGGGCTGACACCTCCATAACACACTTTTATCATTTATCCTTTTAGTGTTCTGTGTAAATCTTTCTTATTTGGGTGACATCTCTATTTTTTTTTCAATACAATTCAATTTGTTTATTCCTTTAAAAACATTATAAAATTACATTTTATTTCGTTTTTAAGTACATTTGTAAAATGGTATTACATAATAGTTAGCGGTGTATAAACTATACCAGCATCAATAGAGCTTGCCTTTTAAAGGCAGCTTCACCGATGCTAAATATGTCGATATCCGAATTAATTCTGTTCAACAGCAAGACTGCTCTCCCCACCGGCATGACCATTGGCAAGTTGTTCCTGCAGGCCGGGAGATAAAACAGTCTATGCTGTCGGTGACGGAGATAACCATCAGGAACATAGAGACTAATACTCTGCATGATAGTCGGATTTTCAAACCATCCACGAATCAGTTTGAAGAAGTGTGATACAATATGCACATCTCTTCTGACCCGTAGATGGTTCATACCGAGCATGCCCAAGAGAAAGTCAGTAGGATAGAGCCACGGGTAGTAGCCATACTTCCTCAGGTAGAGGAATCTCAGAAATTTCTTCTGTACTCTCTCCAACATAAGGGAATACTTCACCTGATGCGGGCTCCAAACCACCGACCCACTCTCAAGCCTACTCCTAACCAACGCAATGTATAGCACTTGGAGAACCCGGGTGTCTCTAAAATTCATCGCAGTGCGTAGGACGAAGCCCAGCATTTTCAGTGAAGCACTACACGTCATTTCGATATGAGTATGAAATGTCAGCCCACTATCAAACATGATTAGAGTTTAGAGTTATTACCGCATTAGAGTTCCGGTATTCTTGTAAAAAGCCTCCGAAGACTACCAAATTACCTAAAACTACAGACGGCACTTTGCGGGGATGGATTTTTAGTAGGGGTGATTTTGTCAAACTTTATCAGATGATGAGCCAATTGGATTGGCAGGAACTTTCTAAATTCGATACCGTTAATGAGGCGCTACACCATTTTTATTCATGTATATATAATGTATTTGACGCTTGTTTCCCTAGGAAACCTCCCAACAGAGGTGGACGTAGATATCCGAAGTGGTTCACTAGAGATACCATCAGGAGCATTGAGAAAAAACATGCTCACCATAAAAAATGGAAAGCTACTGGTGACCAAAATGAGTATGATGTGGGCTCCAAACCACCGACCCACTCTCAAGCCTACTCCTAACCAACGCAATGTATAGCACTTGGAGAACCCGGGTGTCTCTAAAATTCATCGCAGTGCGTAGGACGAAGCCCAGCATTTTCAGTGAAGCACTACACGTCATTTCGATATGAGTATGAAATGTCAGCCTACTATCAAACATGATGCCAAGATCTTTCATAGTGGAGACACGTTTTAAACTTCGGGCATTCATGGTATACCGGTAAAACCAAGTATGACGTGCCCGTGTAAAAGAAAGAATGAAACATTTAGAAACATTGAATTCGATCCGATTCCGTTTACTCCAGTCAACAATTCTATTAATGTCCGATTGGAGTCGAATGCAGTCTTCTAAAGTTTTAATTTCCAAGAATAGTTTTAGGTCATCAGCAAAAAGAAGTGACCTGGAATGCAGAATATTTTCTGTAATATCGTTAATAAAAATCAGAAAGAGGAGCGGTCCTAAATTAGAGCCCTGTGGAACGCCTGACAGCACAAGGAATAATTTTGACAAGAATATTCCATGAGATACAAATTGCTTTCTTCCAGTAAAATAGCTTGCAAAGAATATGAGAAACCGTAAAGAAAAACCTATAGTTGACAATTTATTTAATAATATGTCATGGTTTACGGTATCAAATGCCTTCGAGAAATCATTATATGAGCAATCTACTTGGTAGCCCTTATCTAAAGATTTGGAAATATAATCTGTTAGTACCAGTAGGTTAGTATCTGTTGATCGACCTTTTCTAAACCCATGCTGTTCCGATATTAAGAAAGGCTCTACTTGAAACAGCACATGTTTATGAATTATCGATTCGAATAACTTAGCCGGGGCGGAAAGTATTGCCACTGGCCTGAAATTTTCGACAGATGTCTTTGATCCACTTTTGAAAATGGGACAAATTTTTGAGACTTTCCAGGAATCAGGAAATATACCAGTATCTAAAGATAGGTTGAATATAAAACTTAGTGGCATTTTTAAAAATTCAACGCATCCTTTTAAAAAAAATACTGGAAGAAAGTCTGGCCCAAGTGAATGTGTATGTTTCATGTTATTAATTGAAGATTTAACATCTGATTCGTCTATATGACTTATATCAATGTTTTGGGCTCCCTTCACATTGCATTGGCTACATCCGCTCCTCTAACTTCCCGATCACCATGCATCATGATGTCTGTTATACCACCATCCTTGCGCAGTGATTTTACGTAGTCCCAAAATGCCTTGGGATCATGCTTGATATCACTCTCTATTGAGTCGACATACGTTCGGAATTCTATATGAACATTTCTTCTAACAACTGCTCTGAGATTACTGAACATTTCATACTCATTTTGGTCACCAGTAGCTTTCCATTTTTTATGGTGAGCATGTTTTTTCTCAATGCTCCTGATGGTATCTCTAGTGAACCACTTCGGATATCTACGTCCACCTCTGTTGGGAGGTTTCCTAGGGAAACAAGCGTCAAATACATTATATATACATGAATAAAAATGGTGTAGCGCCTCATTAACGGCATCGAATTTAGAAAGTTCCTGCCAATCCAATTGGCTCATCATCTGATAAAGTTTGATAAAATCACCCCTACTAAAAATCCATCCCCGCAAAGTGCCGTCTGTAGTTTTAGGTAATTTGGTAGTCTTCGGAGGCTTTTTAACATATAAGGAGGCTTGTTAACATCTATAACACACTTATATCAGTTATCCCTTCAGTGCTCTTTGTAAATCAAAACACTCGTTTCAAAAATAATTCAAATTCATTTTGTTACAGTATATAATCTAAACCTTAATAAATAATCAATTAAATAACTAAATTTTTAAATATTTATTACAAAAATATTTACTGGAAGATGTATGTAGTAGCTAAAAAAAAAAAAGAAACATTATGTTGCAGTAAATACATTAAAAAAAGACAAAATTAAATTAAAAATTTGAATAAATACTTATCCAGAGAACAAAAATCATATTAATATATTCTAAGCTATGAAAATTTTTAACAAAGAGCTATTCTTTTTTTAAATCATTTTTTATCACAGTCTGTCTGCAACCTGGCAGGCAATGGACGCGTGTAACTGTACGTTAGTCGCAATAACACGTTGAGACCCGAATACAAAACAGAATAAATAAAACGTTGCGATGGAGGAAGAAGTTGATCCGCATGACTACATATACGAAGCTAAGAAAGAAATTGCTGAAATGACCGCATTATTCGATGAAACAAGAATCACAAAAGAAACAAAAATAGAAATCTCGAAAAAAATGAGCTCTATTATGGAAAATATTTCGCATATGGCGATAGACCTAGAAAAACTGAAAGAAAAAAATACAATGTTGAAGGAAATGCTAAAAACTAAAAATGAAAGAGTAACGTACGCGTCAGCAGTAAAAACAAACTATCACCAAGAAGAGATTGAAGAAAAAAACTTTCCAATTATAATAACATCATTAAATACCAACCAAAATCAAGACCAACTTAAGGAAACAATACAAAATAAAATTAAAATATCTGCTCTGGGCATCGGAGTAAACAGCATGAAAAAAATAACCAACAACAGATTAATTATAACTTGCCCTAAAAAAGAAGATGCAACCAAACTGAAAAATGAAATAAACAAAATATCAAAAAAAGACATTACGGCAGAAGAAATACAAAGAAAAAAACCATGTGTAATATTCAAAGGAATACAAACTTACACAAAAGAAGAATTTTTAACAGACTTAAGACTCCAAAATGATGACATTAAAATAATGACAGATCAAAATCCTGATATATTTCATGTGAAAGCTATCACCGACAACAAAAGAAATAAATCCCACAATATAATTGACGAAACAAATGGAAACATGAGAGATTACCTTATAAGGAAAAAACGTGTCAACTTAGGATTCTTGAGGATATATGTTGAAGACTGCTACCCTTTAACACAATGCTACCATTGTCTAAGATTTGGCCATACTGCACATAAATGCCTAGATAAAATAAAGGATCCAAGATGTATGCACTGCGCCGGAGACCACCAATACCGAGAATGCAAATCTCTGGACTGCCCCCCCAAATGTGCCAACTGCTGGGATTCTAATCAAAAGAAACAAAAAAAATTCCCTACGGATCACCTACCAAATAGTATAACATGTAAGTTTAGAAATTATATGTTAAAAGTTGCCAAACAAAAAATCGATTACAATGCAGAGTAAATTAACTATTTTAATTTAAATATTCAGCCTGACGGCATAGTGTTAAACAAGACATTTACAAATCATGAGTCACTGCCGATTGCTTATCAGCGGCGGCACTCGTATTTTAAATATAAAAAACATAAGAGAGAAATGAAAATACAAATAAATTAATGAGAACAAAGGAAAAAAATACAGGCGTGGAGTGTGTTATAATTTATAAAATTGTAGATGTTATCTGTCCGCAGTATGCAATGCCTTTTTTGACTATCCATGTGTGAATTTTGTGTCTTAGATTTACGCTTGTTTCCAGGTCTTCAATATCTTTTTTCAATTAAATTGAAAATTTTGGAGCCAGATTATGAAAATGTCTTTATCCATAGGAGGTATTCATCTTCGGGGTCATGTGTGGATGTCTGTTTCTTGTTTCGTAATTGTGTTGTAAAGTATAATGGTTAAGTTTGTCGTTTGGTAATATAGAGTTATAATTTTTATTACAGTTGCTGAATGTTCAGTACGGTGAAGTCCTTAAATAACTGTATTGTAAAGAATCTTTAAGGTTTTTTAGTGATAACTTTAATTGAGGCTTCTTGCGCTTTGTCAAGAGGGTCCATATTAGTGTTAGCAGCACCACCCTAACCAATCATACGGTGAGTGATAATTGATTGAGCTAATGCATTGTATATTGCTTTTAGAGTCTTCGTTTGCATTATGTTTCGTATGTTCTTAAAGAAATATGTAAGTTTTCTAACTTTACCCGCTGTTTCATTTATTTGTTCCTCTCGTTTGGGATCTATGCTAAAAGTGATGTACTTTGTTTTGTCTATGTTAAGTGTCATCAGATTATTGTGGAACCAATATTTAATCTTTTTGATGCCTTCAGTCACTTTTTATGTACACTTGTCCAAGAATATGAAGTAAAAACAAGAACAGTGTCATCCGAAAAGCAAATAATATCACCGCTTATGTATAACTGACACAAGGAATTAATATATGGTAAAAATAGGATGGATACTAATGTACTTCCTTTGGGAACTCCGTAAGATATGTATCTATTGAGGCTTGTTATACTGTCTACTTTTAGTGAGTGGCTGGGGTCAGTTAAATATGATTTGATCCCGTTATAGGCTGAATTTTTAATATCTACGTTTTCCAGTTTTTTAAGGATTTTGTGTGACACTGTATAAAAAGCTTTGCTCAGATCCAGAAATACCGCAATGCAACTTTTTTTAGTTTTTTTTTAGAATGGTTTCTTTTACTTTCAGCATTGCATCTTGTACTCCCATATTCTTTCGAAAACCATACTGATTTTCTCGTAAGTTTTTAAGTTTGTCTAAGTTGTCTACAAATTGGATTTTCACTAGATTTTCGAACACTTTAGTGAGCACATTTAAAAGTGATATAGGCCTGTAGTTTAAGGGATTATTTTTGTCTCCGGATTTGTAAATAGGCACTATGTTTGCACTTTTAAAATGGCTGGGAAATATGCCGCTAGTGATACTGAGATTACAGATGTATGTGAAGGGAAGAACAATTGGATATTTTATTTGTTTTATAAGTTTCGTGTCAAGTTCGTCGAGTCCAGTCGCACAATCGTTTCTCAGTTTGTTTATGTGATGTATTTTGTCTTTGGTTTGGAAAGTTTTAATCGTAAATGAATTGTTATCTTGTGCATTAGTGATATATTTGTCAGCAAGTGTATGTTATTCAGTGTTATTTTATTCAATAGTTTTCAGGCCAATGTTTGAACATAGTCTGCAAAGTAATTATTTAATGTGTTAGCAATATCAGTCTGGTCATTTATTATTGTATCATAAACATCCATTTCTTTGATTTGTTCTCCTGGTTTTCTATTAATATTGTTAATTTTTTTTACTGGGTTCCATGATACCTTCGGGTCTTCTTTGTTTTCTTCAATTTTTCCTCTATAATATTCTTCTTTAGTTTGTTTTACGATCGATCGGCAGATATTTCTATATTTTTTGTAGTAGTTTTGTAGCCTATTATCGCACTTATGAAAGCATTTCACCAGGTTTGTCGTTGATCCAAGGTTTTTTTTTTTGTGGACCAGAGTTTGGAAGGTTGTGTATTTTATCACATTCATATTTATTTGTTCGGTGAAAATCTTCATTGCTGCATTTACATCTGTTTCATTTAAAATATTTGCTAAGGTAATGGAATCAAGAGTTAATCAATTTTTTTTTCATTAATTAAATTTTTGAACATAATATTTCAATTCAGGTGTTACATTAAGGTTATGGTTATAAAGTAAAAAATTATATGAAATTAAAATCCATACAAATTTTTGTGTTAACTTAAAACCAAATAGTAATAATGCAATTATTCTAAGCATCAAATAATAATGTATGCTTGCTGAATGAAAAAATATCCCCTCAATAGATGGCAATAAATCTATTTCAATTATAGAATTAAATGCAATAAGTCGAAATTCAAACCAAAGACAGTAAAAGTATTGCTGAAATCAAAACAAAATGCGGATCTTCTCAAAAAATGTGAGTAACAACCGATATATTTTTTGATATAATTAAAATAATAATTTATTACGACTGAGTTCTTCCGTCTAAATTTTTCCTTGTAAAGCGACAAAAGAACACAGCTGGAAGAAATTATCCAACTGATTTGTTCTACAATTCCCGAACTCAAGAAATTCCATAAAAATCAGCCATCCCAAGTTCTATAGTATTAGTGTTTTTCATTATTAATTTTAGAACACGTGTGCAAAATGCACCCAATGGGTTAGCTGGATTTACAGAAAAGTATACATATATCTTAAATGAATGAACTGAATGACACCTTCCGCGATGTTGTAATGTAAAATTGACTTAAGACATCTTTTATCATCGATGGAATGGTGAAACTGTGGCTTGTGGCTCTTACCTTATTCCGCAATGTTGTAATGTAACATTGACTTAAGACATCTTTTATCATCGATGGAATGGTGAAACTGTGGCTTGGGGCTTATACCTTATTCCGCAATGTTGTAATGTAACATTGACTTAAGACATCTTTCATCATCGATGGAATGTTGAAACTGTGGCTTGGGGTTTGTACCTTATTCCGCAATGTTGTAATGTAACATTGACTTAAGACATCTTTTATCATCGATGGAATGGTGAAACTGTGGCTTGGGGCTTATACCTTATTCCGCAATGTTGTAATGTAACATTGACTTAAGACATCTTTCATCATCGATGGAATGGTGAAACTGTGGCTTGGGGCTTGTACCTTATTCCGCAATGTTGTAATGTAACATTGACTTAAGACATCTTTTATCATCGATGGAATGGTGAAACTATGGCTTGGGGCTTGTACCTTATTCCGCAATGTTGTAATGTAACATTGACTTAAGACATCTTTTATCATCGATGGAATGGTGAAACTGTGGCTTGGGGCTTATACCTTATTCCGCAATGTTGTAATGTAACATTGACTTAAGACATCTTTCATCATCGATGGAATGGTGAAACTGTGGCTTGGGGCTTGTACCTTATTCCGCAATGTTGTAATGTAACATTGACTTAAGACATCTTTTATCATCGATGGAATGGTGAAACTATGGCTTGGGGCTTGTACCTTATTCCGCAATGTTGTAATGTAACATTGACTTAAGACATCTTTTATCATCGATGGAATGGTGAAACTGTGGCTTGGGGCTTATACCTTATTCCGCAATGTTGTAATGTAACATTGACTTAAGACATCTTTCATCATCGATGGAACGGTGAAACTGTGGCTTGGGGCTTGTACCTTATTCCGCAATGTTGTAATGTAACATTGACTTAAGACATCTTTTATCATCGATGGAATGGTGAAACTATGGCTTGGGGCTTGTACCTTATTCCGCAATGTTGTAATGTAACATTGACTTAAGACATCTTTTATCATCGATGGAATGGTGAAACTGTGGCTTGGGGCTTATACCTTATTCCGCAATATTGTAATGTAACATTGACTTAAGACATCTTTTATCATCGATGGAATGGTGAAACTTTGGCTTGGGGCTTGTACCTTATTCCGCAATCTTTTAATGTAACATTGACTTAAGACATCTTTTATCATCGATGGAATGGTGAAACTGTGGCTTGGGGCTCTTACCTTATTCCGCAATGTTGTAATGTAACATTGACTTAAGACATCTTTTTACCATCGATGGAATGGTGAAACTTTGGCTTGGGGCTTGTACCTTATTCCGCAATCTTTTAATGTAACATTGACTTAATACATCTTAAATCATCGATGGAATGGTGAAACTTTGGCTTGGGGCTTGTACCTTATTCCGCAATGTTGTAATGTAACATTGGCTTAAGACTTGTTTTTCAGCGATAGTAAGCTTTTGCTTGGGGCTTGTACTTCCTTCCATGGCGTGTTTACGTGACATTGTCTTAAGACGCACTTATTCAAATTAAATGTATTTTAAAACTAACTCAAGACGCTATAATTCAGCGATGTTGTGATTTAAGATTGGCTCAGACGACAGCCCTCAGCGATATTAATACTTTTGTAACGTAGGTAACTGTACCTCTTACAATAATTGCTGTAATCGTGATGCCACCTGGTAATAGAATAATACTCTTGCTGTGGGTGATGGGTGGGAAGTGTAAGATGGGCAGGTTCAGGTAGGTTCCACTCGACAGATATGTCACGTACGCAATGAGTTATTAACAATTCAACTAAAAGAGAAACCAAACTAATATAACCGAGCAAACATCGTCAACGGGACATTATACCGGGTGGCACAATGCGCAAATTCATTTCTAATAAAAGTACTAAATTGATATATTGTTATGATAATGGGTATGAGCGCTTATTTAGACTGATGAGTTCACTAAACCCTAAAAAGCTGTTTAAATTAGGAACACAGTACTAACATAACAATTTTGGGTCGACAAATACTAGGAAAAAAATTCATATAAATTTCCAGAAAGGATGACATCCGTTAAGAATAAAGGTTTTTTTAAATATAACACAACTAAAAAAAATATAGTGAAAAGAACTTTCAGTATCGCCCTGGGGTAAGACAACCATTTTGAATTGAAACGTTGCTTGAAATGGCTTTGGCCGTGTTTGGTGACTAGATCTGAATAGCCAGGTACATCCTAACCTTCCTCTTATTGTCTCCTTCCGATCCCCAGAACATTCAGCTTCACAACATACCACAATTGGGAATGCCATAGTATCACTAGCTCCATATGGTTGGGAGCAGTGGGGACTTTCGTGCGGTTTCAAAATACCAAAAAATTAAAAAAAACAAAATCTTTTTTTATATTGTTTAGTTCTTTTTTCGTATAACTACGTAGTAAAAACAAATCTTAGTAACTAAAAAAGATAACACCCCCCTCCCCCTCTCCTTCTCTTACACACAAGGCTTTTTTTGGGGGGTAGGAACATCTTTAAATTAAAATATAGATACAAAGTAGATACTATCTAATCCAGCGCATTATAATACTTCATCCCTCTGTATAGTAAACTACTTTGTGTATCCTTATTTCATTTCATATCATTGTATTATGTCTGTGAATGCCCTTGTTGTATATAATTTTGTTTGAAAAGAGTTTTGATAAAAGGTTGTTTTTTTATTTTATATATAAATATCATTGCGTTCAAGGTCAGCATCTGTTTCACTGTTAGCCAATTTAGTTCCATTAACATTTATGTTTTATTTGAAAATCTTTTTCGTCGAAGTATTATTAACGTTGCAACTTTTCTCTGTCGTTACACAAGAAAAGAATCAGTGGACTGTAAAGTAAAAAATTGTGAATTTTTTTGGGGAATTCTTCGCAACAAGGAGATCTTCTTCCACGTTTTCTTTTGTGTACGCTTAATAACTGCTTATGTTGTTAATGATTTAAAAGCCCGCAAATAATTCTGGGTAATAAAAACACTACAACGAATACTAAACGGAAAGTATGTTTTCAATCATAAAGAAAAAACCATCCAGCTTCCAAAACAATAATTGTCTTCCATCTGTACCAAAACAACTCGATTTTAATCTATTTTTCAAATAATTTTAACTGATGTAAGGTCAGGAAGGTAGGTACTGTGGATAAATGCCATGGCGGTAGGTAGCAAAACTTAATATATTTGTTTCCATTTTAGAAATCAAGCAGATTTTTTTTACTTTTTCTTCTTGATAGTTTTTCTTTTCTTTCCTACAAGACAGTGCTCATAAAATTATCATTTCTTTGTAAATAAACGATAAACAAGTCACCCTCAATACGAGCCATTCAATCTTCTTAAAATAATAAATGGAATGATTCGTTTTTATTATCTTTGGCGTATATTTTTTCAGATGGTCACTTTCACTCATTGCAAAGTCAATAATGGAAAAATAAAAATAAACAATCTCTTCAACACGAAACAGAAAATCCCTAGAAATGTGATCTACGCCAAAATGAAATAAAATTGATGTCGCCAAATGACAAGTCCTTTCGACTCCTAGGGCCCAGATACGTGATGAAATTATTTTATGTTTGCCGTCTAATTAAATTACTAACTTCTTCAAAAAGCTGCCTTTTAAAGCTTGGTTTCTTTATTCGGACACAATAACACAGACAATTCACACTTGAGAAAATATTTTTAACATCAATGAAGCTGCCTTTAAAAGGCAAGCTTATTACTGCTATAGTTGATATACACAATGTTTATATTAATGTAAGAATTCTTATTACCAAATATATTTTAAAAACGCATTAAAATTAACAAATTTTGTAATGTTTTTAAAATTAATAAACTGAATTGAATTCCTAGGTGTGAAATCTATGCTGATTTGAAAGAAAACCCTTTAATTACCCTTTAACAATTTCAACAGCAATAAGGAAAAATTTAGATTAACTCGGACACACATACGCCCATAGCACACTTCTGTCGCTTTCCACAAAATTCAGAGACAATATTTTTCTGATTGTGTGACGAATAGAAAATATAGCATAGACAAAATTCGAAGCACACAAATAATGGTGATGAAACCGTCTTCATAATATTATTATTAGGAAATAAACAAACGTTGATATTTTTGTGAGTTGAAAGAAACCATATTTATTTGAGGACGCGATTTGATTGTGTGGAGATAATGGACATACTTAACTATGCAGTCGTAGACATCGAATATTTTCGTTTATCATTCACTGGAATTTCTTGTATAATAAATGTTTATACTTACCCACCAACTTTGAATATTTGCACTCGCATTATCTTATCTTTTTAAATTATCTATGATTAAAAAAATAATGTACGCATTCTTATTCTGCTTATTGATTAAAAACACAATAAAATGTTAATATATAGGTAGGTACCTATTCCGACTTTACGAGTTACTGTACCGAGTCTGACTTTTACAACATTTGTAAGAAATTTAAATTTATTAATTACGAAGTGTCTACATATCTGTGCACCCAATATGTTTTTGTAAGCGTTTTTTCTATGAAACAACTACTATTACCAGTGCTACACCACTCGCCCTCGTGTGACAGTTTGACACTTAAATTAACCTTATCTTACATAACCTAACCTAACCTAACCTAAGTTAAGCTAAACTTACCTAACATAACTGTACCGGACAGCAGATGGATGTACCTAAATAATGAAGGAATTGAATATTTATCTGTTATCACCCATTTTACAATGCCAAATCCTTTTAGGCTTATTACGCACGATGAGTCATCTTGGTAAGATTTTAAATCATCGTAAGCGTGTTGTGTCGCCATTTCAAGGATGAATTACTCCTACGACAAAACTGTGGGACCTTAGTAATTAATTTTCAGCGCTATGACGCATTACAATATTTCTGTTTAGATATAAGAATAATTGCTCCAAATTAACACGTGTAGAAACTGTTGTACTCGAACCCAAAAAATACGCAAACAACTGGCCCAATCGGTCAGTTGTCCGACGACTTTCGTGAAGTTGTGTTTCATTTGCAAATCCTTCCCTGAGTTACCCCAGAGAGGAATCCGGCATTTTACAGTCGGTGTAGGTGTCCAGTATATTAACCACAACTAAACTAACCTAACCTAACCGTCCAATACAAAATGTCGGTTAAGAGGAAACTACAAGCCAAAAATGTGTATATTCTTGGTATACCTTATATTGTAGGTAATAGGCATTTAAATCGCTTGACAAACGGAGTCTAGAAATGTTCGATTTCAAGCAAAAGACTGTTTTTTATTTATTTTGTAAATAATTTTATGAGAAAACAAAAAAAAATAATCAAGTTAAACTGTCACACATAATCTTGGCTATAATACTGTATTTTTAAAAGTTGTTTCTTTTACGCGTTCATACATTTCTATTGAATATAAATATTTTTTAGTAGTTTACATGTATATTTTTTATTGAGTAATTTATTTTTTTTATTTGTATTCTACATGAACGAAACGATAGGAATACCTTCAACTTATCTAAAGCATATTTTTTGGTATTCATAATGTACATCAATTCGTTATAAAGTTTAATCAAAATAGTGATTTAGCATTAGCCGATTCATAAGCAGATCACTAATAGACGTTGCTCCAATGATTTTGTGAAAAGTTAGACATACAGGTTTATAAATATAAAATAAGTAATTACAATTAATTTTAAGTGTGAATTTAATAAAGTAATCCAACGTTTTATTCAATTTTAGGTTATTTTGTTATATTGCGCTTCTACCTTCTTTAGTCAACATTTCATTCTGTCCTGATAATTGAGACTGTGACGCTGTCCGAAACTATGGCTAAAGAAGAAGGAAGCGCAACACTGCACATTAACCCTAAAACTCATCACGATAATACGGCCGCGAAAATCTCTAATCACACATAATCCAAACATATACGCGCTTTAATATTATTAAAAACACTATTTTTTATACAGGGCGTCCGGGGGTAAAGTGCACTAACTTCGGGAGGTGATTCTACATGATGGTAGAAGTAAAAAAATAACTTTGTTCGAAATTACAATTTTTTCCCCATAGAAGAATATTTATTTTCCCGTACAATTAATTCATGTGAGATATTAACTGGCACGGACTTGTTGACATTGATGCTTGTATTAAGATTATTTGTGATTTTTAAGAAATGCACCTATTACTAATTTCACAGGAAATATGTAATATGTATTGAAATCGTTTTTAATCAGATAATAATGTAAAGTAATAATTGATAATGTTTCAGATAACAATCAATAAATTAACATTTTTTGATAGCACTGCATCGCGTTATATTGATTTAAGAATTACAAATTTGATAGAATCTTGCCACTATCCTTGTAAATTGATAAAAATTCTTTAAATACATTTGATTTTTAATCTATTTTTGTTACCAGAATTTTTTTTTCACCAAAAGAGCGTTAACAAAGGGTACCTAAATAGCATTTGTTTCACGAAAATTACCTTCATACTTCTGGAGCGCATACTTCTGGAGATGGTTCTATAATAGTCTAGTCATCGGTGCGCCCCGATATACAGGGGGTCCGGGAGTAAAGTGCGCATACTTCTGGAGGTGGTTATATAATAGTCTAGTCATCGGTGCGCCCCGATATACAGGGGGTTCGGGGGTAAAGTGCACATACTTCTGGAGGTGGTTCTATAATATTCTAGTCATCGGTGCGCCCCGATATACAGGAGGTCCGGGGGTAATGTCCACATACTTCTAGAGGTGGTTCTATAATAGTCTAGTCATCGGTGCGCCCCGATATACAGGGGGTCCGGGAGTAAAGTGCGCATACTTCTGGAGGTGGTTCTATAATAGTCTAGTCATCGGTGCGCCCCGATATACAGGGGGTCCGGGGGTAAAGTGCACATACTTCTGGAGGTGGTTCTATAATAGTCTAGTCATCGGTGCGCCCCGATATACAGGGGGTCCGGGAGTAAAGTGCGCATACTTCTGGAGGTGGTTCTATAATAGTCTAGTCATCGGTGCGCCCCGATATACAGGGGGTCCGGGGGTAAAGTGCACATACTTCTGGAGGTGGTTCTATAATATTCTAGTCATCGGTGCGCCCCGATATACAGGAGGTCCGGGGGTAATGTCCACATACTTCTAGAGGTGGTTCTATAATAGTCTAGTCATCGGTGCGCCCCGATATACAGGAGGTCCGGGAGTAAAGTGCGCATACTTCTGGAGGTGGTTCTATAATAGTCTAGTCATCGGTGCGCCCCGATATACAGGGGGTCCGGGAGTAAAGTGCGCATACTTCTGGAGGTGGTTCTATAATAGTCTAGTCATCGGTGCGCCCCGATATACAGGAGGTCCAGGAGTAAAGTGCGCATACTTCTGGAGGTGGTTCTATAATTGTCTAGTCATCGGTGCGCCCCGATATATAGGGGGTCCGGGAGTAAAGTGCGCATACTTCTGGAGGTGGTTCTATAATAGTCTAGTCATCGGTGCGCCCCGATATACAGGGGGTCCGGGAGTAAAGTGCGCATACTTCTGGAGGTGGTTCTATAATAGTCTAGTCATCGGTGCGCCCCGATATACAGGGGGTCCGGGGGTAAAGTGCACATACTTCTGGAGGTGGTTCTATAATATTCTAGTCATCGGTGCGCCCCGATATACAGGAGGTCCGGGGGTAATGTCCACATACTTCTAGAGGTGGTTCTATAATAGTCTAGTCATCGGTGCGCCCCGATATACAGGAGGTCCGGGAGTAAAGTGCGCATACTTCTGGAGGTGGTTCTATAATAGTCTAGTCATCGGTGCGCCCCGATATACAGGGGGTCCGGGAGTAAAGTGCGCATACTTCTGGAGGTGGTTCTATAATAGTCTAGTCATCGGTGCGCCCCGATATACAGGAGGTCCAGGAGTAAAGTGCGCATACTTCTGGAGGTGGTTCTATAATTGTCTAGTCATCGGTGCGCCCGATATATAGGGGGTCCGGGAGTAAAGTGCGCATACTTCTGGAGGTGGTTCTATAATAGTCTAGTCATCGGTGCGCCCCGATATACAGGGGGTCCGGGGGTAAAGTGCACATACCTCTGGAGGTGGTTCTATAATAGTCTAGTCATCGGTGCGCCCCGATATACAGGAGGTCCGGGGGTAATGTCCACATACTTCTAGAGGTGGTTCTATAATAGTCTAGTCATCGGTGCGCCCCGATATACAGGAGGTCCGGGAGTAAAGTGCGCATACTTCTGGAGGTGGTTCTATAATAGTCTAGTCATCGGTGCGCCCCGATATACAGGGGGTCCGGGAGTAAAGTGCGCATACTTCTGGAGGTGGTTCTATAATAGTCTAGTCATCGGTGCCCCCCGATATACAGGGGGTAAAGTGTAAATACTTCGGGAGGTGATTCTATAATATTCTAGTCATCGGTGCGCCTCGATATACAGGGGGTCAGGTGATAAAGTGCACATACTTCGGGAGGTGATTCTTTGATGGTCTAGTCATCAGTGGACTCCGATATACAGGGGGTCTGAGGGTAAAGTGCACAAACTTCGGGAGGTGATTGTACATGATAGTAAAAAAGATAAATTACTTTTATGAAATTTCAACGTTTTAAGGTAGTATGATTTGAGTATTTCACGGCCGTCTTATCGTGATAAATTCTTGGGTTATTGTGCAGTGTTCTGCTTCCCCTTTCTTTAGCCAAACTTTCGGATAGCGTTACAGTGTCCATTATCAGGACAAAATGAAATGTTGGCTAAAGAAGGTAGAAGCGCATTATAGCAAAATCACCCAAAACTGAATAAAACCTTGAATTATTTTATTAAATTCACATTGGAAATTTATTATCATTACATATTTTATATTTATAAACCTGCTTGTCTAACTTTTCATTTAACTTCACCCTGTAAACCAAAGATATTAGAAGAACGAGATGTGCTATGAGCAGTTCATACTGTGTGGAATTGTTTTTCCGAGTGTCGCCGGTTTTGTTCACCAATACTACTGCACACCTTCGCTTACGCTAAGGTATCCGCACTAATACATAGAACAGATTTCTGTGCGTACACGTCCCGATACCGTTCAAAGTACCCTAATTAGGTAGTACTCCGCCTACGGTCCGGCGGCCAACATAGCATATCTCGTTCTTCTAATATCTTTGCTGTAAACTTTCACTTTATACTTTTTCACTTCAAACTTTTAATATCGCTTTGAAAATTATCACTTTATAACTTTTCAATATAATACTCGTATACAAAAGTAGTTGGTAATATATTTATTGAATATATTTTCTAATTTTAATATATTTTTATTTTTTTAATTTAGGAAGTATGGATACCGCTGCCCCGGGAACCATTCATGGAATAACCAACACCCTTGCCATAGGTCACCCAAGGTGGTTCCCTACGTTGGTTGACTTAGCAGAGGTGCCCGGGTTCATGGGGTGAGGTTTGTATAGAAAGCAACGCCTTCCAATGCTGTTGGAGGAATGGATTCATCTTCCGTCACTCCTGGACACATTGACCCCCAGATACCTACCCGCCCCTCACACCATTTTCCTTCCCAGAACATTCTTTCCTTCCTCCCCCTAAAAAGACCCTACACAAACATCCTCAAAGATGATATAGGCCCTGAGGGATTTTTTCCTCAGGGCCGCCTGTGATAAAAATCTGTTTTAATTTAAAGCACCTTTTTATTTTTTATGTAACTGGAGAATTAAACGTAACACAATAAAATAATAAGTTAGGTTATTTTTTATCACTTTACTTTTCGTTTTTCCATTATCGGCTGCTATATAAGACGGCTAATTGTCATCGTGTACAAACGTTATTGAAAATTGAAAATTTTATAGGAGATTTTGTGAAATTAGAAAAATCGATCCAGATAAATAAAATAAATAATGCAATAATCATGAATAAGGTACCATTGGGTTACACAATCATTTATTTAGGTTTTTACAAATTCACACATTTTTATAATAATATTTGGGTAGTACAATTATAAATTTCGCACACAAAAAACACATTCGTTAAAATACACCGCTGATAGCTCCGTCGTAATCTCTCCTTCTTCCTCATAAACATGCCAAAAAGAGAGGTTATAAAGTAGCTCTCAGCGGCAGTGCCACGGGAATGAATTTTTACTGAATAAATAATTTTAACATAAATAATTTTGTATTGGTCTTGATTTTTCTCACAGAATAAAACATTTCCTTTTCGAAATAGGCTTTTGTCCATCCATGCCAACGACGATAGCCTCATTGAAAACATCCTTCACATTTTGCTGGAAAGAAGATTATTATTATTGATTAAATTATTAACGTACCAATTTTTTAAATATTTTTATTCTCAAATTTTTTTAAACTACCAAATTTTCTTTATTTTTCAGTAGGTCACGGGTTCAAATCCTAGCGTGAACAAGTAAATTTAATTTGATTGATTTGTGTTATTTATATGATTATATTATGATATAATATATGATTATGCCTTATATCATTTAAAATAATATAAGGCATATTTTCGGAATGTTCCAGAGTGAAAGATACTCTCAGTATCGCCCTGGTATAAGACCACCGCTCAGAAATTAAAGGTTACTTGAAATGGCTTTAGCCGTCTTTGGTGACCAGATCTTAATAGCCAGGTACTTCCCCAGCTTTATTACTTCATCCTCCCCATCTCCTTCGGAGGGTGCTTACATTAAATTTCAACAGACAGTCGTTGACAGGCTTTGATCGTTCGTGCAGTTTGTTCGCAGCTCGGTAAGCTTCCATGACATATATCAATTTGTTTCTATTAAGAAGATTATAGGTAAAGTACACATTTAAGTGTTCGACCAACCTTCAGCTTTGCTGAACACTCCAAATATTTGACGGCCCCCAGCTGTTTGGCTAACCTCTCCCCGTGACTAAAGGTCACGGTATTTGTTCGTTCCACCCTCAGGTCATTTTGTGTTCCCACCAGCAAAAATGGAGTATTTGGACAGTGGTGTCGCATTTCTTTCAGCCACTGGAAATAAAACATATTGTCAATGCCAGTCTACCATAGGGATAAATAATATATGTAGTTAAGTACTTTCAGGAGGCCTAGCATGAACCTAGACAAATCGACACTTGCTAGAATATGAGGCCTAGCATGAATCTAGGTAAGTCGACACTAGCTATATTTGGAAGCCTAGCGTGAACCTGGTTAAGTCGACACTTGGTAAAATTGGCTAGAAGGAACTGCGGTCCATTTTGTATCAATAATAACCTTCTTACTTTTTATATTATATTACTTTTTATACACATCATTCACCAAGTATAAACAAGTCATTACCCAATTTAATTCAGAAAGAAGAATATCAAATATAATATAATTTTACTATAGAAACTTCGTAGCTCTGTTTATCTTACCAAAGTTTTGTAATTTTCCTAGTATTATATTTTTCCATCTTGCATGGTGGAGTGTCTAGTTTCTACTTTATTTCTTTTTGACATTGTTTTTGTTTAAGAGGTTGTGTTTTATTATGTCATCTATTTACTTTTTGATTTTGTTTTTTGATTATACTTTGATTTTGTTGTGTTTATTTAGATGTTCTTTGTAAAAAAATAAGAAAATAACATGTAAAAGCCCAGCCGGGCGTAAATTTATAAATAAATATTCTTCTTCTAATATGTTTTTATTGTTGTAGTTAGTTTTAATAATTAAAATAATTTTCAAAGTTATAGTATATGAATGTAACCCATGACGTCGCCAATCACCAGTCTCAAAAGAGCTAAAAAAATTTCAACCGGCGCTGTATCTTATATTGGAGTCCAGACATTTTTTATTCTTAAGATTACAAGCTTTTAACATGAAAGAACACTGGGTACTATGTTATCATCTGTCACTAATGTTATCGTATTGAATCAAAGTGCATCCACGACCGCACCTGATAAGCAATTTATCGGTGTTTAAAATCCTGCATTAAAATATTTTCATTGGTTCAAATGTGAATGTGGACCAGAGTTGCCAATGCATGCACTCTAAAATACCCCCAAGAGATGGAGAGATTTTCAAATTCACCACAAAATCCACTACCTCCAAAATGAAACCAAATTCTATTGAAATTTGTATTATTATTTACTATCTACATAGTTATTTTCGGATTTTCCCTTTGATTCAGGCATTATAACTAAATATAAGAACTTTCTCACAATTATTGTAAATATTTTTTTTCAATATAGTTGCATAATCTAGAATCTCCGTATTTTCTCCACCATAAGATTCTCCCTGCAAAAAACCCTATTCTTGAAAATCTTAGAAATTCCCCACAATTCGGTAAATTCTCCACAAATAATTAGAAACCCTGATGTGGAATGTGGATGTTGTAGACAATGTAGACCATGGATATAGATTACTTACGTAGACTTGTTCAGGTTCAGTCGTACCAACCAAACTGTGTGTGTTAATAGGATCGTATTTTATTAGTTTTTAAATGACGTTTTATAAATTCTACATATAATACCACCGCATATATTGAGTACATGGTACAACCATCAGGAAAATTTAGTTAGATGGAATGATAGCCTATCCGAAGCAGCTAAACAAGTATCCATACAAGTACAAAACGAGAATCCGATGCTATATTGCCGGGGTATATATGAACAATATCAGTTATGCAGACGACATGGTCATAATGGCCCCATCGGTAAGAGTAATGAGGAAGCTTCTGGCGTGTGAGCCAATATGCTCGCCAGGAGATTCAACAGGTACAGTTCTCCGGTCGAAGAAGCAACTATTCCAGACATACTGCATGAGCTTTTACACTAGCGAACTATGGACAAGGTACAACACACTCCGAGTACAGTATAACCAGGCATGCAGGACGCTGCTGGCGATGCAGCGCCTCACATGTGTCCGCAGAAGGAAGGGTGCATGGGTTTGCTGCTTTGATGCGCCACAGAGTACTAAATATGTTTACCATTTTATTTTATTTTTAATTCATTATCATGTAATTTATTTAGATGTATGCTGTTATATTAACAGAGTATTGCACTCACCGCTCTGTTCTGCTAAAATAAACAAACATTTTTATTATTATTACATTATTAACTTATATCTACAGAATCAGCGTTTTTTATTGATCTATATGAATACATACTTTTTAATCCATAATATTTTTCACTCCAGTTCCTTATTGGAAGTCTAGCATGAACCTGGTTTAGTCGACCCTTGCTAGTATTGGAGGCCTAGCATGAACCTAATTAAGTCGACCCTTGCTAGAATTGGAGGTCTAGCATGAACCTAGTTAAGTTGACCCTTACTACAGTTGGAGGCTCACCATGAACATTTCTACAACACTTGCTAGTAATTAGCTTTATTTAATTACCTTTGACATCGACTGAGGGCTGCTTTTTTTGCAATTTTTTTGATACATACAGGTACATATATAATTATACAAAACATAAGACGGTAACAAGAAAATCCCACAAATGCGAAGCCTGTGCGTGGGCATAAGTTATGTATTCAAAACAATGGTGGTTAAATAAAGAAAAAAATATATATATGTATATAGTTAAATTAATATGATTTTACTGGAGTTTTTGCGTATTCAATAAAAAAAGCAGTTAAAGTTGAAGTTAAAAAGAAGTTAATTTTTTTAAATGTAGACGGCAGTGGCATATTTTAGTTATCATATTCGTAGAACAAATTATTGAAAAAATTCTCTCACTTCCAGATTTTTTCTTACCCAGCTTTTAACATTTATTTTATACGAGATTAGGTTTTGACACATTTTGATGGAACTCGGCAAGGAATTAAACAATTTTGGGCCAATATAGTTAATGTGTCTTTGGGCTAGTCTAGTATTGCAGTGAGGCACTGTGTACACCCATATGGTGTGTCTCTGGCTAGAACGATTTGGATTTTTCCAGAAATTATAAGGACGAGTGTATATAAATTTAATACATTGTACACAGTAGATCCGCCTTAGTTCCATAATATCAGTTTCCTGAAACAATTGATCGGTGGGATATGTCTTGGTCTTCTGGTGCATTATCTTAATGATAGACTTCGTTTTTGTATGTTCCTCCCCAGGCGATTATTCCGTAGGAAATTAATGAAAATGCATCATAAACAATGCTTAGTTATAAAGATCGTCCAAACTCTAAATAAAGTTGTCTACATTACGCTTATCGAAGCGTCATTTTAACACGGGAAAATGGAGAATCAACAGATATTGAGGATTATTTTAAATATTGGTAAAAAGAAATCACCAAATGCCTAATCAATTTTTTAAAAATTTAGGGGAATAATGTATGTATATTTTTTCTTCCAACGGGCGAACAATATAATGTTTTCAACTGTCAAATGTCAAGAATGTCGTCGGCGATTAGCAGCTGTGAGGGTAGTAGGTAGTAGTACATTATATTATGATATACATACCCGCTCTTTAACATTATCAAATGATTCTGGAATGGCAATAGAGCAGCAGATGAGGAATACGTCAGTTTTGGGATAAGCCAGGGGACGAAGCCTGTCGTACTCTTCTTGGCCTGAAAGATAAATACAAGAGGATTTTTTAATATACAGTGTGACAAAAATAATAGAAGAGAAATGGATGGCTTATGGATTTGGGTTGCTTTAAGGTATCCAAGTTTTTTAACCGAACGGCTAATTTATCAATTTTCAATTTGTTCGCGGGCCGCAAGTGCTAGGGTACATACAGCCCGACATGGTTAACTGGTGTCGCAAATCATTTCATATTTTCTAAAACTGTTCATTTTTTAAAGTAATCATAAAAAGAAAAAAAAGGAAAGCCGCTGATGATTTTTATTTATCTCCAAGGTAAACCAATAATTCGGTCGATTTTAACATTCTGAAATAATCAAACAAAAGTTTGGTGCGAAACACTTTCGTATAGGTACATGTTTTGTAATATAGATTTAGAAAAGTTAAATATTTGATCACAGCACCCGGAAATCTGAACGATTAAAAATATCAAAACTTTTTTCAGAAAAATAATTAGGTAACGTAACTACTCTTATAAAACGGAATCCATGCAAAATATCAATCATAACGGACACAAATAAAGCGCAAAAATGTAGAAATGTTGCTAGGTTCAAGGCCAAATCAATTAATTTAATAATTCGTTCGGAGAGTTAAACAAAATTTAGTCAGAAAGATGTAAATAAAATGTAAACCTGTGAAATCAATAAAAACTTTGAAGAATGATTAAACTGTTGCGGTTTGTGGGCTGCACGTAATGGGCTTGTGGGCCGCACGCGGCTCATCTCTGCTGTAGATGGCAACACCCAGAACATTCAAATGAAAAGGGTGTAATTTTGAAAAAATATATACTATGAATCAAGTCCAAGTGCATATTTTCATTGTACGTATTGTTAAGGTGACCATTCGTACAGGTTTTAACCATTACGGAAGGGAGTAGTTTTTTTCTGGTCCTCAGCCCGGTTACTCGTGACATTTTTTTTCTTATACAGGGTTTTGCAAAACAGCCAGTGCAGTTTTGAAGAACCGGTCATCTTCAGAACTTGATGCATAAAACGGCATGATGTACCGAATTTTAAAAAAAAAAACATAACCGAGTTGTTGAACACGAGAACGAATCGTAGAAGTAATCCGTTTTTTATGTTGACATTTTATGTTGTGTGCCGAAGAGATCAATGATTCTAGTTTCTCGGAGCATCTTGACGCCTGTGCTCCAAGGATTGCAGTCCGTTTATTAAGAAAGGAGAAACAACGTTGTTTTTCAGGTATTTTAGGGCTCCAGACTAGAGGTGGCTACCAAATTCAACAATGGGGCGCACTTGCGATTGGTACAGGGTCTGCGGTTGTTTACTATTAAAGTATCTGTATGCCCTGTACAGTAAGCACAGCTTATGAGAGGCTAACTTGACTCTGGCTTTGATGGAGCCACCGTGCCTGAGCTGGTAACTTAGAGTTACACCAAGCATATCAATGAAAGGCACTTTGGGAAGGTTGTTTCCAAAGATATTAGAAGACTAATATCTTTGGTTGTTCCGTTGAAGGACACTAGATTGTTATTTCTATATTTTTAAAACATAATCAGGCATGATTGGACCATTGAAACATTAAATTCGACTAGGTTATTCTTACCCAAAGAGGTAACTATCCACTCTCTCACTGCTACAAAGCCCTCCGAGATCTTGAAGTTTGTGTATCCTTTGGGGACCTGTCAAACGAAAGCTATCACGGACGCTACTGTAATCCGCGTAACAATGATTTTGTGCACATAATAAGAGATTATTGATGTGCAACAAAAACAAAGACGGAGGCAGATCCCTGTGGGACGCCAGCATTTATTGAAATTGAGGACGACCTTTCCCTCAAATAGTCGGCAATCTAAGTGCACAAGGATGCGGGAAGTCCACAAAAAGGCAGTTTGTTGAAAAATCCTCGATGCCAAACCCAATCAAAGGTCTTGGAAACATCCAGTGCAACTGTTTGGGTGTCACCGTAATGTACCTCACATTCGCGAGAAGATCACCGCACGAGCGGTTCCGCCAGAATCCGTATTGTCGGTCCTTACTACAGTGTTTTCCAATAAGAGGTGTTATTTTGAATAGCCCGCTATTTCGGTAGATGTTACTTTTGTAGCTGTCATTTTTTGACATTTGACAAGTAGAAACTACGCCATTAACAAAAATGGAACAACACACGCTTCAACAACGCTTTGAAATTATTAAAA
Source organism: Hesperophylax magnus (assembly GCA_026573805.1). Taxonomy (NCBI): domain Eukaryota; kingdom Metazoa; phylum Arthropoda; class Insecta; order Trichoptera; family Limnephilidae; genus Hesperophylax; species Hesperophylax magnus. The sequence goes on along the minus strand of JAIUSX010000150.1, from coordinate 2,270,004 downwards.
TTCACTTGATTGAATCAAATGCAAATCATCGCCCTTGAGGTGTTTTTGCACAAAAACGGCGCTATACAAGTTATCCAAGTATTATTATTATTATCTTGAGTGATGAGGCCCATTTCCACCTCGGTGGCTTCGTCAACAAGCAAAATTGTCGCATCTAGGGCTCGGAAAACCCAGGAGTTATTGTTGAAAAGCCTCTTTATCCTCAACGTGTGACTGTTTGGTGCGGTTTATGGTCCGGCGGAGTCATTGGACCTTACTTTTTCGAAATGACGCTGGAGCAACAGTTACAGTGAATGGATTGCGATATCGAGAGATGATTAATGATTTTTCATGGCCAAAATTGGATGGTATTGATTTGGACAACGTTTACTTTCAACAAGACGGCGCTACGTGCCACACAAGCAACGAAACAATTGATCTTTTACGATTGAATATCAAAATAACACCTCTTATCGGAAAAGCCTGTAGTTTTGTTCTTCTTGAGGTATGTGAGCAGTTTGTCTTTGATGACATGTTCTATCACCTTGAATGGGGTGGTAGTTGGCCAGGTTGGAGCGGTCACCCATTTTTGGAATTGGGTGAATGACTGCTCAACCAGAGGGAGCCAGGATGAGGCAATTTTTGATGTGAAACTTCTTTTGGCACGCCTAGGGGGGTAAAACCCGACTCTTGCGTAGACAACACTCTTGCATGGAACGACACGTCATTCCACCAGTCGTGACTTATCGGCTCTTTCCGCCCGGCCGCCATAACTCCTATTAACTCCATATATTTTAATAATAATAAAATAATTAGTTTACCATCAGAAAAATGGTTCACTATCATTTTACTTCCATCGATAAAAATCAATTTCAATGTTTCACATCAATCAGACGTCGTGTGACTGTTTGAAATCTCCGATTGAACTCAATGAGATAGGTCATGAACCGCCACTGCTCCTCAGTTATTTTATTTATTGTTGGGAAGTAAGAGCTTCATAGATGCACTCACAGATGGCAGTGCATAGAGCTTGCGTGGAAGTCCACGAGATGGAGCCAGTGGCCAGTAGTCGCCAGGGCCAGTAGGAAGGCTCCTAGAGAAACTTACTGTTTCAGATTCAAATTAGCCAGCTTCTAGTTAGGTCGACTATCGAGTCACCTTTATAATACGCGGAGTAATAATAAATCCCTGATTAATCTAAAAGAACCAATTATTTATAAACTCATTCCAGGACGAGTTGGAGACCTGTCTGTACGAACACAACAGCTGGCGCAGCCGTAGGATTAATCGGTAGATTTTTTTTTGCTGTCACACGACAGCAGAAAGTTAAACCAGGAGCGAGGGGGCTAAAGTCACGGACGTGACTTGCAATATTTTTTTTCTCTTCGTGGAGAAGAGAAAGAGTGCAATGGATCTCTAGGCCAAGGATCGGCGTAGTAATTTTCTGTTCCAGCGGCAAATTACTAAACCAGGATAAAACCAGGAAAGAACCAGGAAGGAACCAGACCAGGAAAACACAATTTTTCACGGCCAAAGCGAGCGGTGACTCAAAAAAATGGATCGAGGACTAACCGAAGGAGGACTTATTTGGACAAGGGGCCCAAGAAGAGATCCGGAGATAAGTAGCCTTATTTTTTTGTGGAGGAAATAGTTACTTTTTTTTAAACTTTTTATTGTGGTCTGTTTTTCTTTGTGGATATGGAGTCGGGCAGGATTTCGTGTTTTAACCATCTCGTTGGAGACTGGACGGTTTTTATGTTACGAATTGAGCAGTTTTTCGTCATAAATGATGAGAATGTTATCGCAGTTAAAAATATGGCTTTTTTGTTGAATCTGTTAAAGCCAGTAACGCTCTCTTTGCTGATTAAAACATTCTGTTTTTAAAGAACGAGAAATATTTTTTGCAACAAAACAGGAGATTGGGGAACCGATTAGAGATTTTGCAGTCGGAGTACGGTCATTGTCAAGTTTTTGTGAATTCGAGATTAGAGAAGAATCTTGTAGACATTTTTGCTGTCGTTTTGCTACTTAAATTATCTCTTGGGGAACTTGAAGAATTAGCCACTAATATTTTGGTGTTAGACATCGCTAGTAATTCGGTAAAGTCGGAGAGTCATCATTAATAAAGGTTCCAACAGTAAACATCCAGTTTCCAAAAAACCAGGAGTCGCTGACACGTCTCCCGTTAGGAAGGCGAAGTTTTTATCCTCGTCAGGCGGTAATTATAATGTACCACCGGGTGCAAAATTGCCGTGCCGAATTTGCAAGAAAACGGGTCATGGTACCCCGTTTAGAGTAGACATTCTAATAAATAATTTAAGATTTTGGGCGATGGTCGATTCGGGATAATCGTTGTGGGTAATGCAAGCGGAAATCTTTAACCGTCATTCTGGTTCGGTAAAATTATTGCCAGATAACCGTGTTATTTCGGATTACGCAGGGAACGCGTTGAAAGTTATTGGCAAAGCAATTTTCGAGGTGAGGTATAAAAGTAAAAACATGAATGTCACATTCATTATTGTTGCTGGGGGTACTCAGTTAATTGTAGGTAGAGATTTCATGGATATATTTGGTTTAGAAATTGCGTCGGTGCAAAATACCATTAATTCGGTGGATCCGGAGAAGCAGAATAGAGATAATGTCATTTGCTAATTTCCGGAAGTTTTCTCGGACAATTTAGGTAAATTTAATAAATTCAAGGTGTTTTGGAAGGTAAATAAAGACTCGAGTCCAATTTTTTTAATGCTAGACCGGTTCCTTTTTCAATCAAAGGGAATATTGAAGCCGAATTAAAGGTGATAGTAAAAGACGGTATAATTTCACCAGTAACGAGTTGTGAATTTGCTTCCCCAATAGTATCGATAGTTAAAAAGAATGGTGACATTAGAATTTGCCTACAAACGAACTCTTAACTTGATTACAAATTTAGAAAAATATCCGCTTCCCAAGATAGAAGAGGTCATTCATAAGATTAGTTCAGGTAAATTTTTGCAAAACTAGATTTGAAACAAGCCTACTGTTAATTAGAATTGGCAATAGAGGAAAAGAAATGAATTGAGACTCCCCTTTAGGAAAAAAACACAGAGTCAAAAGTCATTGATGTACGGAGCGTTGAAGATATTTGGAGAGCTACCAGAAGAAATAAAATCAGAAGAAAACATAAAAACATTTAAAATTAAATTACGAAAATATGTGATTGATTCATTTTAAATGTGTTACTATAATTATATGTATATAAGGATTGTATTAGGACATAGATAACTATATACCTACTTAAAATACCACAATAAACAATAAGATCACTGTAAAAAATTTACATGCATTAATCGCATTTAGGGTTATTCTAGTATAACAGGCTGGTTTTTGCGAGGATAATCGCGAGTTGTCTACAGGGGTTGAGATGCATAGCTTTTTATTTAGATGACATTATTATTTCAGGGGTCAGCGAGCAGGATCTCTATAATATTATTCACGCGGTTTGTAATCGGTTAAGGGAGTGTGGCTTATGTGTTATCACGGAGAAATGTCAGTTGTTTGTAAAAACAATCGACTTTTTGGGTTAGGTGATTTTCAACCACAAACTGATAAATTAGAAGCAATTAAAGAGGCACCGTATCCGTCAGATGCTTCACAATTAAAAAGTTTATTAGGTTTTTTTAATTTCTATCGAAATTTCAATCCGAATATCTCATCAATTTGCGAACCGTTACATGACCTGCTAAAAAAATACTAAATTTGAGTTCGATCAGGCATGTGACGCAGTGAACAAGATTAAATATCTAATGAGTAATAACAGAATACTCACAAATTACTTCCCTCAGATGCAAGTTGCTCGAGACTAGGAGCGTCTTTGTTTCGTGTTTTTGCGGATGGAACGATGAGACCAATTTCATTTGCGTCGAGAAGTTTAACGAGTGTGGAAAAAAATATAACATCCTTGATTTGGAAACATTGGCTCTTGTTTTTGGATTGAACAAGTTCTTTCGGTATTTGTTCGGAAGGGATTTACACTATGTGTAGACATCTAGGAGAGAATAAACATATACCTGTGTTAGCAGCAAATCGGTTACAACGTTATGGCATCATTTTAGCTGGGTTTTCATACAAGATCGAGTACGTCAAATCAGCCAATAATCATGCAGATTTTTTATAGCGGCTTCCGTTAGAAACTTCTGAGGAAAAATTTGAAGACGATCAAGGAACGGATTTTGTATGCTGTATAGAGAAGTGCAAGCACTTAGATGTAAAGCGTATAGTCGCTACAACAGAGTCCGATACAAAAGTTCAAGAGATTTTAGGGCATCTGCGTGGCGGATGGCCCAAGAGAGTTAATCGGGATAGTTCCTTATGGAAATTTTGGGTAAAAAGGAACGAATTATCTACTGTCAACGATTGTTTGTTCTGGCAGCATATAATTGTAATTCCTAGTTCGCTACAAAGTAAAGTGTTAGATTTACTGCCCATGACACATTCGATGGAGGTGGACATTAAATTTGCAATTTTGAAATAACCTCTATGCCGTCTACATAAGGGTTTCATGCTTTTGTATTTTGTTACCGCCCAGCGCTGGCGGTATGAAGACGTTCTTTATCTTAGTGCCGCTCTGTTCTGTGAAATTTTTTCAACTAAAATCAGTTTACGTGTAATCGTTTTTTTTTTAATTCCTAGTTTTATACAATGGGGAGGAAAGATAATAAAAAAAACTGGGTACGCTCAGTGGCCTAAAAAATATAAAACATGCTGGAATGTTTGGGTAAGTTCAAATAATTATTTTCATAATTAGGTACCTAGAAACAATAACGCAAGAAATATTTGTTTATTATATGTTATTATGTTTAGAAATCAAACAGATATACATAAAGAATAATAACAAATATACATTGCAAAATGAACGCACGATATAAAAAGTTACAATCATTATTTAAATATACAAAAAAATTACTATAAATCGGTCATAATCGATTATCGAACACGGTTAGACTATTAGGTAAGATATACTCATGGAGTAGGAATTATTTTTTATTCTTTCAATGTCTTTTGTAATGTTTTTTATCTAAATGTTTTTTACATGCCTCTACGTAATATTTCCGTAAAAAAACAATTGAAAAATACTGCTTTTTCCGAGGGAATTCTATCTGTCAATGAAAATGTACAAGTATTTTTTTACACCTAATACCTAACTATAATTATGTTTTGTAATTTATTGAATTTAGTCGATTTATATGATGATACTATTTGAAAAACAACCATGAAATAATTTCTTTGCCAAAAATTTCGAAATAACGCAGCCGAACAAAACAACGAGTGTTAAACCAATTTTAAATCTCGCGGGATTTTGCGTACCAAAGCGACGCACAGTGGTAAAATTTAACGAAATTGTAAATTATTTAGTAGTTATTTATTTGTTTCATTTACCGTATAAATTAAATAAAAACGATTTTCACCTTTTGGAGAATTCCATTTACATTTTCATTCTTAACAAAATGCGATTTATTAAATTCCGCTAATTCGGAAGATTTATGTTTTAAAATAACTTTTATTGCCAAGTTCCTACTTTCTGAGGAAATGATCAAATATAAATTTTTATTTATTAAAACCTAAACTACAGCCCAAAGAGTAGGTTTCTACTGCTAAACTATTGATGAATTTTAATTTGGTAATTTCCAATTTTTTTATTTATATTTATATATAAATATCGATATTTGCCTATGTTGTCCCAAAGAATGTCAAGCAATCGAAGTTATTATTAGTAAATTTAATTGGGGGCACCGTAAATAAAATATTTTCTATAGAAATGTGAAATATATGCACAAGTTTTGAAATTTCTTTTTAATTGCAGATCAAGACACAGAATCTGAATCAAAAGCAAAGCTCGTTATTCGAGGACACAGAATACTTGAATTTCTAAAATCATTCTCTTGTGGTGAGTGAACTATATTAATTCGTGTTATTGACTCTATATTTATTTAAGCTTTTATAATTGCCGATTTTCCATATTTCATCAATGTTTACTTAAAAAATTACTGGAATATCCTAGAACCATTTAGCAAAGATACATGCTTACGGTTAAGTGGTTTATTACCTGGGATTTTAATTGCCTTAGCCTATTGTCGGCTTATCGCTCGAGGGGAAAGTACAGAGTGATTAGACTTCTACCATTATTATGAATTTTAAAAAAATTTTACCAGTGTGCGTTTATGGGCGTAATTGGGCGTATATAATAATAATATAATACATCTGGGCTCGGCTTTCTCTCATTGGCTCTCAAGTATCCTATAACCCACCCCAATAAACCGCGCCCCTTCCGAATTCGAAGGTCACCTGGACTATGAGATCGCCTTAAGGAGTAATAATATTGAATTTTTAACTTAAGGCGATGCCATATGTAGTAATGCAAAATCATGTGTCTTTGGTTTGAAAATTTGGTCGCCTAGAAATGTTTCAGATGCTTTAATTAAATACTGCGAGTAAAATACATCTTGGCCTTTGAAATAATCGAGTATTTTTTAGATAAATCTTTTTATAAGCCCAGAAAAAAATAATGTATAAGGCCTATGAAAACTGCTTTAAAGTTCAAAATCTCCTACTTACAAACCCATTTTCGGTTATGATTTTATTGTATAATGTGGCAAATTAAGTTATTTATAAAATGAGCGAAATTTTTTTTAATGTTTATGCCTGAACATCCACAAAATAAATAAAAGGCACTTTTTGGCCATGTTTTTTTCTTGCATAAATCAAAACAGGCGGATGGTGTTGAGCGGGAATTTAAACCTTATCGCCATCTACGTAAGGGTTGTTATTGATAGCGGCTCGATTTAAAATATTACACGACGTAGTGCATCGCCTTAAAGCAATGGGCAGGCCGAGAACTCAGTAAAAACGATAAAAAAAATTCTGAAGAAGATTGTCGTTAATAATGTACTTCAATCAAATTATAAAATTAGATTATATGAATTTTTAGGTGATTATCGGAACACCCCACATTCTACGACGGGGGTCGAACCGTCCGTCCTCATGTTTGGAAGAAGGTTAAAATCAACTTTTAGTAGAGTAATTCCTAAAAGGTTCGAGGAAGTCAGAGCATCCTCAGTAGAGCGGTTAGCAAATAAGAACATTGAAAAAAGCCAATCTAATCAGATTAGGAATTTTGGTGGGGTAATTTGCAGGAATTTTCGGGTAGGTCAGGAATGTTTGGCGAGAGATTTCAGACAACCGAATGAAGGTTACTAGGCTAAAGGTATTGTCGAGAAAAGACTTGGAAAAAAATTATATTATTGAAATTTTAGGAAGTCAGATCTCTTGGAAAAGACACATAGATCAGCTGAGGAAGTATTCTGTGCATTGGAGAGATGAAATAACAGCAGACCCTACAGCGTCTGATATGTCGAAATGCTGTGTAGACGAACTGGAGACGTCATTCTTATTGAGAGGTTTTAACTGATGTTCTCCTGATTTCAGGTCTCCAAAGGGAATCAGAAGACCACCACAACTTCAGCCAACTTCTTGAGTTGGAAGGCTTCGTCCTAGACGTCCTTGAAATTACCTTCAGGAAAAATACGGCTACTTGTAAATACGACAACAGTGAACAGTGAACACTTCATAATACATACATAAAGAGCAGACTTATTGCTTGGCAGCAATTTCTATCAGCCAACCCGTATCTAGAATGTGACTCACCAGAAGTATCACAGAGAGTGACTTGCACCATTTCACCCCTGATGTTGACTCCGACACTGTAATTTTCAAACACCGTCGGGACGTATTCACGAATAAACGTGTTTTTCGCGTAGGCTATTAATAGGCAAGTCTTCCCAACAGCACCATCTCCTATCACTACACATTTCACAACTTTATTTGTGGCCATTTTCACAAAAAAACTTCAATATTGTCTCACTACAGGTTAATGTAATACCAACTCTGAAGTATAAGTTCACTCCATGAAAAAATTGTTGCGCACTGTGTAACTGTTACTTATTGAATGACTTATCTATTGTATCTCAAGAGTGATAGTGGTTTCTCCAGATAATGTATATAGATAAAAAGCAGATTTCATAATAATATTATGGAAGTAGAAAATATAACCAATGGCAGTTGTCAATTTAAATTCATGGATGAATTGACTGATCCCCATGGGTTTTTTTGGTTCATGAACGATACTCTCAGTATCGCCCTGGTATCTCACCATTCACAATCGAAACTTTGCATGAAATGACTGGTCAGTGGCTGAGTTGGCATAGCGTTTAGTTCCCAGCCAGGCGTCGTGAGTTCAATTACTCGACTGGCTAAGTCATCCATTACGAAACTTTGCATGAAATGACTGGTCAGTGGCTGAGTTGGCATAGCGTTTAGTTCCCAGCCAGACGTCCTGAGTTCAATTACTCGACTGGCTAAGTCATCCATTACGAAACTTTGCATGAAATGACTGGTCAGTGGCTGAGTTGGCATAGCGTTTAGTTCCCAGCGAGGCGTCGTGAGTTCAATTACTCGACTGGCTAAGTCATCCATTATGAAACTTTGCATGAAATGACTGGTCAGTGGCTGAGTTGGCATAGCGTTTAGTTCCCAGCCAGGCGTCGTGAGTTCAATTACTCGACTGGCTAAGTCATCCATTATGAAACTTTGCATGAAATGACTGGTCAGTGGCTGAGTTGGCATAGCGTTTAGTTCCCAGCCAGGCGTCGTGAGTTCAATTACTCGACTGGCTAAGTCATCCATTATGAAACTTTGCATGAAATGACTGGTCAGTGGCTGAGTTGGCATAGCGTTTAGTTCCCAGCCAGACGTCCTGAGTTCAATTACTCGACTGGCTAAGTCATCCATTATGAAACTTTGCATGAAATGACTGGTCAGTGGCTGAGTTGGCATAGCGTTTAGTTCCCAGCCAGACGTCCTGAGTTCAATTACTCGACTGGCTAAGTCATCCATTATGAAACTTTGCATGAAATGACTGGTCAGTGGCTGAGTTGGCATAGCGTTTAGTTCCCAGCCAGGCGTCGTGAGTTCAATTACTCGACTGGCTAAGTCATCCATTATGAAACTTTGCATGAAATGACTGGTCAGTGGCTGAGTTGGCATAGCGTTTAGTTCCCAGCCAGGCGTCGTGAGTTCAATTACTCGACTGGCTAAGTCATCCATTATGAAACTTTGCATGAAATGACTGGTCAGTGGCTGAGTTGGCATAGCGTTTAGTTCCCAGCCAGACGTCCTGAGTTCAATTACTCGACTGGCTAAGTCATCCATTATGAAACTTTGCATGAAATGACTGGTCAGTGGCTGAGTTGGCATAGCGTTTAGTTCCCAGCCAGGCGTCGTGAGTTCAATTACTCGACTGGCTAAGTCATCCATTATGAAACTTTGCATGAAATGACTGGTCAGTGGCTGAGTTGGCATAGCGTTTAGTTCCCAGCCAGGCGTCGTGAGTTCAATTACTCGACTGGCTAAGTCATCCATTATGAAACTTTGCATGAAATGACTGGTCAGTGGCTGAGTTGGCATAGCGTTTAGTTCCCAGCCAGGCGTCGTGAGTTCAATTACTCGACTGGCTAAGTCATCCATTATGAAACTTTGCATGAAATGACTGGTCAGTGGCTGAGTTGGCATAGCGTTTAGTTCCCAGCCAGACGTCCTGAGTTCAATTACTCGACTGGCTAAGTCATCCATTATGAAACTTTGCATGAAATGACTGGTCAGTGGCTGAGTTGGCATAGCGTTTAGTTCCCAGCGAGGCGTCGTGAGTTCAATTACTCGACTGGCTAAGTCATCCATTATGAAACTTTGCATGAAATGACTGGTCAGTGGCTGAGTTGGCATAGCGTTTAGTTCCCAGCCAGGCGTCGTGAGTTCAATTACTCGACTGGCTAAGTCATCCATTATGAAACTTTGCATGAAATGACTGGTCAGTGGCTGAGTTGGCATAGCGTTTAGTTCCCAGCCAGGCGTCGTGAGTTCAATTACTCGACTGGCTAAGTCATCCATTATGAAACTTTGCATGAAATGACTGGTCAGTGGCTGAGTTGGCATAGCGTTTAGTTCCCAGCGAGGCGTCGTGAGTTCAATTACTCGACTGGCTAAGTCATCCATTATGAAACTTTGCATGAAATGACTGGTCAGTGGCTGAGTTGGCATAGCGTTTAGTTCCCAGCCAGGCGTCGTGAGTTCAATTACTCGACTGGCTAAGTCATCCATTATGAAACTTTGCATGAAATGACTGGTCAGTGGCTGAGTTGGCATAGCGTTTAGTTCCCAGCCAGGCGTCGTGAGTTCAATTACTCGACTGGCTAAGTCATCCATTATGAAACTTTGCATGAAATGACTGGTCAGTGGCTGAGTTGGCATAGCGTTTAGTTCCCAGCCAGGCGTCGTGAGTTCAATTACTCGACTGGCTAAGTCATCCATTATGAAACTTTGCATGAAATGACTGGTCAGTGGCTGAGTTGGCATAGCGTTTAGTTCCCAGCCAGACGTCCTGAGTTCAATTACTCGACTGGCTAAGTCATCCATTACGAAACTTTGCATGAAATGACTGGTCAGTGGCTGAGTTGGCATAGCGTTTAGTTCCCAGCGAGGCGTCGTGAGTTCAATTACTCGACTGGCTAAGTCATCCATTATGAAACTTTGCATGAAATGACTGGTCAGTGGCTGAGTTGGCATAGCGTTTAGTTCCCAGCCAGGCGTCGTGAGTTCAATTACTCGACTGGCTAAGTCATCCATTATGAAACTTTGCATGAAATGACTGGTCAGTGGCTGAGTTGGCATAGCGTTTAGTTCCCAGCCAGGCGTCGTGAGTTCAATTACTCGACTGGCTAAGTCATCCATTATGAAACTTTGCATGAAATGACTGGTCAGTGGCTGAGTTGGCATAGCGTTTAGTTCCCAGCCAGGCGTCGTGAGTTCAATTACTCGACTGGCTAAGTCATCCATTACGAAACTTTGCATGAAATGACTGGTCAGTGGCTGAGTTGGCATAGCGTTTAGTTCCCAGCCAGACGTCCTGAGTTCAATTACTCGACTGGCTAAGTCATCCATTACGAAACTTTGCATGAAATGACTGGTCAGTGGCTGAGTTGGCATAGCGTTTAGTTCCCAGCCAGGCGTCGTGAGTTCAATTACTCGACTGGCTAAGTCATCCATTACGAAACTTTGCATGAAATGACTGGTCAGTGGCTGAGTTGGCATAGCGTTTAGTTCCCAGCCAGGCGTCGTGAGTTCAATTACTCGACTGGCTAAGTCATCCATTATGAAACTTTGCATGAAATGATTTGTTAGTGGCTGAGTTGGCATCCGAGTTCTGTTTCAGTGATAGATCAAGCAGCAAAACCCTCGAATTATAAGCTCTGGTGTCTTGAAATTCACAGAGATTTTTCTGCATCCAATATCCATATCCAAAAATAAAGCGTCAGCTTGCCCTTTTTAATGACGCATAAGTACATTCGAAAATTTGACTTTGAAGTTTCTCATGGACAGCAAAAACAAACCAAAACTTAGCAATAGCTACACGCAGAGTGAGGAAATGAAGATTGTGGATTTCAGAACATCATCCGGCAATGAAATGGTATTTCTTACATTGGAAAATGGTTAGAAAAAACTTTTGTCATTCAATATTTGGATGTAATTGACATGCACACCCTTTCGCCGTCTGTGTAACATGATATTATCGTCCATTACTTCTGCCCATTCCACTATATCTAAATATCTTCATTTTCGCTGTCCATATAAATATAATTTAACATAATTAAATTGGTAATAAAATTGGCAATACGCAAACAATAAAATTGAAACTAGAGTGCAAACCGAATGACGTTTGACATTTCTCTGTATTTTTTCACTCTGTTGACACTTTTTTATTACTAGTCCTTTACTGAGCCGAGTTTAATTCAGTCGTTTGGTTCCCCTAGCTTGATCAATGCTTTATTGAGTGTAGTTGTGCATTTGAGCAATGTTGAGACAAAATTTCTGCTCAACCATAGAATAAAGAACACAAGAAATTCCACTTGGATGTGTTTCGTGATCCAAATATTTGGCCAATCGGGCCTGAAATTTCCAATACAAAACTGTTGATCACCATGATTATGAAATTAAAATGGGATGGAGATCTACGATGTCAGAAGAGTGTAAGAAAGACAGAGCGCATGTAAACTAGATTCTAAATGATCTAGTTTTCTTCTTTATTCTATGGACTCAACAGTGAATCAGTAGGGTTGGAAACAATGGACATAAAACAAGATGTTACATTGTTTGTTTCATATTATTCTATTATTGTTGAAAAATAAAAATATGCACCTACCTATTCCAAAAAGAAAAAAGGTGAAATTCAGACTGAGCTACAGTGACTACAGATCTACAAACTTATATGTGCAGGTGGCCAAAATAAGAACTAACTAAATACTTAGTAGTAGCCGTAGATAACAGAAACAAAGAGGATATGGTATGGGAGTGTGCCAACTGTCACTGAGTTATGACCAATCTGCACAGCTCTATCGGGGTTAAGGTAGAAACCAAGGCGAGGCATAGCTGATTTGCAGTAGTGTGGATGAACAATGTTGGCGACACGCTTTAGGCGCATGGTTTCATACATTTAATGGTTCATGCCCCATCTCCCTTGTTCACTCATCTATGATAGTAATACACAAAAGGAATTTCTACAAAATTTCAAAATGCACTTTGAGATGTGTTATATTATTTATTCACGTATCAAAACAGTACAAAAACTTGAAATTGTTTAAATTCCCTTATTTCCAGAATTAGAATATTATAAAACAATAATTCACTGCTGCAAACACATGATAAAATGTAGAATGGCGTGGCAGCAGTACATTCTCTTTGTACATGGAGATACTTACAAGCGACTACACTTTCGTGCGCGTAGCAAACGCACCGCTCTTTAGTACCCGCCATACTATTTTGCAAGTGTTCGTACACGGGTCGACTACGGGTTTGATATCAGTTGCACGCTACTGACAGTGCTGGTAGCACGTTATGCGAGTTGCGTTCCTATCTACTACTCGTTTGACAGAAATGGTGTCCGAAAATGAATTGAAAGTTAAATTCATTCTGAAGGTGGAAAAATTTACATGTTTATATGACTATAATTTACCCGAATGCGTTAGAAATTTATACCAATTTGAGAGGCAGATATGGGTACCGCCGCCCTGGGAATCATTCATTGAATAAGCAACACCTCTCCCATAGGTCACCCCAAGCACTTTCATGAGGTGAGGATTATCTAGGTGTTGGCGGCGGATGCGTCTGCCCACCTACTGTGTGGCAGACAGGATTTGGAGAGATCGGATTTGGTTGAGGGGGTCTTTTTATCTCTCCAGCAGGACTCTCTCGACCCATCACCTTGCACTGCAGTGGGAGGGATGAATTCAAACATCCGTCACTCCTGGACACACTGACCCCCAGATTCCTACCCACCCCTCACACCTTTTTCCTTCCTTGATCTTCATCTCCTTAAAAAAATCCTCCACACAGCATCCCCAAAGACGACATAGACCCTGGGGGAAATTATTTTCCTCAGAGCCTCCTGTGTCGAACTAATGTAAAAAAAAAAATTCAGGTAGCGTCGTGTACAAAAACCAGCATCAAAAAGTAGCATATCAGTAGGCTACTTATGGTTGCAACACAGTCACGTAGCTTCTAAGTATCTCCAAGTATGAAGGGCCTAATAATACTGCTGGTAAAAAAGAAATCTTTTCCCCGTAAATGTTTTTTCAATTTACTTCTATAAGGTTGAGGTTTAAAATTTTCGCCATTTTACCTAAAACCTTTCGACTCTTTGGCCCCAAACAGGCCGAGAAATCGATAATTTGTTAAAAAAAATAATCATTTCCATAGGTATTTGAAATGTTTTACGAATTTGACCCGAAGTAAGCATACTGACACCTCCATAACACACTTCTATCAGTTATTGTTGAAATGATAACAACAATATAAGACTAGTGCTGCCATCTATGTATTTAATATGTAAACTTATATGAAATAAATGTAAGTCTATTCTCCATCTTTGATAAAACAGCGTTTCATTACAGGTTATGGGCCGTTCGCTTATAAATCTTCGCGATTTTGTTATTTTTTTTGTTTGACCAGTATAAAAAACACGATTACAAAACGCGATTGAACTGTGTCGTGACGGATTGTTATAATAAAAGTGTACAACTTTAGTATATCGCAGTTTAAAAATGTCGGCGAACTATCTTGTCAACGTACCCAAGCTAACGGGACGTGATAATTACGACATATGGTGTTTTGCGGCACAGAATTTTTTAATCCTCGAAGGCATGAAGCATTGTGTGCAGCCAGAAGTCGGGATTGAAATAAAACCTGCAGATGATGCAAAAACCAAAGCAAAATTGATTATGACAATCGACTCGTCTTTATATGTTCACGTAAAAGATGCTACATCCAGTAAAGAGTTATGGGATAAATTAAAAAAATTATTCGACGACAACGGATTTTCACGGAGAATAAGTTTGCTGAGAAATTTAATTTCGATTCGCCGAGAGAATTGCAGTTCGATGACGTCTTATGTGACGCAGATTATCGATACAGCACAGAAGCTTTCAGGAACGGGATTCGAAATTAATGACACATGGACAGCATCATTGCTACTCGCTGGTTTGCCAGATCGTTTCTCGCCGATGGTTATGGCATTAGAACATTCAGGAATTCCTATAACGACAGACTCCATAAAAACAAAATTGTTAGATATGGATTCAGCAAGTCATGACGGGAGTGAAGTTAGCGGAGCTTTAGCAATTCGTTCAACTTCAAAGTACAAAGGAAAAAATAATACGAATATGTCTATGGCCAGCAAAAGTTATGTTGGCAGCAATGGCAGCACTGGCTTGTCAAAGTCAAACGTCAACAAGCATATAAAGTGCTACAGATGTAAACAAATCGGGCATTACAAGAACCAGTGTACAAATACAGAAAATAACTTATCAAATCAGATAAATAAGGAGCGAATGCAGTCTAATGCGTTTAGCGCAGTGTTCCTGAGTGGAAATTTTAACAAAGACGATTGGTATATCGACTCGGGCGCGAGTGTACATCTGACAGCAAATGAAAGTTGGATTATAAATGCGCAGTATGAACAAGAAAAAATAATTGTTGTCGCAAACAGTGAAAAGGTGTCAGTATTGTGTTCTGGCGATGTAAAAATCATGACTAAAACAGATAATCATGAGTATGACATCATGGTGAAAAACGTATATTGTGTACCAAGTCTAACAACGAATTTATTATCTGTTAGCCAACTGATTATGAAAGGCAACCGTGTATCTTTCACTGGAAATGGTTGTTCAGTTTATAATAAAAATAACGAGTTGGTTGCTACGGCAGTGTTGGTCAATGGAGTATATAAAGTGAATTTGCTAAAACAAGACTGTTTAGCAGCATCAGTTGTGTCAGGAATGACTTGGCATCGAAGGTTAGGACACATAAACAAAGATTATTTGAATCAGATGGAAAAAGCTGTGCATGGTATGTCACTTGATAAAAAAGTTGACATAAGCAAATCTTCATGCACAACATGTTGTGAAGGCAAACAATGCCGGTTACCTTTTAAGAGCAGTGGCCAACGAAGCAGTAATCTCCTAGATATTGTGCACACAGACATATGTGGGCCTATGGAGAATGTGTCTATGGGCGGCTCGAGATACTTCTTGTTATTTGTTGATGATCATAGTAGGATGACATTTGTTTATTTCTTAAAACACAAAAATCAGGCTTTGAAGTATTTCAAGATTTTTAAAGCTCAGGTGGAAAATCAAACAAAAAAAACAATCAAAGTATTAAGGAGTGACAACGGACTGGAGTATTGCAATAAAGAATTTGATGATTTCCTGAATAGTGCCGGTGTGATTCATCAGAAAAGCAACCCTTACACCCCACAACAGAATGGATTGTGTGAACGATTTAATCGCACAATAGTTGAAAAAGCAAGATGTCTACTTTTTGATGCAAACTTAGGCAAAGAGTTCTGGGGTGAGGCCACCAATACGGCAGTGTACCTGCAGAATCGGATTGTGGCAGCGGCATTGGAAAATAAAACTCCATATGAGTTGTGGATTGGCTCCAAACCGGATATAAGTCATATCAGAGTTTTCGGTAGCACTGTGATGGTCCATGTAGCTAAAGAAAAGCGAAAGAAGTGGGATAAGAAAACAACAAAATGTATTCTCATAGGATATCCAGATAATATAAAAGGATATAGGGTCTTCAATCCAGAAACAAGGAATGTAACGACTAGTAGAGATGTGATCATCATTGAGAAGGAATCAAAATCTGAAAATTTAATGGAAGTGCAAGGTCAGAATATTGATTCAGTGGGGGATAGTAAGGAACTTGATGATACAGAACAATGTGGTCAGAATGTTGATTCAGTGGGGGATAGTAAGGAACTTGATGATACAGAACAATGTGAAATTGAACCTGTGCCTAGTCAAGAACACTCAAGTTTCATGGACAGTTCTATAGATAATGATGAAACATATGTTCCCAGTGATTATGAAGATGCAGACAGTGAGAAAGAAAGCCCGCAGTGCCGACCTAACCGGGAGAGGAAGATTCCAGAGAGGTATGGGTTATCAAATCTGTGCGTTGACAGTGAAACATATGATAATGCGGCTGGTTTGTCTCTGCATGACGCTTTAAATGGACCAGAAAAAGAACAGTGGGAGTTGGCTATAACAGAAGAGTTGCAGTGTTTCAAAGACAATGATGCGTGGGAGTTAAGTGATGCTCCAAAAGATGGAAGAGTTGTACAGTGCAAGTGGGTGCTTCGTAAAAAGTATGATAGTGAAAATAAAGTCCGCTTTCGTGCACGTTTAGTGGCAAAAGGTTTTTCACAAGTTGAAGGTGTGGACTTTACAGAAACATTTTCTCCTGTAGTGAGACATACTACATTAAGATTACTTTTTGCATTGTCAGTACAACTAAATTTGAAAACAACACATCTTGATGTAACAACGGCTTTCTTGAATGGTACACTTGAGGAAACTGTTTACATGCAAATACCAAAAGGTTTTTCTGAAAAAACACAAAATGGTCAAGTACTTAAATTAAAAAAGGCCATTTACGGGCTTAAACAATCCTCAAGAGCTTGGTATGAAAAAGTAGATGAATGTTTGTTAAGCATAGGTTATATTAGATCTAAAATAGAACCATGTATGTATACAAAAATGAAAAATCAGTTTAAAACTATTGTCGCATTGTTTGTAGATGATTTTTTTGTTTTTTCAAATGATACTAATGAAACTAAGCATTTAAAGGATGTCTTAACAAGTCATTTCAAAATAAAAGATTTAGGAGAAATAAAGAAATGTCTGGGTGTTAACATAACTGTTAACAAATCTAAGCAAACAATAATATTAAGTCAGAAAGATTATATTGATCAGCTGTTGCATAAGTTTAATATGAGCCAAAGTAAACCTGCACAGACTCCAATGGAAACAAAGTTAAATGTGTCAAAAAATGAACATTGTGTTGGTAATTTTCCATATCAACAAATAATTGGATGTCTTATGTATTTAGCGGTTCTAACCAGACCGGACATTGCATATACGGTTGGTTTTTTAAGCCAATTTAATAATTGTTATTCCAAAGAACATTGTTCTTATGTAAAAAGGTTATTGAGATACCTAAAATGTACTAAAGATTATGGTTTAAAGTATTCCGCTAGTGGAAGCTCAATATTAAAAGGGTTTGTAGATGCTGATTGGGGCGGAAACGTTATAGATAGGAGGTCATACACTGGAATTTGTTTTACTTTATCTGGTTGTGTTATATCTTGGGAAACAAAAAAACAGAATACTGTTGCACTATCTAGTAGTGAGGCTGAATATATGGCCATCACCGAAGCCTGCAAAGAAGCAATTTATTTGAGAAATTTACAATATGAAATAACTCAAAAAATGTATACTATTGATATTTTCAATGACAATCAGAGTGCGCAAAAGTTAACAGCAAATCCAGTTTTTCATAAGCGCACCAAACATATTGATATTAAATATCATTTTTGTAGAGAATGTGTAGCAAATAATATTGTAAATGTTAAGTATTTGCCAACAGCTGAAATGCCTGCTGATTTGTTTACCAAAAGTTTGGGTTCCACAAAACATTATAAATTTTTGGATAAACTAGGTGTGCAAATTGTTTAATTTAATTGTATTTATATTGTTAGTTATAGTGGGGGTGTTGAAATGATAACAACAATATAAGACTAGTGCTGCCATCTATGTATTTAATATGTAAACTTATATGAAATAAATGTAAGTCTATTCTCCATCTTTGATAAAACAGCGTTTCATTACAGTTATCCACTCAGTGTTCTATGTAAATCAAAATACTGGGGTCAGAAATAATTCAAAATTAGATTCGTTTTGTTACAGTACATAATCTAAACCTTAATAAATAATCAATAAAATTAATACATTTTATAAATATTTTTTACAAAAATATTGACTGGAAGATGTATGTAGTAGCTAAAAAAAATAATAAATAAATAAAACATTATGTTGCAGTAAATACATTCAAAAAGGACAGAATATTGAAAAAATACTTTTCCAGAGAATAAAAATCATATTTATTTATTCTATTCTGTGAAAATTTTTAACAAAAAGCTTGTCACGGAGAAAGTCTCTTATAAAGAACCAGAAAAATCTTCTTATATGGGAACCTTATAATAAGTATGTGTATTTCACGGTAAAAACATAATTTCTTCAGCCAAAGTACAATATTTGAAAAGGCATTTTGATAATAAATAAAAAATTTTAATTTCTTAGAAATGCATTTGGTAAAATTACTTTTTTATGTGATACATAGTGAAGTTCTCACATATAATAAAAAATAAATCAAACATATTAAAGTTCACAAAGTAACTGCATAGATGGTCTTAACTAAAGACAAAAATTGCAATAAGGGATACAAAAACATGTGTGTTAAATTAAATAAGGTTTAGGTGTAAACTCCCAACACGTTTGATACAAAAAAACATGTGTGTTAAATTAAATAAGGTTGAGGTGTAAACTCCCAACACATTTGATATTAAAAAACATGAGTGTTAAATTAAATAAGGTTGAGGTGTAAACTCCCAACACATTTGATATTAAAAAACATGAGTGTTAAATTAAATAAGGTTTAGGTGTAAGCTCCCAACACGTTTGATACAAAAAAACATGTGTGTTAAATTAAATAAGGTTGAGGTGTAAACTCCCAACACATTTGATATTAAAAAACATGAGTGTTAAATTAAATAAGGTTGAGGTGTTTAAAACTCCCAACACATTTGATAACCATCAAATCGAAAATAACAGCACCATTTAAAAATATTGGCACTTGAATGCTTTCTTTTTCGCTGACTCTTATTATCATTTTAACTTTAAATTAAATTATGATCAGTGAAAATCGATTGAAAAACTGACTTTTATGGTTGACAGCTGATCACAATTGGATCAAAGGCCGAAAATCGAAATTATAATTGGTGCCGATCGTGGATTTGATGGTCATCAAATGGGAAGGAATTTGAAACACACCTAAACAGTCTATATCAGAGAGTTACATGTTAGCACACATTTAACTTGGTTTTAAGTTTAAATTATGTACAAATAAGTAATAATACAATATGAAGTATAAATATTACAACACTACCTAGTATTAGTATGTAACCATAAAATGCAGTGTGAGCTAAGTTATTAATCAAAAAACATAATGCAATAAATATGCAGAATAAATTGATAAAAAAGATTGTGCAGTGTGTTAGAAGCAGCTTTGGATGTCAGTAGAAAAATAACTATTTCAGGGTTCAAGTTGGCTAAAGTCATTTAACATTGTGGGAACTGCTAGCGTATTTCATTATTACTTTCTGGCTAGGTCTACCATCTGGTAACACTAAAAGCTGTTTTTGAAAGGTTATTATTAGAAATATACATATAAGTTTTTTAAATTTAAGAAGGCAAATGTGATAAAGTTTTAAAAGTAATTGCGTTTTTTATCTAAAATTAAGCTAAAATAACTGATAAACAAAAAATACACTTTTTTGACAAAATTACGTTCGGAACTTTTGGTTGAATAGAGGGTGGGCATTTAAATTCTTCTGTGGTTAACTTCTATATTTGGAAACAAAGCTTGGCGTTTTTTCTTTCTGACTCCGTTTAATTCATATTTCTAACTATGAGGGTAAGGGAGACAACGATTTCCATGTGACCATATGAGCTGTCCCCAAAAGTCAACAAATTGACTATGGGTTAAAAAACCTTTTGTTATTGTATATATATTTGAATTATATAAAAATAAACTTTGAACTATAGTTGTATACTTCATAACACAACTATGGTCAATGTTTTCGTGTGCGTGGGTGTTTGAACTACAGTTGTGGCTTGCGACCGGTAACCAGGCAACTCAGGACAGTGGGAATTCAACACACTCTTCAGAAGTGATATGAAGTCATGACAAGTGATAAAAAAACTAGGTTAAATAGGTTGGGTTTTTACAAAGATATTAGAAGAACGAGATGTGCTATGAGCAGTTCATACTGTGTGGAATTGTTTTGCCGAGTGTTGCCGGTTTTGTTCACCAATACTACTGCACACCTTCGCTTACGCTAAGGTATCCGCACTAATACATAGAACAGATTTCTGTGCGTACACGTCCCGATACCGTTCAAAGTACCCTAATTAGGTAGTACTCCGCCTACTGTCCGGCAACCAACATAGCATATCTCGTTCTTCTAATATCTTTGGGTTTTTATACAAAAAAACTTTTAATGACTTTATTTTAAATATCACTTTTTTAAAGTATGTCAAATTGTCACTGTGCTGAGTTGCCATAGAACCGTAAGACAATAGTTGTGCAAAATTACGGTACCAATAACACAAGTAAATTTAAGAAAGAAATAAAATAAAAATATAAAGGTGTAATTACAAATTAATAAATAAAATTATAATACTTTTCACAACATACATAAAAGATTATTATGCGTTCATTTAAAATCTTTGGTGATATCATAGACTTAGGTGACCCAAAAGAGGTGCATTATTATGTATTTTGATATACATAATGCAAATAGAGCACTTATCAGATTCATGTTTATCAAGTTTGGAACATGTACTAAAATACTTCAATGAACAGGCAACAAATATAATTTTTTTACAGTGCGTTATGAGTAACGTTGCCTGCCTACTCGACTGAACTAAGTCGGCCCATGTTGTGCAGCAGTTATCGCTGAAGCGTAACAATTCTGTAATATTAATAAGGATAATAATAATCGTAAAATTAATTCATTACTATTTATGTTCCTTATTAAATCGTAAAATTAATAAGGAACATAAATAGTAATGAAAAAAATCTGATCTAATCAAAAACAATATTTTATACTATTGGAAAATGCATTACCAAATTATGTATTTAACTTTTAGGTAGGTTATTTTGAGCCACCCAATATCAAAGGATCTACTAAATACTCCACTATACAAGTCAATACAAATGTCACTATCGACTAATGGAGTCACACATTATTTTTTTTTTAAATTTAAAAAATTGCAAAAAGTTGTTTTTGAATTCCTATGATGAACAAAAATATGTTATCATAAATTACCTTTATCGGGTAAATTATTTTTATTTTATTACCAAAGTACAAAATTGAACAAGCCACACACATTCTTAGGCAAATGATTACATTGCTATTCTAAGTTATGAAAGGCAAGCAAGATTTATTTACAAGGCATTTGAACTCAGTAAATAACTTACAAAAAATTAGTGCACCCTAGTATAGACAAAATGAGATAAAGCAAAAGTTTTTTAAAAACATCCATTTTGTTTAACCCGTAGGAGCCGGCAAGAATATTCAATAAATAAAAGTACGTTTTTTGTTGCTAATACCATGCTTGATAAAGCGACATTTTGATTTTTGCGTTTGACAAAACCAGTAGAATCCAAAGGCAAAATGAATGCATAAGGTCAACACTGCAATTGTAGTGCTTCGTGACGTGCGTCTCCACAATTCTTCAACACTGCAAATGCAGGGCTCCGGCCCCTAGAGGTTAAACTTTCATTTATGAATATTACACGTCGTAAACAAAGAAACAGGAAGCAATGTTTTAAACTGGAAGACTACTGTCCTTTGTGATAATTTATTACCTTCTTATTATCAGTTCTGTAATATAATACCCCTTAAGACATCATTTATTGGATCATAGATTATTACTAGACTCATACAACTATGATTACTAGACTCACACAACCACAAAAAAACATATCTGCCAGAATGAATACATAACGGTCAATCTGTAACTTTTGCGTTAGATGTTGTGTTACGTCAGTGTTCCGAAACAATTAACACAAAAAGGCTAAACCGGTAATCCGTATCTCAAAACTTTGCATTACATTAGGTTAGCCGTTGGAAGTTGAAAGACATCCGTCGTGTGTTAACGGCTGTCAAATTTCTGTGGTTTTCTGTGGCTTGTCTATTCTTGTTTGTGTGTTGACGTTGGATCAATTGGTTAGAAGGGCACACCTCACGCGGAGATAACCAGCTGCGATTGTTTCTAAAGACAAGAACAACATCTATAATAATAGGTTCATTGGAACATCGTAGTGGCTCGTGGATTGGTAAAAACAACATTCATTAGACAATGTCTTCAAATAATGATTAGCAAAAGTCGCATATTCAAAGGCTACATGTAATAAGCATCATTCAATTGAGAATTTACAAGACATTTTGTTGTGTAAAATAACTTATTGTATGAAATACATAAAAGATTGCCATATTATAATTACTTACATATTTGATAGTAAAAGCCTAATAGGCGTTCATAAATTAATATCCTTTTGAAGTATTGTTTTAATGATTTTTAAACACATTGACATTTGCAAATTTGTCCGTGACTGCCGGCTTGTAACGCAGGTTATGCGGTAAACACACCGTCATTTCTGGCATTTGTGTTACAGTTTAATATATATTTGTCTCTTAACGCTTATTACATATAACGTATTTAGCTTGTTAGCAAGATACGGAATACCGTGTTTGGGAAAACTACCAAAATGTGTTGTTTACAGCCGATTTACCATTCAAAGGCTTAGACACATTACGCTACACGCATCAACGCTTGTTTGGGAGTGGGCTATGCAGATTACATCTTACATACGCAATAATCTACCTAAGGAGAGGGGGTTAAATTAATTGGGAACTGCTGAGGAATTTCATTTCTTTGAATGGGATCTGTCACCTTGCAGATGACAGCCTACATAAATTGATCTGACCCCCTCTCCTGCCGTAGGGGTCGCATCATTTTCAAATATCGCTTGGCTAGCAGATCACGGTGTATCATTGTCGTCACACCCACACTTATACACATCGTCTGGTGTGACAGTTCTGTATGGGATTGTATGGCGAGCGATGTGATGTTATATAAAACGCTTTGATGCATATAACATAATGTGTCTACCCCATTACGCTAAAGCAAAAGATACAGAATTACCTTTCAGTTCTCAAATGGTTAAATCTAAACCTTTTCTATAGATGAAGCTATATAACTAGGAAACAGATCAGTATGCCTTCAAAAAATATATTTGAAAATAATATATATGATCTAAAACTCTGAAAAATGTGCACTAAAATATTAGGGTGCACGAAAATACTATGCAAAAAAAAATTGCTTGAAATGCACACAAATAAGAAGTATGTAGGTATTTACATAATATTGACATATGAATTTATGCAATATCCATTCCTTAATGCCTGTGACAGACCACGCTATAAGCCCTCTATTTTCTTGTGGCTTGACATATTTTAGCATATCGCTCGCCATACATTCCCATTGGTAGTGTACGGCGAGCGATTTATTGAAATAGGCCAACCACGATGCGTATAGCGTAATGTGTCTCCACCCTGATGATACATAACAGTAACAGATATAAAATACATAAGATTGACTTACGTAGTACCGAAAGTGACCCGTAATGAAGTAATCTTGTATAATCAAAATACCGGGTAATCTCAGTTCTAACATGAAACCAATGTTTTATCATCAATGTATTAAATCAATATTATGAACCATGGATAATAGAAACAAAGGAAGACATAGCATGGGAGGGTGCTGACTGTTGTCGAGCTGTCACCATACTACACGGACTATCAAAGAGGCGGAGAAAATGAAAGTTGTGTTTGGTGTTTAGGTAGAAACAAAGTTTGGATGCCGCTGTGAGTAGATGCGATTTGTTGTAGTATGGGTGAACGATAATGCCGAAGCGCATTGGTGCGAAGTTTCATAATAATAATAGTCCTTATCCCCTTGTTTCTATTATCTATGATTTGAATCAATCAAGGTAAACGGTAAGATATGTTCAATTATATTTCATCGCTTACTCTTATTGCAGATGACTAGCCTAGTATATTGTAGATCAACATTTAGCTTTGAAGATTCCAATACATTATATTAATAAGCACAAATCATTTACATTATCATAAATAATAATATTATTGTGTAAATGGGATTGGTTTACGCTGTGTGAGAGAAAATCTATACATAAAGTTATTTGACACGGTAACGACAAGACTCTGTGGAAGAAGTTTTGTCGCAAATCAGAGGATGAGACACTTCTTAGGTTTGATGGGATCCGGAGGTTGCAGGGCGGCCAAGATTGCTTCGTCGAAGACGTTCTTCAAGCCTTTCTGAAAAATGAAACGGATAAAATTGATGTGGCGATATTAAAATTGTGATGACACAAGTGACATTTGGAAGATTCCTTTTCTTACATCTAGTAGGAAAAAATATAAAATTTTAAAAAAATAAAGGTTAAGTAAGAAATACAGATAAATTTTCATGTAAAAGAAACTAAAATAACAGGTACCTTTGCATATGCAGTGGTAGGTTACTAGAATATTCGGGAACATTCGCATCGAAACATCGAAAGGTACGGCGCATCTACCTACTCGCTGGATTATTATCGATCGCATTCACGCCTATATAAATGGCAGCGTCAAGAGGTACTTACTCAGTCAGTCAACAGTCAGTCTTGCAAGTTAGTACCATACAAGCGACAACTGAGACGGGCAGTAGCCCCAGCGCCGCGCCCCGCTTCCTACCTCACCGCGCCGCCATGGGCTACGGACCTACTATGCCCAGCATTGCACGAACCTTAAAGGAAAGGCTACAGATAATCAACTCTGCGGGATTACATTAGCGCCATGGCCTTGTATATCATCCCTGGCCTGCGCTCCCCACACGCCTAGATCCTGCGACATCTTCGCTGGTCTGCGCCTTGGCCCTGCGACATCTTCGCCGGCCTGCGCATTTGCCGACCTGGTCAATCGTACCTTTGGCTCTCTTGCTTCACACTGGAGTACCAGGAAGTCTCAAGGTCATCCCCAGTGCTGAACACATCCACAAGTCCGATCTCCACTGACTTTATCGCCTCGACCACTCCACCGCCATCATCGCCGCTTACGCCTGGCTTTACACGTTGCTCTTCGACATGGAGGATCGCCGCTGCCAATATCCACCGCCGCGGTGTGGATCTACGGCCTGGGGAATTCACCGTCGATCTATATCCACCAACTACGTGAGCATCGGTCCGGAGCCATCTCACAACTGCACTGACTTAAATAAACGCTGTGACATCTCCACCTCCCTCTTTCATTTGTCTCCTTACCACATCCCCAAACATACAAATCATTTCAATTATTATATAACACATATCCTATGAAAAGTGCAAAGACTTGTAGCTTGCTTTAAGGCTTCAGTATAAAGATTTTATTCTTTATAAAACACTCTGGTAATTATTCGGAATCGCTGGACATGGATTATACGAAATATTTTTAAATAAAACCTTCTGATTTACCTCAATGACTATAAAAGGAATTTAAAAAATCAATTAAAAATTTCCCAAATGCAGTCAGATTCCTTTTATAGTAATCGATTCAGATTTACAAAATATTAATACTAATTAGGACGGTGTAGAACCACATAAAAATACTTTTTTCGGCGTTTTACCGCCACGGCTGTCTTTTTAGATTCAGATTTACAAAATATTAATACTAATTAGGACGGTGTAGAACCACATAAAAATACTTTTTTCGGCGTTTTACCGCCACGGCTGTCTTTTTAGATTCAGATTTGCGAAATTTTATGATTTATTTCCGAAAAAATCAAATTTTTTCGAATTACACGAATAAATTTCAGCGGTTATTTTTTTGGCTAAAATTTCGAATTATCGGGGTTCGAATTAACGGGGTTCTACTGTACATACAGTTTAATGTGCTTGGCATCGCATGCCTTTGCTACGACCCTCGGTTGAGGAGGCAGTAAAATAATATTAACTCTTGCACTGCGAGCAATGATCGAGATGCTTCTTCAAGTAGGTGAGTTTTTAGATGTATGGAGATCAGGAGACAGTATCTGCAGTAGTGATAATTGCTGTTTGCCGATGTAGATTATCAATGTCTTGAGGTTTTATGGAGGTTTCCCGTAGAATAATGATAACTTATGAAGTTTTAGGTAAAATAACTTTATTTAAAGTAAAATATAATAATTAACTTGTAATTATAATTAAGACAATGTCAATAACGGAAGGACAGCGTGTAGACTGTACTTCGTTGTAATTAAGAGTGAACGTGGTGGAACAGTTTGTTCCTGTTTAAATAGTAAATCTCGTATCCCGGATTCGTGGGAATTATCGTAGATTTAAGTACTAGGCACAAAAATGAGTCGCGTGGAATTCGATTATGAGTTTAGTTAATTGATTTTTATAAAATAATGCGTTTGTTTGGAAACGCATGAATGCACAAAAGGTTGACGCTAATGGCGTTAGATTTATAGCTAAGGCTGGGATTATAACATATCTCCCCCCGTAATTATGAAAGCAACGGTTTTAGTTTAGTTGCTGTAATTAAATCTTAAATTATTTTCATCCGAAGATAGCACTTGAAGAGGTACATCTTCGTTTTCATGATCTAACTCATTCCAATTTCTGAAAGTCATTTTTGGTTGGATCCTTATAGTAATCGTCTAGGATTATTACATTGGTTGTAAATTCTAACACAACATTTGCTATCATCATCATTATTTGGAAAATAAGAATTAATTATTCTAAAAAATCTACAACACTTCAATAATTTGTAAATAATAAAAATAGTTAGAAAAGTGGATAAGGTATAAATAGCAATTTGAAATGTTGATGTACGTTTAACTATGAGTGGCCTCGAATTGTATGATTTAAGGTCATCATTAAATTGATCGATTTTATGAGATGCCAAATTGAGGTCATCATGTTGCAAATTAATTAAATTTATTGGTTCAAGTTCATTTAGAGTTTCATTATATTTTTTTCATGTTACAACAATTGTCATCGACAATATTTAAAGTTGAAACAGGGTTAGCATATTCAGTAATAAGATTACTTTTAACAATCAATTGTGTGAGTCCTGCATAGGCTCTACAATTAGAATTTAAAGTTAATATTCCAGTGTGGAATAATTTAATATCAAAAATATTGTCTCTATCTTTACAATCGATAGTTATTTTAGAAGTATGAGAATAGGTAATAAAAGTATGTTGCCTCTAATAATTCTACTAAAACATTCATTAGGTATTTCATTAATATAAGCAGACAATAAAATCGTCTCGCATATTGGATCAGAGAGAGTGGATAACACATCTAGATCCTTACATATAAAATTTTCATTAGTAATAGTTTTACAATTTTTCTTAAAATTATCAAGATATACATAAAAAGATTTGTCCTTAGTAATAGCTAAGAATTTATGTTTAGGAATAATTAAGGAAAAGGTATTTGGGATGTCAATGTTTGGAACAGGCAGAGGTACTACATGAAAAAGGTTATATTCTTGTGAAGTAACTAAAGGTAACTTCATTATGAAGATTAGTTTTCCATCAATATAATATGAAATTAAATCGGATACATCGAGAATGAATATTTTCGAGTTTCAAACTCAAAGGGAATTCTTTTCCGCTTGGTAAATTTTTAATGTTAGAGTTAAGTTCGAAATAGAGTTGTTGAGGAGTAATAATATCTGGATGTAAAATTCCCTGTTTAGAAAATAAAATCATCATCATCATCACTTTTGGCTCTACAACCCCTGGTGGGTCTTGGCCTCCTCAAGAGTCTTCTTCCACTCATCTCGGTCCCGCGCCAGCTCTCTCCAGTTTCGAAGCTCCAAGGCAGACAAATCTTTGAGGACGTTGTTGCTCCATCTTAACCTTGGCCTTCCCAGGCTCCTTCTCCCTATCGGTCGCTATTCGTATTTTATTAGAATATAAAATAGCGTTGATTAAAGAATCAATTTGTTCATAAAAGTATTCTGTTGTCTCGAATAAAGAGTTTGTTTGAGAAGTAAGAATGTTTTTAATTTCTTTCATGTTCCTTTTATCGTAATCTTATTTGAATAATATTTTTATTCAATGTATATTCATCATAGTTAAGTTTAGCAAGGGTTGTATTGAAATTAGTGATAGTTGATTTCGTAACTTGTAATTGATCTTTCATAAGATTATAAATTTCTTTATCGTCAGTCATGACGCGTTTAATTGCATCATCGTAATATTGAGCATCTTCAGAATCTAGTGTTCCGAAAACAGCTTTGAATATTTTTCCAACACCATCAATTAAAGCGCGTTTTGTGCGTTGGTTGGAAACAAGGTGTGTTATTGATTCGTATTTAGTTTTACATTTCTTTATAATATTTAAAACAGGTTTCAAAAGATCTTTACAATTGTCATTAGGTACGTATGATAAGTATTTAGAACAAGTGCTTTTTGTTAAAGCATAATTATCATCTAAAATTTGTATTTGTCTAGGAAAGGTACTAACATTTAGGTAAGTAATAACTTTCCAATTGTCATTATAAACCTTAAGTTTTCCGATTTGATCGAAGAAGAGTCCGCTTCCAGTGGCTATTGGTTGGACGTCTTGTGAGAATATTAAGATTGTCTTGAAGGACCTGGAACAGGAGAGAAAGCTCTATATGGCTTAATTCTGTTTACATGGAATCTTTTAAGAGAGTTGTTTTCCATTTTGATAGTAACATTCTGATTATTATGAACCTGTACAATCTTGTACGGTCCTTTCCAATTAGGAGTAAGTTTCTTGCTTAAGGATTTAAGTTTATTAGTATTTTTAAGTAATATTAAGTCGTTAATTTTATACGTATTATTCGATACGTTTCTATCATAATATTTTTTGGATGTTTCCTTAGCATGTCCGATTCTTTCACGGGCAAGTGATCTGGTAATAGCAAATTTATATTTTAATTGGTTAAGGTAACTTTCGTATGTTGGGTTTGAATCAGGGTTTTCCAAAGAACTTGGTAAAATAGGTTTATGTCCAAAGACAAGTTCGTATGGAGTAAATTTGGTTGTACAGTGTGTATTTGTATTATATGAAAACATGGCTAAAGGAATATAGTCGTCCCAATTCGTTTGGTCGCTATCTATGTCATGTGTAAGGTAATCTTTTAAAGTTGAATGAGAGCGTTCCAATGCTCCATTTGTCTGTGGGTGATACACAGTAGTTTTCAAATGTTTTATTTTAAATAATTTTGTAGGATTTTTCATTAAGTTACTTGTAAATTGAACACCTTGATCCGAGAGGATTGACTTAGGTATTCCGTAATGAGAAAAGAATTTAACTAGGCAATCAGCAATAGTTCCTGTTTCTGTTGAGCTAACTGCATAAGCTTGAGAAAATTTAGTAAGATCGTCTTGAAAGGTGACGATGTATTTATTATTTGAAGAAGTTTCGCTAAGTGGTCCGACAATGTCGACCGCGATTCTTTCGAAAGCTTCTGTGGAAGTCGTAGTTATTTCCATTGGTGCTTTGTAAGCCCTTCTGTCAGTTTTATTTTTCTGGCAGTGGATACAATTCTTTACATAATTTTCTATTTCATCTTTCATTCTTTCTTTGACCCGACTGTAGGTTCTGAAGAAACCTGGATGTCCAGCCATAGGGCTATCGTGACATTCCTTTAATATTATGGGAATTTGTGAAGTTGAAGGATTGATGATTTTATTATGATTAATATTGATTTTAATCTTTAAGTTTCTAAAAAGATATTGGATAATCTCTTTTATTTTTATAAAAGGAATAGAGTCAAAGGGGTTTTGGAAATTCGGTAACGTAATTTCAGTTACACGTTTTTCAATAAGTTTGGATCTTAAGTTTTTAAGTGTTAAGAAAATATCTTTAGGAGTCACTTTATCGAAATAGTGAGTTTTAGTAAAGCAATGAATGTAAGATTTTTTATTATCCATAGATTTGGATTCATGGATGCTATACAATGGTTTAGGTAATTCTAACAATTCATCAGTATCTGAACAATTCGATAGAATTTCAGCACAAAAGGGGTTTTGATCATCTAGATCAGTTGAAGTTGGGTATGCCATATTTTTAGATATATTATTTATAAAGAATGAATCGTGTTCATTAAAACTAAATATAGTTGGTTCATTTTTATCAGCATAGAATCTTACATAACTTTCGTAATTATCACTATTAGAATTATTTTCTAAAGATATTGGTGACGTATCATTTATTTCTATGTAATTATTATCTATATCGAAGTTATTCGATGACAGATTGTTAAGACAAGTTTCTAATTCATCGATATCTAGTTCTTCGACACATGGTTCATCTAAAAGTTGATCAATAATATCTGGAGTCGGTGAAAGTTCATCTTCAGTAATAATATTTATAGGAATACGAGAAAAACAATCGGAATTAGAGTTTATTCTACCTGGTTTGTATTCGATTTCGTATTCGTACTTTTCGAGTTTTAATCTCCAACCAAAAAAAAAACTCTCCAATCAAACCTTGTAAACCAATGTGTTATTCATTAATCTTTGAAATGTGGCGGGTGCCGTTTTTAAACCGAAAGGCATACGGGTATACTCATAATGTCCATTAGGGGTAGAAAAAGCAGTTTTAGGAATATCATCTTCGTGCATAGGAATTTGATGAAATCCACTTACAAGATCTAGTGTTGTGAAATATCTGCAATGACCTAATTGATCTAAGATATCAACTATGTGAGGTAACGGAAAAGCGTCGCCCACAGACACGTCATTGAGTTTACGGTAGTCTACGACTATCCTCCATTTTCTTAGGTACAACCCATATTGGAGCTGACCATGGCGAGACACTAGGTTGGATGATGCCGTCATTTAGCATTTTATTTATTTGTTTGTTTACTTCTTCTTTGTGTACCTATAATTTTTTGAATGAACTGGAGTTTGAGTATTAGTTATGATACAATGTTTAATAGCATCGGTTGCCGTAAGTTTATCGCCTTCGAGATAAAATATTGAGTTAAATTCATCGCAAATGTCTAATAAGGAATTGATTTCCTCTGAGTTTAGGTGATCGGTACAAATTTGATCACAGATTAATTTTTTACGTTTTTTACCATCATCGTTAAGTTTTTGGTTAAAATGGTAAACGTTTTCAGGAATGGGGTCTAAATAGACTTTCATAAAGTTATTGTCAACATATTCGTCTGTTGAGTTTAAAATAGTGCAATAAGCTTTATTATTTGCATCTACTTCAGTAATAACGTTAGCTAAATAAACACCTTCAATGGGTTAATTATCCCTTCTTCTATGTCAATTATCCCTTCTTTAATTTCAGGGTTTAGAATATCAATTTTAATTAAAGTTTCTGATCTAGGAGATAAAGTATGCATAGGAATCAAATGTTCATTAGGATCAGAAATATGTAGTTTAATATACGAATTATTTATTCTTATATCATTGTTTTGATAATCAATTTTTGCATTTTTGTTTTCAAAAAAATCGTTCCCTAAAATTCCATCATATCCAAGGTTTAGAAGTTCACTATCCATCGCGTGGAAATCATGAATAATAGTCTCATATTGAAGACTTATTTTAATTTGAACAATTCCAATAGATTCAATCGATTTTCTCGATTTACTTATGCCATTAATCTCTATAATTTTGCCCGAATTTACGGAAGTACCTTCGCCAAGACAATGAGTCTTGATGAGGGATACGGCTGCTCCTGTGTTGACAAGAAAATGCCTTTTAATAATATTACCATTTGTGGGTATTTGGAAAATCACATGGCGCAACGTATCTGAATGAGATGGCGATGGCGTATAATTAATAATTTTACTAATTTTATTTTTATTTTTATTTGATGTTAACATGGAATGTTCTGATACTCCTGAGCCTAGCTCGCGACTTACAATAGATCGGCGCGGGAATCTACTGCAGATCTGGAGTTTAAATGATTCACTGGGGAATCATGTTTCCTTGGAAGTGAAAACGAATTATTATTTATATGAGTTTCAGAATTATTAGTGTTTGAGTTTTCATTTTTATATTTTAATATTCTGCACTCTTCTATCAAGTGACCAGGTTTTTTACAATACCTGCACGTTTTGTTGTTATAATTTTGTCCCGAATTTGGACTAAAAGATTTATTTTTATTATTAAAATTTGATCCCGAATTACGGTTATATACTTTATATACTTTTTTGTCATCATTTTTAACAAACATAACTTTTCTTTTATCGTAATTAGAGTTATGATTATTATTTTTATTTTTGTAACAATTAAAATTGTTATGTCCCGATTTACCACAAATTGTACATGTTTTAATGTTGTTATAAGTATTTTTAGACGAATTAAATAGTTTATTAATTCTTTCTTCTTCTAGAGAGATAGTGAACGCTTCATTAAGGTCTTTCGGGTTTCGCGATCTCAATATCGTGGCAATAGATGGATTTGTTCCATACATGAATGTCTGCATGCCAAGTTCTTGGATGCTGGCAGTTCTGCCTAACATTTCTGCAGGGTCTTTATTATTTTGGTAAATAGATACTAATAAATTTTTTATGCAATTTTCAATACGTAGTATATATTGAGACACGCTTTCGTTGTGAAGTTGTTTTCAAGTAATAAGTGTGCATAGTGTTTGCATTTGCCAAATGATCTTTTTAATTGGTCTTTTAATTCGTTCCAACTATTTATTACGTGGTTTGCGCAGATGACTTCTGCTTGACCATCTAATGAGGTTAAAATATAAGAAAGTAATGTACTTTGCTGATTAGGTGCGGCTAAGACCACAGCTCTATCGCAATTTGTTAGAAAAGCACAGAGTTTATCTCTGTTTCCGTTATAAGGTTTGATGAATTTAAATAAAACCGGTAAAGGTAAAATTACTTCTTGTGAAGAGGAAGAAGGTGATTGAGTCATTTTAAAAATTTTAGTAGTACAATTTAGAAAAGGAATGAATTTGTTTAGCGCGAATAAATTCAATGAGTTATTATTGAATTTTAATATTACGCGTTGAAAAGGATACTAGTATTTGATTTAAAAAATACAATTATTCACTAATATACGGTTCACGGTATATAGTGAGAGAAATATTATTGACAAAGCTTAAAAGGATTTGGGGAAAAGATTTTTGGAAAAGGATTTGGAAAAATATCTAAAGGACAAAAATTTTTATGTACTCACAGTAGAAATATGAGTGCGATTATGCCCATGTTGTTGAAGATCTTGATGCTCGTAGCCGGAGTTGACAGGATCGGATTCTTGGCTGCTCAAAGAACGAGGTTCACCGTAGATGCTGGACTGCGCGAGGCTTCCTGATCCACGTTGTTGCCTTTTCTTCTCTCCAGGCTCCGTCGATGTCGTGAGGTCAACTTCAGGGAGAGCCGCCCCTGCTTTCCGAAGAAAGGTTTCTCCGAGGAGATTGTCCGCCAAAATAGTCTACGTCGTCTTGATGGGGATGGGGAGTCTTCCGTCGTCACAGAAGATCCGTTGAAGAAATATCAGCTATCCGTAGCTGCTGATAGCGATTTTGCTATCCCACTTCTGATCACCAATTTTGCTACGACCCTCGGTTGAGGAGGCAGAAAAATAATATTAACTCTTGCACTGCGAGCAATGATCGAGATGCTTCTTCAAGTAGCTGAGTTTTTAGATGTATGATGTATTCTCCTGAATATGATATATTCAGGAGACAGTATCTGCAGTAGTGATAATTGCTGTTTGCCGATGTAGATTATCAATGTCTTGAGGTGTTATGGAGGTTTCCCGTAGAATAATGATAACTTGTGAAGTTTTAGGTAAAATAACTTTATTTAAAGTAAAATATAATAATTAACTTGTAATTATAATTAAGACAATGTCAATAACGGAAGGACAGCGTGTAGACTGTACTTCGTTGTAATTAAGAGTGAACGTGGTGGAACAGTTTGTTCCTGTTTAAATAGTAAATCTCGTATTCCGGATTCGTGGGAATTATCGTAGATTTAAGTACTAGGCACAAAAATGAGTCGTGTGGAATTCGATTATGAGTTTAGTTAATTGATTTTTATAAAATAATGCGTTTGTTTGGAAACGCATGAATGCACAAAAGGTTGACGCTAATGGCGTTAGATTTATAGCTAAGGCTGGGATTATAACACCTTCTTCAATACATTCATCATATGTAAGTTGAACTCCAAAACAATGAAGAGTCACGTTACTAATATTAAGGATTAGATATCAGATTATTTATGATAGACAAGTAGCAATATGATTAAGCAAGTGAAATTTGAGCAAAGTCAACAGTCTCAATTCTCTATGGTGGAATGTGGCATGACATTATTTGACACATGAGAATGACTAACAGCTTAAATGCAAAATGTCTTGTCTTTCCTCCATTCTCTAACATAATTATATATCTCCAATTTTGTAAAAAAAAAACTGGTAAAAAAGCTAGAAAATAACTAAAAATATACAGCCAAACTTGGGTGTCTTCAAGAAGCAAGTCTACTCCTTTGCTTCCAAGAACAAACCCTCCATACAGAATCTTCATAGAGCTGTGGTTTTCTTGAGACATTGCCTCATTGCTGAGGATCCCCACTCCAGTTGCCTCCCCCCCTCCACACGGTCATCGTGGGCATGAACATCGATCACGAGCTTCTCCACGTTCGAGTTCCCAGTTTGGCGAGCTTGGTTCGAGTGTCCACAGTATCTTAGGATAGTTAGTTGAAAACATTAAACCCCTAATACTATTCACAGAAAGGTAGCAGACAAAGCTGAAGAAATCAACTCCAGAGGCCGTATGAAGAGAGGCTGGATCCGCAATGGACGGAGGCCAATGAAGTATGTAGTAATCAAAGTGACTAACCTGCGTCAGGGCCGAGCACTCCACGTACTTGACAGCTCTAAGCTCTCGGGCCAGCTTCTCTCCCTGCTCCAGTGTCAGGGGCCGCTGCTTGTTCTTAGCGAGCTTCTCCAGCTGGGCGGGGTCGTCTCGGAGGTCCACCTGCGTGCCCACTAGCAGGAAGGGGGTCTTCTGGCAGTGATGCGTTATCTCGGGCACCCACTAGAAACAATCATACAATTAGACATGCCATTTAGCCATTAATGCAATTTTTAGTTATTAAATAGGTAAAGTTATCGAATTCCGCTTCATGCAAAGGCTCTAAAAAAACAACACTTGATTTCACCTTAAATATCAAATGGAGACAACTATTTAGTTGGGGGGGTTTAAGTAAACATGCACAAATTAGGTTTTTAGGTTGTTAGTTTGGGTTATTTTAATCATTTAAGGAGGTGACAGATTAGGCTATAAGCTCAAAGATTTTTATATAACTCACACCTGAAAGATGATGTGTTATAAGTGTGGGCGTGGCGAACATGATGAGCCGTGATTTGTTAGCCAGACGATATATGAAAATTATGCGACCCCTTCTCCAGCCATAGGACAATTTACGGAGCGCCTTAATTACGCAGCTGTCATCTGTCAAGGTGACAGATTCCATACAAATAAATTATATTCTGCGGCAGTTCCCCAATGGATCTGACCCCCTCTCCTGAGGAAGATTATAGAGTAGTGTGTAGGACCTCAGCATATAGTATAGGCCATGCCCAAATTATGCGTTATGCGTATAGCATATAGCGTAATGTGTCTAATGTGTTGTTTCTTGTAATAATTAAGTTGAAACCAAGTGTTATTTATTAAAAAAAATCATATTAAGCATAAAGCGGAAATCGACAAGTTTACCATTAAATTTAATACACAGTTTGCGTATTTCGATATCTGACTTATAAAGGCCCATATTAGGCTATTTTGTAATTTCAGTTTTCAAGGGACTGAATAGAGAAAACTTCTTATGTTGGAACCATATTATACTCATACAAACAAAGCTCTTTTTACCATAAAAAAACCTCAATTAACAATATTATATTTCTAATTTACGCATACCTCTAACCTCACTATTTCCCAACCAGTTTCCATTCCCAAAAGTATTTTTTTTAAAACTCCCTTTGATTTTTCAGTAAACTTAAAAATGGGAAATATTAAAATATGAAGGAAAATATTACAATCAGGTAACTACTCCAATCACCTTCCCTTCAAATAACTGTTTTGTTTTTAAGTAGGTGAGTACAATCAATTGTAGGGTAACTTATAGAGAGTTGACATCTCCCGAAAATAACAATTATATTTGCAGTTCCCCACATTCACGTGCAACTGGTAACATTACAACGCGCGAGATGCCTAACGTGGAAATCATTTCATTCTTTCTCCAGTGGTCTCAGCCGCCGGTTTAGCTCTAAATCCCCCCTTGCGTACGAGATCTGTTTTGTTCATAAAATTATTGTAACGTGAGTTTGTTAAAATAAAAACTAAATTGAAAATATTCTAATTTTACACACCGAGAGTAATCACGCAACCTTGGATTCTGCGGATTGGAGAACCACAGAATCATCCAGCCAACAACCCATTTAAATTGGCGATAATCACAATCCTCCAAAAAATTATAATATTCATCAGAGCGGACAATTTTGAAGTTTTAGTAAGCAATGTATTTATTCTTACCTTTTCTCTGACATTTTCAAAAGAATTTGGATGAACAACGGAAAAGCACACGAGGAAGACATCAGTCTGTGGATAGCTCAGGGGTCGAAGCCTATCGTAATCTTCCTGGCCTAAAAAAATACAAAATAATATATTATTTGCAAAAACCCAGCCACCTTTAAAAAAATATATATGCTAACTCTGGTCTTATGAAACACAAAACTATGTACATATTACATAAAACCACTATTTAATGCCATACCCAAAAGGCGAAAATCGCTCCACACAAAGGTTTCAAAATTGCACTTCCAATAATAATATAAATTTGAACCCCCTATAGACCATTGAATTTGGTTGGTGCTACCGTTGGGTGTCAACCATTGAGTGTTGGATACAGATGACGCGATGGTTGGTTCAATTTCGTCAGTTGCTCCTCCGGGGAACATGCGCAGCATGCCTCCTACTTTATCAAAAAAACTAAAATTTGCGATATGATGCTAATAAAAGAATTTTTTAAAAATCTTTTTACGGTCTTATTTGTTGCATCCTTTTCAATATATTTGAACAGCTCCAAAAGAATCACTAGAGTTTCATTCGTGGTATCTCTATCAGAGTACATCATGCTTGTAGTATCCCACAATCAAGTTAAATTCTCATAAAATGTAAAAAAAACTTCACGACCATTGTATCATTTTATTTGTTAAATATGTACTCACAAACAACTACGCACGACGGCTCCCTGGGCAGACTGAGTAAAATTGGTTCAACCACCCAATCGTAGTACAGACGATCCAACTTGGCTGGCGGTTGGGTGGTTGCATGGTGGTTGGATGCTCTGGTGGGACAACCATTCGATTTGATAGCCACGCCCCCCTAACGAATACAATGCATCTCCACACAGTTCAACTCGACCAGATTGATACAACCGTACAGCCAAATTGAATGATCTGTAGCGCCCTTTAGCAAATCTACATCACAACCCACCAACCAATAGTGATCATAATGTGTGCACAGAAAATATTCATATCAATTAGGGTTTACCCTGCAGCGAGAATGGAATCTAGGAACACTTGCTTCAGTGGCAAATGGCATTGTCTTACAAAGAGTGTTGCAAAACATCACCATCTTTATCATAATGTAAACTGATAACTATGCATAAAACAGGAATTCTATTTTGAATGCGGAGAGCCGTAACAATAACAATGGATTGAATGTTTTAATAATAATAATATCTTTATTTAGGAAAGTTTACACATTACAACTATACATACATATTATGGTTTACATTGATTTGTAACTTTTATATTTAAGGTTATAAAATTAACAAAAATGAAGAACTATTAATACAAACATAATATTTTGAAGGTAAATAGAAAATAAAAGTACAGTTGTGGTTTCTCAAATACCGCCTCACTAGGCTAGCCTGTGTTGAGGCAGAATTTTTCGTGTTAGTTCCTAATACCATTGAACATACCTATACTTGTATTAAGAAGTATTCGCTCAATAATGTGGTGACTTCAATAACTGTGAATTTGGGTGAATGCACCGGTAAAGGCCCTATTCTTATTTTTAATCCAAATTTTTACATTATGTTTGAAATTTTTTTTGTGAATCACATTGTTTTATACTGTCTGGAAGAATGTTGTAGAGTCTTGTCGCAAAGTATTTAAAGTTTCGTTGACCAAACGTAGTATGTGTTATCGGAATTTGTAGTAAGATTTTGTTGTTGCTTCGAGTACATCGTGTATTTGAACTTTTTACGTAGTAATTATGTATATTTGAGTATAGATGAGTTAGGATAGTTTTTGCATATAGCTGCCGAACATCAAACACCAACATCAACATAATGATATTGAACCTGTGATTTATATAGTATGGAATAGAAGTCGATCATTGTTTAACAGGATTGTTGAAGTGGTGATGTCTTTAACAGGAATTTTCAGATTCAGAAATAATATTGTAACTCATGGTCATATAGTTGAAAATCTATCTTGATAATGAACAAAAAAAATCAATAAGCCACATCAACATGAGTAATATAACGTGCTAATTGTGCCAAATAATATTATGTCAACTTCGCACAATTACCCAATCCATTTAAGGCAATGAATAAAAAAAATTGCATACCTGCAGTATCAAACAATCCTAGGGTATAAGGTTCACCTCCAATCATCACAGTTACCGCGTAGTTATCAAACACCGTGGGTACATATTCAGAAGGAAACTTATTAGTCGTATAACTGATAAGTAAGCAAGTTTTTCCCATCGTGCCGTCCCCGACGACCACACATTTTATTGTCTGCATTTTAATGCCGGTTTTACAGATTGATTAGTCAAATCGCGAAGCTGTATCACGCATCAGAACCGTTAACTTAAACTAGAAATATTAATACGTGACAAAATGCGTATAATATTTGAGAGATTCGATAAAAAAACAATGTCTAATTTTAAACACTGGCAGAAAGTTTTCTACGGTGACAGATTATAATCATAGAAAACAGTTCCAGAAAAAGAAATGACTCAACCGATAAACGCCACAAAACAATAGACAAGAAAATTATTTCTCACTAGGTATTTGGAATTTTACTCACCTTCTTACTTTTTATCCATTGTTTGCAATCTACGTAATCGTTGTTTTATCTATGTTTCTATGTTATGTCAAATTTTGGCACGTGTGTGTATAGTTTTGAAAATAGTGATTTAAAGGTTATATGTTTATTTTCACAAAAAATAAACAGTTTTACTTAAAAATTACACAATAGGCTAGACAAAATGGTGAAAGTTAAGAACAAGAAGAATTTCGGACAAGCCGATAGATTACACTCCAAGAAATCGCAGGCCAAAACCAAACGTAATCTAAATCCTTTTGAAGTACACATAAATAAAGAGAAGTTCAAAGTTCTAGGGAAGAAGTCAAAGAATGACTGGGGATTACCTGGAGTGTCTCGAGCCAAGGCTTTAAAAAAGGTAAGTCAGTAAATCTGAATCATTCGCTACTTTCTGTCAACATTTTCTTAAATATAATTTTTGTCTAATATGGTTTCGTTTTATCCTTTCAGAGGAAAAACACACTAGGACATGAGTTGAAACTGGTCAACAAGACAAACACTTTCCTTGATAAAAGAATCGGGGAGAAAAATGTGGCTCTTACTGAAGAAGATAAAATAGGGGCTAGGTTTACGCTGGAGAGAATTCAGCAGAATAAGATGAAATCTGATAAGACAAGTATTTACAATCTAGCAGAAGACGAAATTCTAACTCATAGGTAATTCAACAACACCTGGTGTTTTTATGATAAGTTAGCCTATTTATTAGTCTTTTCATTTCTTTTTATTAATATTCAATAATATTTCTAGAGGACAAACCTTAGAAGAGATTGAAAAGTTTGATGACCCCCGATCAGATGATGAGGAAGATGAAGAAATGGAGAGGAATCAATATGGTGGCAACTTGAAAGGTAGTAAAAAGTTGTAGACATTGGATTGAAAACATCTCTTCCCTGTACTTAAGTCCGCTGTTTGTTTCCCTAGCAGTAGATAAGTTGTGTCAGATATTTGGCTTCACGCAACATATTTTCACTGTGGATTAACGATTAAATTCAATGTCTAATAGATACCAAATGGTTTCAAAGTTAATAATAAACTAGTTACCTAATATAAATTAAAGGGATTTTGTTTATCTCAGAAGATTGTTTACGTAAATATGTTGAATATTTGGATTAACCAGTGGACTGCCGATGGGTCTCCGGAAAACATGCAAGCATTCTAGGATTTGCAATGCGATTTTTACCTTAATGCTTTGAAAAATGTACGAAAAACAAAATCAACATCGCTTGGGCTAATAAAGTTTTAGATTCAACTTTTGATTTTATGAATGGCTCCTGTATGAAGGCTTAAAAATGATTTTTCTGTTTCATGCTCTGTCCTTCAACAGGTTAAGAGGAATCGCGGGAGGCGCTTTGTCCATAAAAACATATTCCCCTATTTCCTCTCTGGTTTTGAAACTAGTGCAAATATTTTTAATATAGTATAGATATCAACCATTGTCACGTCCCTTACATTTTGCTTTTTTGATAAGTTATTATTAGGAGTTAGGACCCCCAAAAATCCTTAAAATTACCATCAACAGACGTTCAGTATACAAATTTGACAATGTATTTTTATATAAAAGCAAAACATACGGACATATAGTAGCTGAAAAAATCTTAAAAATCGTTTCGTTTTTGGAGAAGAAAACGGGAGTACAAAATTTTCGATTTTGAAGATTTTATTTAGGTATAATCAACCTGATGTGCAGTTGTCCCTTTTGCTCAGTACTCAGGAGGGGTAACAGTGACAGCACCAGTTTTGTAAAATACCTATTATTCAAATTTTAAGTTTCCTCTTAACCGTGATTTCACATTTATGTTCAATCTTATATATATATATATATATATATATTATATCCCTGTTAATAATTGCTGCTGTATATAAATTCTCATGCTCTATTTTATATTCTTATTTCAGACGGTTTTGTCGCCGATGCCAATTTCGGTGGAGGAGTTCTCACGAGGAACGAGAACGGGAGAGACGGAGCCCTGTCCCGAAAGGATCTCATCGAACAGCTGATCATTGAATCCAAGAAGCGAAAGTTGGAGAAGCAGAAACTCAAGGAGGAGACTCTGGACCTGACCGAGAAACTGGACACTGAGTGGAAGGACCTGCAGCCGGTCGTGGCCAAAGACTTTAACAAGGAAGTGGAGAAACTGGAAAAGAGCAAGCCCGTGGAAGCTCCGTCCCTGATAGAGAAACTCCTCAGCGATTATGAGAAGAAGAACGAAGACTATGATAAGATGATGAGGGAATTAAAATTCGAGCCTCGGGGAACTGTGAGTATTATTGTTTGTTGTTGTGAATCACTGCACAAGAGACCCAAATACCCACAGCCAGTGAGGGATTATGGGAAGATGAGAAAGATGAAGGTTATGACGTGTGTCCAGCTTTTCAGATTTTGTCTAAGCCCGATAAGTTTTTTCAAGCAATGTTTCGATTCTGAATAGTTGTCCCTCATCAGGACGATACTGAGAATATCTACCATTCTAAATATCAATGGTCTTACTAAAAAACGTGTTGAAAATTGATCATTTTATGAACAAAATTAAATTCATCATTTTCTGTACATAACACGATATGTGAAGATATTTCAATAGATATAAAACATTGTTGCCAAATCTTAACTTTCACATTCTTTATACACTGTGTAACAAAAACACCGTTTAACAAATGTGAAGTAGTTTTTCTTTAGTAAGGCTGCTAGTGTACAGTGTACATATTTATAATATTATATATGTACAACCAGAACTACCTCCATTGCAAGGGATAACTTCTTGACACCATCCCACAGGTTGCCGGCTAAAAATCTAGCGAGGCAATTCAATGTTTAATTGACTTTCACACGTGGAATAATTCAAAATATTTTTTTTTCAGCCATCTGACAGACTAAAGAGTGAGGATGAAATAGCCAAGGTGGAGAAAGACAAGTTGGAGAAGTTAGAGCAAGACAGATTAGCCAGAATGCATGGCACGGCTTCCATGAACAAGACTGCCACCAAACCGAAACATCGGTAAAACCTATTCTTTCTACAATTAAACTGGTAGTATCTTCCAGAGTGGAAGATACTACCAGTATCGCCCTGGTTTAAGACCACCATTCAGAATTGAAACGTTGCTCCAAATGGCTTTAGCCGTGTTTAGTGACTAGATCTGAATAGCCAGGTACTTCCCCACCTTCCTCTTTCCTTTCCCCACTTACCTTCAGCCTCACAACATCCCCCAATTGGGGATGCCATAGTCTCACTGGCTCCAGACGGGAGCAGTTGGGACTCTTGTGAGGTATTCACTATAAAAAAAAAAAAAAAAAAAAAAAACCAACATTCCTTTTTTTTTAGTGCATAACCTCTACACTACTTGAGCTTCAGTTTTTTTTATATGAATGCGGCTAAAATTCAGTTTCCCTTCGTAGTCCTCGGAAAAACTAGAAACTGAAATATATCCTGGTTTTGGAGTGGCTAACTTCATGGGACTTTAGTTCAGGACTTGCTTTAATCCCGAGATATCCTGTCGGTTGTCTGAATAATAGAAAAACTTGTGTTTATTAATAATAATGCTGTCTGTTACTTTTATTTTAGATCGGCGGATGACCTGGATGATGATTTTGAAGTTGATTCAGACCCTGAGATGATGGTTGCCTACGATTCTGAAGGAAAAGTACTTAATCCTGAAAGATTTGAAAAGGACAATGGTAGTTATTATTAACTTATAATTTTTATTTATGTAAAGTTCTATCGAGCTGCTTGGTTTTATTTTCACTGGTTATTTATTATATTAATAACTAACCTAACATAACCTTGTTTACTCTGTTTTCCCTTGAATAATCTTCTTCCTTCATAATTAATCCCTTTTTTATATGGAAGTGCCTACACATGAGGCACCTAGATGTATACCATAAATCTGTTTTGCAATGCGAACTGTTTGTTAGCACTCTACATATGAATCAGCTTTTTACCAGTGCTCCGCCGCCCGTACTAATATGACAGTTTGTAATTGCTTAGTAATGATTTGACGTATATTTGATCACACAAAAGAAAAACGAGGTGTGTTTTATTACTAAGCTCATGTGCTTGTTAATACCTAACCTAACCTTGCAATAAAAAATGTCAGTCACCAACAGAGCACTAATGTGCTAAGTACGCCCCGCAAATTAGATTAATGTGCTATTATATATCAGGGCGCACCGATGTGCAGACACCCATTTAATATGAATTTATGTCATTTTTATTATGACCAAGAAAGTGCCTTCTCCAATTTAGTGTAATTTTTTTAATGTTTATTTTATTGTTATGTTTTATTTCTAGATGAAGATGAGGAAAGCGGTGATGAAGATAAGAATGGCTCAGATGAAGAAGGAAGTGAGTCAGAAGCTGGTGATGGCAGTGCAGAAGAAAAGGTGGACGATTCAGGAGAAGAAAGTGAAGCCGATTCTCTATGTGATCTCAGAGAACCTGACCAACAGGAATCCTCCAGTGAAGACGAAGAAACCGAAGAAAAAGAAACTGTTAGCAAGAAACGGAAAATACCTGTACTGAATATTTCGTCACCGAAAAAAGTCAAAACTGACTCTGAAAAAAATGTTAAAAAAGAAGCTCCTGTTTTGAACATTTCCTCTCCGAAGATTACTAAAACAGATACTCCCGGTGTATTGAACATATCGTCAGTGAAAACTGTTAAACCTGATGTGGCTCCTTTAGTCAGTGCCAAGTCTAAGGAAGATTTCAGGCTATTGCAGTCGGGGGTAATCAGTAGCAGTCATTTGAAAGAAACCACTATTGTAGTGGAGAATGGGGAGAGTACAGCTGTAGATAAAATTAAAGCAGATTTGCTGGCGAGGAAAGCGATGATGGAAAAGGCGGCCACTGAATTACCATTCACATTTGAAATGCCCAAAAATTATGAAGCCCTACAGGTAATTATCTATTTTAATTTAATTTTTCTATTTATGAATACGCCTTATGAAATTTTTATTTATTGTTTTTGTGTTTAATTTGTAGAACTCCATTTAATTTTTTTTTAAATTTAACTATAATTATTAAGTTCTGCAAGTATTTTTTGGTTTTTGTTATTGTTACAGCTGTTTCGGCTTTCAAGGACAGTTTGAAAATGGCCTTGAAAGCCGAAACAGCTGTAACAATAACAAAAACCAAAAAATACTTGCAGAACTTAATAATT
The DNA here is from genome assembly GCA_026573805.1 of Hesperophylax magnus. Taxonomy (NCBI): domain Eukaryota; kingdom Metazoa; phylum Arthropoda; class Insecta; order Trichoptera; family Limnephilidae; genus Hesperophylax; species Hesperophylax magnus. The sequence continues at coordinate 2,225,431 of JAIUSX010000150.1, read as the reverse complement.
ATATTATTAAATTTAAAAAAAAAAAAAAAAGCCTTATGAAAACTTTTTAGAAAGTCCCCAGCGTTGCCTGCGCTTTACGCAGAGTTTTTCGAAATCTATTGTAGACAGGGACCTTCCTCTCGTTAGGCAAGGTGTGAAAAATTTCTTTAGTCGCAGAAAAAATTAAATCCCCACCGATGTCCGCCACGCACTCTTCTTTATACATATAAATAGAAGATAATTATAACACTAACACACAGATGTATCTCTGTTGCCTCCTCTCGTGGTTACAATGGAGCTCTTAGTGGCAGCTTCAAATGTGTACATGAGTATAATATCTTATAGGTGGGGGTACGTAAATTTCGCAAATAAAAAATCGTGATTTCGCATTTAAAAAAACTCAAAATAGAAAATTTCAAAAACTCAATTAAAGGCTAGCATTGTTGTAATTTCTACATTTTCATCTTTCATTGTTTTCCTGCGATCAGTTACGACAATGTTGTAGATACTAAAGTACCTCTCGGCATCAACACTATTGACAGGGCAATTGAGACATTGAATAGCTGCTTTTGCAAATCCAGGGTAGCAAGATTTTGATGTAACTAAAACTTGCATTACATCCACTGGAGCTTCTTGGCCGACCAATCGAAGTAATTATCTGTGAAAATGAGAGTACCCGTCAATTAGTTCTTCTTGTGGTACACTTTTGAAAAACGGAATTTTCGCGAAGCTTTCCACTATGGAATTTGAATTGACAGAAGAAGAGGGCACATTTGCTGCTTCCGATGGACAAAATAATCTGCCAATGTGCTTGTAGCACTCATTTGTTGGATTCGGCCCCATGTGTACCAACAATTTATCCAAGCTCTTTTGAGCTGCTGTCTTCAACATCATGCTGTGATCGATAGAATTTTCGGTTGATAAAATATTCATTGTTTTTTCGCCAAAAGAGCCTTCACATTGACGCTGAAGAGAGGACTTCAAATCTTCTAATTTACTCCACAAAATGTGTGCAAACTAATTGTTTGAACCTTCTAAATTTTCAATTAGTTTCATAATTTTCGGACAGAATTCTGATACGAATGTAAGTTGAACTTGAATTTTACTGGTTAGAATGTCATTTTCAAAACATTCTTTGAGGGAAATAGTGCTAAAATTGTCGTCTTCGTATTCATTAAGAAAATCGATAATTTGCTCCATATACTCATTCAAATAAATCACAGATTTAAACCAAGAATTCCACCTGGTTACAACAGGCGTAGGGTAAAGTTTTGGAGTTAATTGTGGAGCATGCTGTCGTAGAAAGTTTAAATAGGAACTTTTCATTTTTCTAGAATGCAAAAAGGCTGACTTTGTCTTTTATTTATTTATTTAACGCCCAGAGGGCTTTTACATGTGGGTGGTACAAATTAAATGACAGTTTTGAAACATAAGAAAGAAAAGAAAGAAATAATAAAAATAAAATTACATAAGTATATGCGAGAAACAAAATAAAAAATAACAAGAACATAAATTAAAAAATACAGCGATTTGACTGGTTTACAAAAATATAACTTCCATTTAGGAATAGTATTGAAATAGGTCTTTTAAGTAATCCACAAAATTCGCAAAGTTAATATTAAATATATCGACATCACCTAAGTATTGGTTTCCCATAGTGTGAAACCGTTGTATTGGGGAGTTCGCAATGTAATTGCGCTTATGTGTGTTGCAGTGGAATAGTGTATTTTGTCGTGTTGTTATTGTAGGTATTCGTATGTTTATGAGTTGCAGAAGTTCGCAACAGTCGAATTTAGAGTTAAGAATCTTGAATAAAAAAGTTAAGTCGTTTATTTTACGCCTGTCTTCCAATGTGTGTATTTTTAGAGTGTTTAATAAGAAATGATATTGTAAGTCTTCTAGTGAGATATTTAATTTAAAATTAATAAAACGCAGAAATTTTTTTTGTATTCGCTCAATGTTATTAATGTGAATTTTGTAAGAGGGAGACCAAACTACTGAGTTATATTCAATTATGCTTCTAACTAGAGATATGTATAACAGTTTAATGGCTTGTATGGAGTTAAAGTTTTTAGTTGTTCTTAATACGAAGCCTAGTGTTTTATGCCTTTGTTTACAATTTGGTGGATATGATTGGCGAAACTTAGTTTTTCATCCAAAATAATTCCGAGATCTCTCATTTCCGTGACTCTTTCTAAAGCTGTATTGTTAATGTAATATTCAAATAAAACAGGATTTTTATTTCTGCAGAAAGTCAGGGTTTTGCATTTGTCTACATTTAAAAACAGATTATTTTGTACGCACCAATCTTTAAACTTATTAATATTTGATTGTAGTATTTGGCAATGATTTACATCAGTTATTTTTTTGTATAGCTTGATGTCATCAGCAAAGAGCAATACCTCGACATCGTCGAAGCAATTTGTTATATCGTTAATGAAAATGAGAAACAAAACCGGACCAAGGTGACTACCTTGCGGTAGGCCACTGGTCGCACAGAAAGCTTTCGATAGCAAAGATTTTATTTTAACAAATAGTTTACGATTAGTTAAATAGCTAGTAAACCATTTTAGCATGTTGTCTCTTAATCCTAGGGCAAATAGTTTTCGGGTTAGTAGTTTATGGGATACTTTGTCGAATGCTTTTGAAAAGTCTGTATATATGCAGTCGACTTGTTTATTTTTTGCAAAAGATTCTAATATAAAGTTTTGAAATATTGTTACGTTAGTTGCGGTTGATCTACCTTTGATAAAACCGTGTTGTTTTTGGTCGATTAGTTTTATTAATTTGGGATAGATTTCATCAAGGACCATTGATTCAAAAAGCTTAGAAAGTACTGACTGTATACAAATGGGGCGATAATTGGTTATGTCAGTGTCGTCTCCTTTTTTGAGGATAGGTGTAATGAAGCTCGATTTCCAGCGGCTTGGAAAATATCCAAGGAACAAGAGGCGGTTGAATAGTACTGTAAGCGGTTTAGATAATGCATTGGAGCATTTTTTAAGGAATATTGGTGGAATGTTGTCTGGGCCAGCAGATTTGTCAGTGTCTAAGGAAAGTAATTTCTGTTCGCAAGATTTTTGTGTGATATGGCAATTTGTTAAGTGTGTAGTATTACTAAATTTGTATTCGGGTATTTTATCATCGGGGGTTTCGTCATCGTATACGTTTTTGAAGAAATCTGAAAAAAGGTTTACAATGTCTTGTGTATTGTTTGCACTGATTCCATTCATTTGCATTATTGGTGGGTAATCCGTGTTTTCATTGTTTATTTTTTTAAGAAATTTCCAGAGATTTTTGGATTTAAAAACATTATTCTCGATGGTAGTTATGTACATTTTGTAGCAATGTTTAGAAAGATCTTTACATTTTTTCCTAGTTTCCCTAAAGTTTATATAATCAGCTATGGATTTGCTTTGTTTGAATTTTTTGTGTTGACTTTTTTTTTGCTGAAGAGAGGCAGTTAGCTCCGATGAGAACCAAACTGGGTAAGTATACTTTTTCGGCGTGTAAAAAGGTACATAGGATTTAATAGTGTTAGAAAATGTAAAATAAAGTATGTCTAAAGATTTATCAATATTTTCATCAGACAAAAAAGACTTGGCCACAATAGAGTTCAGTTCCTTAAATTCTTTTATAAAAATGTCACCCACAAGATTCACTTTGTGCGCCCAGCATTGAAAGTGCAGTGCATGGTCACCCAGTAGTATTTTTAGCAAGTTGAAACATGCACCCATGTACCTTGCAGAGTCAGACACTAAACCATTTACTTGAGAGTATTGAATTTCGTATTCTTTCAAAGTATCAATTATTGCTTGAGAACAAGTGGAAGCATTGGCAGTGTCTAAAAAATTTACACTTGCTAAGAAACAAGACTGCTGTGGTTCTGAAGAGACAGTTTTATCAATTTTTCAGACATATTTTTCCATGTAACTGCGAACAGCTGGATGATCTAGTTTATTCAACGGAATGTTTGCTTTCAAACACATTTTTACAGTGCCAAGCACAAATTCCTCTTTTTCCGTTTTGGCACGCTTTTGCACTTCAAAAGCACTAACTATTGTGGATTGCCTTTTTATTCCAGAGGACCTTGGTTGAGGATCAGGATCAGATTTCTTTCTTAAATGAGTAACAGAAGTCGTATGCTTCTTCAAAGTATCTAACTTCTCTCCTTCCAAACGCACGTTGCAGTATTTGCACGTTACGATGTTAGTATCGCTTAAATACAAGCCATCCTCTTTGAACTTTTTTACTTGTTCAGATAATTCTACTTTCGGGTGGCCCATATTGACGTTAGTAACACAACTATACCATACGCGCATGAGCGAGTGACTCATTGAAAGACAAGAGATGGACGGACGCCAACCCACGCGCCGATAATCACTCGCTCGCTCCTCATCTACGCAACAACTCGTGCCGTCTCTGTCTGTTTTGAACAGAGTTGTAATAATTGTTAGCGCGTCTGATCAACATTTGAAAGCACGTAACGTAAAAAGGTGCGAAAGTATTTAATTTTCAAATTTCACTTTTATCGCAAATAAAATGCAGATTTTGCTTTTATCGCTTCTATTTCGTAAAAACGAAATTTACGTACCCCTACTTATAGGGTTTTTGAAGGAATCGAAAAAACAATCTTTGTTTCTTACTTCTGGGTTCCGAATTAGACATTTTTTTAGTTGTAGTTATCAATGAACTGAAAACCTAAACTTCTGTTGTAAGAAAGCCTTAGATTTTACTGTACTTAACTCATTCACTGCTAGGTGCTGTAGTTACTGTTGAGAGTGGTTGCCACTGAAGGTCTAATGCTCCATTTTCAAATGTGTTAAATTAATCCTCTCCTTTCTACATTTTTTTTCAGGAATTACTTGAGAAACAGCCTCCAGATTACCAGTTTATAATAGTGGAAAGAATAATCAAATGCAACCACCCCAAATTAAAAGAAGGCAACAAGGCCAAACTGGGAACACTCTTCGCCTATCTCCTGCAATATGTGAATGATCTATTCTGCGAAGAATCAGTTACGACCGAAGAAGAATTGATCAACGCCTTCAGGTGTTTAGATAGACTCAGCAGTCACTTCTTCGACCTTGCTCAGATGGACACCGCCAATACAAAGAACTGCATTGCGGAAGTCATAAAAGAAAAATACGAAGAATATAAAAATAAATCAACTGTTTTTCCCGACCTGGACACATTAATTTTCTTTAAACTGGTCTCGTTATTATTCCCGACGTCAGATTTGAAACATCCGGTCGTTTCGCCGTGTTTCATCTTCATGTCTCTGCTATTGACGACTTGTAAAGTTAAAAATAACAAAGACGTAGCCAAGGGATTGTTCATCACGACGATGGTAGCAGAATATACAGTTTTATCGAAGAGGATTCTACCTGCGGCGTTTAACTTCTTAAGAGGATTACTGTTTCTGCCTATTCCAACGTTACCAGACCATCAAATTAAAGTTTTGAAGCCAATGAAGCCTCATGGACCAAGAAGTAATCTGTTAGTTTTAAACAAATCAGAAAAAATCAATGATTCTGATTGTTGGAAGATGCTCGCTCGTCATTTAATCAATGAAAACCAAGATAACGACTTTAAAACTCGTGTTTTGGTTACGTCAATTAAATTATTAGAAGATTTCTTTAATCAGGCGGGTGACTTGACAATTCAGCGTACGCTTTTTGAGCCCCATCTTGATTTGTTGAAGAGGATACCTAAAATTGATTATCCAGAGTCTGTATCCAAACGGTTGACTGGCACAATTGATATGATGGAGACGACATTGAAGGCCAAGACATTTGTGCCGCTGGTATCGGAGAATAAGAAACCCAAGTCTTTGAAGTTGTACGAGCCTGCGGTTGAAAAACAGTAAGTTTTCCTGATTTATCTAACAAATTTTCCTATTTCTCCAGAAGAAACAAAAAAAGTTGCTTGGCATATTTTCAAATGGTTTTGCGCATTTAGCATTTTTTTGGATGCTTTTACTGTTGCTTGATTCATAAGCATCCCAATACCGGAAGGTCCTGAGTTTTTCTTATACAGGTATATTGGGCTATTTTTCACAAAAACAGCACTATGCAAATTAGCCAATTAATTTAATAAATTAATTCAATTATTTTAGCCAATTATTATTATCAAATAACCATTTTTGGATAAATATGCAAATTTTCGGACACAAAATCCTTTTATATATTTCTAACTAACAAACCAACACTTAATTTCACCCTCGGAGACTTTATTGATCCACATTCACCCACTTGTTCTCGTTTGCACATAGGTCTGTTTTTCTGACTCTTGGTTCCTACACAAGTATTCAAGTCACTTGATCATATTATCCATATACTTTTTTACATCATATAAACCTTTAAGCCTGGTAAGCACATATGTTCTTACTCGATCGAGTAAAACCGACAAGTTAGAATAATGGCTCGAGGCAGTGTCCACACCTACGGTTTTACTCAACAAGATTGGCTTGATGTTTAGTGTGTGCTGAACAATTTGAGCCCTATCATGTCTACAATGCGGAAGTAACAATGTCTTTGTTTAGCGAGTCTCTTAGCCACTAATAACTTTCTCGGTGTAACTTACACAAAAGAAATTAGTATGAGAAGTAGTAAAAAAGAAATTAGGAGTTCCAAATCGCTGCGAGCCGTCTCAAAGCAAGCCATGAGTTTTACCGTTCACATGGTGTTACTTGATAACGACAAAAACCGTTGAGTAAGAATGAATGTGCGTTCTAGGTTTTATGAAGAACAGGTTCATGAAGCTACAGTTCAGGATACTAATTTAAAAGCATTCTGTTTGCCATCCAGCCGTTCTGTAGGATAGAAGTTCCTGTATATTGTTAATCACTTGACTAATACATGTTATAATTTCCTTTTTACAGATTCAACTCTAAGAGCAAGAAGGGAATGTCTAAGGAAAAGATTGAACACGAGAAGCTGGTTTACAAGCACAAGAAGGAGATGAAGGGGGCGCTGAGAGAGATCAGGAGGGACAGATCCTTCATTGGAGCCTACAAACTGAAGGATAAACTTCACAGGTACAGAATTATTATTGTTGCAAAGCTCTAGTCTATATTATATATTAAATTGAACCACGCAGATATAAGAATCTTATCCATTCCAAGTACGAATCATTTATATGTTGATACATCATTACGATAGCTGCACAAGCTCCGTAGCTCATTATAGAAATGATAATATGTACATAGTTTATGTTGACTACCCAACAGAAAAATCTATGCAATTTCATGGTGGCAAAGCTAGCCATTCGAGAGTTTATGCTGCTTTAGTCTTAACATAAACAAATTTTCTGCTTTATAATTAAGGTTCGAGCACCTACCCTAAGTGAGCCACCTAACCTTTTGGCCATACTAAGGAGAGAATCCTTTTTTTAGCTTCTTTCTTACTTGTTCTTCCCAACCTTCACCTCACCAACTTCCTTCAGCCTCAGAACATTCCCCAATTTGGGGGATGCTGAAGTTCCACTAGCCCTAAACAGATGGGGGACTCTTGCAATTTTACATAATATGTGTATATGTATTATTAAGTCTGTAACATTGTTTATGGGCACATTTGAATTTAGTGATTAATTAATTTGAATTATGAAATAATATTAATCTTTTCAAAGCAATCTATACCATGACATGACATTTTGACACAATATTCGAGAATGTGTTTTAGTGAAAAATTATGGATCACAAGTGCAACAGCCGGGTAGGTAAGGTTGAAAAAACGTATATTTTATGTTTTATTTTTTTATTTCAGTGACAACATTCGTAAAGAGAAGGTTAAGAGGATTTATTCTGAGGCTTCAGAGCAGCAGGGAGAACTCAACGCCATGCAGAGAAGTAAAAAGAAGAAGAAATAGACACATCATTATTTGTTAATAAATATTATGTTATTGACGACCAGAATAAAATTAATTTACAAAACTTTCTTATTTTTTGTTTTTATTCTTATTTTTTATAAAACAATCCTTGGTTGGGTTACTGCTAGCTAACTAACGTTTTCTTGATAACTCCTCAAAATGACAATTCAACACACCTATAAAAAGTGCTATAAAGTTATGAAAAGTGATGAAACAAAAACTAGGTCAAATAGTTATATATGTAACCTAGTTTTTGTTTCATCACTTTTTATAGGTGTGTTGAATTGTCATTTTGAGGAGTTTGTAACAGTTATATTTGCCACGCCAGCAATTTTATACGAAAGAACTGTTACTTGTTCTCGGCTGGCCACACTAGGTTGTTGCACCACTCATTTGTCGATAATTTTAAAAAAAAAGAAGAGATGAGCGCAGTGCTGGGTGTTCTTGAATGCAATATCGAGGAATAGAGTTCTCAACGAGCGAGCAGCAGCAGCGGACGTTTCTGGGACCTCTGACGGGTGGACCTCAAGACGACAATGGATTCGCATTAGCTAATTTTTTATACTGGACATTGATTCCTAGTTTACTTTTATTTTGTAAGATATGGTATCTACATGGCGCCCTACTCTGTAAAAGGTTAGTTGATCTCTTGTGTGGTATAATGTCACTTCTACGAACTTATTTTGTTATACTGTTAAATTCCATCCTGCTAGTGATTCCTCATCGAACCTGGCGCTGGGTTATTCAACTCCTTAATTTTATGGAGTCTCACGTTAGTTTGCTTGATAATAAATATTTTTTTTTACCTAATCATTCTTTCAATTGAATTCCACAGTTGGTTTATTCTAATGATGGGTCGGGTAATTATTCTTATCTATTAGCTAAAAAACCTTTTTTCGTGAAACCGTTAGTTAGTTAGCAGTAACCTAACTAAGGATTGTTTTATAAAAAATGTTAAGTTAGTAAATTTACAAAAGAACTTCCTTAGGGAGTTCCTATAGCAGCTGTAGATAAATGGTTCGTGAGTACATATATATATTGTGTCAGCGATATATTCCATACATCTGATATGTGTCCATATGTTTTACCCAAGTTCTGGATTCTATGTAGCAGACTGTTGAATTGTGCGGCTGTGGCAGTGTTGATACAGTAATAAAGTATATACTCAAATTCGTTGATTGTAACAGAAAAATGTAGTATAGTTATTCTTTAGGTATGTTGAGTTTATAATTATGAAGGAAGGTGAATTTAAATGGTAAGTTTATTTAAATGGCTAATTTCATAATTATATGGAAGATTGGAGTCAAGTTCAGACTTATAAGAGATGAGATGTTGAACGGAGGGGAAGAAATTTTAGATCAGGCTTGATGGAAGAGATTATATTTTTTGTTTAGAAAGAGACAACTAATAAAATATGTGATCTGAGGTTCCCACTTCTAGAATCTCCTACAATCTGGGGAGTCAAGCATGTGAATTTTAAAAAGGTGACATGGAACAGATTACACGAAACACTTCTACCGGTTTATTTGTTCAGTGATCTAGACACAGTTTGCAGTTTTAAAATACAAGAAAATAAATATGAAATAAAAGATAATTATCTTACACTTAAATGTGTGAATTTATTATTATTCATGAATGATATTTTCAACTAATTGGGTTAACAATTTTTTTACTATTGGAACAATCTGTTTCCTCGATGCCTTGATATTATGTTGCGTAAAATGATCACAGAAACTCAGCTTTGCTTTACATTTCTCCAGCTGTAAACTTGGTTCTTTTTCCTCAAGTAATGCATCAATTATCTTCTTATGTAGTTGGCAATCTTGTATAGAACATACAGCCAAATCCCTTGTTACAACGTTATCGACAACAGTCAAACCGATAATTAAAATGGTAGTCGTTTTATTCTTTTTGCAGAATGTACTGATTGCTGTTGAACTATCTTCCCTTTTAAGAAAATCTTTGACAAGCATCGGTAAACCAGGGAGTGGTAGGCCATCTATTATTTTCAAATCTCTGCTTAGTAATTGCAAAGAGTTCAACGAAGAACAATCAATTCTCGCTGTTAGAATTTCGGAAAAAATAACCGATCTGTGTGTATCTTTATCTTCTATACTTAATATATTTTCTAATTCGTCGGCCATTTGGAAATCTAATGGACGAGCTCTGTCAGCCGAAGGCAGAAAATTTGCAGTGTCTAAGATTATTGTACCATAAAGTAAGTTGGCAACATCAGTATTGTCAATTAAAAATTGTTTGCCACTAGCAGATTTATTTATCTCGGAGCAAACTAATGATGCGCAAGATCCCACAAGTTCAATAGTTACTTCGACAGTATCTTTGTGTGTCCAACTTACCTCATCTTTTGGTCTATGGTCCAAAATGGCTGACACAAATGGGGCCATGACTTTAAATGAGTCGCTGAGTATATGATGATCAACTAGAATAACACTAAATTTACCGTTTTCTTGCAATAATTTGAAATCCAATTCATCGCGACAGATGAGATTCTCAACATTAACAGCATATTTTTTTAGCATGTAAGTCACCTCAGTCTTGAAAGGCAATTCTTCTCGTGGTATATTGAACACTGGTAAATATATTTCTTCTGATTTGTTTGTGCTGCAAACATTATGAAAGTATGCGAGTATGATCGAACAGACCGCGGAGTCCAAGTCACAAGACTCATTTCCTAAAACCAATGTTAACTTTTTGTTTTTGGAAATGGTTTTCAAATTAACTTTGAGTTCATCAATAAAGGCGTTCATATTGCTTAATAACCGATAATAGGAGATGCAAAGTATCGAGAAGAATCCCAAATGACTGAAACCATGTCGTTGGCAATTGACAGACGTCAGTGGGGTAGGTGTTACCATGAGGCCGAAATATTTTTCCCTTCGTGAAAAATTAGCCCAGAATGGGAGTACTACCGCAATAACAAGATTACAATTTTATTCCTTGTCGTGAGAAATAGAGGTCCTCTTGATACTTGGAACAACTAGTACAAGTGAAAATAAATACTTATTCCAAATACCTGTTCTCTAGTTTTTAGAGATCGTCAAATATGACGTTTAATAAATAGGTCCCAATGGTCAAATAAGACAAGAAATTTTGGGTTCAATTCCAAGTTGTGACTGTTATTTTGTAATTATCTGTGTCTTTTTCTGTTTCATGATTCATTTAGAGTTGTTAGTATTATCTTCTTCAACGAAATACATATTTCTCTTATATTTTTGTATCCTCGGTATATGCAGTGACTGCCATCGAATATATAAATAATGCATATATGTATATTTTTGTTTTTATTTTTCTGTGATTAAATGCCGACACAATATTATTCATATTTTCCATCTACTTATAAATAGTCTTTATTTGCACAACAAATATGCCAAACAATTTGAATTTGTTAACATAATAATATGCCAAATTAAGAAAAAAAAGTATTTTCAGTGATGTATTTTTTCCCAAATTTATTGAAATGTCCTCGGACGTCACATCACTGATGAGAGCAGATAAAAAAATATGTCTGTTGGGAAAGTACTTTCCTCTAATAAAATCATAGACAATACGTGTAATATTGCTGATATCTAGGCTTCCGATTATGAAGGATTATGTTCCAAGCCTCGCTAAGCTCCACATTCCAACCAAGCCGAGCTTTAAATCAACCTATATACCGGGTAATGACATTTTTGTCATTGCCTTGCTTTTTTTTGCATTTGCATTGCTGATCAACGGTGCTGCCACATAATATAAATAAAAAATAATAATTCTTTCTACAAAAATGCTTCATCTAAGGCGGTCGTCCCACGGGTCAGTAAAGAATCGACCCGCACACCGAGAGCAAATCGTTCCATATATTTGTATTGGGCCCTCAAACAATGTAAACACACCGGGGCCGAGAGGGAGTGATGCGATGTACTTCCCGTAAACAGCTAGCGGTACCAAGATTATGTGGGCGCTCCATATTTATCGTTACACCACTAATATCAGATACCAATAACATTTATTTTAATTAAAATTTACTTTTTATTATTTTTGTGAATTTATTATTTAGTTATATATCTTTCTATTTATTATATAGGTATCTATCTTTCTATTTATTATATACTTTAATAAAAATGTAAATGTTCCTCTGTTCAACATCTAATACAACGTATACTGAAACTCAACTTATGGGAAAGGAACGAAGTAACTGCAAATGGCGTGAAACGCCGCTTGCAGTTGCTTAGTTCCTTTCCCGTAATTCGTGGCTCAATTCGCGTTTAAATTCGCAAAAGTATACGTACCATTAAATTTCCGGACGTTCTTCACCGATTGCTTTGAAATGTTGACACAACGTTGCATTCGAATACCCGTGTGTTTTTATATTATATATTTGTCACCTGTGACAGGTAAAAACATACTTTTTTGAAAAACAGTGTAATCTGTAGGACAAGCGTGCTTTTTTTAATAAACAGCGCTATCTATTTGACATACTGAGCCACAACAAGTAGTTAATAATATCACAAAAAATCCACAATCCGCCATTCGGTCGTCTCCTCAGTCTCTTATCAAATTACAATTTATTTAAAATTACTTGTTACAATAATACCCGTGAGTCGAATTGACGATGATAAGACAATTCATTTTAGAGGCAGGTACGGGTGTCCCCGCCCCGGGAAGCATTTATTGGATAAACAACACTTTTGCCATAGGTCACCCAAAGTGATTAGCTACACTTGGTGACTTAGCAGAGGTGCCCGGGACAGATAAGCAGTTCCCAGAACTTCATCTCCTTCCTTTCTTAAAAAACCCTTCTCATAGCATCCCCTAAGATGACATAGGCCATGAGGGTATGTATTTTTCTCGGGGCCTCATGTGTGGAACTAATGTAAAAAAATGTTATTCAGCGTGAAGGCGGTAAATGCGAAAACAAAAGTATGCAATACCGACAGTTTTCTAAGCTGCAAGCAAAATTTTTGCCTTGAATCATACAAATAAATCACGCAACATTTCTCGCGTCTTTACAGCACTCGGTTTTTGTCGATTCCTTACCGACCCGTGTATTCTTTGTACCAAAATATTTATTCACATGTGTTTTTGAATTGTACTTCTTGTATATTTGAAATTATTTAAATTTTATTGATGGACATAACATAGCAATAATAAAACATGTAATGGTAAAAACCAAAACTCAGCGTAATACAGCATGTTATGAGACGTCTCCTGAAGTGTGAGATTTATAGCATTTAATTTTTATTCATTATCAATTAAGAATTTTCATTTTATTTATTACAATTGAATATGATGAATAAAAAATGAAAAAGAATATATATATGAAAACATGCATATGGAAAGTGTTTTCTATGGATTGTATTCGTACGGCGATCTGTGAAAGACATGCTTCAAGGGAGAGTGGTATATTTATGCTTCAAGGCAGTTTAGGCTGGCCGCATACATACGTTTTTCGTATTCGATTTCCGAATTCGTTTTCCGTATTCGGACATCCGAATGCACGGAATCAGTAGAAAATACATTAACTGCCGCACACGTTCGTTTTAGTTCCGAACGGAACAAATTCCGTACGCACGTTCCGAATGCTAGCCGGCGCATTCGGAGAAAACGAATGGAAAAAACCTAATGACGTCATGTGGAACGCAGCTATTGCATACAGTTTGTTTGTGCCGACGCAAACGCACGGAAATTTCCGTTCGTAATTCAGTGTTGCCAACGGATCTTGACCTAATATCGCCGTTTCTCATACATAAGGTAGCGTAAAGTAGCCGAATTTGCTGTTAGGTGGGACATGTATAAAATTGATGTTTTTACGTGAAAATAAAAATTTCGTGGGGGGGGGTGGCTAGAGAATTTCAAAAAGATAAAATTTGTCCCCAGAAAATAAAAAAAATTCATGGGGAGGGTGGGTAGAGAGTTTCAAGAAAATATAAAATTTGTCCCCAGAAAAATAAATTTCATGGGGGGGGGGGGGGGCTAGAGAATTTCGGGACATGTTTAAAATTGATGTTTTTGAAGTAGCTTAATTGGCGACCAGTCGCCTTTTAGATTTTTTCGGCGCCGATTCTCGCTCTGAGTAGCCTAAATGGCGATATATCGCCCTTGTTGGCAACACTGGTACTGACGTTTATACATTCCGAATGGAGAAAAACGAACGTTTGCGCTAGTCTCACGGAATTCCGAATACGGAAAACGAATTCGAAAATCGAATACGGAAAACGTATGTATGCGGCCAGCCTTAAGAGTATGCAAAGTTACCGGTCGCATTTTTACTTATTTTCTATCGTACTGAACAATAATTACAATCTGTTGAAATTATCGATGTCAAATGAAACGTCAAAATAATATGTACGATGGATGTGACTTGAGCATGTACTTTATGTATGTCAAATGCATAAAACATCTAACAAAAGTGACAACAGATAAAAGGCAGTCTACATAAAATGAGGTCTTTATAAAATGCGGTCTACATAGAAGGCGGTCTGTGGCAGGACAACGTCTGCCCTGGCCCACTAGTGCTATTATAAATTATACGGTCGGAAAAATATCATATTTCTAAAAAACATGCGGACCGCGGAAGCACGGTCGGAAAAACTTAACTTCCCCCCCGCAGTCAGGGAAATGTAGGGAAATTTCAGACCGAAATCTAGGGAAATACATTTTTGGGTATATCATCACTAATGCCGCTTGGTATCTGTGGTTAATTTAACATCACTCACCAACTTTTTGTTTGTGATTTAATTTTTAATTTCGCGCTGGAAGCGGAAGCCGGCCGCTTGATAGTTTTGTTTTGTGTTTTGCGTGTGGAAATTAAAGTCCTTGTGTGCTTCATTACCTTTATTGGATACCGGTGAGTGTTTTATACGCCATTTTTGTTATAAATACCTGTTAGTTTCGCTAAATAATGTGTTCCAACTTCCTCACATCGAGGTTGATGATCCCTAGATTTCATGGCCTCGAAATACAACTGCTAAACTTCATTTCAATGCCAGTTATGTTTCGTCTTGTTTTAACCAATGCTAAGAATAGTCTGTTAGGCTATTTCGCACACGCGTTTATGTAGCGCCATGTGACTTCGAATTAAATATTTATTTCCGTATGTCCACTTCTTCGCTTTGTGATGTCCACAAACATTTTCGAAGTGGGCATGTCAAAAAGTAATTAGTATGGCATGCAGCTAGCATAAAGCATTGTATATCAGTTTAAAATTATTTTATAACTGACTTTTAGGTTTATTTTATCCTTACTCCAACCTAGCATCATTTTGTAAACACCAAACAAACATTATCTTTGTTTTGACTTTCCATTTCTGTAATTATTATTGCTCTTCACAAACATTGAATCAAAATTTAAAATCATCTCACCTTCTGCTTATCCGACTGACTAAATTCATGTAAATTACTCAAAGCTTTACATTTTTACACTGACATTGAAAACTATATTGTAAACCAGGGAATAGTAGAATTTGCTGTGTTAATAATTGTATATTGTATGAATAACAATCCAATGTTGTATTCGTATAATTGCATTAATTTATTTTCTTTCTGACTTCTGAATGAGTTAACCTATGCATGCATAATTTGATTATACGATTCAACTAATGTCATGTCTGGTTGTATAAGTTATTATTACTATTATTTATGTGAAACCTGGTCTGGTCACTAAACACGCCCAAAGCTATTTCAAGCAACGTTTCAATTCTGAATGGTGGTCATACACCAGGGCGATACTGAGAGTAGCTTCCACTCGTTCAGAAAATATACTTTATATTTTTTTTTAATGAGTAATTTGTGAAATAATTCAAATAAAATTTATTTTCGCTCGCCAGGATTTGAACCCGCGACCTCCTGCTTGCTATTCGAGAGCCTTACCCCTCGACGGAGGTCTATTGGAAGTATTATTGTTTGTCAGTGATACAAACATTTACAAATTTATTGGTAAACATTAAGTTTTATTCATATTATTTAATATTGCTGTCTTTTTTCTTAATTAAAAATGGTCTTGGTTTCATGAATACATATAGTGTAATAGGAACGTCAAAAACTACCAGGATTAAGATTTATATCTCAAGGTCGTTATTTTTGGCATTCAATCCTCTCTAAAGAATTGTACAATGGTTCGCTACATTTTCCAGAATTCTATCAGCTTGTGTGAGTTATTTCACATATAATTCAAATGAAATATTGTTTAGAATATTATTTTTGTGGCACGTTCCAGAGTTGTGGTAACTTCTCATTATCAGTTTCATCTTTCAGAATTTAAAAGTTGCTTGAAATGGCTTTAGTTGTGTTGAGTGGCCAGATCTGAACAGCCGGGTATCTACTTCCCAACCTGTCGCTTCCCTTCTCCTTACCCCTTAAACCCCTAGAAAACGAGGACAACGTTTATTCCCCTATTTCCTCTCTGGATTTTTACACTAGAGCAAATATATTTTACTATAATATGGACTTACTGGCACTTCCCTACCATTGTCCCTACGTTTCACTTTCTTATAAGTTACTTCTTATCGGAGTTAGGACCCTCCAATCCTTAAAATTGCCTAGTTTAAATTCTATGAACAGACGTTCAGTCTACAAATTTGATAATGTATTTTAAAAAAGCTAAACGTGGACATATAATTTTTCTTATGAGACAATTAGTAAAAAAATCTTTAAAATCGGTCCAGTTTTAGAGGAAAAACCATTGAAATTACGAATCCTCGATTTTGACGATTTTATTTAGGTATTATAGATGTGCAGTCGTCCCTTTCGCACAGTATTTGGGAGGGGAAGGGACAGCAACAGTTTTGTAATATACCTATTTCAAATTTTATTTATGATCCCGTAGTAAGCGTTCAAAAATGATTTGAAAGGAAAATATGTAAATACGTTAGAGGGAGCGCGCAAATATAAAAAAAAATTAAGCGAAAATGGTGAAAATATTTAATAAAACACGACTCGTTTGAAATAGAGCAAAAATCTCTCGACAAATGTTGCGTAAAGATACACTGATTTTTTCATGCCTATAACATAATAAATAACAGAACAAAACGTGTTTATAATAATTTTCGGAGCTTACTTTGCATTTTTTTTCTATAGAGGGTATTTCATATAATTAAGGTTTCGGTATAAATAACATGTATATTTTTGGAACTTAAAAAATTGAAGAGTTGATGAGAAACTTGTTATAAATCGGTAGAAATTGGGTATACGGGGCCTCAAGTCTCACGCCCTAATGTATACACCAATAATGGGGTGACTTAGTCCTACTAACGCCGAGCAGTTGAGATTCTTATGAGTTATTCGCGTTTAAATAGTTAGAAACAGATTCAGACGCCAAATATTATTATACAAGCGTGTTCAGTCATACCTACTTTACTATGATAATGTAATACCCGATGAGAAAAAAATGTCTGCATGTAAGTTGTAATAAAGGTGGGCAGGAAAAAGTCAAGGTCGGCCACACCGAGAGTAAATTACGAATGAGATTCAATTTGAACAATGCCAATGAATTTTGTAATAAACGAGGCATTCCTGGTGCTGTATTTTTTGCTTCATACAATATTATCTGCTCTACTTCTTTGTTTCCCGCGAAAAATCACTGATTGTAAGTTGACATGCCAAGATAAAAACTGAAGATTTTTGTTTCTTACAAAATTAAAAATAACTGATTTAATTTCAAATATAGAATAAATATTTTATGTAGGTACTTTATCGCTTGTCTGGATTTAAATGAGTTCCAATTTCGAAAATCTTACACATACGCACAGCGACATTATTAGTATCGTTTATTTTCGTCGCACTCATATGCAAGTACACTTTGCAAGTTGTTATCAGCACAGTTTGTATGTGTAAGTAGGTACCTAGTGCGTGCGGTCGTAATTTTTTCTTGTACTTATCCGCCCATCGTCGTAATTCCTGGCTATCACAATTTCAGAACAATGTTCATTTCAGCTTCAGTAAGTGCGCATTTACAGATGTACAAACTACTCATCTGTACCATATCTGTACAGTCTGAGGCGTCGCTACCGTGGATAATGTTATTGTATTATTATTACCCTTTCTGACCGCCTGCGCATATAAGTTTGTCAATGTTGTCTCTTAGTAATAAATAATTGGGTTTAGAGTTTACAACGCGGTTTTGAAATAATTCTAACCTATATGTATATTTTCCTCGTGTCCTAAAACCACATTTTATTTCCCGCCTTTTCTCCCGCTAAAATCCAAGTTCGCTCGTTTATTTACGTTGTTGCCACTGAAATAGAAAATAATGTCGTGACCGTTTCTTGCTCTTTTTTTCCCAGAACAGGTAGGTAGGTACCACTTATAAAATAAAAACAATTTATAAATTGCTTAGAATAATTAGTGATGGTCAAAAACGAAATATTTTGATAATCGAATGTTGTGTTTCCAATATTACGCAATTTCCTTTTGGGAACTACCTTTCCTCCCCTCCTCTACAAAAGTGAAGTACAAAAAATAACGGCAACTCAAATGAACACCTCTTGGATTAGCCATGCAAATGTGGCCTTTATTCCACTGGGTCACAACGTAAAACAAGTACGGAAACATGCGGCACAAAGCCAGTGAATTCTTACGACCTCTTTATAGTACCTACTAAATACACAATTAAAACAAAACATTCTTTTTTGGTGTTAGAATTGATGTAAGTGCTAGAATTGTGATTTCTGGTGGCGATGTCTCAATATTGAGTAAATATACAGAAACGTGGGACATCGTTATATAAATAGGCACATTCTATTTTAAAAACACTTTGTATCAGTTAAACAATGAGAAAACTATTTCAGTAACAGAAAATGGAAAATATTGCATTTAGCTATTTTGTTTAAAAAATTGATAATTTAACATCTTTTCTCAACGCCTTTTGACATAGTAATATTGAAATACTTTTTTAAAAACCCAAACTAAGAACCTATTTCAGTTTCTCATCATCATCATCGGCCGTAAAGGAGCATTCTCATCGGTTGAAGATACGGTTTGGACCCGGCGCCCAAATCTACAGTCTTGTGCGGACTCCTGTCCAGTACATTAACCTTGAAAGTTTCACATCAATAACAGAGGCCGCCAAGTGAACAATCGATATTTTAACGAAATAACTATTATAATGCATTATTTTCCATTCCTGAAAACTGAAATACTTCAAAATTATTATCTAACTGATGAAAAGTGCATTTTAAGCGTGTCCCACTTGGTGACCGGATAACTCATCAAAATGACAATTCAACACACTTATAAAAATTGTTATAAAGTTATGAAAAGTGATGAAACAAAAACTAGGTTAAATAGGTTACATAATATGTAACCGTTTAACCTAGTTTTTGTTTCATCACTTTCAATGACTTTATATCACCTTTTAAAGGTGTGTTGAATTGTCATTTTGAGGAGTTTTATTAAGCTATTATCGAGATTATCTAAATATTTATTTGGTTAATAGTATAAACTGATGCCCATTTTTTGGTGTTTAGATCAAATAAAACAATATAAATTTGTCCACTTTGAGAGGATCAAAAATGATTTCGATTAGGTAGGAACCAATTTAAATATTTATTCTGAAGAGAAATTTCATATTGTCCATCACTATTAAAATAGGGTTTCAATGTTTAAATTTGGCGCGAAACGCGGCATGTGACATTTATTTTTATGGGAGCTCAGATAAAAGTACTGAAATAGATTGTTGTTGTTCTCCTTCCCTCGGATGGCGAATTATCCCGCCACAATTCGTCATTCGTCAACTCGTCTTTGATGGAAGTATGGAAGCGTAATAGAAAATATCTACTTTGAATGTTAAAAATCATATAGAATTATTCTTTTCCTGGATATTTCTTAGATATCAGATATTATGTTATAATGCAAAAAAAACATACATCCACTTGGAACAAAGAGTAAAACATATATTATTTCCTAATAAAATTGTATGCTCTTGCTATTAGCATCCAAGTTCTTATTTTCCTGTTGATATGAGCGGTTGCGTAAGTACCCTTGAATCACATTTTGCCGTTCTTTTCCGCATTTACGAAATTTTCGCATTGAATCTAATTTTTACTTCGAATCTATTCTAATTTTGAATACGATTTATTTCATGTATTGTAAAAATGTTATATATTCCTATTTAAAAATTGTTCGATATTTATATTTAAATGTTTGCAAGGGTTGAAAATACTACTGAATTTTCATAAAAATACGATGAAAATGACAAACTAGAGGCATATATGTTTTTAAGCATTGTGATGGAAATGACGTAGCTATCTGGAAAATGTTGCGTTAGTGTAGAAATTTCAAGACGCCATAGATCATCGTTCGAGCGTTTTTGCTTAGATAATCCACAAATACTCTGCTTTATAGTAACGAAATGACTATGTATTGATTTGTAGTGTGAGGAAACCCTATCCGCATTGCAAATTGCAACCGCACAGATTGTACTTGTATGTATTGTGATTGTCAATCTACATAATGCATCGGACTGTCGCGCTTTTCCAGTGTTTCCCAAAGTGCCCAGCATCGCCCCGAGGTCGGTGGTGGCAAAAGGCGGCAATCGAGGACAGTCGGCAATTGCATATATGCAAGTCTTCCCTAAAATATACACTGACAGATTTCGGTCAGTTTTCAATTCTGTAGCAAGGCTGATAACCGGTGTTTCAAAATATTCCCACAAATCTCAAACATCTGCGGAACCTCATCTGAGTACAGAGCAAATCTAAATACTCACCTTTTCACCTTGTCTTATCCAGAATAATGACCGCATTTTTTTCAGTAGTATTTCGTTGCTCAGTCCAGGGGATTTTTCTCCTTGACTACCCACTTTCATATAATAACCATTTATTACGCGTAAATTATTTTTGTAATATTTTATACCTTTACCACTCTACGGGCAGAAATCATGACAATCTGTATTTGTAAACGTAAATTTGTATGTTAGTCGTAAATCTCCAGTTTAAGCCATAGTTGTAAGTCATACTATAGAGGTATTTTGTAAATACCCACCCGGTCATAAAAATATCTATAGTTTTAAGTTACTAGTTAGAGAAGTCTTAGTTGTAAATCACTCGACATTAATCTTGGTTATAAGCCACAAGTAATAAGTCATAGGAATACATAAGTATAAACTAAGTTGTTAAGCGCCATTGAGGTGATTTTCTCACGAAAACGGCGCTATACAAATAATCCAATCATTATTATTAATGGAAATGATAAAAAATACCGGAAAAAATTGTTTAGTTATTTATTTATTTCACTAATAAAAATTCATACCTATTTTTTAAATGTTTCATTTATTCTTTTATATTTCAACGTATTATTTACAAATTAAGTCGAGCAAGATTTTTTTTTCAATTATTCAAAAAATTAAATTTTTATTAAAAAATTGAAATCTTTTCTGGTCTGTATTCAAAAGGGTACTAGATATTTGTCATACCTTTTGATTTGAAAAAAAAAACGTTCCGTTGTTTGGGTATTTTTATTTTAGATTTAAAATGTATTGTTTCGCTAAAGTACACGCAGTTGGTTTCGTTTTACATAACACATAGTTTTTCACAGAGTGGTTAGTTATGTTTAATGGAAACATTGTTTTTTTCCCCGAAATATTCTAATTCTATTGTTTCTGTTTTGGAAGTGAGGGACATTTTGACCGTCAGATTCTCAAAGTCAAAAGACAGGTTTTTAACAAAAAAAATGATATTCAAAAATGTTTCGTTAATTTTAATAAATAGCTTTAAAATTTCAATGCCGTTGTTTTATGTTTTACAGTTATACCAAGTATTCTATCACTGATAATATATTAGAAAATATGAGTATTTTTATACTGAAAAGGGGCGCTAATTCATATAAGTTTGGGAAACTCTGTTATCTTATCAATCTCAAGTGTCTTGAATGTTTGAAGCGTTTGTTTTATTGTCTCAATTGAAGATGACCACGTGTTGGAGTTCTTATGTTATAAAGTGCGCGATATTCCGAAAGTCTTCTGATCTAAAGCAGATTAATTAATTCCAATTAAAATAAAAACTTTATTAAATCATTTATCACCCACCACTGAAGTTATAAAACGTATATAAGTCTGTTGTCTGCTTGTTTGTGTAACCGAATTTCGAAATTCATTCTTGAACAGTTCAATTTCATGGGACCTAGGAGTCAAGAGGCCAATCTAAATTGAATTAGTTTTCTTTCCTTTTTATAATTTTCTTTGGATTATATGTGCAGTGATAGCCCCTTCGCTTCTTAAATAATTTGTTTTACTATTTTACCACATCTCCACACAGCATCCCCAAAGATGACATTCCTGATGGAATTATTTTCCTCAGGGTCTCCTGTGTGGGGTTAATGTTTTTAAAATAATTAATTATAGTTATTATCTATCTAAATGTTTCTAAAATGATTTATTTTTATAACAATCTAAATGTTTCACAAATGATTTATTATTTTATTATACCAATCTAAATGTATAATATCTCAAATGATTTATTATTTTATTATACCAATCTAAATGTTTCTCAAATGATTTATTATTTTATTATACCAATCTAAATGTTTCTCAAATGATTTATTATTTTATTATACCAATCTAAATGTTTCTCAAATGGTTTATTATTTTATTATACCAATCTAAATGTATAATATCTCAAATGATTTATTATTTTATTAAACCAATCTAAATGTTTCTCAAATGATTTATTATTTTATTATACCAATCTAAATGTTTCTCAAATGATTTATTATTTTATTATACGAATCTAAATGTTTCTCAAATGATTTATTATTTTATTATACCAATCTAAATGTTTCTCAAATGATTTATTATTTTATTATACCAATCTAAATGTTTCACAAATGATTTATTATTTTATTGTACCAATCTAAATGTTTCACAAATGGTTTATTATTTTATTATACCTATCTAAATGTTTCTCAAATGATTTCTTATTTTATTATACCAATCTAAAGTTTCTCAAATGATTTATTATTTTATTATACCAATCTAAAGTTTCTCAAATGATTTATTATTTTATTATACCAATCTAAATGTTTCTCAGATGATTTATTATTTT
Organism: Hesperophylax magnus; assembly: GCA_026573805.1. Taxonomy (NCBI): domain Eukaryota; kingdom Metazoa; phylum Arthropoda; class Insecta; order Trichoptera; family Limnephilidae; genus Hesperophylax; species Hesperophylax magnus. Next base: position 2,202,552 of record JAIUSX010000150.1, on the reverse strand, counting down.
ATTATACGAATCTAAATGTTTCTCAAATGATTTATTATTTTATTATATCAATCTAAATGTTTCTAAAGTAATTTATTCTTTTATACCAGTTTCACAGAATTTGAACAATTAATCAAATTTAAAATTCAAGTTCTGTGAAAGTAATATTCATATTCTGTTATTATTTCAGTTCTGTGAAGCTACTGACCCATAATGATATAATAACAGAACTTGAATGGGACTTTCACAGTACTTGAAAATCAACGTTGAAATTTGATGAATTTGAATAATTCGTCAAATATCGAAGTTGATTTTGAAGTTCTGTAAAGGTTGTGTTGTGATTTCAGTTCTATGAAGAAACTGGCCAGTAATTATATAATAATAGAACTTGAATAGAACCTTTACAGAACTTGCAAAATAACTTTGAAATTTGATGAATTGTTCAAATTACGTGTAACAACCCGTCCTAAATGTTTCTGAAATATTCGGTCTTTTCGATTTGTGTTTTCTCGATTGTGACCATTGCATTCAATGAAATTAGGTACCTACTACTTATGTTGGTCATTAATTTATGTATTTTATCTCGTGTTACAAAACCATATCAAAGTTTGATATCGTTTTGTAATTTCGACTCTGGCCTCGTACAATCATCATACATCGCATCGTTACGCGACAATAGGTAATTCAGTTATACGCGCAATCTCTTGAATGCGAGCACGTTCAATTCTCATATCGCGCAGTAGGTACCTGATTTCATTCATTACTACTGGTTATTTACCCACTACAGTTTTCCATTTACCTAGAACACATTACCTAGTAATTAGTTATTGTTATTTGTTCGTCGCACAATTTTGATAGACTGTTTAGACGGAAATTCTGTGTTTGTTTGCATAGTGAAAAAAAACGTGTGTCCTACGTTTTTACACAGTTAATTTTTCGCATGAGAAAAGGTCGATTTCATGTTCCTGTGGAATAATTTGTACGCTTTTGTTTTCTCTCCGTCCTACATTATTAGTATATTCAAGACCCTGGTGAAAGGCCACCATCCAAAATTGAAACGTTGCTTGACATGACGCTAACCAGATTAGCCAAGTACTTCCCAACCTTCCTCTCCTCATCTCGTTAGCTCCCCACACCTCTTGAGTCTCACAACACACCTGAATTGGGGATGTCATATGTTATAGTCCCAATGGTTTCGGGAAGTTGTGGTATTAACGTCTTAAATTATTTATTTTTAAAAACCTCCACCCAGCAACCCTAAAGATGACAGTGAAATCTATGACGAGGTAAACCTCGGAGCCCTCTGAATATTTAAAAAAAAAAATGATTTTTGTTAGTTTTAGGACGGTTTGTTTCACAAAATGTGAAAAATTCATCGAATTTCGAAATAAAATTCAAGTTCTGTGAAAGCTTTGAATTTGAGAATTTTGTCACCCCAAGTGGTTTGGTGACTTAGCAGGGGTGCCCGGGTTCATGGGCTGAGGTTTGTCTAGGTCTTGGCGGTGGATGCTTTTGGCACATACTGCGTGACGGGCCGGATCTGGAGAGACTGGTTTAGGGAAACCTTTTGACTTCTCCAGTTGGACTCTCTCGACCCACCGCACCGTAGTGGGAGGGATGACCCATTGTCCCCCAGATTCCTATCCACCCCTCATACCTTTTCCTTTCCAGAACTTCCTCTCCTTCCTTTCCCTAAAACTTCACTCCACACAGCATCCCCAAAGATGACATAGGCCCTGAGCGAACTTTTTTCTTCAGAGCCTCCTGTGTGGAGCTAATGTAAAAAAGTTCTATTCGTTCTGTTAAATAATTATTTCATCATATGCCGGTGTAGTAAAGGTATTTATTTGTCTTTGCCGAAATGAGTTTTTTTTTAACTTACTAGGAGTAATATATTATAAATTGCATTTTGTAATACATTATCACTGAATAAATTATTGTAACAGAACTTGAATGTTAATTATTCATTTGAAACTTGATGAATTTTTCAAATTCTGTGAAACAATCCCTATTTAGCTTTCTAGTAGAATGAGTCAGGATTCATTCCATAATTTATTTGTAATTTTACTAATGGTAGTTTTCGAAAACATTGTTTTGATTATTATGGTACTGTATTTCTATCCTGCTCTTCGATCGTTCATCGTCGTTTTTCAAGATGATTGATGAATGAGAACTTCAGTTTATTTCGAAACGTCTGCGGATCAAGTCGTGTGTTGTGAAATATAATTTACCTGACAAGTGTTAAATTCCTGTTTAAGTGTTCTCAGTTCTGTGTAGTTTGTGAATGAATATTAATTGTGAGAAAATTATATATAAATCTTTATTGAGGAAGTGAGCAGCTACAATTACAACAAGAGTAAGTTGTATTAACTTTATAGAATTGAAATGGAAATATTTTATTCAAATTAATTAGATTAGTGCACAAAATAGATAAAACTCATATAACTGTGAGCTTTTACGTGTTCCAGAATTGAGGTCAATTTTTCCTTACTTAGTGAAATTGAGCAAAAAAAAATCAAATTTTGAGATACACATTTTCTTGAACAGATGATCAATTTCACTGGTGTGTCTGGGCCCTAGGACTCGAAATATCTTGTGTAAATATCAAGTTTCTTTCAAATCGGTTGTTAAATTTCTGGGTATTATCGGTTCAGAGTGATTGTTTCATTCTAGGGTGGTAGATACTATCAGTATTGCCCTGGTGAAACCAACATTCAGAAGCAAAACGTTGCTTTAAATTTGAAATGGCTTTAGATCTTAATAATCGGGAAATATTCGACAGTCTCTGTAGTCTAGAGGTAAGGCTTCTCGGCTATCAATCCGAATGTCGCGGTTCAAATCCCGGCATGCGCGAGTAAAAATTTTATTTGACGAATTTGTGTTACAATTTATTAATTTAAAACCATATATGGTTTGTGGTACGTTCCAGGGTGGAAGATATCATGTAAGACCATCATTCAGAATTTAAACGTTGCTTGAAATGGTTTTAGCCGTGTTTGGTGACTAGATCTGAAAATCCAGGTACTTCCTCTTCCCCATCTCCTTCCCCTCCCCACTATCTCCAGCCTCACACATACCCAATTGGGGATGCCATAGTCTTACTGGCTACAGACGGTTGGGAACAGTTGGGTCTCTTGTGCGATATTCATTTTTTTTTTCTTCAATATAACCAATTTTCATCTTCCGCTACTTGCAGCCTCACACAAAATGCACCCCATTTGATGATTAGATTGTTCCACTGGCTTCAGGCAGATAGTGTGCGGTAATCATAGAAAAAACAAACAAATAATATTATAAATTAATTAATTAGTGTGATACAAATATTTGATACGCGATATAAACAAAGTTAATCAAGTCTAATGAATGCAATTTATTTATTTATCTTTTCGTGGTAGATAGCGGTTATCTGAATTGAGTAGTGTATATTCAAATAAGTGTTATTTATGATTCGAACACTGATTGTTTGACTAATCGATGACTCAAAAAAATATTATTATCGTAGGTACTACCTTCGATTTATCGATGTCCAATTAGTACCTCCTTTGCGTTCCGAATAAACACGTAGCTGCGTATAAACAGGAGAAAAAATGTGCAAACTGAATCTCGAATTACGGGAAAAGAACGAAGCAACCGCGGTCTTTTTCTCCTGTTTATACGCAGCATTTAGTTAAAACTTGTTTTGCGAAGAGTGGACTTAGCGTTTAATTTAAAAAATCAAAACCAATATTTCCTCTGAAATATAATATTTTATGTAAAAGTATAAGGAATTATTCAATTTGAATCGAAGAAACGCCATTGCTAGCTCAATGAATGGCAAATGGCGGTCTTTTGCCGGGACGATGCTGAGAGTATTTACAACTGTGAAATTTGTCACAAATATTCTTGTTAAAATGACAATTGAGTATATACATTATACAGTTATATTATAACTAGCTGTACCCCGCTACGCGTTGCTGTGTCTCAATCTGTCTGTGCTGATAGTGAATGTTGCATTTACGTCATGACATGTAAAAGCATGTTTTTACTCACTGTAGTCCTATATATAATATAGACAAATAAAATACACGCATATTCGAATGAAACGTTTCGACAAAATTTCAAACCAATCGGTGAAGGACATTTAACAAACGAACAGTAACATTTTTATTTATATAGATTACCTACCATAAAATGAACCTGTTCGGAGCTATTTGAGAACGATTTCAAGCTTCTGATTGAGGGGAGGATATATGAAAAATGAGAATACCTACTTAAATTTTTTTATGACATACTTTTCCCCATCGAATACCCAAAAAATCCTCAGCTATTGTAATTGCATTAACAATACTAAAATAAAATTTATCATTATAATGTACCGCTTTGCATAGCAATTTCACTCAAACTAGATTTGGCTTCAATGGGATTTTTACACATGGTAGACATCGGTTTAATAATAGTACCTAAGCAAAACCAATCAGTTGATTACCTGCATATCTCAGGTGTACAAAACGCACTTAGAGAATCACTGAAGATCGGAATTTTGAACTTCTAGCTGTAAAATAAATGATTTAATCTTGACACGAGTCTCAGTTCTACAATAATAACTCATACCGACGGGATATGACCATCTTAAAACCACGAACCAGGTATGAACCGAAAGTACCTGGCTGCCTTTCTGTCGGGAACATGTTTGATATGAACGCAGGTGCATACGTAGTGTAATACAGATAGTATGTCTAAAGATACCTACGGATGTACATCGCACTCGTACTAATGTTTGTCGATTTCTCGCGCTGGAATTTCAATGAGGTGAAGGTACTGAACTTGACAGTACCTGCCTCTTTGATTATATTAGCTTTTTACTTCGTATTTTCTCTTCACTACCCGGCTACGCTCGAGATTTCTGTTTAAAAATACAAAGGAGGAGGCCCCCAGTACAAGTCCATTCATAAAGATTATATCGGATGAAGTGTTTATAGATGTGATTGGTCTTGTTTTATTTTTTGACAGTTCTATGGATATTTCAAAGCTCTATAGTTCATGATATAAATAACTGGCACATCCGTTTTTCCTCCCCTCAATGTCGCATACAGAAGGTGTCCGGGGGTAAAGTGCACTAACTTCGGGAGGCGATTATACCCTTTTCCAAATTCCGACGTTTTAAGGTAATTTTCAAGTAAATAAGTTTAATTGTTTGTATGAATAAAATAAATATCTGTGAAAAATATTTTTGTATCTGAAAAAATCAATGGAATTTAAAGAAAAAAATCAATTGTCTCTTTTACTTCTACAAGAAATGGCAACATCAATTTTGTTAAATACATAAATGAATAATAGACGGACACGAGCCGTACACCCGTTCACTGTTAAGGTTGACTTCCTGGAAAAAAATGCAACGTTTTTTTTTGTAAAAAAAAAACAGCATCCTTACAACATCAATCAATGCCTTAGCTTTATATTTTTCCTCGAATCATCCATCATTCGGTTCATTGTTTTATCCCTTTAGAAATCGGTTATTCATTCGTATGTATCGATTTTGAAAACGAAATCTATATTTAAAATCAATTTGACCTGATCTGTGAAATGATAGCTCTGACTAGATGGGTGAAAGTCATACATAGTATACGACCAATGAGCCATAAAATACAAAGAACCAGGTACATTCTTTGGTAGGTCATTTCCTTAATCTTCAACCCTAATTATTATCCAAGAAAAGCAATTAGTATAGTCTGGCTAACTTTCAAACACATGCTGAGTCAACGTTAATAGTAGTAGTTGTTTGTTAATTATCGGCGGTCGGTGGTCGGCGTTATGTAGAAAGGTACGAAGAACTTAAATGATGAACTGTTAATGATCTTAAATTCAATTTATTTCCGTGGCATAGCGGTAAGCTCCCTGGCTCTGGGCCCAGGGATCGCTAATTTTAATGGAAATGGAAAACTTAGTATTGTCATTGAGTAAAAAATGTTAGTGAAATGGAATTTTTTATAATGTCGTTGATGAAATGGGTTTCAGTAATCCTTCATCAGATCTTCCGCTACTGGTAAATTTTGACTTGTCTTGGCGCTCAGTTTAATTTGGTAAAATTGGCAGTGGATTTGTTAGTTGGTTCTACATATTTTTCAATCAATTTCCTCGGCTCTGTTTCTGCAGCTGAGAGCTCCGTTGCAACCTCTGTTTCAGTAATATGTTTCGTTACAACGGAGATATCAGCGGTACGCCTTTTTAATGTTATGCTTGAACACTATGAATTTTTAGATTTATATATGTAAAACGGACAGGATCTGTTTTAAATATGAAACTTAAAATAATAAAATTACCGTACCGGTTAATTACTGATTTCAGGAAGAGTTCCTTTCGGTACGAAGCCAAGCATTTATCGTGATACTATAGTGATTGCACTAGACCAAAGATATTAGAAGAACGAGATGTGCTATGAGCAGTTCATACTGCGTGGAATTGTTTTGCCGAGTGTCGCCGGTTTTGTTCACCAATACTACTGCACACCTTCGCTTACGCTAAGGTATCCGCACTAATACATAGAACAGATTTCTGTGCGTACACATCCCGATACCGTTCAAAGTACCCTAATTAGGTAGTACTCCGCCTACGGTCCGGCGGCCAACATAGCATATCTCGTTCTTCTAATATCTTTGCACTAGACAGTGGCCACTAAAGGTCAGTGGCAAGAACACTGAGTTGACAAGTGGAGGCTTCTTATCATAGCTCTAACGATTGCATAAGTACTACTAACGAAGTACATAATAGAACACTCAGCTTTCTCTCGAACTTAATGTTCGCTCAAGTATTTGAGTGTACTCTCAACGGCGCGTTTGAACTATCAAAGATATGCCAATAATGCCTTTTTCGTATTGGAAGTTAACACCTCAGGCTAATTTGTTCGGTTCTGCGAACATACAGCTATTACCCGTAGAATCGATTTGTTCGCTTTTCAGAACAGCTCATATGATGTCATAGAAATCGTTTTAAACGGAGTCTTGTCTCCCTTAATGTCATGGTTAGAAGAATAATAATAACGGTGTTAGAAAGAGAAAACATCACGCTTTATATTCAAATCTAGAAGTTAACCACAGAGTAACTAAAATGTATACTTCTACGAAACCAAAGGTACCGACCGTAATTTGAGAAAAATTTATGAAACTTTGTGAATTTTTTTATTAATTATTTTATATGAAACGACAAACGTATGTGTATTTCTTTTTTTCGTTATCATTACTCTTAGTTCAGTGTAAGGTCAGCCATTTTTGTTAAATTGTTTTATTTAAAAAATTTAATATTTCAAAAAATGTAATATTTACTTTTAATTATAAAATTTAAAAGCGTATTTCATCGCCTTGCAAGAACCGTTTTTAGTTTTGGAATATTAACTAACAAGCCGTTTCTCCGCAGGGGTATGCAGAGAGGACGGACCGCTAAACAACTAGATCTTGGCACAGGTAGAAATATCCCTTTTCATTGGCTAAAAAAATATGCTGGGAATCTTTTTACTTCAAATACGAACAATGCAAACACTATTTCTTCAGAATAACAAACATACAATTTTCATGTTATGTTTGTTATTTTAGTGAATACGTATGTTTCTTGTTCATATCAAAACGAACTTGAGATGACCTCTTTATCTTTAGTTTCCGTGCACTTTGAGGTGGATTCACAACGGCGACGATTCAATAAAAGTATTAATTTCTTCCAAACTTTTGTTATATTTTTTGTGGTGGCATTCAAACACAGCAGTAGCGGTGGGAATCTAAAGATACCAAGTTGTGAATTTAGTTTTAATATAATATTTGCAGCGTGAGAGATTACTGAACTGTCTCGTAATAAGCATTGTGTAAATTTATTTATTTTCTGCATCATTATTGACTAGTAATACATCATGTTTTATCTAAAATTCTCACAGATACATAGAAATTTCCATGTTTATTTCAGCGATGTGTTTCATGGAGGTAAAACTCCATAATAATTATCACGCATTTCCGATTGAATGGTTTTACAACTCGTTTCCCGCCATATTCAATGAACCTTGACTCCGCAAACTGTCATGGCGGCTTTTTTACGTCTCGAATATTTTTTTCACAACAATTTACAAAATTTCGGTAACACATCGAACACACGTCAAATTTTTAGTTAAATCATTTTGCTTTTCCAACGAGTTGAAAAGAGACCTAGGTAGGAGTGCCTGCTTATTTTCAAATAAGATGTAATATTACGAATTAAATTAGCTTTAAGAATCTGATATTATATATTATTATCTTAATGACTGTATAGTTTAGGAGTGCTGTAAACGGATGTGGGGTCCTCTGCTATTTTCAAAAAATTCCGTTGAAGTTTTCAAACCTCGGTATCGGCTTTTTTTATCTGCTTGTAACTAACCAATATGTGCAAGCGGCCAAAAAAGAATGCATATATTTGTATAGATCTGTGACATCGGCAACACTTTTCGATTGACAAATAACGGGCAAATCATTTTAAAGACGACACGTTTGCATTTGTGCATACCAATCATATGAGGCCGATAGTACCGAAAGTTTAAAAAAAATTAAACACCCGCCCGCAGTTCCCTCTTTCCCACAAATGCCCAAAGATACTGGGTGCTTAGCGACGTTTGTCAATTTCGTTTAAATTAAGATTCGACAATGTTATTTTTTATATATATGGGTCACTCGTCGACTGCGGGTCTCGTTCCACAAAATCTTTTCAAAACATTGAAACCTTTACACAAAACACATGTTTTCAATCGGCCACGGAAAGTATGCATACACAAATGTGTATGTTCATGCCCCAATGTTTCAATGTTCTAAAAAACTTTGGTGTTCAAGGTACCCGGCTTAACAAAAACAAAATTATGATTAATTATTTTTTGATTCATCCAGTACACCGCACTAACAAGTGAGGGTATCTTTAAATTGTTTACCTGTATACTTTTCGCCTTTATTAAATGTTGCAGTCATTTAACTGTTTTCAAAATAGGTCACCCTGTGAGGCGCCTCTACGAAAATCCTCTTCTGGCTCTGCCACGTTTTTTCTTCGAAAGTTGTATTCGATTTATAATTGTTTTTTTTAAAACTTGTTTCCTTTTAATCTCCACTCAGTTCTACGATTCCTTATAAAAACTTGTAATTAGAAGAAATATTTTTTTCGTAATATGGGAAAAATAACATTATGTTACGCCAGTGATAACTAAGTAGGTTGCTGGCTTCATTATCTATTCACGATCCATATAGAAATCATCGGTTCACCAGGTTTGAAGGGCTGGGCTTTGGTGGAAAATTGAAAAGTCACCTACCTAGCCACACCCATTATTTAGTTTGAATTACGAAAATAAAACATACATATAAATTCATTAATCTTTTTTTTTTTCAAATTTAGAATTTTCTCAACTAACGAATCAACCTGGTCTATATCTACTTACAGCTTTACGTTACGAATATTTTTTTCGAATTACGAAATTGCAACTATGTCTGCTTCGATTTAAACGTATTTTATAAGTTACGAATAATTGCGAATCTGCAATATTGAAATTCGTTATACATTTTGTTGTTCTACTTGTTTTATAACTACTTCCCGTTAAATATTAAGAATTCTTATTAGAATTTATTAAAGTGCATCATTCAAATCCAAGATATATATTGTATTTCTATAGTTTACAGCCCGCTTCTATTTACAAACACAGGTAAAGTACCAGTGGTTCCCACATTATCAAAAATAATGTTATTGTATCGAAAAATATAACTGATAGCTGTGTTTACATTAAACCATTAAAAAAATAACCGACGTCAAAGAAGTATTAGAAGATATGGATTATGGACACGGGAAAGAAGAATATAGATAAAATGTTGCAACTTAACAGAGATCAACGTTATATTATGTTTTTCTTCTGTATGTTTTACCACTATACATTTTTCTTGAATGTTATATTTTTCAAAATTACTTTAAAAACAATGTACGTACTTATAAAACTTGACCAAATTTACAATTTATAATTCACACATGTGACCTTAGAACGGGGTGCCCCAGTAAGGTCATATTCTTTTGAGCAAATGTAAAAAAAATACAACAAAAAAAACATTACAAATATATTTTCGAATTACAAAACTTCGACATTCAAATTCGTTTTTCCTTCTATTTCAACATGTGTATCCCACCTTAACGTTTAACAAATAATTAAAGTATGTACATTTCATACGAATAATTTTAGGTATTTTTAGAATTACGAAATTGCGACATTCAAATTCGTTCGACGTGTTTTATGCCATAATAAGTTACGACAACTTGTTCGAATTACGAAATTGCGACATTCAAATTCGTTCGACGTGTTTTATGCCATAATAAGTTACGACAACTTGTTCGAATTACGAAACTCCGACATTCAAATAACGTATAATACATTTTTTACAGTTTAAAATCATCTGCTTCTATTAATGTTTTACGTGTAATAAAAACTTGTTCAGCCTTATCAGCCAGTTGATATTTACGACACGCGTAATCTATGCAAAATCACGCAGCATTTCCGTAGGTGTAACCAGAAAATTTGCTGTATAAATTATTATGCAAATAATATTATTACCAGATCCCACCTGATCTCAGCAAGAATAGGTAGAACGGATAGGATGCCACAAATTTTACTTTCTCTACCTCTACATTCATAGCATAATAATACTTATTAATAATAATAATATTTGGATGATTTATATCACGCCGTTTTCGTAATCTATTGATCTTCTAATATATAAATGAGAGTGCTGTGTATGAGGTCGATATTTGTATACAAATCTACAGTTTTATTCCGAAACTTTTTTAAAATTTGGAATCTTGGCCTTCAAAGTAAGAAGCATACTGTCTACATGAATTACGAAAAACTCTTCGTGAAGCCCGCGCAACGCCGGGGAATTCATCTAGTGTATATATTTATGTGAAGAAGAATGTCTGTGGTTAGCGGGCGGCATTTATTTGATTTTAAAACAGTTTTATTCCGAGATTAATGAAATTTTACACACTTGACCTTCAAACAATTGGAAGGTCACTAGATTTAGAAAAACTCTGCGTAAAGCTCGGACAACGCCGGGACTTCAGCTAGTATAAATAAAACAATCGAAAATATCATGGATTTAAAACCAGTTCATTTCAGTTGTTTGAAATCCCTTTAGCTATATTTTGTTGCCAGAATTGTGAGTAGCCAGATAATTTTCAACTGTTCTCTTCCTCTTCCAAACTTGACTCTTCCTCGCAATTATAAAAGTGGGGTTCCATTATCACCCCACTGCCTGTAGGCTGTTTCTGCAGGCCGGGCAATATGGTCTTCACATGTAATATTTTCAAATGCGCGTTTCAATACATTATAATGATGTAAATGAAAGTGAGGAAATATTTATTTGCCTTTTTTCTCATTTGAGATCATCGAATATATTTCCTAACACCGGTATTTTTGAATGTTTAATCAAGTGCATTCAGAATAATTAATTTTATTGACCTGCGATTTTTCCCAATGTCAAATATCGCATTTGTAAAATTTCAAGTAAGTTTGCCATATTTTTTGTGCAAAAATTATTTTAAATATTTTATATGCGCTCTAGTTCTGGATGTAGGTCAATTTAGATATTTCATTTTTCGCTTGTTTACATAGATTTTTTTCTCTAAATTTTGATATCTTCTTATTGACATGAAACATTTAATTTATTTATTATTATACTACAAGAGTCATCGTTGCACAGAAACCATCAGGCTATTGCACTGCCAGTGAAGAATGTTAAGTGGCGAAATTATTCGGGGGTCCTGGTTGTTCTCACGTGGTCACTGAACATAGCTAAAGCCATTTCAATCAAAGTTTAAACTATTCTGACCGTCGTTAGCGTAATTTCAAGTGTCCAAATAAATTATTATGTCATTAAACCTATATTATTTATAGTTTTATTAGTTTCAACCAGTGGCGGATCGTGACTTTTAAGCGTGATAGGGTGCTAAGTTTGTCAAATTGGACATTATTGGTGTTGTTTAGATCAATTTTTTTTTTTCGAAAATTCAATTTTTTATATGAAGTTTTTAGGAAATTTCAGTTTATCCATGCGCCGCACAGATTTCCTGAAAATCTTCATACAAAAAACCGAATTTTCAAAAAAAAAAATCATTTTCGGATACAATAACATCAATAATGCCATTTTTGTAATATTAGCACTCTAGTACACCCAAAAGTTACGAACCCCCACTGGTTTCAAGACTCTTTTCATATATTAAAGTGCAAAAAATTAATTATGAAACATGGATGGGATAGTGGCTCTTTTTTTGGAAATAAAATGTTTAATTCAAAGCTCCATAGCTCTTAATGGAAGTCACTTTATGATCTGAAAATAGTTGCAATTACAGAAGTTGTGTAAATTCTGTCATGCCAGAGCTGACCATTCAAAATCTACTTTATTTTATAATAAAATGAATTAATTAAATCATGAATCCAATGTCAGCCTTATCTTCCAAGCAGAGGTAAAGTAATCTGATATGTCAGCAGCTTTATGTAAATTAATATGTTTTCCAAGGACATTCTCCAATGCATTGAGAGTTGATTGTTTAGTATACAAATAATACTTCATACTCAAAACACGAGAAACTAACTGATTATACAACAAAATATAAATTTTAAGTTCTAATTTTTTTTTGGTTTTCTAAATTTTTTGTAATGTAAAAATAAGAATTAATATAATTTTTCTATCTTTTCAGATCAAATCATGAGTCAGAAAAACCTGCGTGTTACGGTGGAAGCACTGCCGAAAGTACAAGAAGTAAGTTCTTAATATTATTTTTTTCTATCATGGTCATATCAAGAACTAGCTGATGTGTACCCGGAGTTGCTAAGGGTTATTCTTAAGAAATAGACATATACCATACCGGACTTTTCTGTAGGCCTTTTTAAGATTTATAATTCCATAGTACATTATTTTGATATATCTCATAAGGTTTATCCAGCGTTAGCAATGTAAGTGCCCAAAAATATTTCTTTTATGACATTGATTTTTCTCTATTTTCTATAAATATGATATGCAAGTTTTATATATGTAAACCTTCCGGAAGAAATGACCAAATAATAGTATATATACCATTATCAAAATCCGTTGAGTAGTTTAGAAGAACTATGCGCACAAACAGAGAGACGCGGATAGCCACTTCGTTTTATACTATTTAGAGACTAAGCAGAATCGATAAGACTAACTAAGTTGTCGTTGTTAAGTTATCGATATTGTTAGCACTGCTTAAAAAAAATAGTTCAGCACTTAGTTCTTCTGTAGTTAATTTCTAGATTTGATTATAAATATATATAGTTGTGGTATTTTTTTTTCTAACACCGTTTAGATCATATTTCTCACCATGACAGTAAGGGAGATGCAATGATTTCTGTGGGACCACATGAGTTATTCCCAAAAGCGAAAAATTTTTGCCTGAACGGTCAAAACTAAGGACGGGTTGTTTCGGAGAATTTGAACAAATCTTCAAATTTATACGTTCATTTTCGGGTTCTGTGAAAGTCTTATTCAAGTTCTGATATTATATCATTACTGGCTAGTAGCTTGAAGGAACTGAAATAATAATAGACCTTAAAAAAATCTTTCACAGAACATGAAAATTAACTATGAAATTTGAAGAATTGTTCAAATTCTCCGAAACAACCCGTCCTTAGTATATCATACATTTTCATATGTTCAGCATTCCTTTATTGGTCTTCATTATTCTTTCTTGGTACCTGTATTATTATATTACAAAATAATTAGTATAAACTCTTATCTGTCTTCTGTATTATTTTGCTGCTCTTATTTCACTATCTTCTGTTATTTTATCTCCATACAAATGAGTCTTAGAGATGCAAAACCCGCTGAAAATTTATTTCACCTAGGCAATTTATCTATTTAAATTTATATTTAGTCTGCAACAAAATATACAACATCAATAAATAATCAAACAAAAATATATATGACATTCCTGTTTCTCGATTGAAAGCAAATAACGAAACGCATAAGAAAGAATAACCACAACGAATGAGTGTAAATGAATGAAATGGCTACAAATAACATCCTTCATTGCTAAATGGAACGGTTCAAATAAGTGTACGGGTGAAACAGCTATATTATTATGAACGCCCCTCGTTTCTGTATGCGTGCTTCTTGACACCAATTGCGTGCTTAAGCGTCCCACTGACAAGCGAGCATGTCCGTGGTAAGGATGACGTCACAGGCGAGTGACGAGCATTGGATGTCCGCCAGATAAATTAGTATATGTTGTGCTCAAACTGCTCACCGCGGACATGCTCGCCTATCAGTGGACAGCTTTCCCCCTACTTCTCGAAAACAACTCAGCAACAAATAATATTAAAATAATAATAATAAACTTGTGAATAATTGTATGTATTGAAATAATAATAACATTTTGAACGCGGACGTGCTCGCCCGTCAGTGGACTGCTTCTGTTCTTCCATAATTATTTTTTTGATAGAAAACAATACGTAGTTTACGGGCAGGTCGCTTCTAAACCATACCTCACAAGTTATGGGGTCCCTCAAGGGTCTAATTTAGGACCTCTATTGTTTTGTAGGTTTATTAATGACATAGCTCTGCTCATAAAATTTGTTATTTGCTGACGATATTAAACTGTATACCGGAATAAACACAAAAGAGGACACCATTCGATATCAACGGCATAGTAGAGTGGAGTAATCGAAATAAACTTTACTTTAACAGAGGAAAGTGTGCAATTATGTGGTTCCCAAGGCTCGGTAATTTGGGGACCCGACGATGCCACATACACTCAAATGATATAGAAAAGGTGCAAAAATAGTTTATGCAATACCTTTACATGTGAAAGTTTGGGTACTACCCCTTTTATGTCACTCTGATTTCTCGCTGTAATGCTCGGACAAGATTGTCTAGACATTAGGAGAAAAATTGCAATGGTGGTAGTAACACATAAGCTGCTCAACGGACACATTTGCAATCTGGATGTTCTGGAGCGTATTAAGTTTTATGTCCCCGATAACTTCACCAGAGCTAGGCAGCACAGGTTTTTATTTTTCCAAGAGGCAGAACCAACCTACCAATGCTCATGCCTCTGAGGAGAATGACTACGTTCTTAAACCAACTTCCTTCAGATATAGACATGTTTCAGTAAAACCTCAATCAATTAATCAATTCAAGATTAGAATAGGTGTTTTTATTTTTTACACGATGATGCATCGCAATTGATTTAATAAATGTATGAGGGGGATTAACATACTCATAGGTATACAATTAATTGTAAATGTTTGTGAAATGTTATTGGAATCACTGTTTTTCACAAATAAATTCTATTTCCCAGGAGAAGATGGAGAACCCAACCAAAGAAGTATCAAAGAAGCGCTCCGCAAAAGAGGACAAGAAAGCTGCCGCTGCGGCTAAAGACACCCCGGTCGAGTCCACCAGCACTGCTACCAATGGTGTTGCACCACCTGCCAAGGTATGCCAAATATCTAGTTCAATTTGGACTCTCCCACCTTCTACTTCTCCACCTTCCTCTTCCCACCTCCTTTCCCTCCCCACTAACTTCAGCCTTACAACATACACTCATTAGGGATGCCATAGTCTTACTGGCTCCAGACAGTTGGGAACATTTGGGACTCTGGTGGGGTATTTACCTAAAAAAGGGTTAGAATAATAGACAATTGTGTATGAGAAGATGTATGAATGTGAATGAAGTAGAGAGATTGTGCCAAGACAAAGCTATGTGGCGGTCTATCCTCTTTGCCTATCCCTGCTTGAAATGGCTTTAACCGTGTTTGGTGACCAAATCTGAAGCCAGATTAGATAGCCAGGTACTAATATTACAAAACCTTCCCCTTCTCTCCTTCCCTTCATTCATTTCCATTATGCACCATGGAGTGACGAAATACAATTATATTTTGTAAGTCACATACCAAGAAAGAGATAGACATGCCATAATGCTAAATCTGGGTATAAATTTGAAGAGCTGGGTGCAAACCACAAGACAAATCATTTTGGCACCAGGAGGGTTCCAGCATTTATTTCTTGAATAATCCACAACACCAGTTTTATTCTGACTCAAGTATTATCTACTGTCAAAAGGACTAGTAATTTGTAAGCCGGTTTTATTTTCAAAGACTAAATAGTGAGAATACAATGCGAGTTGCCTGTAAACTCGGATTCATTTATTCTCTAATCATTGAAAGGGAAATGCACACGCTTGGCGCAACTTGGTTTGTTCCCCTCACCCTTATGGGTCCGTCTTGTTCTGTTCTTGCCCGTTCATTCATGTGTATTAAAAAATAATACAAGTACGCCGCCAAACAAAAATAACAAAAAATGCTTCTATTTTAGGAAGCAGAACCCCAACAAGAAACCGCCATCATAGCTGTAAACGGCAAGTCTAAAAAAGATAAGAAAGAAAAGAAAGAACCTAACAAAGACAAAACAGCTCCGGTAACAAACGGCGTGTCGGATGTGGCATTAAATGTTGTCGCCGAACCTGCTGCGTCTGCTGTGTCCGTCGTGGCACCCACAACAGCCGAACTGAACCCGGACATCATTGAAGATGATGTCATGGTGCAGACCACTGAGCAAGATAACGATGAGCTGTTCCCTGAACTGAACTACGATGAGACCAGTGATAATGAGTGCCAGTTCGACACAGCGTCTCCAAACTTCTCGCCTGTTGGACGCAGCGCAACAAGACGGTCACAGGTAATTAGTCCTAAATTGGATTGTTTTTATTTTATTTATTTATTTACTCTTTTATACGCCTTTGGGGCTTTTTCATTGGGTACACAAATTGGTTACAATTTTTTACACCGAATTGTTTGCCTAAAATACTCATTATTTTTATTACAACTGTTACAATTGGTTAAAAAAATTATTAAAATATCTAAAATTATCAGAAATAATATTTGGACACCTAAAAATTATTTAGGTGTGATTTAAACATTGAATTTGTTAATTTAAAAATGTTCATAACATTTTTTGGATATTTGTTTATGTGAAATTGGCGAGTTTGCTTCATAATTTGTTTATGTACGGTGACATTGAAATATGCCTAGTGTGTCGAGTAGGTACTATCATATTGACTAGACTCGTACACTAATTTCAACATGGTCTGATTTCTTTGCAGGCCAAGAAGATCCCGACACCTGAGACGCCCCAACTCCCAACCGCCAAATCTGACACTCCCGAGTCAGGGGTCTGCCCCTCCCCCTCCCGCGGCACCCCTGACACCGCCACCCCGCTGCGCGAGAAGGTTTTCAAGATGCAGGAGGCCTACACGCCCATCAGCATGTCTCCGGCCCCCGTCCAGGAGCGCCTCGGCCAGGACTCAGAGACAGAGGAGGACCCCAAGGGCAGGGCCACTCCCACTGAGGAGGTGGGGTCCGCCAAGACCGACACCAACTTTTCCAAGTCCAGGATAAAGGTGTCTCCGTACAGACGCAGCTCCAGGATCTCTGAGCAGTACTCCATCATGGCTAACTATTCAGGTTATTATTAAATTACGCTTATAAATTATTAGGCTAGCTTTACTCTTGTACTTAAATTTACAACTTACATAAGTTTTTGAAAAGTTTCCCACAAGTACGTTTACATATTCGTCCAACTTACGGTAATTAATGTTGATGTTAGTTATTTGAAAGTTTAACTTATGTAAGTGCTCACAATAACAGATACACTTGTAAGTTTCTTCGCAGTAATTTCGCTTCCTGTCAACGATGAGTTCCAGTCGTGTAATTTTCACAAAACGTCGAAATGGATCAAATACAGTGTTTTGGATTAGAAGTTGGCTTGAGACAAAAAAAAATTCTCTAGACGCTATCACTTTGTTAACGGCATAATTAAAAATGGAGTACCAAACATTTTATCAGAATGACAGCTCGATGATTGCAACGAATTTCGAACATGTTAAAACATAATTAAAAATAAGGATGATCATTTTCGGAAAGCTTTTTTTACCACCTGAAAAATAAATTATATCTACGATTTTTGGCATCAGATAAGTTTCTTTCCGTTTACATTAGTTTTGATAGTACTTATTTGTGTATTATCCAGTGTTATTTTTTGTATTGTTTTCAGGAGAAAATTACGTATTCTTTACCCTTTTTGAGTAGTCTATCTCAGATTATAGTTCAAATAATAAAATTAATGATTTTGGTAAAAAAAACCTGTGACAAGCTGCCATTTAGTTTTTATGCTTCTAAACTTATTAAACTGATTTCACAAGTTAAGAAAAGACAAAGTTTGCGCAGACACGATTAGACCTGTCAAAATCTCATGCCAATTACGACCTCTGAGTAATAAACGGGTGGTGCACAGCATGACAAACGACTTAAAAGGTTAACCATAATTGTTTATTTTACTTTATAGGTAACAACAGCACCCAGCAGACCGAAGTGATTGGAGACATCTCCTCATCCAGCCGGGAGCCGTCGGAGAATGGAGAACAATCTGGAGACTGCTCAGTAGGGGAACGGAGCTTCTCTGATAGCTTCAAGTATGTCCTTTTACATTCTAACCATATTAAATAGTCATTGCCTCATTGCTTTTAGGATGGGGACCCCACTCCAATAGCCCTGATGAACAAGGCTCCTCCACTCCCCCCGGTCCTGACATTTGTTATGCCTGTGATACTTGATCCCCTGCTTCTCCTGCCTTCCACTTTGCCACTTATCAAGAGTTGCTCCATGTTCTAGATCGCAGTTTGACGACAGACAGACAGTTGATAGCATATTTTCGATGATTAACTCTTTGCAGAATGGATAGATTAGTACGCTTGGCTGTCCATGAATCCTGAGCATTCCTCAGCGAAGATGTCTGTTTCCTTTCATCGGCCCTAAGTGGCCAATTTGGTTTTGTATGGAATCTGATAAGTTTTGTAGCCCACCATTTTTTCAACAAGTTTTCTCACACTGAAAAGTGCTCAAATTTATGCACTCTCATCAGTCACCATTCAGATTTTAATGCCTATAATATATGATTTATTCAAGTTTACGTACAAAAATGACTGTAAATCAAAATAAATGATACTGATATACTTATCTGTGGGGTATATTCCGTAACATCTTTAATTCATCCTGCGTTAGCTATTACGTTTATGGTCTTCATGGATTTACCTTCTAAAAGACTGTATAATAGTTTTCTATCAATACATCATTCTAACGCAGCCTTTTGTCCTTAGGAGCATAAAGGGACGTCGTAGCTACCGCCATCTGCGTGAGATCAGCCTGCGTAACCTGTCGGCGCAGAGATTGCACCACCACCGCCCAGAGGAAGATAATACGGAAAGCAAGGATGTGTCTATCAGCAGTGTCAACGCCACCAATGGCGGCTCCACGTGTAAGTCTATATTATTCAATTTGTCCTTATTTAAATAAGATTTTATGTAATTTAAAATGACACAATATCTTCGGGCGATGCAGAGTTGAACTCTATACATTCTCTTAGTCTCTAAAAATTATTCTGAAATACAAGGAGCTGTGGGTCCTTTTTCCTTTCACTAACCCTAATTTGTTCACTTGTAGGAACAGCTCATATGGTCACACAGAAATCTTTTTCTCCCTTACTGGTATGGTGAGAAATACAAACTTGACTGTGTTAGTTTGTTTACTGCGTATTATATTCAAATCTAGAAGTTAACTACAGAATAATTCAAATATACACCTCTATGAAACCAAAGGTTCTGACCGCAATTTGAGAAAAAAATTTGAATTTCTTTTAAAATTATTTTTATATGATACTACAAAAAAGTGAGGTGACAGTAAAATTTGTGTTTTTTTTTCATTTACAGGAATTTTAGTTCAAAGTTTAGACGAAACCTATATGTTTTATAATTTTTTTATGTTTGCACTAAAAACTTTAATATTTCGAAAATTGTATTTATATTTCTAATAATAAAATTTGAAAGCGCATTTTCGGATACATTCAAATTAATAATAGCCTACTGGCTGAGTTGACAAATGCTTCGAGTTTCCACTCGTGTGACATGGATTCGCATTCCACAATAATGATGGTAGTCGAAAATTGTCAGATTATTCGTAACCTGGGAATATTATTTGTCTTTATTTGTTTCTATAAAAAATTCACAGTTCAAATTTTTCTATTTTCTCATAATATAATTCTCTTTGACAGGCGACACGGTATCATCAGAATCCTCAGCAAAGTGGACGCCCGTGGGCCACGTGGTGGGGCGCAAGCGACGCAATGAGAGCTCTGAACGCGAGGAGCACCCTCTGCCCCCGCACCCCCCCTCCCCAGCCCTCCTGCTGGGCGAGGCGGCTCCACCAGGGGAGGCCCTGCTGGTTGGGGAGAGGCCCAGCAAGAGACAGCGCCTGCTGGGGTACGTGTCCACCCCACTCAGACAGCTCAGGGAGAAGATGGCCAGCAGTACGCCTATTCAGGTAGCATTACCTCTTTAAATCTTAACACATCCACTTTAGGGATTTATAGTGTAGAGCTTATACAGGGTGTTAAATACATACCCGACTTACTTTAACCAGTGATTCTAGAGTTTATTTGGAGTAAAAATTGTTGATGACGTTTTGGTCACCATTGACTTTTCTTTTTTCTCAATCAGCATTTGTTATAATTACATATTTGAAATTCATATTTGACTGGTTTAGTAGCCAAATGGACAAATGTGTCAGGTTCCCACTCAGGCATCGCAGGTATCCTCTGCTAGCTAAGTCCTCCATCATTGAAAGCAATATTTTCCCACTCTAACGATGTTGGTAAAAGGAATTCAAATACATATTGTGAGTATTTTAATAATTTTATTTTTTATTCTAACAGTTTTCATCCCGCATATCACACAAGGCAGACCCCATGCTGGCTCCTTCCGCAGATGAAACCATAACAACAGATGAACCGATGGTTGCAGATATCGTCCCCCTGGCCAGAGAGGGAGGACCAGAACACAAATGGTGCTCAATCATGTAAAAGAAAAATACACCATGGACTAAATATTTTGGAAACACTTATGGCGATGTCATACGTAGTAATGCAAAATCATGTTTTTTTTGTTTGAAAATTTGATCGCCTACAAATGTTTCAGATGCTTCAATTAAATACTGTGAGTAGAATACATCTTGGCCTTTGAAATAATCGAGTATTTTTTTGATAAGTCTTTTTATAAGCCCAGAAAAAAATAATGTATAAGGCCTATGAAAACTGCTTTAAAGTTCAAAATCTCCTACTTACGAACCCATTTTCAGTTATGTTTTTATTTTATAATGTGGCAAATTAAGTTATTTATAATATGATCGAAAAAAAAAAAATATTTATGCCTGAAATAAAATATCCACAAAATAAAATAAAAGGCACTTTTTGGTCATGTTTTTTTCTTGCATAAATCAAAGCAGGCGGATGGTGTTAAGCGGGAATTTAAACCTTATCGCCATCTACGTAAGGGTTATTATTGATAGCGGCTCAATTTAAAATATTACACGAAGTAGTGCATCGCCTTAAGAATCCTAATCTTAAAAATGCAACACTCATTTACATTCTGATGTCTGTGGATCTTTCATTTGAAATGTTTAAATAATACAGTTCTTTTTTCAATAAAGTTTAATCAGTCTAAATCGCAGGTAACAACTGTAGTTGTTTTATGTGGCAAAGTCCATTGCGAACTGCCGCACCAACTTCGCGTCAAAATGATCATGCCAATAAAGTACCACATTTTTACGCAACGCTCGCAGTGTGTTAATATTACACTCCCGAGTGACTGTGTCCATTTGCATTTTCGTTCGCATCGACTTCGCCCTCATAAAAATAAAACGCATTGTAAACGAAAATTTTGATTATAGGGTAAGAGAAAAAATTTTGGTCATCATGTTTAAAAAATATACTAAAATAATTACAATCATTGTTTAAAATAAAATTAAAAAGTTGGTAAAATATTCATACTCCGCTTACTTCTGCATAATTACACTAAAATTATTGAAATAACTAAATGATAATTTCATTAGTACAGTGAAACTCTCTTAAGAAGTTTTCCAAGGGACCGGGGAAAAAAAACTTCTTAAGTGGGAAAACTTCTTAAGTGGGATTCAATTTTAGCCATTTACTAACTCGAGTCCGGGGCATACGTCATTCCTATGTCTACCTACGTTAAATTGTCGTGAAAACAAGCTCATATGATCCTCATGGACAAAGTAAACACAATTTTAAAACTGTTAAAGTACATCCCTCGAAAAAGCCACTCGAATTCGGATAGTAAAAGTTGCAGCATTCCAAAAGGTTCATACTGTTGATCTTATTTTAAATTGGTGTAAAGGCAATGGATTATACATATTTACTTGTTAGTGATTACTCACTCTTAACTTGACAGTTGAAGACAGAGCTGTGGATATACGCCGTCTCTTTTTTACGCTTTCGTTTACTATATGAACTGAGGGAGAAAGAAAGACTTGTTGTGGTTAATTTTACCAAGCGGTTTGATAAAAGGACACCGCAAGTAATTTTGTTAACCGCAAACTAATGATAGCGGGTTCTTTGCCTCAGAACCGTTTGCATACTGCAACCCTGCCATGGCACTGCACAGAAAAATCTCACAAAGTCTACGCGGCAAACTGCTTATTAGTTGGCGGACTTTAACTTTTTTGCACGCTTGCTGCTTGCTCCAATGGCATTTGAGATTTGAGAGACTATTGTTATGATGTATTTTCGCCAGGCACAGTCGACTATCGTATATTTTTAAAGATATTTTAATCCTTTTCTAGAAGTTTCTTATGAAAATAATATGCGCAGCTCAATATTATGTCCTACCTGTAGGTTCATTTATGGTCCTACCTAACTAGCAGACATCGAATAGCTACGATTTCGCACATAAATAAATGGCTTGATGCTTGAATCAGAAAGTTATATCATACGAGCTGTTTGACGCTGGAATTATAATCTGTGAACGCATCCAAAAACTACAAAAATCATTTGCGAAGTTTCGTTTCAATCTACATTTTAAATTTATGCATATGTATTTCCTAACCTTCAAACTTAATTTACGACAAATGTCAGATGAAACATGATGCACGGCAATTTTTGATGTTTGAATGAAAAAAACGTAATTATAATGCATATTTTACCATCTCCCCCGCCATATAATCATGTTGTTATGTATTTAAAGGTGAAATATTCCGTATTAACCGTGATCCGATAGATTATCAAAAGTTTTTCGTGTTTTACAAATTCGATGGAATAAAAATTTTATACAATAATATTACGAAACATCTCTATGTTCATTATCAAAGAGAAGATTATTGAAGGAGGCGTCAAATGTATGCAAATGTAGATCTAGCCCACGTTGTCATTAAGGTTGAGTTTAATATAATCTTTCATGTTATTTCGGCCTTAAAGACGCTTGCATATTTGTTACATAATTCCGCATTGTTTATTCGTTCCATTGCTATTTTACCTAGTTAGGGGATTAGGAGACGGGGTATTTGGTTTATTTATTGGATGTTTATTGGTTACGGCAGGTTACGGCTTACGGCCCGGCGGCCGACAAAGGGTTTTATGGTCTCAGGTACTAGGTATGGGTTTCAGTCAACGTCTTTCAATTTATGACTTGGAAAAAGGTTCATTTTAGATATTTTGCGACACAATATTTCGTTTGTATTGATTTTACCGCCGGATTTCTAAAACCTCTTAAGCGGGAAGCAGTTTTAGCTCTAAAACTTCTTATGTGGGAAAAAATCGTGTTTTTTGTATGGAATTTTCAAGGGACCAAAAATCAAAACTTCTTAAGCGTGAAAACTTCTTAAGTGGGAACTTCTTAAGCGAGTTTTACTGTACAACTATTTACATCAGGGGAGATGGAAAAACATGCACAAAATAGGTTATTAGGTTCTTTGTTTAGGTTACTTAAATAATTTGTGCGTATCTAAATAGATTGAAGCGGACCTTTTTGGCAAACATCACATCAAACATTGCATCAAAAATTTGAACTTTGAAAAAAATTGGATGCATTTTTTACCATCTCTCCCGATGTAAATAGTTATTTCTTGTATGTAGTAATAAGAAGTAAGCAGAATATGGAACCAACCAAGTTTGTTAGTTTTATCTATAACGAAGAAACACCATATTTTTATTTGTAATTTTTAATACAATTTACAAAATGACATTCAGTCCATTGAACAGAAAAAAACCTAGAAATGTGATCTTTTGATAATAATTTGGATGAAAACTGTTGTCGGCAATTTATTTAAGACCTTTTGACTCCTAGGCTCCAGACACGCCAATGAAATTGACTTTTTGTTCATGAAAGAATTTCAATATTTGATCAATTTCACACAAAGTCAGATAAAATTGACCTTATTTTGTGCACTCGGACACAATCATTACACACTTCTGTTGGTTTATCTCTTGGGATGGTTCAGTCATTTTTCAGAAAATCATTAAAAGCAATTTATATTATGGCCTCAGACTAATTTGTTTGGTTTTGGGAACAAACAGCTGTTATCCGTAGAATCAATTTGTTTGCTTTTCAGAACAGCTGATATGGTGTCATGGAAATCGTTCTTTCTCCCTTACCGTCATAATAAGAAATATGGACTAAACAGTGTTAGAAAGAGAAAACACCAAGCTTTATAATCAAAAATAGAAGTTAACCACAGAAGAATTAAAATGTACACCTCTATGAAACCAAAAGTTCCGAAAATAATTTGTAAAGCTTTTTGATTTTTTATTCATTTTTTTATATGAAAGGTGACAGTAGTTTTTGTAATACATTTGTATATAAAATGTATTTTCTTTTGGTTTTCCGTCATTTTAGTTCAGTGTTTAGACGAGAAAACTAAGGTGGGCCATTTTTAAAACTTTTTATGTTTGATTTAAAAAATTATATGTTTATTTTTAATAATAAAATTTGAAAGCGTATTTTACCACCTTTCAAAAACAGTTTTTTGGTTTTTGGATAGGTTCAGAAACAGCTCGTTTATTTGGATTTTATTGAGAAGTGGAAATATACACAAATTCTACAACTTTCTGACAGCATCTTTAAGAAATGTAACGGTAATATGCCAGAGGCCTGAAGGGTTAACAGATTTCCAATCTTATTTCTTGTGAAATTTTTCATGAAAGTTACTATCCCAAAAATTAAACTTTACTGAAAAAAAAATGGATGTTATTGATTAAAATTTATGAAGTGCATAACCTGGAATTTCAACTATTCCCCAATCGCATTGTAGCAAAGAGTCATTTGACAACTAATCAACAATATGATATTACACAGTATCCTTATTTTTTAGTACAAATTTCAATAAAAATTGTCAAGATTAAAAATATATATATATTGACCCTTTTTAAACAAGTCGATTTGATAGAATATAATGTAGTTGTTATCATATCAGTAAGCGTTTTAGCTGAAATGTCAATATGACATTTATGAAATTTTACAAAATTAGTTGACGGTATTTACATATTTTATAGTGGTTTTTACTATACTATTTCTGCCAAAAGAATTGTGAAAAATTTTCAAAATCTGTAGATTTTACATTTACGATTTCACATCGCAAAGATTAATGTTAAGGAATAATGTAAATACTGAAATTCTATTTGCTCAAAAATTAAACTTCACAGGCATTTTTGTACTTAGGAAATTAATATTTGGCTAATTTATATAGTGCCGTTTTCGTGACAAAACATTATTGAATGAACCACTAACTTTGTACACAACACTATAATATTCAAACGTGCCAACCGGTTTCAGCCCATAATATACAGTGAAATTCTCTTATAAGTTTTCCAAGGGACTGAAACTTCTAAACCCATATGGTGCTGAATGATGATTGTTCTTCCTACGTCAAACTATTTAAATCCTTTGAAAGTTGCCTTGAACATAGGCTTGGCAGTTGAGGCATGGATTTGCGGCCTTAGTTAATATGGTCTTGGCGGCATAAAAACTTTATAATTGGAAACCTTATATGTGGATTTCACTGTAATCTGCGTATTGTATTATCTTAATGACTGTACAGTTTAGGATCGTTGTAAACTGAAGTGGCGCCCTCTGTTGTTTTAAAAAAGAACTAACAGTATGTATTACTATAAATTTACACAAAGTGATTAAGAAGACGGGCAAGGTTTTCTTGTAATATAACGCATGCAATAAAATTTTCTTACTTTCTTAAGCGCCAAAAGTACCCATTAGATACAAAAAATTTGTATCCGTTGAGCAACAATGCTTTCTGTTTGTGGGATTTTAACCCTCGGCACACTACAGAGGTCGCGGGAGCTTGGCATTTCAAAGGTTAAGAAGTTTTCCAATGGACTGATAAAAAAACTTCTTGATATTAAAAACCTTTCAATATGTGGGATAAATTAAACCATATTTTCAAATTCAGTCTCCAACCGAAAAACCAAACTGCTTACGCTTGAAACTCGTGATGTGCCGATGCTAAATTTTCGTCATTCGCCGACTGATTTTATTTTTGTAATAACTTGTTTTTTTTGCCAAATGATGTTTTTGTAAATTGTACATATTTTTATAATCTACTGTAAGCAGTTTCCCCAGAACAGCTCGGAGAAATGATTTTTTTGATTGTACCCAAAGATATTAGAAGAACGAGATGTGCTATGAACAGTTCATACTGTGTGGAATTGCTTTGCCGAGTGTCGCCGGTTTTGTTCACCAATACTACTGCACACCTTCGCTTACGCTAAGGCATCGCTAAGGTATCCGCACTAATACATAGAACAGATTTCTGTGCGTACACGTCCCGATACCGTTCAAAGTACCCTAATTAGTTACTACTCTGCCTACGGTCCGGCGGCCAACATAGCATATCTCGTTCTTCTAATATCTTTGATTGTACCTATTGGCAACGGCGGCACACCGGGGGTTAAGCGAGTTTCACTGTTCTTTTTATATTTATCTGCCCTGACAAAATCACGGTTGTGCTGAGACCAGTTAGCATATCATTATGAAATAAAAGTGATGTACTTAAAGTTAAGTGCTTATATTTTTTTATCTGCATTAAAACATTTTGACTTGTGCCCCTTCCTAACTAAACTCATAGAATGTGTTCATCATTATTTCGTTTTACCCACTGAATATTCTTTCTCTCATTAATTTCTGTTTATTATTTCATAATTTTTTTTTCAGCTTTCTAGAAAACCATTTTTTTTTTAATTTTTGAAGCAAACTGACAAGGACAAAAAATGTTTATAGTAACCATAGATAGTAGAAACAAAGGGAGTAATAATAATTAATATTAATGCGGCGGAGCCAATGAGAGCGCTGATTAGATAATAAGCACTTGAAAAATTCTTGCATTTGAATGGAAACCAATGTCTCCAATCCATTAGCACCTTCGGTTCTAGCCCATATAGGGCGCACTCTGTCTCTTACACTTGCCTCACATATACATGATGATGAAACACAGCTCTGTATTTAAAATTTAAGCAAAGAATGATCTGACTTTTGGATCACAAAGCACACCCACATCGCATTTCTTGTGTTCTTCTTTATTCTATGAATAAAATTTATGTGTTTGGTGTGTAGGTAGAAACAATGGTGCAAATGCGATTTACGATAATACTGGTTAAGAGTATTGGCGACACTTGCGGTGTGTGCGGTATCACACTGATAAATAATATTTTATTGCCCATCTCCCTTGTTTCTATCATCTATGATAACAACTATCCTAATCGTTTAAGATAAATATGTTAACATTATTTATTTTAAATAAAATCAGAAATACAATATATTGTTTGTTTCCATGTATTCAATCCTATTCTATGTTAAATTGAAATAATTTTTGACCTGCAAATTTGTTTTTTTTTTTTCATGTTCCGTCCAAAATAATTTTTCTTCAGACCAACAATATAATTTCCATGTGAATGCAAATAATTTTTCTATAAAAAACCAATGTATGTATAATTTTTTTTTTGATGAATAAATTTTTTTATCTTATCTGTAAAATGAATTCTTTTTTTATTCTTTATACAGGGTGTACTGGCACATACCCGACAAATTTTAACCAGCGATTCCTGAGCATATATGGAGTAAAAAATGTTAAAGCCACTTTGCTGTTCGGTAACGTTGTTTTTAATAAAAAAATTATTAGTCATATTTTCACCACATGTCACCACTGTTTTATCCTTTGTCAAAGTTTGAAAACCCATCTGGTAATATTTTATTCGAATTCCGTTGAATAATGTACATGTGTACCTACATTGGCGCACTTTTACAATCACAACGAAATGGCACGGCACCATTCGTCTCATTTTTAACTATTATTATTTAGTGTGTGCGAAAGAGCGAAGACGCTTTTCGACATACTTGCTTTAACAGCTGTTGAACACGAAAAGCAATGCCAGTGATGTAGTGTGGAAATTTTTATTTTTTTTGTTTTTAATTGGAAAAAAATGTTACCGGACTGCAAAGTGCCCATAACATTTTTTACTCCAAATATGCTAAGGAATAGCTGGTTAAAGTTTGTCGGGTTAGTGCCGATACACCCTGTATAGAAGTTTCAATTATGTAGGAAAAGTATTTTACATAAATTACTCATTTTTGTTTGTTATTGATTGACAAGAGTTATGCGGGCGACTACTATGGAAAAATAAAGAAAAACTGTTAAATTTATGAATACATTTTGAGATCTTGATGTAGATTTAACTTTCCTACACATATATATTTGTGTAAATGAAACATTTAATGATATTATTTTTAATCTGTCGATTAAAAGTGTTATAGATTATTACAATAAAATTATCATTCTTAATTGTTTTTTTATTTTTTACTAGCTGACGTGTACCCGGCGTTGTTGCATTATCTATTCGTTGCTCGGAGACTTACAAATGATTTGGGGTAAAGTTTTAAGGTTGTGTATTCTAGAGTTCTAGAGGACCTAAAAACTGGGTGCATTTTTAAGGTCGAAATAATATTGTATTGTAATTGGTATTTGTTTCACTTGATCGTGCCAAGTCATACATTTTCCTTACATCTTTTTCTTCATTCTTCACATTTTACCACAAATAATGATTTGACTCATGTTTTTCTCGGGTGTCCCTGACTTTTTCTACCATTCACTTCACATAGTATCATGAAATTCACATTGTTACTGTTAAAAAACTACATTACGTTAACTTTAATTCGACTCTGTATCTCATTCGAGTGCACTCTCTAAACCCCCCATGTCACTAATAAGAACAAACTTTGATATTTTCAGCAAAATTGGATGAATGGTTTAGGAACATGTACAGGACAAACAAAAAAACCTTCATTGTTATATATATATATATAGATTGGTTCCATGATATTTCATCAAAATGACAAATAAAGACACCTTTAAAAAGTGATATGAATCCTATAATTTCTATACCCGCTATATCCGATTTTTTGACAAAATGATCTGAGTATGACATCTTGTTCACATTTTTGCAAGCAACAAGAGGAGCCTAAAATTGAGTTTCAAAACCCTCCTTATCACGACTAAAAACCATGTTAAAACTGCGAGTGAGAAACCAAATCTGCTATATCATACAGAAAGTTACTATCAAAACGCGCTATATCGGATTCAACCAATCACAAGCAGTTATTTTGCCAAAATACAATATGGCCGCCGCTCTGACGCCACGCTCGTGTGTCAAAATGATCTACGCGTGTGTTTCTAAACCCGCCATGTCGGCTCAGTTGACTTTCAAAAGCCTCTATATCACGAAGTGAGTATCAAAATCCGCTTTATCCATTTTATTTATCGAAATTACTTAATTATTGCTAGACATATATAGAAAAATAAATGCTTTTCGAAATTTTATTACTCCAATTCATTATATAAAAAATTGTAATGCAATTACTTATGTACGCTAGAGATGTGACAGTTTTTTGCGGTTTTCTCCAAATCAATGAAAGTTGATATACGGGTATAGAAATTGCACGACTCATATAGAGTCAAGTAAAGTGATAATATTAGGTGTGTTGAACTGTCATTTTGATAAGACACCCGGTCACCATATAGATTGTATGATTATTTTATCAATTGTAATTAATGACTACATTGCCTAAGCTTTCACAGAGTTATTCGAAATCAGATGTAAACACTAATTTATTTAACATTTAGTGTGCAAAATTTCATCAAGTATCAAAATTCTGCTTTAAGCGATGGGGATTGTTTTTCAAAATCTCATGTAGGCAGTGACCTTCCTCCTGTTTTGAAGGTCAAGTGTGCAAAATTGCATCAACCTTGGGATAAAACTACATAGACGTGTTTAATGAACAAACATACCAGGAAACATTTTTATACAAAGTGTGGTGATCTGCCGTGTCGATCACTCAGATAAGATGTAAATAATAGTCGTTTGGATACTCCATACTATTTGGTTTATTTAGTGTTATTACTAATGTACAGTATTCGAGATGTTGTTGTTAAGAGAGGACGAGTTACAACAGACACGCCTTTTTATACGTCTCGGTCATGCTGTCTCACTCAGATATGCCTGTCTCTTTCATACCGACAGACATACGTTCACCACATCCCTCCACACTTAAATCAGCAGACAGTAACACAACATGATTATCATAATAATAATTATAAAACATACATACACATATTTAATTATTATTTTACAACATTTTCTTTTTTATTTATAACCATGTTGATTCGGAGAGTTGACTGCTGCTTATTTTGATTTCTCTGTCCTTGGTCGAAGGCGCTCCTTCCAGTTCCCCGACGTTGACGCCACGGGTTCACTGGAGCTGGAAGGAAAAAGAGGGTCACCCGTTAGATTGTCATCCGAAACAAAGTCGGAGACATCGTACTCATCGAACGATAGCCTCCTCGTCTCAGACTCAGGGATTAAAATACTAGGGTTCTTTTCCCATGATACACACAGTTTGGATAATTGATCAAAATGTCTTTTCCAGTACATGATTTTATCATTCAATTTAACCTCAATTAAATATAGTTTATTTCCCAAACGTTTATGTACTTTCCCTGGTACCCACTTATCATTGTTTTGGTCTCTAAAATCCCTAACCATAACTTTCTGATTAATCTTAAAATTCGTAGATACTTTGTTATTCCTTTTATAATAGAATTTCTGATTTTCCTGACATTTTGACATTTTCATTTTGGTATCTTTATCAATCACATTTTCCTTTACCTTCCCCCCTCTAGGTATAAAATTATTCAAATTTGACCTTAACCTTCTACCAAACATTACAACTGCTGGCTCTAACCCTGTTGTACAGTGTGGTGCATTCCTATAATCTATGAGAAAACATTCTAACTTCTCATTATAACCTGACTGAAATTTTTTTTCTAACAATATTTTCTTTAAAAAATTTTTACACGTTTTGACTGCATTCTCTGCCAATCCATTTGATTGAGGATGATTTATAGGTGTTGTTAAATGTTTAATGCCATTTCTCTCGCAAAACTGTTTAAAGTCTGCTGACATGAATGCTGCTCCATTATCAGAAACTAAGGTTTGTACACTACCGAAATAACTGAATAATCTCTTTAAGATTTTAATGGTATTATCTGAGTTAGGTGAATTTACTTCCACGCAATCCAACCATTTTGAGGTTGAATCTATGATTACCAAAAAATATTTATTTCCGATAGGCCCTACGTAATCTATATGAACCCTACTCCAAATTTCTTCCGTTATCGGCCATGGAGTTAACTCACTCTTAGGTTGTGATGGTTGAATTTCCGCACAACTTCCACACTCTCTAACTAAAAATTCAATTTGACTGTCTATCCCCGGCCACCAAAAATAGCCTCTAGCTAGCCCTTTCATCTTGGCAATCCCTAGATGAGATCTATGCAGTAAGATTAATATCTTATCCCTTAAACTTATTGGAATTACTAACCTATGGTTCCAGAAAATACAATCATCAATTATTGATAAATCGTTCCTTTTTATCCAATAAATCCATTTGCAATCATCCTTATTGACTTTATTTGGCCACCCTGTTCTAAGATAATTTTTTTATCTCTAATAATAATTTATCCGTATTAGATTCTGCTTTAACTTCCTCAACATCTATTGGCATCTCGCTATTATTTTTGAATAAACACAAAATTCTTGAATCAAAGTTATTATTCTCCTCAACAGGATCACCTACAGGTACGCGTGATAAGTAATCCGAACAATTTAATGTTGATTTTACGTATTGAACTTTATAATTGAAAGATGAGAGAATTACACCATAACGTTGTAATCTATTACAAGTTAAAACAGGAATTCCTTTTTTTTTTCACCAAAAATTCTACATAAAGGTTCATTATCTATTTCTAGAATAAATTCCCTTCCGTAAATGTACTCGAAAAACTTCTTAAAAGCAAACACGATTGCACAAGCCTCGAGGTCTAAAATTGAATATTTCTTTTCCGCTTCTGTCAGTTTACGAGAAACAAAAGAAATAGGTCTTTGTAAATTATTTTCATACACATGTAACAATGTTGCACCCAAACCTTTCGTTGAGGCGTCCGTAACTACCTTCAAAGTAACATTTGGATCGTAATGTGCTAACACTCGATTATCACATAAAATTAATTTTATTTTATTAAAAACTTTTACGCAATCTTGATTAAAATCAAAATTCGTATTTTTTTTCAATAATTTGTGCAAAGGATCTAATAACATAGACATATTTGGCACAAAAGATCGGTAAAAATTTACCATTCCTAAAAAACTGCGTAGCTCTGATAAATCTTTTGGTTGCGCGACTTTACTAATTGCGTTCGTTTTATCTTCCATAGGTTTAATCCCTTTCTTCGAGATTTCAAACCCTAAGAAACATACCGATGAAGCGTTAAAATTGCACTTTTGAATATTTACGCACAAACCGCAATCTTTTAACCTATTAAGAACTGCATTTAAATTAGCATTATGTTCCTCTATCGTTTCTCCTGTAACCATAATATCATCCAGGAAAACCGCTGTTTTCTTCAAACCTTGTAGACATGAAGCTATAGTTCTACAAAATATTGCCGGTGCACTGTTAATCCCAAACACTAGCCTAGTGAATTTAAATAATCCTAAATGTGTAGAAATCGTAGTATATTCCATACTTTCTTCGTCTAGTTCCAACTGTAAATAAGCTTGACGTAAATCAATTTTTGAAAATATTATTCCGCCCGAAATTTGTGATAATAAAACTTCTATCTTCGGCATGGGATATTTGTCAACAATCAATTGTGGATTCACAGTACATTTATAATCCCCGCAAATTCTAATGCTTCCATCGCTTTTAACTACGGGCACGATAGGAGATGCAAACTTGCTATA
The DNA here is from genome assembly GCA_026573805.1 of Hesperophylax magnus. Lineage (NCBI taxonomy): Eukaryota > Metazoa > Arthropoda > Insecta > Trichoptera > Limnephilidae > Hesperophylax > Hesperophylax magnus. Next base: position 2,169,337 of record JAIUSX010000150.1, on the reverse strand, counting down.
ACTAATCGGAACTAAAATTCCCTCTTCCTGTAAACGGTTCAATTCCGTTTCAACTTTCGCTTTCAAAGCGAAAGGAATACTTCTCGGATTGCAGAATTTCGGTTCTGCATTTTCTTTCAATTTTAAATGAACTTTAAATTTATTGAATCTACCTAGTTTACTTGAAAATACCTCCGGATATTTACGCACTAACGTATCGACACTATTATTGTTTACGTCGTGAATATTATGCGTGAGTATTTCACTTTTCAACTGTGAAGAAACCGTCTCGAAACCCGTAAAACCAATGTTAAATTCTTTTACGAAGTCTCTACCTAGCACAGTGGTTGAACCATCCTTTACAACACAAAATTCCATTATTTTAGTAATACCATTGAAATTAATTGACAAAATTAAACATCCAAGTAACTGTAACTTACAATTATTGTAACCCTTCAGGGTTAAATTCTTCGGCTTCAATTGTACATCTTTAAAATGTTCCCAATAATCTTTATCCGATAGGATCGATATTCCTGCACCCGTGTCAAATAATCCTTTTATGATGATACCGTTATTAACTTTTAACGATAAATAAATGGGATCGGTATTTCTTGTTAACCTTGAATTTATTTCACTTGAATTCACAAACACAGATGAAACTTCCTCCCGTTTTTTTTCGCGACAATTTTTACTAAAATGTCCCTTGTTTTTGCAATTAAAACACGTCACGTTTTTTAATCTACAATTACTGGAATCATGATTATTTAAATTACAATATTTGCACTTCAACTGTTGTATACGTTCTACTGATTTCTTTCTGGGAATTGTAACATTTTTGTCTTTCGCCCGCGCCGGTGAAGTAGAATAATTCCTACCTGCACTACTATTAAAATTTTTCTTACTTCTAGAAATGAGCCCGACACTCTCGGATTTAATACACGTAATATTTTTATGAAATGAATCCATTCCCGATGCGCACTCTAATGTACTTTTTAAAGTCAGCTTCTCTGCATCTAAAAACATTTTTTCTTTAATACGACCTTCTAATAAACCAGTCACAAAAATATCTTTTAAGTTTTCTTCCAGTCTGCTTTCAAATTTGCAGAATCTTGTTAGACAACGTAACCTAGCTATATAATCATTTATAGATTCCCCAACTTTTTGTTTCGCCGCAAAAAAATTTCCACGTTCCTTAAACACATTCTTTGAAACACCAATGTGGTTTCCTAATAACAAAAATATATTTTCAACCGATAATTCTGTTATTTTTTTTGGAAAACATAAATCTATCAGTAGATTAATCGTGTCTGTGTGTAGGTGGGATATTAAAACCGCCCTCTTTTTATCCTCGGATTTACATTTGTCATCATTGACGAGGATCAACTGCTCAAACTGTAGCACGAACGTCTCCAGCCCGTCCCTAAGGTGACAAAACCTGGGTAAACCCACTCCCTCCATTTCCACACAGATTACCAATAATCAGAAAAAACAACAACAAACAGCACTCAACTCACGAATCTGATGATTGATGCTGCCGCCGATCGCCGCCCTTCCGCGTCCGACCGTCTTCTGGCTCCGTCCGGATTCCTGGTCGTCCTTCTCGTCCGGTCACCACCGCCACGCCTTCCCGTGTCGGGTCCCCGTACAAGCTACCTGGATCCGTTTTTCATCCGGTTTCTCGGCTGCTGATTCCTTGAGCTCAGCGCCTTGAATCTCCTCACCAGTTCCTTGCCTTGATGCTCCTTCAATGTCCGATACTGTCCGTGAAGCTGCCCCCAAATTATTTTATTTTTTTATGCGACAATAATCCCTTCCGCGGTGCTCGGTGGGATTATAACCAAACTATGGTTCTTTCAGCTGCGCCTACTGTGGTTCTTCCTCCAGGAAGAATTTAATGGCTGATCAGCTTCCTTTTTCGGCTGCTCCAACTGTAGTTCTTCCTCCAGGAAGAATTTAATAGCTGTTCAGATTCCTTTTTCGGCTGCTCCAACTGTAGTTCTTTCAGCTGCGGCTACGGTTCTTCCTCCAGGAAGAATTTTGCGGCCGTTCAGCTTCCTTTTTCGGCTGCGCCAACTGTGGTTCTTTCAGCTGCGCCTACTGTGGTTCTTCCTCCAGGAAGAATTTAGCGGCTGTTCAGCTTCCTTTTTCGGCTGCGCCAACTGTGGTGATCTGCCGTGTCGATCACTCAGATAAGATGTAAATAATAGTCGTTTGGATACTCCATACTATTTGGTTTATTTAGTGTTATTACTAATGTACAGTATTCGAGATGTTGTTGTTAAGAGAGGACGAGTTACAACAGACACGCCTTTTTATACGTCTCGGTCATGCTGTCTCACTCAGATATGCCTGTCTCTTTCATACCGACAGACATACGTTCACCACACAAAGTGTCTGGGGTAAAGAACACTAACTTCCTGAGGTGGTTCTACATGACTGTCCAAGTAAAAAATATAAATAACATTTTAGAAATTCAGGTGTTTAGTAGAATGGTAAAAAAACATTAGAATTTTGAAAAAAGTTTTTTTTTTTTACTTCTACCGTCATGTAGAACCACCTCCCGAAGTTAGTGCACTTTACCCCCGGACACCCTGTAAATTATAGATTTCAGGAGATTAGAAAAAAGAAGGTGACTTCGGTACTCAAAAGTGTTGTTTTCTCTTTCATTAGAGAAATGTGGAAGATGTTTTATTTTGTGTTAGCTGATTTTCAAGCATACTTTAAAAACTCCAAACCTGCTCCTTCGAGAGACCCATTTTGTATATAGGAGGGAGGAAACACAAAATTCATTCCACAATTGAGCTGTTGAGCAAAATAACAAGTTGTAATTCGATAGTGTTAAAATGTTCATCAGTGCCAAAGAAATGGATGATGATGTCCTAGTTTTCGCAGCATTGAAATACTGGTAGACTTTTGTGTTCTAAAGATTATAATCAAATAGATTGCACTTTTTGATTCAAGGGTTTTCTTTGGGTACCTCGGGGCTCCAGACCAGAGGTGACTGCAAAACTCAACAGTGTAAACTAGTGATTTGTACAGGGTTTTCTACTATGTATCTGCGTGCCTTGTACAGTACACCCAGCTTCTGAGACTAACTTGATTCTTATCTTCGATGGAGCCCCCGTGCCTGAGCAGATCATGGATATATCCAGTAAATCATTGAATTGTAAGTAAAATGCATACATAACAACACACTTGGGCTGCAATAAAGACAGTAGAAACACATGAAAAGACTTATTTCAGCAGAATGAGGAGCACAAGTTAAAAGGAAATTATCGCTTCGTGATGTGTTTGTATTTTTTTTTCAATGACCGGTAGTAAATAAATAGTGATCAGAATATACAAAGCAATAAATTTATTATAACATTTAACTTTTGTCACAACTTAACATTTGTAATAATGATTACATGAAGTGGGTTCTTGCTAGTGATGGGCATAATACACGAAAATCCAGTTTCATTGAATTTGTGTGTGGGTTCAATTCCTCTATTAGCTAAGTCCTCCATCATTGCACAAGCAACATTTTCCCACAATAACAATGGAATTTTGAAGTGATTGCATGTAACCCAGGAGGTTATAAAAATTCATACGTTTTATACCCGTCACTAGTTTTTTGTAATTTTTATTTGGTTAATTTGATGTTATTGAGGTCTTCCGAGGTGTAATGGTATACGCAGTTGTGTTCAGTGTTGGTAAGAAAATGATTAAATACAGTCAAGTTACAGCCAAGTTTGACAGTAAATTTATTGATTTTTTCTTCAATAGTTGCAAAATTACTTTGTAGCGTCATTTTAATTATATGAAAATGAAATACTTTGATACACCACTTTTAATTAATAATTTACTTGAAATAAATTAATTTTGTTAATTTTCATGATCCTGACGAAGAAGCCATTAGCTTTGAAGCATGTAGATTATTATTAATTAAAAGTGATGTATACAAAGTATTTCATTTTCATATAAATGTATTAATTATCAATAACACACCCACTGGGGTTGCACATTAGTAAAATATTATAATATTAGTGCAGTGCAGTAGAGTACAAGGCTAAAAGTAGGTATTCTAAACCTCATTAAAGGCTTTTATAACCTACAAATTTATTTGCAAACCTTTTACATCTATGTTAAGTAAGAATAATATATTAGTTTTGTTTAAAAATACTTTAAATGATCACAGGCAAAGCCTTAACTCTTAATAATGTGTACTCTCAAACAGTGGCGGCTAGCTCTAAGGAGCGTTGGAGCAACGCACTCCCAACATTTCAGTCAATTTAAAAATATTAATTATCAACCGATAATAATACCATCAAAAATCAAAGCAAATAAAAGTATTTAGTTAAATTCAACCGGCTCGAATTTTCATTCTTTATATCAAGTGTCATAAGTCACGTGATGCGAGCGAATTTCGTATCGCTCATCGAGAAATGTCACCTGGGAACATCAATTATATATAGGCGCAGAGTGTGGATGCTGACCATAGTATTGAAATTTCTCTGAAACATGAAAGGCGCTCACCAATGCCTCTTAAACTCTTCGGTGAGATGGCGCCACTTTAGTTCACAGTTTGCGTACTGATAATTCAAGCAGGTCAGTCAGTATAAGCTTCAAAATTGCTAGTTACATGAGTAAATGGACTATTTACGTGAGTACAAGCCGCCACTGCTTTCAAATAAAACTTATAAAGCAAAATATAATAAAAGTGAGGTATTTAGAAACAAACATGGTGATGTCATATTGTTGCAAAATAATAAAAAAATTTAATGAAATTAAATTAAAATAGTTTTAAAATTAACACCTTTTTATCAAAACTTGATGAAACAATTTAAAAATTGTAAGAGATGGCAACATGACATTACCGGTTTTGTTAGAAATACAATACATGCCGTTTTCATTACAAACACATCTAAAAAATATATATTTGTTTGTGGACACCATCTTGAAACGTACATTTTTGTGGTTTCTGATTGGTCCAATTGGGTTTTAAAACAATAAAAACACTGCAATTTAAAAATCTCATTTTATACAGGGTGTCCGGTGTAAGGTGCACAACTTTCGAGAGGTGATTCTACACGATGGTAGAAATAAAAAAGATGAATAACTTTATTCGAAATTTTGTTGTTTTTTTTCCCATACAAAAATATATTATTTTCTACCTACAAACAGTTCAACTTTTGTACTTTAAAACGTTGAAATTTCGAAATTTTTTATTTTTTTTTACTTGTACTGTTGCGTAGAACCACCTCCGGAAGTTTGTGCACTTTACCCCCGGACACTAGCGATGTGTAGGTTCAGCCGGATTGAGTCCTTGAGCCCGAGTCCTTTGCGGGAAGCGGTTCCTACTCCCACTCCTTTTCGTAATCAACCACTCCCATAGAACTCGGTCTGGGACTCGGACCCGAATGCCTCCAATCAACGACTCCCAGAGAACCCGGACCCGAGAATGCCTCTAAGGACTTGGACTCGGACCCGAATGCCTCTAATCAACAACTCCCAGAAAACTCGGACTCGGGGTCTCGATTCGAGATCTTACTGATTTTATTTTTCAATGCTTTTTATGTCTTATGAATAATACGGGGGGATTTTGCGATATTGCTGATTCTTTTAACTGTTTGTAACAATTTGTATAATTTAATTTTTCAATTCGCAATTTAAAAAAAAAATATTACATTTTTTATGTTCATTTTTTTTATGTTTTATCTTGATTTAAAAAATTCAATACGAAGATATTTTGAGTTTATTTATGATTCTTTTGACTGTTATGCCTATTTGTACATTTTTTTTTCGGATTCAGAATTTAAAAAAAAACTTACTGATTTATTATTTTTATGTTCAATTCTTATGTTTCTTTTGTTTCATGATCTTGTTTTAAAAATCAACACGTTGGCATTTTGAGATATTGCCGATTAGTTTAACGGTTTTTATGTAAAATCTCAATGATTTATCGCAATTCTTTGATGTTTTATATTTTTATTTTAGCCCCTCATATTTGTAGGCGCTAGGTACCTACTGTAAGTAAAAATTATTGTTTTATTTTAAAGTTTTATTTTAATTATCGTTCACTATTTTTATTTTTTGTGTTATTAAAAATACAAATTTCAGTGGTGTCTGTCTGTGTATCCGTAACTCTGGTTCAGTGAACTCTAGAATATGGATTTGCTTTGATTTTAAAAATTGGAACTGATTGTCAACTGGTATTGGAAAGATTCAGACAAGCGATAAATTAGGTACCAAGATTATTTTATTCAATAATTGTTTATTTAAAATGGCTATCTTTTGTTAAAATTTTTTAGCTATGTCGTAATAGTGTTCATTCGAAAGGCAAATTTCTGGCAAATGTTTATTTTTAATGATCCTGAGACATATATATGTATATATTTGTGAAACCAAAAGGAAAAATATACAAATCAATTATATAATATACACAAATCCTACAATAATATATTGAACAAAGTGTGTATGTATTGTAAAAGTAAAAAAAAATGGACTGGAATAAATAGATATTAAAACATGTTGTTAATTGTTAAAATTTTAATAGTTCAATGCTGTACCTAACTACTTCCTGACTTTGTTTTTAAAACATCTCGCCTTTACTGAGTTTCATTTGATAGAGGCTTCGACCAAGTACCTTTATCTATATCGATGGACAGAGATTATGAAAACGACAAATTCTCAACGACAACCGAAATTTATGTTACTACATTTGATTTATTACTGCTTACGCGTGTGCTAAAATTATCATCTGGAACTTGGAACCTAATACTACATCCGTTACGGCCTCGCATTAGCCGTAGCCCAATCAGCTGGAACACGACAAGACACGAATGGATTTCGTTGAACTTCGCCAAAATGTAAACTGCACAACTCGCGACTCGGGTGCGATGGGTGACGGGATTGACTCCGTGTTCTCGTGTGGGTCCGAGTTCTTGTGCGGGTCCTTGTCCTGCTACGGGTCCGAGTTCTTTCGCGGGTTCTATCCGAGTCCGAGTGCCGAGTCCTTGGCCGGACCCGTGCGTCCCGGTAGTCGCCCAGTACCCAGTCCGCACCCAAGAACTCGGACCCGGGACCCACTCCAAGAACTCGAGTTCTTTTAAAAGGAAGCAGTCCTCGGATGCCTCCGGAAAAATGCAGAACTCACCCACCTCTACCGGACACCCTGTACAGTTCAAAATGTGTGATTTAACAACTTCAAACCAAATTTGTGTTATAATTTTTTGTAGGTACATAAATATGTATTTAACTCATTTTGCTTGAAATTAACGTTTATTTCTATACCACTAAAATAATAAACAAACTTATTATCTAGATATAAATTGACTTTAAAAGTCGGTTGAACATTTCTTGTTGAATTATTTACAATTTATTATAACAATAAAATTCATTGGATCGGGGAGCTAAAACTTTCTTTTGCAAAATAAAATATTGTTATTTACATTAATTGAAGAAAAATAACAAAAAATGCTGATACTACGTTACTCAAAAAAATGTGCAGTCAAAAATGTAATTCTAATCAACTATGTTACATTGTTACAGACAAATTATGTAATATTATTATAATTTTAAAATAAGGCAACATCAATAATATACTAAATCATGGTTCCCCAAGCTTACACCGTAGCACCGTGATTAATTTATTTTAAATACCACGGTCAGTTAAAAAATATGATTATTTTAATATATATAAAAATATTGTTGGAAAAAAAAATATTATCAAAAAATTTTCATTTTCACATATTATTGGGAACCTTTGGACTAAATAGATTATTGATTGAACCAGTATTTCATTTTAATTAAACAAAGTGAACTAGATTTTGTTGTTTTATAGAAACTTGAAATAGTAGGCATACTGTTTGATTACTAAGTACATAATTTCCCCAAAAATGTTTTGTGTTTGACCAAATATGTAGTTAACGTAAATCTTATCAATCGCTGATGAACGTTGAGTAATTCTAAAGGGTTATTTGTATATTTTGTACAAAATAAACACTTTTCTTGGATAATACATAATTAGGTATTTGAAAATTAATAATAAAGTTAAAAAATAAAACATTTCGCGAGAACGTATGTACGTACATATGTGATGGTTAAATAATTAATCTATGTACATTATTATATTCCAGCTAATATTGACATAATATGTGATTCCCTGTGTTTTATGGGACACAACCTTGAAAAAATAAAACGTATATCATATAATACACATCATTTCATACATATTTGGAGAATAATTTATTAGACTTGATTGTTTGAATCGCCGTCACATTTGAAGTTGTCATCAAATCACCAATTAGCGCCATTTTGAATTTTTGACATCTTTCAAATGGTTCCATAGTCTAAAGGAGTGCCATCCATACAAATTTGAATGGAAATAAATGTTCCATTTAGCATGTGCTCCATCTCACTTACTTCGTTTCATCTGACACCGTAGATCTCCATCCCATTTGAATTTCGTTATCACGTTGAAACACAATTTTTTATTGTAAATTTTAGACCCAATTAGCCAATATTTTGATTACGAAACACGTCAACAAGACATTTCTTGTATTCTTCTTTATTCTATGAATGGTTCCATTAGTCACCGATTCTTGGCCCATGAACATTAAAACGTTTTATGAAAATGTCAAATGTTTGTTTTTGAAGCTTTATTTAGATGTGACAGGTGTTCAAACAACTCAGTCTTACACATGGACATTTTAACAGTTTTTATGTACATAAAGAGATACTGCGCTAACATTTTTCATTGTGATTTTGATATTTGAAAATGTTTGGTCAATTTCACCAGAAGTAAGGAAAAGTTGACCTTATTTCAGGGACACTGACACGCCTATATCACACTTCTATCGGTACATCTCTTCAGTGAATTCAGCGTTTAAGGTGATTAAATCACAACTCGGGTGCATTAAAATATATAATTTTATACTCTGTTACCATTCATAGCTGTCGGACGAAATAAAAACAATATATATAAAAATAGTTACATTGACAAAGGTAGGCCCTGGAAATAACGAAGCACTTTAGGACTCCAGGGGCCGCAGTCTGCAACCTCTAGGGCCTAGCATGGCCATATCGATAAGAAGCAATACCAATTAAATTTAGTTGTCGAAGTTTGTTTATTGATGTCTCAAGCATGAACCGCGATTGATAAATGAACCAACGTCAGAAAAAAAGAGCCCAAGATGGCAACACTGATGCATTCCATCTACATCTTCGATGCCAAAATTATAAATAATTTATACTTTTACCAATGGTCATTTGCCATTATCCATTAATATTCTGAATAACTATTGAAACTCGGTTTCCCCAATTTTAAATTTGTCAGCATCGAGCATTAATTTGCCTGTGGATCGCGCTTCCTCCCCCTTTAGCCAACATTTTGGACAGCCATACAGTATTCATCATACACATGGCCCCTTCATTCACAGGGTATGCAAGTATTCGATAGTCATGTTGTGTAATCACTCACGTCGCTACTGAATTCACAAGACCCGTGTCTCCACCACTCATTGTTGAATTCTCAAAACGTCAAAGCTAAAATGCTTTCAAAAGTTCACTCACAACCAAACAGTTGCTGAAGCTGTCATTTTGATATGCTGTCAATTTATAAATTTTTTTGACTGCATTTTTCCTAGCATTGATCTAAATCACACGCATTGTTACAAAATGTCTGACACAAAGTCTCAATGATAAAATGTCTGCATCGAGTGCCGATATAAGAACCTCCGTGCAGATGTATGGCGGTAGTCGCCAAGATACTAAAATCAATAAGTATCAGATTCTTGCCTATCCCTGTGGAAGAACAACCTAAGGCTGTCTGAAATGTTGGCTAAAAGGGCGCTTCCACTGCGGCATATATGTACTTTTGACTGAAAATCTCAAATCACTAACAATATTGTATTCGAACTGTCAAATGTAATTGTCATGCTTGCTCATCACCAATATTGTTTATTAAATTCTTTTATCTTGTTGATGCTGGCGTTCATGCTAGGGCCCCAGGCTTGCAGTCTAGAACTTCAGGGCCCGTCTAGGACCTGAGGGCCTGCAGGCGCGACTGCATATCCTGCAGCTCTCCGTCAGCATCTGGGGTCTCTGCTTCTTCCTCGCGGCTGGTGGAGGCCCCAGGGGCCTCTGCCTCCGCCTGCGGGGGCGCGGGGGCCTCGCCCAGCTTGCCCTGCGTGAGCTCCCAAAGGACCTAAACAAGAAATGCCTTGTGAATACGGTGACTTTCGATAGTGTAAACCTTTTTTTGTCAAAATTGAGTTGAGTATGCCATCTATGGCAACAAAATATAAGCTATCTATCTAACAGCCATCGCATTTGGTCGAACAGTTAGATCCCAAGCCATATTTCATTGTTTTCTCCGTAGATTTATTTGAAAATATTTTGGAACAAAACAATGTCAACACCAAAATGGCAACAGATGGAGGGTTAAATGCGGCCAGTAGGAGACTCAACTTTGACAATAATCATTGGTTCTGAGGATTCTGTCCGAGATCCGGACTTTATTGAAAGTGTTAGCTCTTTGAATATTGAAATCGAAGTAAGTGGCATGACACTACATGGATCAGTACCCAGGATTAAGAACAGTTTTGTTGGGGTAAGGTTTTTCTAACTATGTGGCCTGACTCCTTACCTTGTCAACTTCAGTCTGGGCCTCCTCCTCCAGCTCGTCCTGGTCCTCGAGCCCCTCCATTGTCTCGTCCAGCATCTCCTCAATGATGCCCGCCCGCATCATCTCCTTGGACATCTCTCGCATAGTGTGCGCCACTTCCGGCAGGCGCACCAGCGACTGCATAGCTTGCATAACCTGCGGACACACAATACAACATAGGGATTTATTAAAATAGAACTCTTAATTTTTATTAATCTGGCGACACTGTATTTATTTTTACATGTTCAAGCTTTAATCGCTTTCAAAGTACACTTTGTTTGATGTAATGCGCTTAATGAGACATTTCTTGCACTATTCAAAACAACAAATCTTGATGCCTTTCAGACTTGCCGGCGTTTTTTGATTCACTTCTTCCACATTGGAAAAACGTTGTTAAACAGTGTCATCCGATTTAAAAAATTATTGGAATTCCTCATTGCAATATTGGAACAGTCATGTTTTGTACTAATAATAATAATCTACATAAAGAAGAGCCTATGTGGTGGCGGGGCTTTCTTCTTTTATGCAAATCTGATGAAATTTTGCACACTTAACCATCAAACAAGAAGAAGGTGACTATTTGCAGGAGATTTCAAAAAACCACCCATCCCCTTTTTCCACTAAAAAGCAGAATTTTGATACTTCTTGATGAAATTTTAGACACTTGAAATTGAAAATAAGAGGAAAATTACTGTCTAAATCTGATTTCGAAAACTCTGCAAAGTGGGGACTTGGGAGCTAGTTATGTATAAACAAATGATCCTTACCTCTGTTGATTTTTGTAATGAGCCAGCTACTCTCAGTGTGGCTGAAAATAATACATGAATCATTAGAATCAGGCACACATATTTAGCTATAAGAGGTTGTGACAATTGACAAGGTCGTTCCCAGTAGTTAGCTTCTAACCCGATTGCCGCTAACCCGCATCATATGGCGCGAGAATAATCAGTGCCTCCAGCGAAGCGCGCATCTTTCTAAATACATTTATTTGAATTTCACTCTTGTTTTCGGAAATGAATGAATCCGACATCCGACCGAGCTGGAACTCGGCAGATAGTCTTGTTGTCGATGACAGTGCATTCTTTCAAATCTTGGTAGTAATCACGTACATAGACGCAGACATATATGCATTTCTCTGAAATCGGATGACATTATAGCAGTTAATATATGAAATAAATGTCGGTCCTACCCGATCGTCATTTGTCAACTCCAGTTTCTGTGTAGGAAGGTTCAATACTCGGTCCAACCAAAAATTTTTTTTTTTTATAATATACTGCTGACGTGTACCTGGCATTGATGGGGTTTATCCATAGGAGATAGACATTAGGGCGGAACGAAATTTTTTTTTTTCTAATTCTGATTTGGAATAGTTGTATTAAGTTGCCAATTGCCATCAATTACCTCAATTAAAAATATAAAAAATATCAGACAACGGTAAGAGCCCCCGCCAAGACATCGAACATTTACAAAAACGACAGTTTAGGGGATATTTGCGCGGCCTAGAAAATAGTGCAGAATTTATTAAAATAGGTTTATTTTATTTAAAAACAAATTCAAATATTGTTAACTAGCTATTGCAATCAAATATTTCTTTATTTTAATATACTTTGGCGCTGTAACAGAGGTGCAAAGTGCGGGACGAAGCGGAGAGCGGCACCTGACAATTTACGAAATGCAGTGTTTTGTTTAAACTACTGTCGATAATTGTCTCAGGTGAAAGGTCGCGCGTCAATTATATTCACGAGTACACTTATTGATAAACGTTTTTTAAGTGAATTAAACTGATTTCTAGAAGTCAAAATTTAAAATGTCCGATATTTGGTGTAAGTGCAGAGTTGAAAGAGAATATCCTACCTACGTATGAAAATGTGATGAAATTCTACGAATGGGTTAGACAAGACTTTAAAGTAAGGAATAACACAACAAAAGAACCTACGTATTTGGAAATTACCGTAGTAGTTTGAACGAAAATTGAAGAATTGTGGATAAAATCTTCGATTCCAATTGTCACACACAAAATAATCTTACAATTACTAAAAAGTTATAATTTGAAAAAGTCTTTGAAGAAACTTAAGGAAGAAAAGTTAGAAGAGTTCAGAGTACAGAGTAGAAATATTTTTGACATAGCTGCAAGTAAATGTCAAGAATTTGTAAGCTGTACTTGTTTTAGAGAAAAAAAAGTTCCAAAAGAGGAACAAATGTTTTAAGAAGACCAACGCACTAACTGACTAATGGCTTTAGGAAGAACTGATCTTATCCATAGTAAAAAATTGCTGAATAGAAGATTACGTACTCTCAAACAAGAAATGAGGCATAATAGATAGGATGAAACTAAGAACAATAAGGCAGAATGAGACGCGAGCAAATTTTAACCGAAGAAAGAGTAACAGAAATTCCTTCATTATATTTCGATGGAAGGAAAGACAAGACGACTAAAACCGTTTTAAAAAGATCGAAGAGGCTTAGAGTGATTGTACAAGAGGAACATATTTCGATTATAAAAGAACCAGGTACTGTTTATGTTGGGTATGGGGTTCCAACATCGGGCAGTGCAAGAAATATTGAAAGAGCTATCCACAGATTTTTAACGACTGAAAAGATATCATTAGATGGTTTAATGGCTGTTGGCTGTGATGGAAAAAACACAAATACAGGGAAAACAGACTATCTCGACCATTGCAATGGATAATTTGTCTCTTACACTCCAATGAGTTACCATTGAGGCATTTGTTTACCTATTTGGATGGCCCTACTGCAGGACCTAAATCATTTGCAGGTCAAATTGGTAAAGCATTAGAGATATGCGAGACGCTGCCGTTGGCTAACTTTGAGAAGATAGAAGGTGAACTACCTCCACAAATATCCACAGATCTCAGTACAGACCAGAAATATTTACAAGAAATTACTACTGCTGTCATAAATGGATCCTGGTCTCCTGGATTTATTAAAGAGAATCCCAGGTAAACTACCCCATGCCCGCTGGTTGACAAGAGCTAATCGCATACTGCATTTGTATATTTCTACAGAAAATCCACAACAAAATCTTGTGACTTTAGCAACGTTTGTCGTATAATCATACGCTCCTGTCTGGTTTACTATCAAAACACATTCATCCTGCAAAGATGGTTCAAATCATTTATGGAAGCTCATTAACAGCACTAGATATTTGTCCAACGAGTTGTTAGTGATAGTGGACCCTGTTATAATTTGTAACAGTTACTTCGCTCATCCAGAAAACTTGTTGTTGAGTATGATAACAGATTCATGTAAGCACATTAGAGAACTCGCTGCAAGACGCATTTTAAAGGCTCGTGAAGTTAATAAAAAATCTGATTCGCGCATTTTTGAGGTGCCAAAAGTGAACTTAAATGCATGTTTTTACATAGACATGATTGACTGGCACCAAAATATATACGAACCCTCAATACTGATGAATATTTCCGATGGTCAGTTACAAGATCTTATTGAAAATGGAGAAGATACATTGTTGAAGTTTATGAGACTGACTTGCCATACCCAGGCTGTGGAAAGATTTGTAAAAGTTGTGACAGAAGCAGTTCTAAGTGCATTCGACAAGATAAGACGAGAGGGATTCATAAAATCTAAATTAGCATCTCGAAAACTCATGCCAAAGTTTGAACCTAAAAATGGTTTTTTGCTATAAAAAATGATTTTATTCATACCAACATAACTTTCTTAATCTGTGTTCAATTTTAAAATAAAAGTTTTTATTAATTAAAATCTACTTTTATTTTATCATTTCATGCATAACAAATTATATTTACTTATTATTTTATTTATAGGGTGTTTAATACAAAACGTCTATAAAAACATAAAAAATAAAATTTCAAGTCTCTGGCGGGACCTCAAGATGTCGAGCTAGAAGTTCCAAATTGAGAACTGTTATTTAGAATTACATAAAGCAACTTTTCCCTGGTATTCCAAATCGAATTTCGAAAAAAAAAAATTTTTCATACAAAAGTGTTCCACCCTAATAGACATATACCACCGTGGACTTTTCTGTAGACCTTTTTAAGATATACAATGCTGTAGTTCATTATATTAAGGTATCTCATAAGGTTTAGCCAGAGTTAGCAAATGTATGGGTACAAAATTTTTTTATTTTCGACTTGATTACAAAACAACGACTTTTCTCTACTTTCTATAAATATAATATGCATAAATTATACATATCGTCGCATTAATTCGTAGACTGCGTAACTCCAAATTTTTCGAAAATACGTTTTTAATGCCATCTGGTGTTAAAATTAGACCCGCATCGACTAGTAAAACTCGAAAATTTAAAAAAAATTAACCTTTTAGATAAACACAAATTAGGAAACTGCGTAAAATTATGGTGCCATTTTTACTCGCGAATACTTCGTAACTCCTTAATTCAGTATTGGCCGGTGAGCCGTGCACGCTTGTTGTGTTTTTGACTGAGGAAATTTATTTACTGTGTAATAGTTTTACCGTGAAATTAACTGAGATAAGTTGATTAATCAATTTTGAACATTTTATAACCTTAATTTTAATTGTGAAGTCACGAATAGTGTTTTGTATCTGTAGTCTAAACTGAAGTCTTCTGCACCGTGTGACGCTCTGCCGTAGCTCTCTTGTTTTATGTGCCTCTGCGGTTTCGTAAATACCTAATAGGTCCTTGTTCTGTGATTATCTCTTCTTCAAGGTCACCATCTTTTTGCAAGTGGATCTCCTCCTGATGCATATCCGGATCCGGTTCTTCACTGTCCTCTTCAAACAAACCCAAAATATTGACGGTGGAACGTGCGGCAATTCCATCTCGTCTCTCCTCAGACACAGTCCGTTCTCTGTCAGGCATCTTCCGCGGGTCAAGCACATGTCTTGGTATGCCATCTACTTCGATGTTGTTGACTGAAGTAAGTCCTGTCACCCTTCCATGTACGATGTGCATCTCCCATCTACTGGCTTAACCGCAACAAGATCGTCCACTTAGAGCTCAGTCAATTTTTTTTTATTTTTTTTTTTATAAAGTTTCTTTTACAGGTTTTTTTTTTTCGATGTCTGTCTCACTAGGATAAACCTGTGTCGAGACAGACGTATTTGATACATTAAAAATGTTTACATATTTTTTGATACATTAAATATTTTACTACATTAAATGACATTGTGAAAAAGATAGAAAATAATAAATAATAATAATAAATGATACATTTGTTAATCAGCATCTAGTTGGAGTACATACTTATGTAGGGATTTTTATAAAAAAATTTATCATGGATCTGTCTTGGCTGATGATCCAAGATTTGATGTCTGTTTTATATTTCAGAAAAAATTCGTTCAGTCTAATGGCTAGTGGGAGAGCATTATATAGCCTTGTTGCAAAATATCTAAAATTTCTCTGGCCAAAAGTTGTTTTAGCGAAAGGGATTTGTAAGAAATTATGTCCTTTTGTTCTAGTATCACGAGCAGTTTGGATATTGTCAAAAGTAGTTTTGTGTTTGAAGAGGTATGTTAGTATGTTTTTGGCATAAAGTTGCCTAATGTCCATAACACAGATTTTCCTAAAGATTTCATCCGAACTGCTTGTGATTGGTAGTTTGAGGATAATCTTTATTATAAGTTTCTGAGCTTTAGATATTGGATCAATGGCGGCAGCGTTTGCTCCTCCCCATGCTATGATACCATACTCTATTAAAGATTGACAAAGTGCATAGTAGATTGTTTTGAGCTGGCTTAGGTTGAGAAAGTTTTTTTTTTTTTTTTTTATTCTTTATATTGGCTTTCACCCATTAAGAGTGATCTTGGCCATACAATACAACATTTTTCTTATTACTAAATACAACAAATTACAGGATAAAATTGATTACACAACATGACATAACATAACGTAACATAAATAAACCAAACATAACATAACATAAAAATAACATAACATAACATAACATAACATAACATAACATTAACATAACATAACATAACATAAACATAACATAAACATAACATAACATAACATAACATAACATAACATAACATGAACATAACATAAACAAATCATAACATAATATGAACATAACATATAATAAACATAACATGGGTGTAACATAAACATAACTTAACAAAAACAATACAGAGCTGGTAATAATAGGTAATAAAAATAGGAACCTGTGCACAATAGTAGTGGGCATTTTTGTCATTTAAAAGAACAGATTTTCCCAAAATTAGAAGCATTATTTTTTTTAAAACAGTACTATGAAATGAATATAAACAAATACAATAAAAGAATCAAGAAAAATATACAAATGCATAAAGAATAGTGTTTTAACTCAGTCAAAATATGCAGAGTTGGGATTAGTAAAAATAGATGAAAATAAAGATGAAAATAGGAACCTGAACAAATGAATACAAATGAAAGTGAAAGAAATTTGGTTTATATTTATTATTATGTTCAGATATTAAGGGCCCGCTTTCCGCGTAAAGAATTTAGATTTGGGCAACACCTACAAAATTTAGTGTTAAAAGAATCCGACAGAGGTGTCTGAATTCGTATTAGGAATAATTTTGGGGATTATGAAATTAAATTACCGACATCTATTGCAATTTTAGAAAAACAGAACCATTTTTAGTTAGCACCGACCTTAGAGTAATAATGCACCGACCAAATGAGAACGAAGTCGATATGAAGATGGTTCTCAAAATATGGGTTTTATTACGGATTTAATTAAATTTTTTTTTTTAATTTTACAAAAAACATTTACGAAAGTTATTTGTATAGGTATAAAAATTACTTTACTTTACTAAAATACTATTCTCACTTTTATAAAAGTAATTTATAACTTTTATAAAATCAATAAATATATTTTTACATCAATAAGGTTTTAAACTTTTTTACTCGAAAACTATCTTA
The DNA here is from genome assembly GCA_026573805.1 of Hesperophylax magnus. Lineage (NCBI taxonomy): Eukaryota > Metazoa > Arthropoda > Insecta > Trichoptera > Limnephilidae > Hesperophylax > Hesperophylax magnus. The sequence continues at coordinate 2,151,827 of JAIUSX010000150.1, read as the reverse complement.
AAACGTTGGAATTCCAAAAAAAGTTTTTTTTTCTTTTTTACTTGTACTATCAATTAGAATCACCTCCCGAAGTTTGTGCACTTTACCCCCGACATCTTGTATAATATGCGCAATATAATATTTATACAAGTGTAATATCTACTTTTGTACATTTATATAAATTATATACACGTTTACATTTTTATGCTCATCAAATTTATTATATTATAAAGATAGATAGAAAGATCCTTAGTGCTTCCTGAGGACTTACAAATCAGAAGACTTTTTTGTAATTATTTATTTATTCATTTAAACAATTCAATAATTATAAAGAGTAATAAAACATGTAAGCAACATAAAATTACATTCTAAAATGTGAAAGGGGCTCTATTTATTTACATTTTTATGAAATTACTACTTTTAATAGTTTAAGCTTTCAGTGAACTTTCAATTTTATTTTTAACTTCTCTAAATATTATTTGTTTAAATTGTCAAATATAATTTAATCACAAACACAAGATTCACTCAAAATGAAAGATTGGTGGTTCTGAAATGTTCCCATAAATACGGTGAAAGAACCCTAAACTATGAACTTATTGCCCTAAACATGCTTCGAGCGAAATGCGGATCTGGAAACCTTATCGTCAATCTGAGCAAAACATACCATGAACGTCAATATAGCAACAGCCTTTGTTCTGCTGCAGTTTCATTAAATGCCGAGAGATCCGTTTACAGTCTCCAAAAAGCAATACTGGGGCACAACCCTAGAAGCCAAGCTAAATGATTGGAATACAGAAAGATAAAAACACACCATTGTCAAAAACATCTTGGCCGTAAATGATTAAATAAAATTAGATTTATTCAGGAAGGCAAGCATTACGGTGATCGATGTTAAAAATCTAACATAGCCCTAGAATAACTCCAGTATCTTTAAGAAACCTTTCTCTTAAAGCTCAGAAAAAAACTTTCCATGACAGTTAGATATACCACTCTACAACAAGGCCGCGTACGGTAAAACTGTAAAAAAAAATAAAGTAATAAATAACAAAATAAATATTTCACAACACAATAATTTCATCGAAAATCTTAAATCCGTTTCACCTTTCTACATTTTCTATATTCTCCTTAAGAGTATAATCCTTAGATAATGCCTTTTCAAATTATTCGTGGAAGCTAGAAAAAAAATAAAATCATTGATTATAACTGCACTTCAAGTGACCTTTTAAATAACAGTAAAGGGCTCAAATGATTTTATTGTTACGTCCGTGCCTTTGCATCTTTACAAGACTTGGGCAAAACATTCTGTAGCAGAGTATAGATTTCACATCTGAAACATAATTAAAGAGTTTATTGAAAATAGAACACCAAGGTACGGTTAGTCAAAAAACGTACAATAAAGTTAATTCTGGGAAGAAATTGTACAGTTGACATTCAGGACAGGTTCACTCCCTCCTCCTCAAAAAAGACCCTCTATACAGCATTCTCAAAGATGACACAGGCTCTGAGAGAAATTATTTTCTTCAGGGCCTCCTTCCGACATAAAAAATAACATCACTGAACTAAATTATATTATTGTAGAAAGCAATCACTTTGTGGTTTGACATATTTAATAAAATAAAATACTTTTTTGTTTTAAAACCACGATATTTATTAATTTAAGAACCGACCGGTTTCGCTTTACTTAAGCATCATCAGGGTACAAATTAATACTAAACAAGAAGTACATAATGTGTGCATATATATAACAAAATATAGAGGGAGACAACATGATACAAATATATTATAGAGGGAGACAACATGATACAAATATAAGCAACACAAAGACGGTCATAAAATACATTAACATAAGTGTACAAGTAATGGAAAACCGCTAGATAATTATGTAGACTAATGGGTTATACGAATAAATCGGGAAAAACAAAACATCAATAAAACCTCAATAATAACGGTTTTTCCGAATTTGCAAATCATTTGATCGATAAAGATCATACATTCTGTCATAGAACCGGTGCTAACATCTTACATAAAAACGGGCATGGTAACAGACTAAACAATTTAGAGGCACTAGAAATTAAAAAAGCTGTAAAAACCAAAAGTCAGATACTTAATAATCAATTAGACATATCAAGTAGTCCAATATTAAGTCTGTTTCCAATAAACCCATAAAAAATTCCCAGTTCTCCTTACCTCCTTACCACCTTGCCAGTTGATGTTTTGTTTCTCCCGATTTATTCGTATAACCCATTAGTCTACATAATTATCTAGCGGTTTTTCCATTACTTGTGCACTTATGTTAATGTATTTTATGACCGTCTTTGTGTTGCTTATATTTGTATCATGTTGTCTCCCTCTATATTTTGTTATATATATGCACACATTATGTACTTTTTGTTTAGTATTAATTTGTACCCTGATGATGCTTAAGTAAAGCGAAACCGGTCGGTTCTTAAATTAATAAATATCGTGGTTTTAAAACAAAAAAGTATTTTATTTTATTTAATTATATTCCCCACAGTTTCAGAACTTTCGATAGCTTTTTTCGCTGGCCCGTTCATTATTTTTCTGGATTCCAAGTTCGAGTATTGTTATTTGAAACAGGTGGCCCATATTATTATTACATATTATATTATATTTCGGACATCGTTGCATTGTGAATCATTAGAGCAGATCTTAGAGTAATATTACTCTAAGGAGCAGATGTAAAGTGACGTGTGTATTTGTGTACGTAGAAAGTTAATTCGCAAATAAATCACGATCGTATAGGAACAAGAAAAGAGACAAGACAACAAGAAAATTAAATTAATAAAAATTTACCCCGTAATTTCTAATGCATTGGAATTAGTTTTATTTCCCAAAGTACCTATTCTGAAAAAAAAATAATAACTTTTTACTACACAATACATAAATAAAAATATGAATTATTAATTTTTATAGTAAATTATCGTTTATAATAAATATAAGCTTATAAATCAAAAATTGTATTTTTTTCTTCTCACCTATTAGATAGGATATAATTTTATGAGATAACATTTTTTCTTTGAAATACGGGATATCTTTCGTGTATTTCCCATCTTTGAAAAAACAATATTTATTAACTCATAAACTTTACACGGGTAAAAATTATCTTTATAAATTCAAATATTTGCACGTAATCGCACGTCTGTAGATCATAGAACGATGAACGACACGTCTGCCCCCAAAGCCCTCGAGTTGGCGAATGAACTTCTCAAAGAAAGATAGTTTAATCTGCAAGTCGGAGCGAGCGCGCTATAATAAATATGATTTAAAAGCAATAGGCGTAAGCGACAGTTGTGAAAATGTTTAATAAATCACGGCGTATTTCAAAAATAGCAAAAATTACTTATGGGGTCTATTGAGTAGCATTAAAAGAAGCATTGTGATTTTTTTCATACATATAACTTGTAAAATAACAGAAATAAACTTGTTAATAATATTTTTCGGAGCATACTTTGCGATTTATTTCTATCGAGGGAATTTCAAATAATTACCGTTTCGGCTTTTGGAACAAATAGATACTATCTTAAAGAATAACATATATTTTTTTAAGAGCTTAAAAACTTCAAAATTTTAAGGAAAGTATGTCGGAAATTGGATGAAATTCGAATAGTGGGCCCTTAAGGCCATTTTTATAAATAAATTTTGCCAACAAATAGTAAATTTCAGTAGTGTTTAGACTAAGAAGGCAGGGTATACTGGTAGGCAATTTAATATCAAGTTTTAACAATTCATGCATGAAGTTTGGAAATTGGTCATTGATAGGACACTCAAAAAAATTTTGCGAGTTTGTCTAAAAAAATAAATGAATTTTCTAAGTTTGTTTGCTGTAGAGGTTATATGTTCTTTCCACTTTAAATTGCTGTCAAAAATAATACCTAAGTATTTAATTTTAGTTACCTGTTCTAAATAAGGGCAATCACATATTATCGTATTTGTCAGGTTGCAAGCACATATTTTAATTTGATTTTCTGGGTTTCTTAAGGAAGGATTAATACTAAATTCAATGTATTTAGTTTTGGTCACATTCATTGTTAGTGTATTATTGTTTAACCATCTTTTAACCACAGTTATGCCCCTGTTTGCTTTTATGTATACATCATTCCAATTGCTTGATTTGAAGAGGAGAATCGTATCATCAGCGAAACTTACAATTTTGGCATCTATTTGAAGATTACATAATTCATTTATGTATATTAAGAACAGGGTAGGACCTAAAACACTTCCTTGAGGCACGCCGTAGCTAATTGGTAATTGATTGCTATTGCAGTTGTTGATTTTCACACTTTGCTTTCGGTTTGACAGGTAATCGCTAATAATAGTAAGTTCATCACCATTTATACCAATATTAGATAGTTTTTGTAAAAGTTTAGAGTGAGAGATAGTATTGAATGCTTTGCACAGGTCTAAGAATATTGATATGCATTTTGATCCCTTGTCTAAGTTTTCATTTAGAAAATCGGTAACTGTTGCCAGGGCTTCGGAGGTGCCTTTATTTTTCCTGAATCCAAACTGGTTGAGTGATAGTATGTTATTTTGTTCAAGGTATTCAATTAGTTGATTATTAATAGTTTTTTCAAAGACTTTAGATAGTGAATTTAGTAATGTAATTGGACGATAGTTCGTTATGTCCGCTCTAGAGCCTCCTTTATGTATTGGGATTATGATTCCGTGTTTTAGGTTGTCGGGGAATCGGCCTTTTAGGATGCTTAGGTTAATAAGATTTGTTAAGGGAGTGGTTATTTCTGATACAAGTTTTTTTAAGGCAATATTTGATATATCGTCCAAGCCAGTTGAAGACGAGTTTTTTAATGAGTTTATGATTAATCTAGTATCTTCATTTGAAATTTGTTTTAGACTAAAATGCAAGTTGTTGGGCAAATTTGTATTACAGCTTAGTGAACTGGAGTTGGTATGGTTTACATCGATATTTTTTGCGAGTTGTTCACCTATTTTTGAGAAGTATTTATTTGCATGATTAACAATAATATCGGGATTACTAGAAAAACTAAATATTTTATCATTTAGTTGTTTTAGGTCATTCGTAGGATTAGAGTGGGTGGCTTCTTTAAGTGTTTTCCAGAGTTTTTTAGGATCATTATTACAGTTTTCTATTTTCTGTTTGTAATATATCTCTTTAGCCTTTCTTATTATTTGGGTACAAATGTTTCTATATCTTTTATAAAAGTTTCGAAGTTGTATATCATAAGGATTGTTAATAACGTTTTTGTGGAGTTTGTTACGTTTACGGATAGATTTAATAATAGTGTGGTTAATCCATGGCTTAATTGGTAAAATATTATTTGGTATATGTTTTATAATTATGTTTGTATGTTCGTTAATGGTAGTCTGTAAGTAATTGATAAAGTACGTCCAGGCGTCTTCTGGATTTATAATGTTAAGTAATTCTGACCATGATTTACTCATCAGAGATTGACGAACACAATCATAATTGATTTGAATGATTTTTTTCTTATTTGTTGGTTTTTATGTTTGTCTTTTCTGTTGCATGTTTGTATGGAAAGAATAGTGGTGTAGTGGTCGGTAAGTGTAGATTCATATACAATAGATATTACTGGGCAGTTGGATTTGACCATGATGTGGTCGATGCATGAAATGGAGTCTAATGTAGCACGTGTGGGAGTGTTTATGGTGCTTTGGAATCCATGGTAAGTGAGCGTATTTAAGTATTCTTGGCACTAAGAATGTTCGTTTGTGGGCAGAATATTTATGTTGAGGTCACCAGCAATAATACAATTTTTAATATTACATAATTCAGTTAAACAGTTATTAATTGATTTTAGGAATGGTGAAATATTATAAGAGGATGGAGAACGGTATATTGCTAAGATACATGTGTCATTTTTAAGAGTTATTTGCAAACAGTTTGCACCGCTGACTTGGATTTCCTTGACAGATAAACCAATTAGGTCAGTTCTGGTATAGACAACAACTCCATCATTTTGTTTAGTATGTATTGAAGTGCTGTAGTGATCATACCCTTTCAAAATTTTAGGAGCATAATTTTTTGGTATCCAGCATTCAGTAAGAATAATTATATGAAAAGAGGTTCCAATATTATCAAGTTGTAGCAAGAATTCGTCAAAATTCTTGGAAATTGATCTAATATTTTGCTGTAAGATTTGAAGAGAGGATGAGTGTGTTTGTAGTACATTTTTACAGAATTTAGGATTTGACGTCCTATAATTGGTAATACATTCCATTTTTAATAATATCCATTACAGTAAGGGTTTTCTCTAGAATTAAAAATCTACAATACCATTTTTTTAATGTCACTTTCATGTTTGACTTGAATGATTTTTTCCCCCGGACCCTTACGAATGAGTAATTTATTGGCTTTAAACCACACAAATTCGAATTTTGTTTCTTTAGCCTTTTGTTTTGCTTTCCACAGCAATTCCGTATAGTAAGGCGTAAGCACTTCACTAATATAAATAGGTGATTTTGGGTTAAGTATTTTGGCTGTATTTTTGAAAGATAAGACCATATCTCTCGTTTTCTGGTTGTAGAAATTTACTTGCTGTTTATCGGGGGCGTTAGTTCTGCGGTCCTGGGTCCTGGTCACAAGGCGTAGATCCTGCTGCAACAATGGCATACCAAGGGAATTGGCTACCCGAAGAACGGCTTCAGCTGGTTGTTCTCCCGGCCGCAATTCAACACCCGCCATTTCCACACAGTCGCAGAGATTATTTTGTTCCATAGTGGCTAGTCTGGTTTCCAGGCTTGAAATTCTTAAGTCATTCTTTATATTTATTTCAAGTAAGGATTGTGTATCTTTTTGTAGGTCTTGTAGTACTTTAAAATTTGATAACAGATCTTCATATTGATTACTTATAAATTCGTTGCTTCTCTTCAGTTCCTTAATTTCGTCTTCGAACATTTTTTTAAGTTCAGTGACCTTTTGGTCAAAATGTTTGGTCAGACGAATAAAGAGCATATCATCATCATCGGTATTTGCAGCCGAGGATGTAGACGGTGATCCTGGTCTGATATAATAATATACTTCCTCTTCTATATTCACTTGCGCAGAAGGGTGTCTCCACGAGTGTGAAGTGTGAACTATACTAGACAGCGCAATACCTCGATCATCCTGACTTTTTGCAGCCAAAGATTGTACCGAAACACTGCCTGCAGGGGATCGCTTCCACTTCTGGCTGCAGTTCTCTTTATTGTTTGATGATGTCGTTCAACTATACCGTTTCCAGCTGGTCGGTATGCCGCGCAAAATCTTTGACGAACATTCCATCTCTTACACTTATCTGTAACACTGTAGGAACAAAATGCAGTACCATTGTCCATGAGAACTACTTTGGGCGGGCCTCTTTCCCGAAACACTTCTTCCAAATGTCTGATAATCGAAGCTGCATTATCTGACTCGATTTCCCGCCACACGGCAAATCTACTTGGACCGCAATCGATAAATGTGAGTAAACATTTCCTACCGAAATGAGTAACATCAACTGCCAAGCGACTCCAGGTTGTCACAACATTAAGATTACCCGCTTCATGGGATGATGGTGGAGGGTCAATTGTCCTGCATTGTACGCAGGAACGCACGCATCTATCGACGTCCTTTCTTCTCGCCTCGGGATCGACCAGCCGGGCAAGATGAAGCGTTCACTTTACTCCAAAGTGATGCTGAGCATGAAGAGTTTCTACGCTTAAAGCACATGTTTGCTCACCAGTTCCACTTTCAAGTCTCTCCCACCTATCTTCACACTCTGAGGAGTCTCTTTCACAACGTTTCCTGTCATGGCTACTCTTTGCCCGGGTCTTGCAAACCCTAGTAAGTACATCAGTTTTATTTCTACAGGACAACAAGGGTGATCGACAATGTCAGATCAAATTCTTCTACAATCTCCTTCATCAACTCCAAGCGTCACTTAACGATCATCTCTGACACGACTACTCCCGGTCAGTGTAGATCTCACCCAGCACAAAACCGTCGCCGAATCTGTAATGATCTCCAGAGTTTGAAGATTTCACTTGAGAGTCAGATTTAATCCCTTAAGGAAGGAAAAGTACCAGCATTTACAAGACGTAAAACAGACATTAGAAAAGGATTACCACTCCTTTAACGATAACCTTCCGCATCATTAAAATGCATCTAAATAGACTGCCTCGACATACACATACATTGTTGTGTTTTATTTTGTAAATGTAAAATTCCTATCTCCCAAATTTTCCGCTAGGTTGTTCATAAAACTGTTCGCAGAAAAGTATGTATCTTTTGTAAAATGCGTATCTCCATTCTCGGTTTTTACGTAAACTTCCTAACTCCGATTTGAAATAGAAAGCCTTAACTTACAAAAGTTTAATGATTGAAAATAAATTTCCAAATATATTATATGTTCGAAACATAAATAAAAAGAATAAGCCGTTTTTCATTTTTTTTCACTACGAGGTTTTTTGTGCCTCCTGTAAAATTTTACATTTGGGAATTACGCATTCTACGAATTAATGCGACGATATATATAAACCTTCTGGAAGAAATTTTCTAAATGATAGTGAAAACTCTATAAAATTCCATTGCGTATTTTATAAGAACTAAGCGCACAAACAGGCAGACACGGATAGCCACGTTATTTTATACTATTTGGAGATTAGAGATGTATTAGAGTAAAAAAACTCTTTTTTTCTTACGGGTTGATTTTTGAAGCATTTATTTGAAAAGAAAATGTATGAATATAAAAAAAAATTGTGGTCTTTATTATATGCACATTGGCAATGCATTAAAATGATTGAAATTGGCATTGGTTTGTCAATTTAATTTCCCACAGTCCCCTCACAAGAAGTGATAATATTCATCAGCGGACACTCTATAGTTTGCAAAAATGCACTATTTTTTCACTACATTTTCTGTAATAAGGCAAAAAACATAAAACACCGACAATACGATACTAGTAAAATAAACAACTCCTTTCCTAAACCCAAGCACCAGCTTATATTAGGAAAGAATATAATAATAAACAAAAATTTTCACTGCAAAATCTGTTAATACCATAGACATATGAATATTAGTAGACCTGCCCTAAGTGATTAAAAGCGTATTATTCCCCACTCCCCATACCGGTTCCATTGGAGCCGGCTGGGCTCGCGTATGGCCTCAAGTGAATTTAGAAAACGTGACGTCATCATTCTTGTGCGAACTATGGTCGAGGCATCATCGGTTCATTTTACGAAATAACACGGCAAAATGTTGACTTGTACTATGAAAACTTGTAAAAATAGATGTGAAAAAGAGAATAAACCCAATTGTCGTATTACATTCCATATATAAGCATTATTTTACTTTATTTTAAGCATATTCACATCGTATAATATAGATCAGTTTTAGAAACATATTATACTATCACATCGAGAAACGTCTGGACGCGAAACACAAAGCTGGTTGGTTGCTGGGAAGTAAATTATGAACATTTATAAAAGTGTCTTAACTAAATACTTAAACGAAATATTCGACTCTGAAAATAGAAGAAATTTATTTTCCCGAATTTGGACTTCGCAAATTTGTTCATAACGTGGCGAGTAATTTGCGCTCCCATGTAAAAATGTCTATTCATTCATAATCAGATTTTACTTTTAAGAACTAAATGGTGATATTATAATGCGAGATGCCTATTTACTGTCAGATTGATTTATTGACGAATCACAGTCAGCTTTCCTCCCTGCGTCCCGCAACTCTTGTTTTAACCCCTCGTCCTTAATTTCTCGTCTATTAATATTCATATGTCTGTGGTTAATACAAAATATGTAAAAAAAAAAACAATAACATTGAAGATTAGTGACTCTCAAATGAAAATTTAAAAAAGAAACGGTCGCATCTGGGAATTGAACCCGGGACCTTAGCCTTGCAGGGGCTCTGCTCTAACCTCTAAGCTAATTGGACCCTCTTTCCTTTCCTGTCATATTTAACAGTATCATACTTCGATTAGGAACTACCAATAATAATAATAATAATAATTGGATGACTTGTATAGCGCCGTTTTTGTGCAAAATCACCTCAAGGGCGCTGTACAAACTTATAATACATTTCTACAGTGATCTATGTTATTACTTAACTATTTATGGAGAAAATATACAGTACAATACTGGTAGGTCACTTGAGATTAACACTTAATTAACATTATCTTCATTTTCTTAATGCATACTTTTATTGGTTGCTATCTTTATGTATATACAGAATTTAAGTAAAGAAGTAAGCGGGGTAAGGAAATTTTACCAAAAATTGAAAGTCATAACTTTATGACATTTGAATATTTAAAAAGTCCGATACGATTACAAAAACTTTCAGTTGCGATCATCTCAAAAATAGTATTTCTTTGACTTATTATTTTTTCACAGTATACCTACAAATTAATGTATTTATTTATTTTATTTTGGTACAATATTTTACATTTCATAGTACAATCCAGTAATGTTGGCCTCACTGACTTACCCGTGCTGCTGGCTTACCCATGCTGAGGCCTCCATTTTATAATACAAAAAAATATACATAATACATTTAAAGAAAATATATATAATGTTGGTAAAGAAAAAAAAACATAAGATCAAGATAAATTTAAACTAAAAATGTAGATTTAAAATTAAAGTAAAATAAAATTCAAATAAAATGAAATAAAGTTAAAATCAGTATATATATTTATATATGTTGTATGTTTGTGAGTGATATGTGTTTTATATTGGTTTTGCTTGTAAAAGATACCCTTCAAAAAAGTTCATAAAAGACTTACCAAGTTGATTTTTCATCTGCAGTTGAACTGAATTAAGATGAGCTTTGCTGATGTATATTTTGGTGATAGCCTTGCGCGACCGAAGAATCTCCTTAGCCAGAATTGTGCAAACTTGCTTGTCATTCTTTGTGGCGGCTTCCTTTAAGGATTTTTTTATTTTGTCCTCTTCTCTTTGGATGGCTAAAATAAATTGAAACAAAAATAAAAAATGTTTATTTTTCGTTTTACGAAAGGCCAACATACCCAGGTTACAAATAACCAGATAATAATTGAAAAACTACTACCACTATCATTATGAGCAGAAGATGTTGCTTGTGCAATGGTAGAGGACTTAGCCATGAGAGGAATAATTGAACCCATGACGCCTGGGTGGCAACCAGACACATTTATCAGCTCAGCCATTAGGCGGTTAAATGAACATTTCCCGGCTACCTCCGTATTTAGAAATTAAAACATGGAAATCGATAGAAAAAACGTATTGATGTTAGGGTAGTTGAAAGTAGAGCTGCAACAGCATTTTACAGCCAAGATCTTCGATTGCATCTTGAATTTCTTAAAATAATTTGGTTGTTACTGTGGAGGACCGCTTTTATTTGCTTATTTAAAATATAGGTTGTTTTGAAGGATTCTTATAAAAGTTCTGTTTTAATTAAGTCGAATCGAAGATTTCTTTCAAAAAAATAATCGTACTAAGCGGGTCCGACTAAAACTTTACCGATTTTTTAAACATTAATTACAAATCAGCCTATTATGTAGTTTAGTTGACTGACAGTAATAAAAATTAAGAGCATCGCTTCAGAAAATCAAGGTTAAGTAAGTAAACAAATTAATCCAAACGTATTATGAGTCACCTCTTATTTGGCGGTCGAGTTGGTTGCCTTCTTTCCTCAACTTGTGTGTCCACTCGTTCACCTGCAAAGGTGGGGTTGGTTAAATAGCGAAATTAACACAACAAGATAACAACGCAACTACAGGGTGCGGCAGAGAGGACGGACGGTTTTAAAAAAATCATAAAATAGTTCATTTTTACTCAAAAACAAACTTATTGATGGAATCAGGTTCGCGAGGAAATAGCATTTTAGACAGTCAAGTGTGGAAAATCACATCAGGCATGTGGTGGCCGAAATCGTTGATGCAGTGCTGGAGGCGTTCTTGGAAGTTCGCGTTGACTCTCTCCAACATCGCTCTCTCATCTTGGGCGACTTCCACGCGAATTGCGTCCTTCAATTCATCCAGAGTTCGGGGCTTGTTCTCGTATACTCTAGCCTTGAGGTGTCCCCATAAGAAAAAATCGCAAATGGATAAATCTGGGGACCGAGGAGGCCAATGAACATCGCCAAACCTGGAAGGGAAGAGAGGGCGAATAACGTCCATTGATGCTCTGGCTGTGTGGGCAGTCGCCCCATCCTGTTGGAACCACACACGTCGGATTGGAACACGTCGCCATCGTAATTCAGAGAAAAAGAAGTTGGTGATCATTTCGAGGTAGCGCTCTGAGTTCACGGTAACAGCACGACCATTACCGTCTTCGAAGAAGTAAGGGCAAATGATGCAAGTTTGCGATACAGCGCACCAAACCGTTACTTTTGGGCTGTGCAGCGGTCTTTCGTGTAACTGTTGCGGATTTTCATTAGCCCAATAACGTAAAGTCTGCTTGTTAACCATGTTGTTTACGTGAAAGTGGGCTTCGTCACTCATGAACAAAATGAGGTTCTCATTTTGATTGATCAGTGCTTCCATCTCACGTGCGAAGTTCATTCGTTGTGCATAATCTCCGGGCTGTAACTGTTGCACAATGGCCAATTTATAGGGGTGAAAGCGGAGATCCATATGCAAAATTCGCCTTACCGAACGATCACTGAGGCGAAGTGCAGCAGCGTGTTTCCGGTCAGATCGAGTCGGACTGAGAAGAAAGGCTTGTCGAACGCGTTCAACATTTTCAGGAGTTCGAACTGTTCGCGGAGCTCCTCTTGGTCTTTTGTTGATAAGTTCACCACGCCTGCGAAGTGATTCAACCCAACGAAGGATGGTTTTTCGAGAGGGAACAGCTCTATTCCGATGAATGTTGAAGTGGCGACGAAACTCACGCTCTACGACGATGACTGACTCATTATTTCGGACGAAACAATCATAGGCGAAAACGCGGTGCTCCACCGTCCACGGCTCCATGACGACAACTGCATAAATAAACCTGGTTTACTTTTCTCGTAGACGGAGGGGGAGAGTACTACCCATCTCAAAAACGTCCGTCCTCTCTGCCGCACCCTGTATATTCAAATGTTATTTACCAAATCTTTGGGATTCTTCTCAGGTGTTTTTCCAAACAGTCCCATTTTGGTTTTTCTCCTATAAATACACTTCAAAACACTAGACAAAATAATATATAACAATAATGTAAAATTGTTATTTCTAATTTCCACGACAGTTCAGGTTTGACAGCGAGTTGCCGTGTTGCCATAAATAAACCACTCACCATGCTGCCATACAAAAAAAAATAAATTATTAGCTGCGTACCTACTTATTTCCAAAATAAAATGATTTTTCATCACCATTATTATTCTGTTTAATATTATTGCGATTATAAAAGAACAAAAACCTCTGTTTATTACTGTAGCTCTGCTTTCATTACTCATGCCTAGCATATAATTTATTTTTATTCTTTTACACACAACTACGCACGACGCGTCGTGCGACGACTTCCCAGGCAGACAAAAAAGTTAATCAAACCGCTCAACCGCTATACAAACAGTCTTACATGATTGTACCATATCTTTTATTAATGTGATATGAATAATAAGTTGTGGTAAGTAAGTCCCAAAAAACTTTCTAATAAATTTTTCATTCCCCTTATACCCCTTCTCACAACCATTTTCAAATTCTCCCTTCCCCCATGTGAACGCTGTAGCTAGGCCACTGGGGCCACTGGGTGGTTGGGTGCTCTGATGGTGCTCTGACTGAGTGGCACTGAGTGGTCTATTTATGCTCTGGCGGTCCAACCATTGAACGCATTAAACTTTACGTTCAACTCAACCAGATTGATACGACCGATCAATCAAACTGAATCGCCTATAGGGCCCACCATGTGCGTATGCATTTATGAGCCGAAGCGCTAGTCGATTTACGAATTATGGGAAAGAAACGATCATGGAACGAACCAACAGCAAGCGACGGTTCGCGCCATATTCGCGCCGTTCGCTGGCACTATAAATTGCTTGTTACAGCCGTTCGTCATTTTTATTCTACCTAAAATTAAAAATATAAATATTAAAATAAAATTTTGTTTTTTCTCGCGGCACGAGTGAGAACTACAATAAAATTCAGGCTGATAATATTTTCAATCAAGTTACGCAGTAAGGTACTTATTTTACCTTTAAATTTATTTCATAGATGACGCAGTGTAAAGTGTAACGTTTGGAATGCATTGGAATTTCTTTGATAGCTTCCCTTGGTCCTTGGTTTAGTTCGCTCAAGTTCGCTGGTTGCTGGTTGCTGGTTCGTTCAAACTTCAGTTATATTGTCATAATATATGGTTGCAAGTTGCAATAGAGCTGCTCTGTGCGCTGATTTTTGCATAGTTTATTCTCGTGTGTCTACTTTTCGCTTATGTGGCAGTGCTCTTATAACAGTAATTTCTAATTCCTGCCATTATTGTGTCACACGGAGTGTTTTCTTCTAATATATGTGTTCCATACCGGCAAAGAAGGACTGTCGTTAGTGATTAGGATACCATTTTGCAGAATCAAGGTGAGTGCGCTAATAATTTTTTTCACTTCCGATAAAAAACGAATGAAATAATGATGATTCAACTCTTGTTCTACATTCATTAAAATTACTAGTTGCTCCTTCGTTGTCTTTCGCGTTCACATTTCGAATTTTCGTGATACTTTTTATCCAATTTTACGAACGATGAATATTGCGGTAACGAAGTCACAATTTTTTAGGTTATGTTTTATATATTTTGTTGTTTTGGAGAGGAATTCATGCAAAATAGTGATAAACTCATTTTTTCATTGAACACATGCTTTGGTGTTTCATTTGGATTATTCTGTCTTTTAAAAAAAATACAATTACATAACTATTTACATTATTTTGTCAAATTTACGCAATGTCTTCTGTTTGAAGCCTTGCAAATTTGCCGACATTAGAGTTCAATGATCTTGACTCTTGGGAAAGTATTAGAATAAAATTAATTTATCATTACATAAAACGATCGTATTAGCATGTAAATGAATCTGATTATTTTTTAAACGCATCTGAAATTATTTTCTAAATAAATTTTATATTTCTAACATGTAACCAAAAATTATTATTTTGACATTTGAATAATTTCTTAGGATGTCAAACTCTTGTAGAATAATTAGGTTATTCAGGTTCTTGAAATTTAAAGCAGGACATTTAAATTGAATAGATAATATCGAGTTTCATTTAATTTGTTTCAAATGTAATTTACAAAATAACGATATAATATTCTCATCTTCTAGTAAGTTTTATTTATCATTTTTACACCTGTGTGGAAATTTAATCTTTTTTATAATAACGGTTCTTTTATTTGTATAAATTCAGTAAAATTAATCATTTATATCGTTTTATTAATAATTTTATTTTCACGGCACCCTTCAACGGAACGCGACAACCATAAAAGTTAATAAATTTTCTTTATTATTTCCTGAAATGTGTGCATGCAAAAAAACTTGATTTTATTGTCAATATGATGATTACTGTGCAAAATGTAAGGTACGATAATATACAAAGTTATTGTTTTCAAGGACATTTGGTAATCTTAGTTATAAAAAAAGTATGTAATAAAAAAGGTGTTATTGAAGATTACCTAAAACAAAAAAAACTGGGTTCACCGTGTTACTATCAAGGCCGGCCCTACGCGGGCGCAATGACGCAGCTATTTGTATTTATTACAGAAAAAAACTTTAGCCGTGTTCGGTGACCATATCTGAACATCCGGGTACTTCCCAACCTTCCCCTACCCCTTCTCCTCTAAATCTTCTCCTCCCCTACCCACTCCCTTCAAACTCACAACATATCCTAATTATTGGGTATACCATGGTCTAAGTCTAAGCTGTAGGCTCTCATGAATCTAAAAAGTCCTGGACAGAGCATTAGTGCGATTTTGTATGAAAGGCATTGAAGTCAAATCTAGGGTGTTGAGAAATTGCCTGGCAGCCATCTTGTGTGACTAACACTTGAAAATAAAATTGAGGAAAAATTTTTTTTTAAATAAATTCAGACACAAAATTACAAAATGGATTAAAGAACAAAAAAGACAATATTTGCAAAATTTCATAACATAAAATAATAAAACCTACACGTAACACACAAAACCAATATAAGCACACATCACTCACAAACAAACAACATATAATATGTATAAATATACCGATTTTTTACTTTATTTTATTTAACTTTAATTTTAAATCTATATTTTTAGTTTAAATTTATCTTAATCTTTTTTTCTCTTCATCAACAATATATATATATTTCTATAAATGTATTATGAATATTTTTTTGTGTTATAAAATAAAGGCTTCAGCACGGGTAAGCCACGCAGTGAGGCCAACATTACTAAATTGTAATAAGAAATGTAAAATATTGTATCAAATAAAAAATAAAAACTTTCGACCTGATTTGTATGCGAAGTGGTTCATAATGAACTATTATTATTATTTTTTTGTTAACGCATTTACAACGACTTTACAACGATTTTTGGGGAAATTTGATAAGACAAGGAATGGAATTCGTAATTAAAAAATTAAAGTAGGTTTTGGCATTTTTTATATATTTTCCCCCGCACCCCGCTGCTTGAAATTATTCTCGAATTGCTCCGTCCAGGGCTTTTTAGGTCCATGAAAGTTCTAAACCCTAAATCAGAGGTTCCCAACCTTATCTGGCTCACCGCCCACTTTTCAAGTATTTTTTTGGTTTTTACATTAACCCCGCGCAGGAGGCCCTAAGGAAAATAGTTTCCCTCAGCATTTATCAGTATAGACTTACATTCATCGAGCGATTGGGTATGCTTATGTTATTGATAATCAATCTAAAATAGACAAATAGTTTGGTAAGGTATTATTATACGAAGAATTTTTCAACGTCAGGACAGTGTTTTCAGCGGGTTGTTTGTCATAATTTAACGAATAATGCATTGACTACAGAAAAAAAAATACTATTTAAAATTAGTATCCTCGCGTATAGCACCATTCTGATTGAAGTGGGGAACTTTATCAAAAAATCAACTCGTTAATTAGCCCGCCTAAAAAATTTGGCATTTTTAAAGCTCTCGATCTCCCGATGACGATGGAGCATAGATATACAACTCACGCAGCATAGAAAGTCAAGTACATACTTTCATGTAATAAAATCATAGACAATACTTGTAATATTTCTGATATCTAGGCTTCCGACCTATATACGGATTATGGTCCAAACCGCGATAAGCTCCACATTCCAACCAAGCCGAGCTTTAAATGAACCGATATACCGGGATATAATCTCACTGGCTTCAGACGGGAGCAGTTAGGACTCTTGTGGGGTATTCTCATTAAAAAAATAATATAAACTTGTTTTAAATTTAACACAACTGAGTAAATTTTCAGTTGTGTAAAATTTAAAATACGTTTATTAGTAATGCCCCTGTAACATGTCTATAAGAATCTCTCGGTGTTATTATTTTTCAGGTGTCCCTACCTATCAACCCAACTGCCAACGAATTGAATCAATGCAAAAATACCACAAGGCTATTTTATTAGTTAGTGGCGTAGGTCAGTAACTCTCGCGACGGTTTGCGACTCCGCCAATCGTTTAAGGTCACCCTGCTTCGTTTAAAACACAAATAATAAAATATCATTTTTATTAACCTACCCACATACCTACTTATAATTATATTAGTACTAGCTGACTTATACCCGGCGTTGCTCGAGGACTTATAAATGTAAAGTTTTGAGGTAGTGAATTCCAGCAATTCGAGCATTGTGAACAACTGGATGCATTTTAATCTGGTGGAAATAATATGATTGTATTGTAATAAGTATTTGTTTCACTTGATCGTGCCATGTCTTCCTCGGACGTCCTCGACCTCTTCAACCATTCAATTGCAAGTCATATATTCTCCTTACATCGTTCATCCCTTTCATCTCATTTTACCACAAATAATTATTTGATTCGTGTCTTTCTCGGGCGTTCATGACTTGTTCTACCATTCACTTCATGTTGTATCATGAAATCCACATCGTCATAGTTTAAAACTGCATTATTTCGACTTTAATTCAACTTCGTATCTCATTACAGTCAGAGATGTGCAAAATGGGTACCCAAAACCATTTGAAATGCAAAATGGAAATGGGTCAAAACTTTTCCATTTGAAAATGCAAAATGGTTTTTAGAAAAGCATTTCAAATGCAAAATGCAAAATACCTATTTTCAAAATGCATTGAAAATGTAAATTGGTTTCTCAGGTCAAACAATCAAAATAATTATAGAATTTTTAAACAATTTTGTCATTTAATAATGGACATCAATGTAGAACAAACATATATTACATGATGGTAAATCCAAAAACACCACGACTACAGATTATGAAACCACAAAAAATTTGCGTGGGACAAAAGTTGCCAACGTAAAAACATAGAAACTGCTATCTAACATTTAATATTACAGCGTCATGGCCCCATGTTCAGTATTTGAATCAGTATTTTTTGTAATGGTATCACTCAATTGCCAGGGCTCCTACTAGGGAGCAACTTGACAAATGTAAATTATCTCTCATAGCGAGGTTGAGGACCGACTGATATTTGGGGCTTATGAAAAAAAGATGAGTGGAGATAGTAGGAAGAATGTTGCAAAAAAGCATTTAAAATGGAAAATGTATTGGGAAAAGCATTTAATATGCAAAATGGTTTTTAGAAAAGCATTTAAAATGCAAAATGGAAAATACCCATTTTGCATTTTGCATTTCCATTTGAAATAAAGCACATCTCTGATTACAGTGCAGAGATAATGTGTTGAATCTTTCTCGAGCGCCATTCAAACCGTTCTCTAAACTCTCCTGGCACTAATAAGAACAAAATTTGAAATTTTCAGCGAAATCGTTTCAGTTAAATAGATCCGCCGCTTCTTCGTATTAAATTCATATAATCTATAGGTACAATCGAGTGTTTGAAATGCCCAGTCCTGGTTGTTTGCGCTCGTAAGTATATTGAATTCAATTAAATCGTAGCCGTCTATACTATCATTTACAATTTTGAACATAAATAATATTAAGTCGGATATAATTCTTCTATCTGCGAGTTTTAATAAATTTAATTATTTCATCAAGTAATCGTAGCTCGTGCTTTCAATGGGAATACCGAGTTTAAAATAGATGTGTCTTGTTAATACATTGTCGTTGTATTGTGATTTGGGTTAAGTTCTCAAACAGGGTAGGCCATCTGGAATAGATAACCCCAAATATTGCTAACATCCAGAATTTCTTTAAAATCAAATCTAATGCAAAACGTGTCACTTTATTTGATCAATAATATTATGTAAGGATCATTACAGGAGTAATTTTAATAACATGACCACTGAATGGGATTACTAAATCCTGCTTACAGTTTCCACTACTGATGTTAGGAGCGCAAACATGGACCGCAAACCTTGTTACTAACATTGCGATGAAAATGGACACACACAAATAGCCACTCTAGATATCTTTCGGTTCTGTGTTTACCCGCTGATTAAATTTTCAACTTTCAAATTTTCAAATCAGTGCCCCTTGGTGTAGGGGAGACCGGGGTTAGTTGACTATAGGCCTTAGTAGACTCAGCGGTGATAACTTGAACGGTTCTCAAGAGAGGGCACTGTAAGTCCTTCCCATCATTTAAATAGCCGGTGCGGATTAGTATTTGTGTTCCTTTGGATCCCTACGCACGTGTCGGTTTATATAGTTCTGATTTTCGATATTTTGCTTTGGTGAGTAACTTTTTTATTGCAATTTATTTTATTATTGCTGTGCCCTAATTAATCAAGATCATATAAACATAAACTGGGTGCTAATTGTGCTTCTTTTGTGAGTGAATAGCGATAGTTGTGTTTTTTGTGGGACTGGTCGTTTACTGGAAATAATGCTTTAAAATTAAAAATGGCGACTTGGGCTAGTCGACTCAGTGGCGTTGGGGTTAGTCGACTCGCTGAGTCGACTAACCCCAGCGCGTTGTATTTATTTGCATATTTACTTCATATTTTATTTTTCTAATCCATATAATTGTAAGTCGCTAGTATACGTATAATTTTAACAGAGAACTTTTCATTTCGATAGATATTCGCAATGAGAAAATACAAAAGAAAAACCTGCTAATACGATTGCAAGTACGCGATTGCAAGTACCGCTGGTAATGCGATTGCCAGTACCTCTGCTACTGAGATTGATAGTACCTCTGGTAATACGATTGCAAGTACCTCTGCTATTGCGACACTTTTATCTCCAGAGGTAGTCAAACCATTACCCAAGGCAGGTCCCCGGCTGACTAGCGTCAGAGTTCACCCCAGAAAGAGATCATCAGCGATACTCACAGATACACCTGTAAAAAAATTTAATAGAAGCTGCGAAACTTGCGATCAAATAAAAAAAGAGAAGCAATCTGGAAAAACTAACAAAAAAAAGTAATCCAACACTACTAAATTAACAATGGCTACCAACACTTTGTTTACTGATGACGACGAGGATTCTGAAGATGAAACTTCATGCCTGATTTGCGATGAGCCCTACACGTGTAATGTTCCTGGGGAAGAATGGGTGAAGTGTATGATCTGCCAATTATGGGCTCACAAAAAATGTGTATCTGGCAACGCTACCTACTACCAATGCATAAACTGTAATTCAGATGACGATATGTAATGTTTATAATGTGTAATAAATTTTCATGTGTAAATTTTGACTGTATTCTTTTTCAATTCGATATTGACTCATTTGAGTCAACTAACCCACTACTATGAGTCGAATAGCCCCACACCCGGGGTTTGTTGACTCAGTGGGAGGCTTTTTTTGTAAACATAATTGCTGACCTGTAGGTGGATGTTTTAACTTGTTTTATCAACTGATCACATAGTCAAATGTGTATGTTACATTATTGGATTAACAGTCCATAGTGACGAGCCTTCATTTTTTTTTAAAATTACGAAGTGAAAAGTGGGTCAACTAGCCCCGGTCTCCCCTACCGATCGCACCGGGACAGGAGTTCTTGCTGGGGTGGTACACGGTATATTCATTTAGTATCACTGAATTAACCTGTAAAAATAAATACAACAACAGTCGTATTAAAACGTCGCAGATGAGTACGAGACGAGAATTAACGAAGCAGGGCACACGGCCGCTACAAGTAGCACAAGGTCGCCCTCGGAAGACGTTTGCAGCATGTAATATTGTAAACGCGAAGACTACTTGACAATACCTGACACCTGAGTGTGTAGGTAGTGTAGGTAGAGGTACACTATTATATTTTATTATATACAGAAGAATGCAGTGGACACGGTCGGTAGCAACTTTGGTAGTCGTCTCTATACGATAAGCGACTGAAGGAATGTAAAAATAAACATTGCACAGTGAGTGTAGGTGAATTCGTAGTGAACTATTTAAGGAAGCTTAATGCTAAATCACTATTTTGATTAATCTTTACAACGAATTGGTGTACATTATGAATACCAAAAAATATGCTTTAGATAAATTGAAGGTTTTCCTATATCTTCGCTTGAGTAGAATACAAATAAAAAAATAAATTACTTAATAAAAAATATAAATGCAAACTACTAAAAAAATTTTTTTTCAACAGAAATGTATGAAAGCATAAATGAAACAACTTTAAAAATACAGCATTATAGCTAAGATTATCTGTGACAGTTTCACTTGATTAACTTTTTTGCTTTCTTATAAAATTATTTACAAAATAAATAAAAACCAGTTTTGTGCTTGAAATCGAACGTTTCTAGACTCCGTTTTTCAAGCGATTTTAATGCCTACTACCCACAATATAAGGTATACCAAGAATAAATACATTTTTGGCTTGTAGCTTCCTCTTAATTCTCTAAATGGAGTCGGTAAATATATGAATAGTACCCCCAAACTTGTTGCCCAGATCATGCAACATATTGGTTAGTGAATGCGTCTGGCAGTTGGTTGTGAACGTATTGCAGAAGAATGTTACATTTTGTCTTATGTTCCTAGTCGGTACATGGAAGTTAATATTGGCGACGATGGTAGGGCTGTCAATTAAGTTGTTAAGGGTATAAAAAATGAATATATTTGATGTGGTTTAGTAAAATGAAAAGTTTTCACTTGAACGTGGAATTTAAACTGATTCATATTTGGCTTGGCTAGGAGGAAAGTTAGGACTAATCGAGGCATTATTTAAACTGTACTCGCGCACTATGCAATACATTATGCATAACGCCCAACAAAATAATTCTAAAACATCTACCTATTCATGCAGTAGTAGGTACCTGCGTAGTGGGCGCATTACCTAATTGTTTTTTTTTATCTGTAGTTGTTCGTATTTGGCTCAATGACACACCACGGGAATAATCGACCGTACATATAGTAGGTAATATATACTTTGAAATTTTAAATATTCAAGTTGACCTTCTTTCGTTCCGTCTTCCGAGCTTTTAAGCCGCATTCAGATGAAGGTGTTAACACATTCGCGAGCTGATCTCACCCTTGTTGACCTTTCTAATAAGTAATACGTGTAATGTAATAACACTAAAAATATATTCCAGACGTGGGAGCATTTCACGGTGTAAAAAGGTTGTGTAAATCCAAATGTTTTTGATATATTTTTTAACTTAGTTGATTAACCACTGTAGATTGTTTAGAAACAGAGGTTGTGGTGGCATTCCTTGTCCAAACTCAGCTACAGATTGACACGGTTAACTTTGCAGTCGGTAGCATCGTCACTAAATAGGAATTACTATTACAAAATAAATCTTCCAACTTACGTTCTATTTGTACGATAATTAAATATTATTACGGTTGAAAAACATTGTCATGCATAATTTTATTCTTTGCGTATCATCAGTGTAAATTATAAATATTAAAATGACTTAAATTTTAATTATTATAGTGAGTATTTTTTTCCCTCTAAACTGGTTAAAACACTCGCAATGTTGTGTTTTAAAAGTTCAGAATTTTTGTCTTATGTTTATCTTTATAATAATTCTTTAATGTATCATTGTAATAGGTTTTTTTCAATAATCTATATTCTTCTATATAAATAAAAATGTTCGTTTGTTCGAAATCTTAAATCTCCGAAAGTTCTTCACCGATTGCTTTGAAATGTTGACACAACGTTGCATTCGAACACGCGTGTGTTTTTAAATACCTATATTATATAGGTGTCACCTGTGACAGGTAAAAACATGTTTAAAAAAAAAAAAACAGCGCCATCTGTTGGACGTTAAAGCAACACGCGCTATTGTTTCTCTATCTGCACAGACAGATTGAGCCACAGCAATGCGTGGCGGAGTACAGTTAGAGTATCAATCTATCAAACCATATAAATAAAAATGTAAATGTTCGTTTGTTCAAAATCTCAAATCTCCAAAAGTTCTTCACCGATTGCTTAGAAATTTGGACACAACGTTGTATTCGAATACGTGTGTGTTTTTATTTCCCATATTATATAGATGTCACCTGTAATAGGTAAAAACATGTTTTTTTTAAACTGCAATCTGTTGGACGTGAAAGAAACGCACTATTGTTTCTTAAAAAAAATAATAAATGAGTATGTAGTATGAATTCTTAATGAATTAAATAATTGGACATTAAACTTATAAAAAGCAGACGAATAACAAAAAAACATTACGCCTTTAACTCCTCTTTGACCGCCTTCAAAGTTAACCATGTCAAGTTGTGGGAGATGCAACCAAAATAAAATAAGGTGTTTTTTTCGCATTCTTTGGCAAAATGTGTTTTTTTATATTTTCTCATATTTTTGTTCGTGTGACTTGTCTCCGGGGATTTCTCACAATCTCTCTTAGTCAATAAAACACTTTTACTGTGATATATTGTCAGTGGGCCCTGATATCTTATTAAGCAGACGGTTTGAATAATCTGAACACCGACCTTGGGGTTGTCAACTTTTTTATTGTCCTAATACTCTCGAAATCTAACGCCATCTACGGTTAATCTAATAGACTACTACGACTGTCATCTGTCTCTTACATTAATATCAAGGACTTCGCAGTTTGTATGTATTGTAATATAATTAAGCAATATAATTTATGTAGTGTGCACGTGACATTGTAAAATTTAAAAAAAATCATAATTTAAATATTTTCTTAGTTGGTGGTGTAAATGTCATCTTTGTTTCATTCCAAGCAGTTGGTCGAGTTTAGATTCACTGCCGTGGTAATATATACTTTTTCATATATATTTTTTAAAATCTGTATTTAATTTTTATAAATCACGGTATATTTTTCACGGGTCTGCGCTAGTAATACATAATATTATAGCTTTACGTTGGTGTTTTCACCCAGAGCTATAACGAGTCAATCACGCAGTGTTGAGTTTGTTAACATTTTAGCCTCGCTTTATACGCGTGCCCATGGTTGTTTAATGGTCAGTGCTTATCTATGACTTTTGACTTCATATCTTATAAGGACACCCAATGGCAATATCAAATAGGTACTCATCAGTGGCGTGCCTCACACCGATCGTTAGTCTCCTTCTCCTCCTTCTCCTTCAATCGTAGGTTGGCTATCATTAGAGGATTTGAGACATTCATCGTGCAGACTTTTACAGTCCGGAACAACTCAGCGGTACTGTCAAGTACGTTTCGAAGTCATATTCTCCAGGACTATCACCAGTCGGATAATCTTGCGTTTGTCGTTTTTCTTTATGTTCATTAACCGCTCGGACGATTTTGTCATACTATGGCAAGTTTGCAAAACGTCTTGAGCGATTGCTTGCTATAATGTGCCAAATTTATAGAACTAATGAAAATATGGGATAAACGTTGAAATGTGTAGGTGGATTCATTGGCTTTAAACCGTATGTTTCCGTATTCCGCTCGAGTTGCCAATGTTTAAAATTTCACAATTTCCGCGGTAATTATCGCCAGAAACGATCTTCATTCTTAATATGCACAAATTATTTAAAAAGCACTTAGCAAAGCGTACCTATTAGTTTTATTAAAATTATCTTCGGAGAAGCAAAATAATACTTTTTTGATAATTTTATTTTTATTCTGTATTATCACAATTTAATAATTTAAAATACATAACATATTAAACACTTTACTTTATAATATTGTTACAAAATACATAGTAAATGCGTAAGAATAAAATAGTGGAATATATGTTTTTAAGTATTTTAGGTTTGTCAACAGTGATTCATATGAAAGCTCTTGCAAATACAATTACATTTAACATGGTTGATGCTATCACTAATTACAGACAAACACAACATTGATGACATAATGGATAATATACTTCACAGTATATTACAACAAGAACACTGTAAGTAAAGAATAATGTACATGTATGCACCTACATACATGCATGTATACACACATATATGCACACATACATGCACACATACATACATACACACACTCACATATGCATTACATCCATACATACACTCACATATACATTACATAACAGTAATAAGTTTTAAGAACAACACGATAGGGAGCTTTAAGTCTTGTTAACAGATGATTTGAAGGTGGTCAATGATAACATTATAAAATCAATGGAATGACTTTTATACGTCTCGTTAAAATTACGGCACATTCTCGGTAAAGCCGAGTCATACCCAACTTAGTTTGATATTTTTATATTTAACGCAATATAATTTAAAAGTCGGGAACCAATTCTAGGTACGTTGAACCTGATTTAATGGAGTAGAAAAGGGCAGTTTATTAAAGCATTAACAATTTTGAAAAGAAAATTTAGTATTCTCTGTTCAAGGGTGCGTACATTGTAGAAATTTTTTGTATCGGTGTAGTGAGGAAGTGATCAAGCTCGCTTATCACAATACGCTAGGTGGTACATAAAATGTTTTTGAACCCTTTCTATACGATGAAAGTGATGTCCATATAGAACTTGCGTACTCCAACACGTTGCGGGAGAAGGAATTGTACAGCGTTATTTTTGATTTGGGATTTTGAAAATGTTTACTAAAAGTGGTTAAAACTAAGCGATATTTTTAACATACAAATTTATTTATTATTTTTACAATGGACCGCCCGCCACTGGTGCATATTGATAAATATTTCTAGTTCTCATAACAATAATAATTATTTATTAGCGAAGCGTGGCACTATTAAATATTTGTTATCGTTATCATTTATGATGTAGCTTTGCGGAATATTTCACATGTAGTTTGTTTATCACCATTAATGAGAGCACCTACCCATACTATAATTTAAGAAGTAATTAGATACCAGAAATCTGAATATATTTTGTCATTTATGGCGTGTTATCATTATATTATTAGTTTCACATGATATGTAGGTAGGTACCTATTATCATTAAAAATATATATATGTGAACGATCCTATTGAGTGGTTTTCGGTATAACTTATTATAAATTTTAGACTTGTTATATATAATCTGAAAAAAAATGATAATTTAGAAATTAGTTCGTCCGAATTAATTACGCCAGCGCATAGCAAACCCCTGTTATTATACATATAGTCTTATGTCGCCATTTTTTAAAATAAAATTACATTGATTCATCTTAACTACTACTAGCTGATGTGTACCCGGTGTTGCTCGGGGTTGTGAATGATTTGGAGTAAACTTTTTAGGTTGTGAATTCTAGAATAATCATCGACTTTTCGCTACTTTTTATAAATATAATATGCATATATTACATACATAAACCTTCCGGAAGAATTCTCTGAATGATAGTGAGAGCCCTATCACAATATATTGCGTAGTTTAAAATAACTATTCGCACAGACAGACAGACGCGAATAGTGACTTCATGTTATACTATTTAAAGATAAAAGACGACCAGGTAGATGGAAAAGACGACCAGGTAGATGGAAGAGACGACCAGGTAGATGGAAGAGACGACCAGGTAGATGGAAGAGACGACCAGGTAGATGGAAAATGCAGCATTTTAATAGTTATTTCGTTAATCTGGAAATCGTTTGTTAGTTTTTTCTTATTTAACCCAATTTATTAACCTATGAATTTTACACAATATATTAAATAAAAAGTCAACTAGTTTAAAAACATTCATAATTAATGTGTAAAAAACATGGTGGAAACAAAGGACGTCCAATTATCCGTGTTGTAAACGAAATAGCTATTAAAAGGAAGCTACAAGCCAAAAATGTGTATATTCTTGGTATACCTTACATTGTAGGTAATAGGCATTAAAATCGTTTGACAAACGGAGTCTAGAAACGTCCGATTTCAAGGACAAAACTGGTTTTTATTTATTTTGTAAATAATTTTATAAGAAAGCAAAATAGTTAATCAAGTGAAACTGTCATAGATAATCTTAGCTATAATACTGTATTTTTTAAAAGTTGTTTTCTTTACGCGTTCATACATTTCTATTGAAAAAACATTTTGTTAGTAGTTTACATTTATATTTTTTATTGAGTAATTTATTTTTTTATTTGTATTCTACTCAAGCGAAACGATAGAAAACCTTCAATTTATCTAAAGCATATTTTTTGGTATTCATAATGTACACCAATTCGTTATAAAGATTAATCAAAATAGTGATTTAGCATTAAGCTTCGCCAAAATGCAGTATTTCCAATTACTTCAGGAGTAAATAGTTTTTAAAATATTTTATAAATATTTTATAGTAATTAATTGAATCAAAATGTTATTTAAAAAAATATTCGTACTAAGTGTGTCCAGCTATCCTAAAAGATTACCCAGAAAAATGAGCAAGATATATAAGCGCCCCTGAGGTGATATCTTACAAAAGCGGCGCTATACAAATTGTCCAATAAATAAATAAATTTATGTTTTTTAGATCAACTCCACAAAGGAGGCCCTGAGGAAAATAATTTCCCTTAGGGCTTATGTCATCTCTGGGGATGCTGTGTGGAGGGTCTTTATGAGGAGAGGAAGAGTTAACAAAGATCTTGAAGAGATCCATGTTGTAGGTTGTAGCAGGGAGGAAACACAGAGGCCGGCAAATCGTTCCACAGCATTGATGTATATTATATGTATTTTATTACATTATGTATCTTCGCAGTCATATTATTAGTTATTAATTTAACTTCAATGGCAGCGAAGTTTCTTATTGCTCCACAATGATTATTAATAATATTGTGAAGCATCGATTTATTTGATAATATTGGATCTATTTGATCTTTAGTTTCCTGTTATTTCCTTTTGTTATGACCGTTATATGAAGTAATGAATCTTATTCTTCAATCTGCAAACAGGCATTGCAAGTTGAACTCATAAACAGTGCATTGTAATAAAAATTATGTGATTTTTATTTATTTTAGTATCTACTACTTATATACCCACTTCTACTGTTGAATTCAATAACAAATAATGTTTTTCTTTAAATGTCGGTACTTGTTATTTATTGGAAACTAACAATTTATTCATAGTTTGCAAAGTTTTACAGGTACATATACTCTGATATTCTGGCTTTGTTAAATCATGTTTTAGTTTGCATTTTAAAGGATGTTACCATTCGAGCGTAATTTTTGTGAATTTTTGAGTTGTGAATCGCGTTTTTTGAGTCGCGTAATTTATGCTGCTCTCGGTTTCATATACATGTACGAGGGGTGGGTAGGAATCTGGGGGTCAGTGAGCCCAGGAGCGACGGGCGTATGAATACATCCCTCCCACTGTGGTGCAAGGCGATGTTCTGAGAGAGTTCTGCTGGAGAGGTCAAAAGGTCTCCCTCAACTGATCTGGCCAGCCACGCAGTTGGTCCCGGACAAGCCTCACCGCATGAATCCTCTCACTCCTGCTCGTCAATCACTTGGGGTGACCTATGGCTGAGGCGTTGGTTATACAATAAATGGTTCCCGGGCGCAGGTACCCATACACGCCTCCCTAATTGAGATGACTCCATTTGATATTGAATTATCTTATAACTTAGCAACATACGTAAAAATCTACCTTGTTATATTTCTTGCTCCAAAGTTGAGGTCAATATCTGCCATATGAACTTGGTTTTTGGCATTGGTTTTTACTTCCACTTGCTATACTTACCACCTGGCAATATGCCCACATTGTAATGTAATGTATTTAATATAAAACTCTTAATAATTAAACATTGAAGAGAATAATACTAATAAATCTAAACGAAACATGAAACAGAACAAGATACAGAAAAATAAAAAAGATAACGGTATTAACTGGGAATCTAATCCAGGATTTCTGTCTTACCGGGACAACGTATTTAATCACTCGACCACTGGTACCTAATTATTGTAGTCGTTATTGTCGTTCTAATATTTTAAATTCAGAATTAACAAGACAAATGGAAGATCTACAGTCTCTCGTGTCTAGGATGAACGACTTATGTATGAAGAATGAGTTAATGATGAATGTAAGTAAGTAATGGTGTTTGAAAGAGAGAGTACGAAAACAGTGTGCAATATAGTTGTGAATGATGAATACTTGGAGCAGGTGGATGAGTTTGTGTATTTAGGGAGTATGTTCTAGAGAGATGGGAAGGCTGACAGAGATATTGTAAGAAGGGTAAATGCAGGTAATTCCATTAATGGAGGACTAACAAAAAATTGTCCAAAGAAGTGAAGCTAGTAGTCCACAATGGAGCGGTAGTACCTACCCTGATGTATGGAAGTGAGGCATGGAACTGGCAGAGAAAGGAGGAAAATAGACTGAATGCTGTAGAAATGAGATCCCTGTGGCGTATGTGTGGTAAAACCATGTATGATCGTGTGAGAAATGTGGAGATCCGCAAAGAGTGCAAGGCTGGTGTAAGCGTAATGAGTAAGATCAAGAAAGGGACGCTTAGATGGTTTGGGCATGTAGAGCGAATGAGCGAAGAAAGGAGTGTTAGGAGAATATATGATGCAAATGTAAATGGTAGAAGAAGTCGGGGACGCCCGAGGAAGACATGGCACGACCAAGTAAAACAGATACTTGAGTCGGGCCATGTCAAGAGTCAGAATAATAGAAGAGTATGTGTAGCTATACCCTTTGTACTCTGTATTTTTGTGCAATAAATATTTTTTTGAATTCGAATTTGTATGAGACGATGTATGAATGTGAATGAGGCAAGGAGTGTGTGCCAAGACCGAGTTATTTGGCGGTCCGTCCTCTGCCTACCCCTGCGGGGAAACGGCGTGATGGTTAGTTAGTTAGTTTAGAATTAACAATATTATCTTCAACTAATTTTTCCCATATTTTTGGCGGCTATCTTTTTGAACGATTACGACATTCTAAAGGATTGTATTGTATCCTAGAAAGTGTCTCGGATAAACATATCCGATTTTTATTTATATGGGTTACCTATTGACTTTTTCTAAAAGTCTAAATATTCTATTTTTAATAATTAAACTTCCAACTGAGTAATGGTCCTATATCCAATACATAAACGGCCTAACCAATAGCTACAGTTGAGCGTCCTGCCCTATGGTTATCAGCTCCGATTGAACCTCAACAGTTCAACTCTCAACTTATGAATTATCTATCGCTTATCTATGTCTAACTGCATCAGTGGCGCAGCTATTGCCCGGGCAACCGCTGTGGGGTCTTCTAGGGGCCCAATCCCAATGTATAAAGTATCTATTTCCGCCCTGGCAAATTTTCTTTTTACATTTTGTATTTACTGTACTTAGGACTAAACTTTGGATTCCTATGGGACCTCTTCTTACCCCCTCTTTTAGAAAACATCTCGGTTCCGCACAATTGTTAGCTCGAGGGCTGTGTTATACCTTTAATATGTTTTGTCCCGAACACACTATCGTATCAAGGAGATGCTGGTGGGTCGTGAGAGTCCGGCTGTAGAGAGCCGGTGAGCAGACGCATCCGCCACCAAAACCTGGACCAGCCTCACCCCATGAATCCAAACATCCCTGTTCTAAGTCTCCAAACGTAGCGACTAGCGACCCACTTCTCAACTGTTCCCATCTGTGAGGAAGAACCAGTTATACTATGGTACCCTGTTGTGATGCTGAGGCTAGTGGAAAGGGAAAAGATCTGGTGACCAAAAAGCTATTTCAATTATCATTCTTCTTATAGTAGGATTTTGATAATTCATGAAGAAATTTTGCATACTTGACGTTCAAAATAAGAGTAAAATTACATACTAAATTAGTTAAGCCCGGGCAACTTCGGTGACTTCATCTAGTACAGTATGATACCTTCCTTTCTTTGAAGCGTGAATCAATCTCGGAATAGAACTGTAGATTTATATAAAAAAGAAAGTCGCGCCGCGCGCCTTCTTTATGCAAACAGAAAGAAATATAGATTGACTTTCGTTCCGTTCCGATCATAATCAGTTTTTCCCGGGGGGCAGAGTATTTAGCCCTAAACCACTGCTTACCACTACTTGGTAATCTCACCTCTGGCGCACAACCGCTGTTAACGGTAATGCATGTAGTAGTTAGTCTCTGTGATAGCACAGTACAGCAGTAACACAGTGACAGTACGTTAGGACTATCAACTGTCGCCGGTCACTGGTTCGGTCACTAGTCAGCTGCTGAACTCGGTAGACTTCGCTCCTTCGAGGCGGTGTGTTTTACAACAAGTGCTATATTGCGACATGTCAAGTGACACAGAAAAGTGCGCGGAAATATTATTTTACAATTGATTTTTTTAGGTAAATTTAAATGTGAGAGTTAAAATGTGCATAAAATAAATTTATAGATATTTGATTATTAACGTGAGAATCTATTTTTTAATATATATAAACAAACTAAGTTTATTTTTTAATATATATAAAAACACATAAAATCACTTTTATACCTTGATCGTATGACCGACTAGTTCCTTTTTTATACTAGCTGAAGTTTCCGGCGTTGCCCTAGCTTTGGACAGAGTTTCTTGAAATCAGATGTCAACAGTAGTTTCCCTTTTATAGTTTTGTCCGTCTTTTCAAGAAAGGCATACAATTATAATATTGGATTGAATCATCGATACAATATTGTATTTGTATGCCTTTCTTGAAAGAATTGAGATTTTATGCTGCCAAAACTATTTTTTCACATTCATATACCGCATGTACAGGCGCGAACAAACCATTCATCTTAATATTTTTAAGCATATCTTGCTTAAAGTATTTTTTCTAAAATTATTAAACAAGCGCCATCTATGAACGAGTGGTTTATGAATAATTTTAAGTTTACCCTTGTGTTGATGGTTAGGTACCAATCGCTTCGATATTAAATAAATATATCGCTCAACTATAACGCTGAACATTGATGAAGAAACTATACCTTTCTAATGGTGAGAAAACATCGTGAAAGTTGCACAGTTTTTCTCTCTGGGATTTATAAAGCAACGAAATATTTTTGTAACTCGTATCGTCATTTCCGCCACGAGCTTCGAATATCCATTAATTTTTAAAGAATAAGATAACACACAATATCGCCTTTTCGTTATTTTTAATTTCAAATCTCGGGCGAAGCCGGCTTGAAAAGCTGTAAAATGTAGTCACTTTTTTATAGTAAATTTTTCAATTAGAAAATATATATATTTTTTATATATTCTTAGAATCATTTTTTCAACATCACAACGTTCTGACAATGTCAATGAACCAAGGATTGTGTGCCAATGCAGCGCTCTATCATCCTCTCTGCCCACCTCTCCTGAAGCGGGGTGATGGTTAATTAGTACGTTAATGTAAACTAGGATTTATGCATCGAGTACGATATCCAGAATTTCTAGCAAATGCAAAGTTCTTATCGAATTA
This sequence comes from Hesperophylax magnus, assembly GCA_026573805.1. Taxonomy (NCBI): domain Eukaryota; kingdom Metazoa; phylum Arthropoda; class Insecta; order Trichoptera; family Limnephilidae; genus Hesperophylax; species Hesperophylax magnus. The sequence continues at coordinate 2,119,217 of JAIUSX010000150.1, read as the reverse complement.
ACATACTGAATAAAATGGTTCATGCTATCGAAGTATGGGTCACGTCACGGCGTGCAATACATACGTACAACAGTGTATGTATGTGATATTATGTTTTGTGTGCTATCATAAACAATGTTTGTGTTCATAAACAATGCTTATTTATCGATTCGAACTCTCCGATTCCACGATGGGTACAAATTTAAATAAATATTAATAATATAATTTTTTTGCAATAATTGAAAACAGTTTCAATTATTGTATTTTTATCTTTCTCTCATTGGAAAAAATGGGTAATGGTGTGGGTTTTTTTTTAATTATACAGATATTATTTAATTTTAAAAAATCCATACGTTGAATTATTTTTTTATTTTTCATAATTATTGTTTTGATTTCATCATTTTACATCACTTTCTCTCGGCTCCGGACTATGAATTCCGAAGTCGCTGGTGAAAATCCGTAGTGGGCAAGTAAATTTTATGAGATTAATTTCGAGCAACCTTTCAATTCCGCATTGTGTTCATTCACCAGGGCGATACTGAGAGTATCGTCCACTCTGGGAAGTCCGTATAAATTATTATCAAATGCTTTTATTCAATAAATGCATATAAATTGAGTCATTGAAAATAATTTATATGCACTTTCCAGAGTTGACAATACTCTTAGTATCGCGCTGGTGAATGAACACAATTCCGAACTGAAAGGTTGCTTGAAATGGTTTTTGCCGTGTTGGGTGACCACATTTGAATGGCCTGATACTTTCCCATTCATTTCAGCCCCGCAATATACCATACACGCCATAGTCTCACTGGCTCCAGAATTTCGGACACAAAATTTTCCCAGAATATTTTCTTATTTCAAAGAAAAAATTCACCAGGAATTTATTTTCCCATCCTGGGATTTGGCTCAAATATAAAATTTTGCATATTATACTTAATGGGGTAAAACGGCGTAAATACACATAAAAACATTTGTAGAAAAAGAGTTGGGACAAATATATTTGAGGTGATTTGACATTTTACTTTTTTGTAGTGCATCTTTTATGAGGTACTCAACACTTTATAACTTAGCAAAATACCAGGAAATGGCTAGTTAAAAAACTTGTTTATTGCATACTATTTACAATCTATTGAATAATTTAGATGGATGCAAATACGATGATTAAAGGTGCTGCCACACACAAAGCTCACATCAACAGATAATATAAAGCACAATAGCGCTCGCCATACAATCCCATACAGACCCGACACACGTAAAAAGATAACGCGCTATAAGTGTGGTTCTGAACTTCGCTAACCGAATTTATTTTACGTAACCGCTCCCGACGCGATATTTGAAAAGTTATGCGTCCCCCTCTCCGCCGTAAAAAGGAGAGGGGGTCATTTTAAATTACGGAGCTACCAACTAAGTTCCGTGTTCCCTTTGACAGCCATGACATAAGCAGCCTAATAATGCATTTCTTATTTATTATGTTAGCTCATATCGTCATGTGTGCTAGTAAATTTAGAAACATAAAAAAAAACTTTATTTGGCAAACATACTTAACATATATTTAAAATATAAATATAATCAATATTTGAATTTGAAGTAAACAAATTTTCGCCCTTTCAAAATTAATCATATTTTTAATCTCAGTATGTTTATATGCTAATATCATTCGGTTTTTTGATACAGTTGGACGGCTAGGACGAAAGTTGAGCTTATTTTACAATAATTTATTATAAGTCGCTTTTGTCGATCGGCCGCGGCGTGCGAACTGCGAATTTCCTGATTCGACGGAGAGGTTATGTCAGGTTATGTGAAAATGCGCTATTTACGCGCAGATTGTTTAAAATCTAAAAAGTTTATAAATAGCATTTATAATTAAATAGTTGGCGGCATCATCATCTGAGGATGAGCTGTTCAACAGATCCAGCAATAGGCGACAAGTATCATCCATTTCGAAAACGTGCTCAAGCTGTCGGTAAGTAAAGTTGTCACTTTGACAGATGAAATTATGTTCCTCGGCCGCTCTCGAATTCAACTGACCCCCTCTCCTACCATAGGAAGAAATATTTGATAGCGTCGTGTGTCGGTAGAAAAGATGATGCGCTGTACATTAACTTTTGATGTGAGCTTTGCGTGTGGCAGCAGCTTAAGTCTGTAAGTCCATCCTTGGCCCAGTTTACACAGGTCCATGTTAAAAGTATGTTGAAATACCAAATCTGAAGATTCTAGTCGAAAAGTTGAGTCAGTAATAAGTAGTAACTAGTGACCCCAAGGGTAAGAACGCCACTTCGCATGTACGAAACATTAATACATATTCGCTATGATATCATCCAGATATCCATGTGGTACAATTGATTCGTTTGAACGAATGTGTGAATTAGTAATCGAATATTTTAACAATTGAATACTCTTTCGAATACGTAACAAAACTTATCTGTAGGCAAAATCATAAAAAAGTTTTGTAATTTGCATAGCTTTTTGTCTGGAATGTAAGTAACTAAATGTTTTCGGCGCGCCACATCATTAGCTATGGCGCTTTAAAATATCCAGTTAGCTGTCTAAAATTATCACATAATTATAGGTTTCGTTTATATTCATTGTTCCATAAGTCAAAAATCAACCCCATAAAAAACAGTTTTTTTTACTATAACATATATTTACTACATCTATTTTAAAATATCTTTTCAAACTTGGTTTAAATAAGGATTGTACCTTCCTACACAGCAAGAGACAACTCGACCGATCGGGCGGGACCGACATTTATTTCGTATATTTACTGCTGTAATGTCATCCGATTTCAGAGAAATGCGTATATGTCGACATGTGTACGCGATTGCCACCAAAATGCATTGTCATAGACAACGAGTCTATCTGCCGAGTTTCAGCTCGATTGGATGTCGGCAAGTGGATTCATTTCCGCTTTCAAGATTTGTATTTATTTACTACCCGTCCCCCCGCCACGCGTTGCTGTGGCTCAGTCTGTCTGTGCAGATAGATCTATAAATAGCGCGTGTTGCTTTTACGTCCAACATATGGCGCTGTTTAAAAAAAACATGTTTTTTCCCGTCACAGGTTTTAACATTGAACATTTAATTTTTTATTTATCGGCACGTACCCGACAAACTTTAACCAGCTATTCCTTGGCACATTTGGAGTAAAAAATGTTATTGGCACTTTGCTGTACGGTAACCTTTTTTTTTAATAAGAAATTTTTTTAATAAATAATTTTTTTAATAGATTACCGAAAAAAATTGAAATTCATAAAGATGTTTTTTAAAAAAAGTGTTAGTACCTTTACTGAAAGACAAAATTACATTTTCCGCGCTTTTTAATGATCTACAAAGAAATAGTAAATACTTATTTAAAATTGGACGGAACGGGTAGTGAAACATGTAACTTGTAATTTAAATAAATAACACATTAACTTTGAAGAACTTCTTAGTATTTTACTTTAAAATTGTGCTCTGAATTATTAAACTATCCAATCTTAAATCTCTTTATCATAATAGCTAGATACTAATTATTAATTATTACATATATATATATATTTTAAGTAAAGCTGAATTTCTTCGTGCTGATTGTCGGTAGATGTCACTACAATCGATTTCTAATAATTTTAAACAATACAATAATATTTGACGAACTGTTTAGTTTTGCATCGTGTCATTGTGTTTATTTAACGATTTATTTCAGTGCTTATTCTAAAATATTATCCGTTTCCAAGAAGAACTTTAAGCAAAACAAACATTAGGAGGAATTCAAATTTAGTCAGGTTATTCGGAACGTGGTCATGTTAGTATTATTTCTAAAAAAAAAACAAAATAATAGTATAGGTAATAGGTAAACAGGTTATGGATTCTTATGGAAGGTGACGGAAAAAAAGTAGTATTTTTTATATGTATCAAAACATTTATCTTATTAAAATCTTTTAGCGGTATTGAAAAAAAAAATTTCAATACCTCACAAGAGGTCCAACTGCTCCCAACCGTCTGCAGCCAGCGAGACTGGTATCCCCAATTGGGGTATATTGAGGCTAGAGGTGTTGGGGAAGAGTAGCTGATGGGGAAGGGAAGGTTGGGAAAGTACCTGGCGTCGACATAAATTCACAAAGTTTCTAAGTAGGTATATACTTATACCCTTTTTATGAATATTATGAAAGACTTGCAAATTCCTTTGGTTCCTTTACCGGCTATTCATGCAGTGCAGTAGGTGAATATTATTACGTTAGCATAATATAATGCACCTTTGCGTTGACCCATAACAGCGCCGGTAACCTATAAAATATTGCAGCGCGTATAAATTACCTACCGCTTGCTACTTTGCATTCTCAAAAGAAAGTAATCAGTTTTTTTTCTAGAATGATTGCAAGCAAATAAAGAAAAAAATCACATATCACATTGGGATAAAATAAACCTCCGGGTCTTTTTGTAGCCAATTAGCAACGTCAACGTCGCTCGTTGCTACGATGCTTTTTAGAGTCTGTGACTGACAAGAAGTCTACAAATTCATCTATTTTATTTATCACTATAATGCTTTCTGTTTTATGAAAATTGTCTATTCTCGATGTTTCACGTATTCATAAAAAAATGACTTACTTGAGAACAGATTTGTGATTCTAATATTTTTATGTAGGATATCTGCTCAAGTTTTTTCAAGTGGCGGTGATCAAAATACGTGAGTGTTCAGCGGAGTACAACATTAATTCAGACAATAAATAAAATAAAATACCTATTTATAATGAAGCTCTATTCTCCGCTCCTTTGTTTAGCGAAAACTTCTAGGACCATTTTGTCGAAATATGGCCATTGAACAAATAATGTATCATTTTTCCTTAGCCCAAAATTCCCTACATTTCTTACCTTTTTCCAAAAAAACTCCCTTTCTCCTTTCAAAATTCACAACCCCCTTCTTCTTCCTAATAAATAACTAATCTCATAATGACAATCTTGTATCGAAGAAAACTGTAAGCGGAACGGTGGCTAAAAAAGATAATCACATAATGCGCGTTACCATTGAACAATGAACATGCTACTGAGCAAACCATTTTTTTTTTTTTTTTAATTTTATTTGGTACAATATTTTTTACATTTCAAAGTTTTCCAGTAATGTTGGCCTCACTGGGTGGCTTGCCCGTGCTGAGGCCTTCATTTTATAATATGAAAATATAATCTACATAATACATTTAAAGAGAAAATAATACATTTAATATACAATCTTGTGTGTTTGTGAGTGATGTGTGTTTATATTGGTTTTGTGTGTTACGTGTAGGTTTTATTTTATGCTATGACATTTTGGTAATATTGTCTTTTTTGTTCTTTAATCCATTTTGTAATTTTGTGTGTGAATTTATTTTTATTTTCTTCAATTTTAATTTCAAGTTTTACACTGTTGAAAGCTTTTATAGCATGGTATTGGTAGTGTCTTTGTCCAAAGCTTGAATTTACTGTTGGAGTTTTTATGTTTTCTTTGTACGCTTGTCTAACTGGTCTGTTAGTGTTATTTTGTATTATTATTTTATTTTTTTTATTTTTTTTCATTAGTTCCGATGAGATTGTAAAAGTTTGGGCGCCGTCCACGATTTGATAATATTGGGAAAGAATTGTCTTTCGCCTTCTACTACACGAGTCTTTCTACTGATCACAAAGTATGCAAACAAAGTAGTAAAATTCTGGATCGCAATCGAAAACGAACTGCTACGAACGTAGGCACAGACATCAAATATAATCCTACGTTGCTATGCTAAAACTAAGTCAGTAGTTTTAGTATTTATTATTCAATAAATATATTTGTACAGCGCCCTTGAGGCGATTTTTCACGAAAACGGTGCTATATAAATTAGACAAATATTATTATTAGGTATACATACACGAGCCGAACTGCCAAACTGAACCTCAACTTATGAGAAAGGAAAGAAGCAACCGCAAATGGCGCGAAACGCCGCCTGCATTTGCTTCGTTCGTAATTCGTGGCTCAAATGCATACGTACCATTACAAGATTGCTAAAGACTGCATGCAGTAAGTGAATGGGTTTCGGTAGCAATATGATAATTGTTATCTTCTTCTCTCCCGGATATGGGAAAGGTTCGTGCATAGATATCATAAATTAAGTAAAGGTGCCTCAGAAGTTTTTGGTTTTTGATAATTCAAGATAAAACAACATAATGGGTTCAAACGCGTTTTAATTACTGTTAATTTACAGCAGTTTTTGATTTTTTATTTATGAAAAACAACCATTTGTAAATGAGCACCATCCACTTTTTTACACTGATTTAGTCTGGAATATAAATTTTCAATCACTCGCTATCGCATTGCTCTTCGATAGCATTGAGTTCGTCTGTGATTCTTCGCTTTAAAACATTCAAGTTGGGTGGTAGCCCAATACGAAAAAAGTCAGCAGGCGTTAAACGTGGACTCCTCGGTGGTCAGTTGATGTCTCCTCGGCGACTAATTACTCTTTCAGGTAATACATCGCGAAGAGCAGCTAACAAGTCAGTTGTTACGTGGGAAGAGGCTCCATCTTGCTGGAAAAAATGTGTTGCGGTTATAGCCAAACTGATTTTGCATTTCTAGAGCCAAAAACGTCCGGATATCGACCCGAACGAAAAACATTCCAAGTCACCCTTTATATATATATTCGTGCCTTGGTCGCAACCTAATCTTTATTTTCTCTATCTTTTTCTCTTTCATATTGTTCGAATGATTAAACAAATTACAATGTATTCTGTACTTCTTTGATGAACCTACAGAAGCAATTGAATATGTACCTACTATTTATTTTTGCGCAATCTCTCACAGATTATCTCTCACCAGTGCTAAATGAAAATAATAATCAATCACCGGGTGAATAAATCAATATATAATCAAATAATCCGAAATTACTATCTAGTGACGTACAGTGATTTAGAACGACGTCAAAAATGGACGGATTTTTAAACAATAATCATTATTTTCTCCATCAGTGCGAATTTGTGATGTGCGGAGGCAGCTTGTGAGACAAGAGTCGTTTTTGCTGACCCCCAGTGTAGCCAATAGTTAAGTTCAAGTTATAAGATGACGTGTTATCTGGAACTTTGTATATTTCTGTGCGTGATCTATTGGTTTTTCAATGAAAGGTTTGGCAATTTTTTTATTATTTTTATCTATGTTTATTTTGTATACATAATTTCTGTGGACTTTGTTCTTTCTTGATAACTAATAATTTATTTTATGTCTTTTGTGCGAATTTTTAGCACGTATTGTGTATTTATCATTTTTCAACATTAAACACAGCTGTATTATATTATGTTACTGTTGAAGCCCAAAATTAGCAAATCTTAAGTTTTACCAGTGAATTCTAGTATTTTTTACCGACATTGTTTTTGTAATACCAAATTGGTAAATCTTAATTTATACTTGTAAATTTTTTCGTTTACCGAAAGGTTGTGCGAATGTCCGAAATTTGTAAATATGTTGTTTCACCGGTAACACTTATCAAAAAAATTGTGTAAATGTCAGAAATGAAAGTTAGGATTTACCAATAAAACCAAAAGCTTACTTTTTTCTGAGTTTTACTACATTATTCTATGATATAAGGCCAGTAAATCTATCACGAGGGCAAGAATCGATTACTCTCGAAGAATATAAAAGATTCGTTTGCAATTTCGATGGATTATTGAAAAATTTGATTATTGTAAATCGACAGTTTCGCTGACGGCTTTAATATTAAACCGAATCGTAAGTATTAAATAAAGAACATTCATTTATTATGTATGCGCAAATGTTATCATTATTAAACAATACTAGTTGACGTATACCCGGTGTTGCTCGTGGAAATGATTCGCTTGGAGTAAAGTTTTGAGGTTGTGAATTCTAGTGTACCTGAAAACTTTGTCTATTTATAAGATGGAAATAATATTATTCTGGAGAATTGAAAACGTTAACTTTTTTGTTTAACCAGATCCTGCCACATCTTCTTCGGGCGTCACCGACTTTCACCATTCACTACTGTATACCACATTGTTACTATTAAAACAATATTATATAGATTTTTATTTTTTTGACAGTGCAGAGTCCCCGTCCCCGACTTTATTTACCATTCGAACCACTATTAAATACTCCTTACACATTCTAGAAATACATAAGAACATTCTAGAAATTTTTAGCGAAATCGGCCCGGTAGTCAACATATATTTTTTTTTATATACAGAAGACTGGAGCTAAAACAATGTACCTAACTATTTTATTTATTTCGGTAAAATTTCCGTATTCAACACGAAATTCGTTCGATTAATCATCTCAAACGTCCAGTGACAGATCTGATAAAAAAAAATCTCGGTTGGTGGTCGCGTCAAATATAGATTTACCATATCAAGAGAGTAGTCGAATCAAATTCCAGTACGAAATGACATTGTAGAAGTTATTACCTTGTGAATACAGTTATTCCATCTTTGTTGATTTTTGTTTATTTTCTTCCTGAAGATGTAATGTGATAATTTATTTTGTTTCTACTATCTTGGTACAAAAATCCATATGGTAGGCAGGAAAATACTTTCTGCGGTTTTTTTCTCACGTCAGTTTTAAACATAAATAATACTAACTTCCAGCCGCAGCTGAAGTTTACTGGTAGCCAGATTAAGAGGAAGCTACAAGCCAAAAATTTGTGTATTCTTGGTATACCCTATATCGCAGGTAATAGGCATTAAAATCGCTTGACAAAGAGAGTCTAGTAACGTTCGATTTCAAGCACAAAACTGGTTTTTATTTATTTTGTAAGAAAGCAAAAAAGTTAATCAAGTGAAACTGTCACAGATATTCTTAGCTATAATACTGTATAATTTTTTAAAAGTTGTTTCCTTTACGCGTTCATACATTTCTACTGAAAAAAAATATTTTTTAGTAGTTTCCATTTATATTTTTTATTGAGTAATTTATTTACTTAATTGTATTCTACTCAAGCGAAGCGATAGGAAAATTTATCTAAAGCATGTTTTTTGGTATTCATAATGTACACCAATTCGTTATAAAGATTAATCAAAATAGTTATTTGGCATTAAGCTTCGCCTTAAGACATTAATTTCCCTTTTCTGACTACTCTTACAGACTGACTGTCCAAGCCCAACTCTCGATGACTGCCCCCCTCGTACTCGGTATATCTGCCCTTTATATTAAAATACAACAAAACACATTAAAAAAATTGACCATACTAAGGCCTTTTCTCCCACGCCTTGATTGGCGCGTGGAATACAATTTTCTTATTTTTCTTTCAATAATGTTAAAGGGACGTGACATCAACAATAGAAATATATCTTTTAGGAATAGGAATTAACAGTATCTTAGGCATGCATTTGCAATCGCTAATTTTATTATTGGTTTACAATAATAGCTTTGCCTTGGTCAGTGGCAATTATTACACCCCAGTGGGCAATAAAAGTCGGACCTTCTCTTTGGATCTGAGGGCAATAAAAATTGTGAGATTTTAAACTAAACAAATAATATTCAAGAGTAACAAATTTTTTTTTTTTTTTTTTTAGAGTGAATACCTCACAAGAGTCCCAACTGCTCCCGTCTGGAGCCAGTGAGACTATGGCATCCCCTATTGGGGGATGTTGTGAGGCTGAAGGTAAGTGGGGAAGCAATAATTAGTCTCCTGAAATATCATTACAAATTGAAAATATCTCACGAGTAAAAAGAAATGCCGCCAACGGGACACATTTTGGCGGCATTTTTTTTTACTCGGGAGTTATTTTCAATATGTATTGATATTTCAGGCGACTAATTATTTGTTATCCTTTATGCTATGTATCCTTGTCTTATAAACATTAGTTTATCATTAAAAAATAATAATACTCAAGGGCTTCGGAAAGTAGGTACTCAAAGTAGTAATCAATGCACACGAACCGACAACGTACATTTTACAGAGAAATAATTTTTAATCCTAGAAGGACATTGTGATTATGAAATACCAGGGTGTTAGATGTTTTTATTTTGTATTTTACATTGCAGATGTGGGAAAGAAATATTCTAACGTGATAATATTGATAAATGGTGAGGAAATTAATCTTATGTCTAAATTATTTACAATGGGTATTGTCGCATTCTTTGGATGAACACATTTATTAATCCTAAATGATCACATAATTGTGTACTCTCATAATATACAATCTTCTATATTGATAAGTACATTATTTTTGTTTAATCATTGACGATAATAATAACAAATCTAAAACGTAAAATTACAAAAAAATAAGAAAAAGATTCGGTCGCATCTAGAATTTGAACCCAAGACCTAAACCTTGCCGGGCTTTGCTCTGATCACTGAGCTAATCCGACACTACCTTTCGGTAATATTTAACTGTATCATACTTCGACTAAGAACTACTTCTATTTTATTTTTGCAACGTATATTTGTTCTGTGTTCAATTTCTAGATGTGACCGAATATTTTTCTGCTTAATTTTTTTTCCTTTTAGGAATGTTAACCCTTTGTACTCCAAATTCATTTTTATATGGTATGCCAGTTACACGTACGATTAATTACGATATTTTTAGAAAATTAGAAAAAAATGTTTTTTGGTAAGGCAGTAAATAAAATAATATAGTTATTTTAAGAGATATATCTTTATTACCATATAACATTGTGAATAAACGAAAAAAATACATATTATAATCCTTATAATTTTTTAACTTGTGATATTTTAGAAAGCAGTCGCCCAAATGCATACGTGGCTTCAGCATAATATGATCATGTGAGAAATAAGGAGATCCGTAAAGAATGCAAGCTAATGTAAGTGTAATGAGTAAGATTAAGAAAGGGACGCTCAGATGTAGTGGAATTTTCTTTTGTTTTGTTTTTATGGCCCTGTATACACACAAGTGATTTTCTCACTGTATGCAATCTTCGCTTATATAGCCCCGCGACCGTGTAGGTAGTAGGTAGATATCGTTATAGTATTTTTCTTTTTGGTTTCTTTGTCATGATGCCAACTACCGCCTAGAAATCCAGCTTCCCTAACTTATCTCTTACCCGTTGCTAACTTATGGATAAACCGGGACTCGAACCTGGTTAAACATTGGCTAAGTTCAGTAGAAAGGTAAAGCAGATGACTCGTGTACAATCAGGGGTGGGCAGTTCTTTGATCAGCAGCTCGTCCATCGGTCAGGAGGTTGGAAAAGGACATCACAATAATAACACATAAGTAAGGGCACAAGGTATATTAAATGTCTCGAGAAATACAGGTTAACATAGATCTCCCTACTAACTCTCTCTACTAATTTATGACGACCAGATAAAGCGTGGATTCTACATGAAATTTACGAGAATTGAACACAAGAAAAGGGGGAAGGTTGAAAGCTTACGAATCGTCTCGATGTGGTATGGGGCATCATGTTGAGCCAGAGGTACCCGCGCTCACAGGCGGCGGGTCAGTTGAGGCGGTGAAGTGCACTCGGGATTTTACACGGGAACGGGACTCCATTGAGTTAGCCCGAACCGTAATAATAAACATGATTGTAAATTCGATAGTGATTAATTAAGAAACTGGCACGAGATTCCGTCTGTTCGCGTAATTATGCAAGTCATTGCGAGTGTTTGCGGTCCGTATACAAGAGAACCTGTTGCCACCGCGGAGGCCGGAGCTAGACTGGCGAGGCGCCGCGAAGCAAGCGCGGGTCGGGGAACGGGGGGGCGCGCTGCTTGCTGCCGACGGTCTGCTATTGTGCACGTGATTTTGACCATCTGGCGGCGTGTTTGACACACGCGGTGAGGGGAAGTTGGGGCAACCATGCCTTATTCAACAATAGGGAGACTGTATTACGTAACACATTCCCCCTCCGCCAGTAAAAGGCGACGTGGTAATGAAGCTTTAGGCGCTAAAAATCCTCTTCATCTTGTCGTGAGGTGAGTAGAGAGAGAAGAAAACAGTGTTGATTTACAAAAAAAGAAAAAATACATGGTTATGCAATGATGAAAAGACAACATACAAGGTTATGCAGTGATGAAAAGACAAACATACAAGGTTATGCAGTGATGAAAAGACAAACATACAAGGTTATGCAGTGATGAAAAGAACAAACATACAAGTTTATGCAGTTATGAAAAGAACAAACATACAAGGTTATGCAGTGATGAAAAGAACAAACATACAAGGTTATGCAGTGATGAAAAGAACAAAAAGGACTCTAAAATTTCATTGGTCTGTAAGCTAAGTTTGAAGAGCGTAGTGTTTTCGTAGAGTACCAAGTAGACGTAATTTCACTGAAGTTATAAAGTTACATTTTCACTGTAACTTGACCCATTTGAGATTGCACTCAAGTATCACTAGGGCCATAGAAATTGAACTGTGCTTCTTGGTTGTGGTTGAGAGATGGTGATGCGGAGGGCCAGAAGTATCCGGGTTTTGTTGTTGTACCAGCGTGAATTCCATTATGCTGATGCGGTGGAGCAGTGGTTGTCAAGGTGAAATGAAGTTGGTAATAACATGGAGTAATACCAATAAGTTGATTGATGGTTGATGCGTGTTATGGTTATTATGTTGAGTTTGCGCATCGGCAAGTGGTTGGTTTGTACAAATGGCGAGTGGTTGATTTGTACGACAGCCAGTAGTTGATTTGCACAAACGGCAAGTGGTTGATTGCACAACGGCAAGTGGTTGATTGCACAACGGCAAGTGGTTGATTTGCACGAACGGCAAGTGGTTGATTTGCACAAACGGCAGGTGGTTGATTTGCACAACGGCAAGTGGTTGATTGCAGGAACATAATTAACCTTGAGCTGGCATGCTCTGAGGTTGGTTTTTTAGAATGTGGTTTGAATGATGAGACAACTTGATTTGCAACTGCACGCACGACTCACACCTAATTTGGGTGCGGTCGGGTGTTTTTGGTACGCAGAGATTGGAGAGATGTGAGTGATGGAAGTGAAGGCGGCAAAGAAGAGAAGCTCAGCTTGCAGGTGATGAGAAGGGCTGCTGGTCTTCTTTTTAATCCAGGGACAGGTTATTATTAGAGCCAAAATTCTTGAAGTTTACCTGCCTAGTAGACCAATGATGCAAAACGTTTGGAGAGAAACAAATTGTGTTCAAGAGAAAAGACAAAAAGACAAAAAACGTCGTTGGTTAGAGAGAGTAAGAGAGAGTAGAGAGAGATCCAATATGCTGACTATACCATGAGTATCCCGAGATTGGGGAGACAAAAAACTATCACGACTGGCGTGAGGTTACCTATTTGATATACAAGGTATAGGTAGGTGGTTGTACAGTAGTAACACCAAGTTTCTGAAAGAAGTTGGCCTTCCATGGCCGGTGTTAGCGCTTGAGCGATAACAACTTACGACTTTCAAAATTACAAGAATATGTGTTGATTACCTAGGTATGGGGTGAAAAGGAGAGATTTGAAGCAAATTTCATGGATAAAGATTGTCTTATAGACAGACGATACGCTATGTGCGTAGGGTACACCTTCCAGATTCATGAAATTAACCTCAAGGATAATGAGGGATGAGAAAAAAAATGGCGATGAGCGAGAAGGTCTGCTGGTGATGGAGCTGATTCTCCGTTCGATCTCTTTCAGAGAACGAAATGTGGTCAACCAGCAGATTTCCTAACTTTTACAAATGTACAAGAGTTTGATGGAAGGGTGAAGGATGGAGGATTGAGTAGCGAAAATTGATAGTGACTGAGCTAATTCCCAATTCGATCTCTATGTGAGGACGAAATATATCAACCAGCAAATTTCCTAACTCTTTACACAAATATACATGAGTTTGATGGAGGGGAGAAGGATGGAGGATTGAGTAGCGAAAATTGATAGTGACTGAGCTAATTCCCAATTCGATCTCTATGTGAGGACGAAATATATCAACCAGCAAATTTCCTAACTCTTTACACAAATATGCATGAATTTGATGAAAAGGTGAAGGAGAATACACAGTAATAACAATCTAATCTTTCACGTGTATTTGGTGAAAGATTAGGGGTCGTATTTAATCTTCTACAGTTTGTGAGAACAAGACAGACCCTTGCTCAAGTTTCACAAACCTGGGAGTTTTTCTTATTCGTCTCCCAGACAACGAGTTAGGTGGTTTTGTGTCACTGTCTCAATTAACTCCCACGACACGATACCTCATAACCAACAGTGAAGCTGATGGCTAGTCCATGGTCAATGGATAGTGGATGGTTCTTGGGTCCGCTGACAAGAAGTCCACAGGTATCAGTTAGCGTAAAAAATTGCTGAATGCACAGCTTCATGTTTGTTTGAAGAGAACAAAAAAATTCTCACTACAGTGAAGGACATTTCCCTCAGTGTCATGAGTTATACAAAAAGGGTCCCAATTAAGGGTGACAAGTCAGGGTAAAATGATCTACGTCCGGTAGAACAAGTACAAAGTGTCAACTTATTTAAAGAAGACAACAACAAGATATTGTATCGTTCGCACGAATCATGGTAAGTATTATAACGTCTTCACGTCTCATGTAGAAATTGAACGAATTACGAAAGAACCCTAGTATTGAAAGGAAAGGTACAACATAGATATTTATAACCATTTAATGGAACAAATTATCTCTTTGGCCACAGTGTATGTAAGCCAGTAAAAAAAGTAATTATAACGAACTTCTCGTATCATGGTAGATATTATAACATTCTCATGTATAGTGTTAGATTTTATAAGGATCCCTCGTCTCATGGTGGATATTGTAACATTCTCATGTATCATGAAAATAACATATCAACGTTCAATAATAAAAAAAAGTACCATTTCAATACCGGAAAAAGATACATACACAATGTCAAAACAATCTTGTAGTGGCTATTGGTATTATCAAAAAATGACGATGGCATAACCTTTGGTTGGGTTTATGCGTTAAGTTGGCAATAATACAAGACATATGCCAACAAGGATGTCTTAAACAAGACACAAATATAGCAAAAGAGACCTATTTGGTTTTACTAACTCTTTGCTCACAAAATGTTGTGATGGCATAACCTTTGGTTGGGTTTATGCTTTAAGTTGGCGATAATACAAAACATATGCCTACAAGGATGTCTTAAACAAGACACACATATAGCGAAAGAGACCTTATCGGTTTTACTTACTCTTTGCTTACAAAAAAGGTTTGTAGTGGTTTATTTAAGACCTTTTAGGGTTTTACTTACTTAAAATGACCAAACAAAACAAGGAAACACACTTGGTGTTGCCAAAATTGCCACAAACACGAATGTTGTGAACTTTATGTTACAAATTTGATACAGAAGGCACCTAGAGACACAGGATGACTTAATATGAGTGACCTGGCTCGGTGTATTTGACAAGGCAAATTAATGCTTATTTAAGTCAAAATATAGTACATAATATAACAAATTGGGGTCAGGAAGTTGAGATCTTAAGATTTTACATACTCAATGTGACCGAAAGGTGTTATGTATTATACAATGTTATTGATGAGGAGGACAAATCGGTGTTTGTTCTCCTTTACAACAACCTTTTTCAGAATTGACGTGTCAATATCAAATTCTGAAAAAACAACCAATTAGAGCAAATGGGAATGTTGAGCGCCATTCAATTTTTTTTTAGAAAAAACTGAAAAAACTTTAAAACAAAGTAATTGTAACTTTTTATTTGTTACACCTATGTAAACTTGAATCAAATGACGATACCAAACTGGAATTTACACACGCATTATGATTACAAGTTACAGGGGGTAGAATATTCACCTCAATTGGGTGTATGTTGCAAAGGGGCCATTGTTTTATGTACGATGGAACCCATTGGAACAAATGTGAAGAACAAATGTGAAAGAACAATGTAAAGAACAATGTGAAGAACAAAGTGAAAGAACAATGTGAAGAACAAAAGAGAAAAAAAATATTTACAAAACAATGTTGTACGTGACTTTTGTGGTATTTATGACAAAAAATAGTTATGTATTTAGTGTCGTAAGTGTCAGAATGGTGACGACTAACAAATGATGTCCAGGGTCATGACTCCGGGAGCATAAATTGTTCGGGAAGTGGAAAAAGTCTCTTGACTGGAATGATATCAGTTCCAGAGAAGATACGTACAAAATATTAGTACAATTTATAAACATTACACGGTGAGGTGTGACAAAGAAACAAAAATAACAAAGGGTTTATACAAAAGAGCATAATAGTACAAGTATTGGTGAGAAATGATTTAAAACCACAGTTGACACTTCTGTGTTTTAGAAAAAAAGGTTACCTTGCAGAGGTCGAAAATGCGAGTTTTTATATGAAACTAACGCATTAAGACATGCTATTTGTCTGCACGAGGGCCAAGTCTCGTGGGACAAAGGTAGAGCCAAAAGTTTGTTAGTTATGTGAGTGTGACCTAGTGAAGGTGGTGTCTGTTGTGTCCACACTTCCTAGTTTGACAATATCTTTCACGTGATAGTTGCCGATGTGTTTCCCAGAGGCATCCGATAGGGTGTACACTACATCGGAGATTTTTCTCAGGACTTTTGCTTTAACAAAGCGAGGAGCTAGTTTTGCAGAGAAATACAGAGCACCTTGTGAGAGTGTGTTGTTGCGTCTCCAAACTATGTCGTTTTCCTTAAAGGTAACATGTTTCCTGCGTAAATTATATCTGTTTGCACTCTTTTTGTGAGCAAGTATCAACGCATCTGTGACTTCGCTGTAGATAGCGGAAAGTTCCTCAAGACGGTGAGCATAATTCTCTGATGGGTTATCAGTAGAAGGAGGAAAAGATGATGGGAGGCTAGCGTCCCAATGCAAGGAGCCATGAACAATTTGTTCCATACCATGTTTGAGGAAGAAAGGGGTGTACCCAGTAGTGAGGTTCACTGTATTGTTTAGTGCAGCTTGAATTTTTTCTAGATTTTTGCACCACGTTCGTTGATCTTTGTCAACCAGGATTGCCAGAGCTGTGTTGATGGTCTGGTTGTAACGCTCTACCGTATTATTTTGAGGCGTGTAAAGGGTATTATAGAAAATATCTTTTATGCCATATTTGGCCAGAAATTCCTTGAATTCCAGAGCTATGAATTGTTTTCCATTGTCGCAAATGACGGTGCGAGGAGTGCCGTAGGGGATAAAAATGTTTTTTTCTAACAAGTTTATGATTGCAGAGGCTGTGGCTCTTTTTAATGGGAAGATCCAACAGAACTTTGTGAATACATCCACTATGCTAAGTATATGCATGTTTCCGGCGTAGCTTCTGGGAAAAGGGCCGATGAGATCCATAGAGAATGATTGTAATGGCCTGTCTGCTCGTTTGGGGTTATTCATGAGACCAGATGGGGGTGCAGTACTATGTTTGTATGCTTTGCAAATGTCGCACTTAGAGATGTAGTTGCGAACTTGTTTAAACAGGCCTGGCCAGTAATACCTTAAGGCTATCTTCTTATAGGTTTTGAAAGTTCCTGGGTGTATGGATCCGGGGGCGCTGTGATTGTCAATGATAATTTTTTGTGTGTCCTCTGAGGGAATGACTAACTTCCAAGCATAGTCCTCGAGTATAGACAGTGGTGGTTTGCAGTTACGATATAACCGACCTTCTTTTATAATAAAGTTGGGAAATTTTTGCGGGTTGTTCCTGCATTCCTCGTAGGTTTTTAAATACCAAGTGTCTTTGGTGGTAGGAGTTGGTGTTGCTTCTTCGGAGGTCAGAGTGGCGAGTTCTATTCTTGAGAGGGCGTCTGGGACGATATTGTCTGCGCCTTTACGATGGATGACATCAAAGGTGTATTGTGATAGGCGAGACGACCAGCGGGCCAATCTACCAGATGGGTTGCTTAATGATACCAACCATTTTAGGCTACTGTGATCGGTGATGACTGAGAACTTACTGCCTTCGATATAGCCGCGGAAATGGTGGATAGAGTCCATGACTGCGAGTAGTTCCTTTTCAGTTATCCCATAGTTTTTTTCGTGTTTGTTTAGACTACGAGAGAAGTATGCCACTGGGTGTTCGCCGTCGGGGAATTCTTGTGTTAGGACTCCGCCGATTCCAACATTGGAGGCGTCTGTATGCAGGGTGAAAGGCAGATTGAAATCTGGACAGTTTAGTACCGGTGCAGATTGCAGTGCTGTTTTTAGAGAGGTGAAAGCCTTTTCAGTTTCGGCAGACCAAGCGAAGTTACTGACACCTTTACGGGTACCGGTAATTTTATTAAGGGGGGCCGCTATTGTGGAGAAATCCCTTATGAATCTTCTGTAGTATCCGGCGAGACCAAGGAAACCTTTAACTTCTTTAGCATTCTTTGGCCTGGGGAAGTTTGTCATAGCTTCGACTTTGGCAGGGTCGGTCCTTAGACCTTTTTCGTCTATTACAAAGCCGAGGTAGCGTAGGCGTGATTTGCAAAATTCGGATTTCTTTAGGTTGATTGTTAATCCGGCAAACTTGAGTTGTTGGAATACTCTTTCTAAGGTGGCGATGTGTTTTTCAAACGTGTCGCTGATGATTATTAGGTCGTCCAAGTAGCAGAACAAATTATTGTCGGATTCGGGGCCGAACAGTCTGTCCATCAGTCTTTGTAGCTCAGCAGGGCTGTTTTTTAAACCGAAAGGGAGTCTCTTAAAGTGGAACATTCCTCTGCCGGGCACTACAAATGCTGTTTTTTCACATGAAACTTCATCCAAAGGTATCTGCCAGAATGCTTTGGACAGATCTATTGAAGAGATGAATTTTGCGTTGCGTAGTTTATCCAGGATTGCGTGTACAAGCGGAAGTGGGTACGCGTCAGCCTCAGTGCAGGCATTAAGTCTTCTACTGTCGAGGCAGAATCGGGCGGAACCGTCTTTTTTGGATACCAAGAGTGTGGGGTTGGTCCAGGGGCTTCTGCTGGGAACCACGATGCCCATATTTAACATATCATCGAGTTCCTTCTCCAACAGTTTTAGTTTTTTGGGAGCCAAATTGTAGTATCTTTGTTTGATAGGTGGTCCATTTGTCTTGATGTGATGTTTGACTAAATTTGTCAAACCAAGTCCACACTTTTCGAACGAGATTGATTCAAATTTCTTGATCATGCCTTCCAGTTGTTCGGCCTGTGGTGGGTGAAGGTTCTCGTACGGAATTATTGTACGGATTTCGTTGATTGAGGTGGTGGGTGTGGTGTTGTTGCATGGGTTGAAAACCTGGGGTTCAATGTTGAATGCTTTCCAAAAATCAACTCCAAGAATAAATTTCTGGGTGATGGTTGGTACAATTAGAAAATTTATTGGAATTGATTTACTTCCACACTTGACAGGTAGAACAATTGCTCCTGTGACTTTTTGAGTGTTGTTGTCTGCAGTGGTGACGAAAGCGGGGTGTTTGTTGATTGTGAATCCATTGTTGACAAAGGGGATGTGGGCGTTACCGCCGAGGCAGCTAACTGAAGCTCCACTATCCAGTAGTCCAGAGAAGACGACGTCATTAACAGAAAATTGCGCGTATGGGCGACCATCTTTAGCTTGAGTGCAGCTCACTGTAGAAAGTTGTAAGGCCTCTTTGAAATATGCAATGTGTTTCAACCACTCGGTCCATTCAGTAGGCCTAGATATTGAATGAACTTCCGAGGGGTTGAGTCTTAGTTTTTTGGAGTTCTCTTGGACCAATTTGGCGGAGGTTTAGAGAAATCTGTAGGTGGTCTTGCAATTAAGTTGTTAGAAGGATGTAATCTTTCAAGGTTATTTCTTGATCTCTTGAAGATTTCCCTCAAGTTGTCATGTTGAGGAGAATGGTCACGGGGGCGCTTTTGGTGGCCCCTGTTATCTTGGGTATACGAAAGTTTAGCTTTTTTGTAGCAAGATGATTGTGAGTGTCCGGTTCTTTTGCAAAAGGTGCAAAACTTCTTCTCGTTAAACTCTGGTTTAATTTGATTGGATGACCGAGAGGCGAGGCTTGGTAGAAGGGGCTCGTTAGAAGTCTTGGTGTTTCTTCTTTTATCTTGATAGTTTTCCAATAGAAGACAGACATCTTTGAGTTGTTCTACTGAGGATATTTTTTGAGAGGTTATTATGTTCTCATATCTTGCTAGGAGGCCATCAGTCAAGATAGGGACTAGCTCTGTTTCAGGGACTGGAGTTGTCAGTTTTATGTTTAGAAGATCTGCTCTCTGGGCGTATTGTGCTACTGTTTCGTTGGAGAATTGTTTGATGGAAAACAGAGTAGACTTAATCCTATGCTGTGTTTCTTTTGGTGCGAAACTTTTCAGGAGAGCAGCTTTGAGTTCGGGCCAGGAGCTTACTTTTTTCTTGTGAATTCTATGCCAGGAGAGTAGCTCGTGCGAGATGAGATCTATGAAGTTACGGTGTAGTATCTCAGTAGGAATGTTGCGTATCGCGGCTGTTTCTTCAATTCGGTCGATGAAATCTTCTACGTTAGTATTGCCGTTGTACTTAATTTTCCATCCAGTTAGATCGAAGGGTTTTGTGGTTTCCTTGACGGGTGTAATTGGTGGTTTAATTTCTGTGCAAGTAGGTGTGCTTGTGTCAGAGATTGTTATACTGCCGGTTTGAAATTCCAGTCTCCTAATATATTTCCTGTTATAATATGTTGCGTACTTGATCAGGACGTTTTTGGTTTTGTTGAAAGGAGAAATATTCCTGTCTTTCAATTCCTTTTCTAAACTTTGCGTACTTCGAGAGCAGATGTTGGCTATTATGCCTAAGGTGTTGTTTCGAGGATTCATTTTGTGGCTAGTTGAGTTAGACATTGTGAAAAGAAAAAAGAATTGTCAGAGTGTTGTGGCTGGTTGTTTTTCAAAAAAAAACCAGGGGTTTACTTGTGATGGTAGGTGAAGAATTTTGTGAAATTTTTGAAGTCCCAGTATGGAAAAAAAAATGGCCAGCGGTCTCCTTGTGTTTTTTAATGGGAAGGTCCCTGAGATTGTGCGTTTTGAAAAAAGAATTTCGAAAAATTTCAAAGTCCTAGATGAGTGAAGGAAATTTTTTGAAAAATTTCCAAGTCTTTGATTTGAGAAAAAAAACGGCCAGGGGTCTCCTTGCAATTTTAGTGGAAAAGTCCCTGAGATTGTGCGTTTTGAAAAAAATTTTCGAAAAATTTCAAAGTCCTAGATGAGTGAAGGAAGTTTTTGAAAAATTTCCAAGTCTTTGATTTGAAAAAAAAAAACGGCCAGGGGTCTCCTTGCAATTTTAGTGGAAAAGTCCCTGAGATTGTGCGTTTTGAAAAAAATTTTCGAAAAATTTCAAAGTCTTAGATGAGTGAAGGAAGTTTTTGAAAAATTTCCAAGTCTTTGATTCGAAAAAAAAACGGCCAGGGATTACCCTGGGATTTTGATGGAAAAGTCCCTGAGATGTACGTTTTGAAAAAAAAAATTTCCAAAAAACAGATTTCCGAAAAAATTAAAATTTCCGAAAAAATTTCAAAGTCCTTGATTTTTGAAAAAAAACGGCCAGGGGTTGTCCTGGGATTTTGATGGAAAAGTCCCTGAGATGTGCGTTTTGAAAAAAAAATTTCCAAAAAACAGATTTCCGAAAAAATTAAAATTTCCGAAAAAATTTCAAAGTCCTTGATTTTTGAAAAAAAACGGCCAGGGGTTGTCCTGGGATTTTGATGGAAAAGTCCCTGAGATTGTGCGTTTTGAAAAATTTCCGAAAAAACCAAATTTCCGAAAAAAAAAAATTTCAAAATTCCGAAAAATTTCCGAATACAGATTTCGAGGAAGTATTGTTTGTTCTTTCAACAATTAATGGAGGGTTGTTTGTGATTCGTGACCAATTGTCTGAATTTAGGCAGAACCAGCTTTTGGTTATTTACACGCAAGCATCCCTTTCCCTGGACACGACAGGCTCGAGGCGGAGAAGGGCCGAGAGTCGGGGATTTACGTCAATCGCGAATCTCAATTATATGTAAAGGGTAAGTCGGCTTTCAAGACTTTTCTTTCAAAAAGGATACTCTACCCACCTTTATTACATATAAAGCGAAATTATCAGATGACAGAAGGGCGTTAGTTTTCCTTGTCTATGAATTTTGCAGAACGATGCTGGCTTATGGCTCCACTAACAAGGAATTTATTTTGTATCATGTACAAGATTTGAAATTGTTGAATTGTAGTTTAATGTAGCTCGTTTCCTCTAATAGTTGTACTCGGAAAGTAAACCTTCATGGTTAAAGATCACTATGTGATGTTTGAGATGTCCGAAAAGAAGTGAATGTTGGTTGCGCACCTTGTGATAGAATACCGGTAATTAAATTTTGTCGAGTGACGATTCGTAGAACTTGTAATTTAACACAGAATAGTTTTAATGTGACACGGTTGTTTTAGATTTGACGCGATGGTTTGTAGAACAGCTATGATTTATTGGAAGAAAACATAGTTATTCAATTGTTAATACAAAGCAAGACATAAAACACAGTGAAAGAGTTCAAGATTATTTCCAATTTGACCTCCCGATGGACTACTAATAACCAAAGAAAAAATCCACGTTGAAGGGGCCAGTGCTAAGTTATGGATAAACCGGGACTCGAACCTGGTTAAACATTGGCTAAGCTCAGTAGAAAGGTAAAGCAGATGACTCGTGTACAATCAGGGGTGGGCAGTTCTTTGATCAGCAGCTCGTCCATCGGTCAGGAGGTTGGAAAAGGACATCACAATAATAACACATAAGTAAGGGCACAAGGTATATTAAATGTCTCGAGAAATACAGGTTAACATAGATCTCCCTACTAACTCTCTCTACTAATTTATGACGACCAGATAAAGCGTGGATTCTACATGAAATTTACGAGAATTGAACACAAGAAAAGGGGGAAGGTTGAAAGCTTACGAATCGTCTCGATGTGGTATGGGGCATCATGTTGAGCCAGAGGTACCCGCGCTCACAGGCGGCGGGTCAGTTGAGGCGGTGAAGTGCACTCGGGATTTTACACGGGAACGGGACTCCATTGAGTTAGCCCGAACCGTAATAATAAACATGATTGTAAATTCGATAGTGATTAATTAAGAAACTGGCACGAGATTCCGTCTGTTCGCGTAATTATGCAAGTCATTGCGAGTGTTTGCGGTCCGTATACAAGAGAACCTGTTGCCACCGCGGAGGCCGGAGCTAGACTGGCGAGGCGCCGCGAAGCAAGCGCGGGTCGGGGAACGGGGGGGCGCGCTGCTTGCTGCCGACGGTCTGCTATTGTGCACGTGATTTTGACCATCTGGCGGCGTGTTTGACACACGCGGTGAGGGGAAGTTGGGGCAACCATGCCTTATTCAACAATAGGGAGACTGTATTACGTAACACCGTGTTGTGTTGCGCTTAAGAATTATTATTGCTAATTACAATTTTAGGTCATTATCTCATTAGAAAGTTGGTTTTGATAGGTTAATCGTTAGAAAAAACTCCAGGATGACTGAAGACTCGGACTTCATGTACTATAACGCTCGCGTTAAGGGGAAGCTTAATGCCCAATCACTACTTCGATTAATCTCTATAACGAATTGGTGTACATTATGAATAACAAAACTATGCTTTAGATTTATCTTTATTCAATTTATTGAAGGTATTCCTATCGTTTCCCTTGAGTAGAATACAAATAAAAAATAAATTACTTATTTTTACAATAGAAATGTATGAACGCGTAAAGGAAACAACTTAAAAATACAGTATTATAGGTAAGATTATGTGACAGTTTCACTTGATTAACTTTTTTGCTTTCTTATAAAATTATTTACAAAATAAATAAAAACCTGTTTTGTACTTAAAATCGAACGTTCTAGACTCCGTTTGTCAAGCGATTTTAATGCCTATTACCTACAATATAAGGTATACCAAGAATATACACGTTTTTGGCTTGTAGCTTCCTCTTAATATCCCCTTTCTTGTGTTGTGTTTTATAGTTTTTATAAGTACGATGTTTTTAATATATTTTTAAAACTATGTGTGTATTATTCTTGTTGTATATGTAGCACTGCGTATACATTGTACATAGATACACATACATATATTTATATGTAATAATAATACATACATTATTTTTTTTATCGATATTTTTATTTTATAATGTTTAGGAATCAACAATTATTTGTTAGGTTTACACTATAAAATGAAAATATGATAAAACAATAATGTTCCATTAATTAATTATACAGCGTGTTAAGGGACATACTTGACATACTTTAACCAGTGTTTACTAACATTACTTGGAGTAAAAAAATCTAATTAAATTTTTGTCTCCGGTAAATTTTTCTGAAAAAGATTTTTTTTTAAATTTTTACACATTTTGCCACTGGTCACTCAACCGCCCAAACCCCCACATCTACCCACCGTCCAATACCTACTTATTTTGTATGTGTTTAGTTGAAAATAAAAAAGGCAAAAATGTCACAGGAAACCAAAAATTTCATTTACACATTTTACTCCAAATAAAGTCAGGAATTGCTGGTTTAAGTAAGTTCATCGCGTCCTTTAATACTCTATATAGTCAAATTATATGTAGGTTCTCATCGATATTTGGTTGACTTACGAGGGTGGTCTGAAAAGTTTATTTATTTGTTTTTCTACATAGTATCCTTGTAACTCTACACACTTTTCCCAGCGATGCTCCCATCTCTCTAACCCGTCCAAATAGTACTCGGCGTTTTTCTCTGCAAAATGTATGTGCCATGATGTAAACAAAAAGAAAAGAAAAAATAAACAATAAGAACAGTAAAAAGGCAAATCTATAAATTTTTCAACAAGAGATAGTGTTACCGGCCATATTTTATATTAAATGCCATCCAGAACTTTGCAGATTTTCTGCGCGCCAATACTCGGTCCTCGAGTAATGTTCGGGATGGGCAGAGCATGAAACTGTCGCCAAGGCATGGGCACACAAAGGATTACAGGTTCTACTGATTGTAGTGAAATGAAAGCTGTAGTTTTGTTTTTGCACATTATAAAACATGGAGAATATATTTAAGTTAACATGTTACATATTATGACTCGGCACTTACCCCCAGGGATCAATAATTGGTTTTTTAATTCTATCTAAAACTGATTAACCACTTAATTACGGGAAGTGAGCGGGGAGCTTCTATACGGCCGGCGGTGGTCTGTCCCCGACAGATCGAGCTGGCACCATCAGGGCTTTGGTCCAGGAGACGGGTCCAGCGTCTCCGACAAGGTGGCTGATAAGCGGTTCTGGAGCGTATCGGGTCTATCGTTTATGTAACATTAATGGAGCGAATCCATCCATTGAGCTGATCGGCAGATTACTTGAGCGGGTGCCGTCCGGGCTTGTGATTTTATTATCCGTTTCTTATTAAGAAAAATACGGCTTGTATCGCGCCACTTGAGGTGAATGCTTCATTTCCCGGAGTCCGCGGAATAACGATTTGCAAGGGATCGCGTATATAAACTTCAGTAGAACATTATTTGTGATCTTCACGAACACACACACGGTCATCCATTATACGGACGTTTATTTAATAGAACCTGCACCGACTTGGTTTTTGTAAAAAAGAACCGAATAACCCGCATCAGGAATACTGATGTACACTTTTTTAATACGATCGCCCATCCAGGGTAAAAATGAATTATAATCTAATTGACTGTGCGATCATTACACGGCCGCCCCGCTCGTGTAACAATTCCAGAGTGCTCTGCGAAAGGAAACGGAAACAAACAATAGACTGCCCGGCGGTCTATTTGTTGCCAGACCGTGCCCTCTATAATTTTAATCAAAATTAATGCTATGAATGGTACTTGTTCTGAAGAGGTGTTTTAAATAATTACTTTTAAATAAGACTTAACACCGCTTCATAACATTACCCCCCGCGCCACACAAATGTTTGTCCCCAAACATTAATACAACTCTAAAAAAAACTACAACTGCAATAACTAAGCTTGAAAAGATCCTCTGGGTTTCTAAAAAAAACAATCAACAATTATACATGAGCATCATAATTTGTAAGATAAGTAAGGAATAAGACAAAATCTACGATTTGGATAGCAAAACTTATGATGAATGGGTGTGCCGCAGCTTCAATCGCACCCATCGAGCGTGCAGCCGGATGGTTGAGCCTGCGATTCATCCATTCTAGAACTTAAAGATAACTTAAGATTAATGTAACTTAATTACAAATTTTAGAAGATATTACGTGAACGGAGTCTGCAAGCACCCACAGTATCGGAATACCGGGTGATGATAAATTGACGATTGTCGAAGACTGCCGTTAGCGTTACATCTGTGACGGAAAATATTCTTAAACAAAATTGTAGGTAAACCTGTAGGTATATAAAAAAATATTATTGTTCTTCTCAACACATCTAAACAACTTAAGCGTTAAAGCTTCACTGGCCCTTTAATAGGGCGATAAGCCACTCAGGCAACACTTTTTTAGGGAGGTAAACCAACCCTCACTTTTCACTGAGTCTACTTCTCCGTTGGAGATAAAACACACTTCGAAGAAATTCTATCTACTCTACCTGACCTGGTTATTGGGTAAGTTTTTCGAAGAGAATTTATACAATAAGACAAAATAATCATCCTTGGAAAGCATTATTTCGTAATAGTAGAAAAAACTTTTAACCTTTACACACACGCAGGTGTGTAAGGTGGTTTAATCGAGTGGAACTGTCAACAACCAATCTTATAGATGTGGTGCAATTAGTAGTAGTATACATCCATTGTTGTAAATGGAGTCATTGGTCGAAGATTGTATACATCCATTGTTGTAAATGGTGCAATTGGTAGAAAATTGTATACATCCGTTGTTGTAAATGGTGCAATTGGTAGAAAATTGTATACATCCATTGTTGTAAATGGTGCAATTTGTAGAAAATTGTATTATTGTACTAATTTATAGATAAAACCTACTTTTACTTAATATAACTAAAGTTATAGAAGGAATTTAAGGAAAAGACATATGCTGAACCAGCTCTTATAATTGTAACATTAATTACTATGAAATTATTAAACAAAATATCAAGAGTACTAACATAAGTATACCATTTTCAAACATGACAAGATAATTATAATAAAGTAAACAAAAATATATTTGGTAAAATTCAATTCTTAATAATAAAATTTTTTAAAACTGCTTAGAAAACAAAGATGTACTGGACCGGTACATCTTCACTTTCTAAGTAACGGGCGAACGTATACAATATGAACATAAGTATATATTAAGAAACCTAGAATATACGGGGATAGTGGAAAAGTATCACCGTGCATTCCAAGATTTGGGCAGTTTATATATCCCATGCTACCTAACTTTCACTTGTTTAGTCAAAGCCATATTTCAAGTCATTTTTTTTTTTTTTTTTTTTTTTTAAATTATTTTCCTATAAGCTTATCTGAACAACATCATTGTCGTGTAACAAACTCGAGTAGGATACTAGAGTGTTATACTAAATTTATTATGTTTCTTTCTATTATTTACCGATTATACTAACCATTTTACGAAATTTATATATTTTCTAAAAGAAAATTAACTAGGACAGGACTAAGGACTGTCATAATGCTGGGTCGCTCCAACTCGGGTGATCAAGCCGCTTTGTGCTCCCGTGCATTGAAAAATATTTGAAATATTAATTAATTGAGAGTACTTGGTAGGGTGGCCAGACCCACCAAAGCACTATCAGAAACATATTAATCCGGTATATTTTCTGACTTGACGATGTCTTTCACGTGAAAGTTACCAGTTTCCTTACCTTTGAGGTCTGCTAATGTATAGATTAAGTCTGATTTTTTCTTCACGACTATATTTTGCACAAAGCGTGGAGCTAGTTTCTGTGCAAAGTAATTTAAAGCGTTTGATTGGACGAAATTTCTACGCCAAACCCTATCTCCGACTTGAAAACTAACATGTTTTCTCCGCAGGTTATAATGGTTTGCTCCTTTTTGATAAGCTTTTAGTAAAGCATCTGAGACTTGCTCATAAACTGATGACAGTTCTTCTAATTTTTGTGCGTAGATTCTCTGACTAGTACAATTTTGTAAATTAGATTCCGTATCAGCTATAGGGTTACGATGCAAATCACCGTCTAATATTTGCTCCCGACCATGCATTAGAAAATAAGGTGTAAAACCCGTAGCGCAATTTACGGAATTGTTCATAGCTGATTGTATTTGTGGTAAAAATTTTGACCAATTACGGTGGTCTGATTCAACTAATATCGATAATGCGGTGCCCAAAGTTTGGTTATATCTCTCTACCACATTATTTTGAGGGGTATAATAAGAGTTATAAAACGGAGGAGGTATATTATAATTATTTAATAAGTCCTTAAATTCTTTGGATACAAACTGACGGCCGTTATCACAAACAATGGTGCGCGGTACGCCATGTACAAGAAAGATACTTTCTTCTAAACTCTTCACAATGCTTCGCGCGGTACCTTTGCGCAACGGGAACAGCCAGGTAAACTTTGAAAAAACATCGACACAGGATAAAATAACGGTAAAACCAGAGTAACTTCTCGGTAATGGACCTACCAAATCCAACGATAACATTTGCATTGGACGTGTAACTTTTTTTGGATGTGATGAAATACCGTTAGGTGAGGCCGTACTGATTTTGTGGGCCTTACAGACCGTACAGCGATTTACAAATTGTTTAATGTCTCTGTACATATTTGGCCAAAAATACCGTAATTGTGCTTTTTTATAAGTTTTAAAAACGCCGGGGTGACAAGATCGAATAGACTCGTGAACACTACTTAAAATGTCTAATCTTTTTTCTTGAGGAATTACTTTTTTCCACGCAGTGTCTTCACACAGTGCTAAACGAGTTTTCGTGTGACGAAATAGTTCGTTTTCCCGAATTTGGAAGTTCTGAAAACGTTGGGGAAATTCTTGACAACCCTTCCAAATATTTTGATACCACTCATCTTGAATATTTCCTGAATCTATAATGGAGATTTCGGCAAGATCCATTCGCGAAAGGACATCTGGGACTATGTGTTGAGTACCTTTACGATGGATTACGTCAAACGAGAATTGGGATAGGCGTGAACTCCAACGCGCGAGACGACCGCTGGGGTTGGACAGAGAACCTAACCATTTTAGGCTTGAGTGGTCGGTTACAACTGTAAAATGAGTTCCTTCAATGTATGGTCTAAAGTGTGTAACGGAGTCTAGTACGGCTAAAAGTTCGCGCTCAGTTATTCCATAATTACGTTCGTGAACGTTTAAGCATCTCGAAAAATAAGCTATAGGGTGCTCCTGTCCATCTATAGTTTGAATTAATACCCCCCCAATGCCTACGGAGCTTGCGTCACAGTGTATAGCGAAGGGTTTCGAAAAATCTGGACAACTTAAGACTGGGGCAGAAGTAAGTGCTTGCTTTAGTGCAATAAATGCGGATTCAGCTTCCGGTGACCATTTAAAATTACTAATTCCCTTTTTTGAACCAGTAATACTTGTTAAAGGAGCTGCAATGCTTGAAAATCCCTTGATAAACCGTCTAAAGTAACCGCACAGGCCAACAAATGCCCGAATTTGTTTAGCATTTTTCGGTATAGGAAAATCTTTAATACTATCTATCTTACTTGGATCAGTGCGAAGTCCCTGGGAATCCACCATATAGCCCAAGTATTTAAGCTCGGCTTTACAAAATTCTGACTTTTTTAAGTTAATGGTGAGACCCGCGTCTCGTAGACGTTCGTACACCCGATTTAACAAGTTTAAATGTGATTTCAAGTCTTCCGATACTAATATAAGGTCATCTAAATAGCAAAAAACATTATCATCGAAATCAGGTCCAAACAATGCATCCGCTAGTCTTTGTAATTCGCTAGGAGCATTTTTCAAACCAAACGGCATGCGAGTGAACTCAAAGAGGCCCCGCCCAGGAACAACAAATGCTGTCTTTTCACATGATTTTTTGTCCAAGGCTATTTGCCAAAATGCCTTGGAGAGGTCAATCGAGGAAACATATCTGGCACCGCCCAGTTTATCTAGGATACGCGCAATATAGGGAAGAGGGTAACTATCACGTACCGTGACGTTATTAATTTTTCGAGAATCAAGGCAGAATCTAGCTGTTCCGTCTTTTTTTGTTACAATTATTACTGGACTGGACCATGGTGAACGAGAAGGTTGAATAACCCCTAATTTTAGCATTTCATCAACTTCTGTTTCTAATTGTTTCTGCCGTGCGGGTGAAAGAGGGTAATACCGCTGTTTGATGGGTGGTCCTGTTGTAATTATTTTGTGTTTAACTAAGTGTGTTAGACCTAACCCCTTTTTTTCAAAAGAAATTGACTCGAATTTTTTAACTATTTTAGAGAGTTCCCTGTTCTCTTCAATAGTTAGGGATGAGGCTGGCCGAATAGCCCGCAACCCACTAATATTTCCTTCCGAAACAGGAAGAGTAGCTTTCGAAAACAGTTCCGGTGCGATGTGGAACTCCTTCCAAAAGTTAACTCCTAGAATAATTGAAGGCGACAATGTCGGGATGACGTAGAAAAGAATTTCCTTTGTGGATGATTTATACGTGACCGGCAATGACATTGTCCCTAAGACTGGTTGGTTTGAACCGTCCGCTGTATAAACACTAAACTTAACTTTAACTAACTTAATACCTAATTCCTTAAAAATTTTATAACTATTGCCTCCTAGACATGACAATGAAGCGCCGCTGTCTAGCATTCCACTGTAGAAATTATTTATAATATGTACATAAGTATAAGGACGGTTATCATTTTCAATAGCCATCTCCCGTGGCAGCGGGCCCACTGTTCCGGTTGATGGGGATGAAAGAAATTTATCAACTATTCGGAGCCAACTCTCCCACTCGCTTTTCCTCTGCGCCAAGGACGGCTTGTAGCAAGAGAGACTCCGACCTAGTTTTTTGACTTTTTATGAGCTTTGTCATTGATAGCTCCCACTTTAGGATTGTTAGACCTTGAATTTTTCTTCCTGCAATCTTCTATAACGTGTCCCGATAGTTTACAATATGAACAGAATGGTTTATTGTAAAACGTTCTAGAATTTTCGTGTGCAGTTTTTGTATATGTGTTAGAAGTAGAAGAAGACGGTTTATTGTATTTATAATTATTATCTCTGTTTCCAAGACTAACTTTAGTATAGTTGTTGGAATAATTGTTGTTATTTGGTTTTCTGTACTGATTTTGGCTATAACCTTGGTGTCTATGAATATTATTATTATTAAAATTAGGTGTTTGTCTAGCAGTACTATCAAATTTCTCCGGTTTATTAGTGACAGGTAAGTCTACTTTTGGTTGAGAAACGTTGAAAGATACGAAATCATCCGACAGTGATGCATAAGATTCCAAGTTGCCTGCATGAGTAGTCAATTGCTCGAATGTCGATATATCTCTTGAGACTAGTAAATTTGTATACATAGGCAATAAAGCTTTTTTTGCCAACCGCAAAAGTTCTAATTCCGGTAGTTTAGCTTCAAGCATATTGTTTAATGATTTCATTCTGAGAGTGAATTCTAGCACTGACATACCTTTAGGTTGTGTCATGTTAAATAGTTTTACCTTAAGATCTGTTTGAAGGTCGTTTGCTTCAAATTGTCTTATCAAAAGTTTTGAAAGATCGTCCCATTTCAAATCCTGAGTGTAAATAGACCTGAACCACAGGAGTGCTAAACCTTCTAAAAGATCAGGAAAAACGCGTACAAGATGATCCTGGTTAAAATTTTTTGTCCTACATTTCTCCTCAATTAATAGTAAGAATTCCCTTACACTACTTTTTCCGTCATATTTCAGTTTCCAACCGTCTACGTTATTTGAGTGTGAGTCCCTATAAATAATCTTCGTTTGTTTAATTATGTGGGCTTTCTTAATGGTTGTGTCGTCTAATTCAGAATCCGATGATTCAGAATTCACTTCACTTATAGCAGGTGTTTTAATCTCTTTATTATAAGCGCGCGCCTGTAAACGTAACTCATGAGAAGTCGACGATGGATCAATATTCCTGTCTTTAAGTTCTTTAATGAGAACCTCCTTCGAAGCCCCATTGATATTTGGTATTGGTATTGGTGAAGACATGATTACGTTCTTTGATGTTCAGATAGGAAGAAAGAAGTAAAAGAAGAGAAAAATAAATATTTAATTTTTTTTTTGTTTATAAAACAAAAGAAACTCTTCATTGACGGCTGTAGTATCATTAGACGTAATATTAGCTCAACTTCTATTGTACAATTGTGAAAAAAAACAAAAAAAAATTGTTAAAAAAAATATGCTCCACCCTAATGAGAATTGCGAAAAATGGACCACCCTATTATATTGTGAAACGTTATTAAACGTCGGCCTAATGTAATTGTCAATCAAAGATATCATTTAATTTGGGCGAAAAAAAAAAAATGACGTAGGTATGTATATAAATAATATTGAGTGTTTGTTGACTTACGAGTAATTAAAACGCATATCGATTGTAATGTGGACTTACAATTTGTATTGTAGAACGCCGACATAAATGTTTTTAATATTATGTATATTAGCGTAAAAATCTAATAATATTATAAAACGCAAATATGCCTTGATCAAACAAGTGAATGACATCGTAAAATAATCGTAAATAATTATGAATTAGACAGTTTGACATAACCTCCCATATAATCATCTTGTTTACCAATTAGTGTTGACATAAAATTTGACAGCTACAAAAGCATAGATAAATCATAGATTTCATGAAAGATGAAAGTTTACGCAAGATTTTACCATAGAATAACGCAAATTATGAATTATCGTTACAAGAATACTGAGTGTATTTGAGGTTATGAAACAATATTCAAATCACTAGACATAAGTGATACAATATTATGTCAATTAATCATGAAACATTTCACCAAAATCAGCACAACATGCAATCACCACGAGCCAAAACACGTTGAGGCGCCAATTGTTACCGGCCATATTTTATATTAAATGCCATCCAGAACTTTGCAGATTTTCTGCGCGCCAATACTCGGTCCTCGAGTAATGTTCGGGATGGGCAGAGCATGAAACTGTCGCCAAGGCATGGGCACACAAAGGATTACAGGTTCTACTGATTGTAGTGAAATGAAAGCTGTAGTTTTGTTTTTGCACATTATAAAACATGGAGAATATATTTAAGTTAACATGTTACATATTATGACTCGGCACTTACCCCCAGGGATCAATAATTGGTTTTTTAATTCTATCTAAAACTGATTAACCACTTAATTACGGGAAGTGAGCGGGGAGCTTCTATACGGCCGGCGGTGGTCTGTCCCCGACAGATCGAGCTGGCACCATCAGGGCTTTGGTCCAGGAGACGGGTCCAGCGTCTCCGACAAGGTGGCTGATAAGCGGTTCTGGAGCGTATCGGGTCTATCGTTTATGTAACATTAATGGAGCGAATCCATCCATTGAGCTGATCGGCAGATTACTTGAGCGGGTGCCGTCCGGGCTTGTGATTTTATTATCCGTTTCTTATTAAGAAAAATACGGCTTGTATCGCGCCACTTGAGGTGAATGCTTCATTTCCCGGAGTCCGCGGAATAACGATTTGCAAGGGATCGCGTATATAAACTTCAGTAGAACATTATTTGTGATCTTCACGAACACACACACGGTCATCCATTATACGGACGTTTATTTAATAGAACCTGCACCGACTTGGTTTTTGTAAAAAAGAACCGAATAACCCGCATCAGGAATACTGATGTACACTTTTTTAATACGATCGCCCATCCAGGGTAAAAATGAATTATAATCTAATTGACTGTGCGATCATTACACGGCCGCCCCGCTCGTGTAACAATTCCAGAGTGCTCTGCGAAAGGAAACGGAAACAAACAATAGACTGCCCGGCGGTCTATTTGTTGCCAGACCGTGCCCTCTATAATTTTAATCAAAATTAATGCTATGAATGGTACTTGTTCTGAAGAGGTGTTTTAAATAATTACTTTTAAATAAGACTTAACACCGCTTCATAACAATAGATTTAGCCAGTTTGATTTTATATGTTTTCAAAGTACAGTTGAATTGAATCTCGTAAATGGCATAATCTTTTATTATGATATGCTGGTTAATGTTTTTTGGTGTTCTTTGAAGTTCTTTGGTCCATAATAAAGAATGGCAGTTGCACCTAAGAACGAGATAGCTAGGTTCCGCGAATCGCTTTGTTATCGGAATATTCCTTATCAGAGGTAGACACAACAGGATAGGGAACGTTAAAAAATATATCTGAAATTTATTATATATATTTTTTATCTAATACAAAGTACAAATTAATGCATTAATTATATCATTAAAGTCTGTGATTGTTCTTTGATTCGTTTACGAATAACATTCTCACACATGTAGCACACACCAACGACCATCTCACTCAACGTGGTAATACAATGTCAGTCTAATATCAAACCTGATCAACATGGTACCTACTCATATTTGTAATAGTTAAATTTAGATTTTTTAAAGTCATTATTATCAGCCTTCAGGGACAAATTAAATATATCTAATAAATATACCATAATTACAAGGCGACTTAAGACTCTAATAACGGGGGTTGACTCGACGCTCACATTTTAGTTATTTCTGTTGAACGTGTTACTAAAATCTCAAATGTTTGTAGAGGTATTACTACGGATTAATATTATTTCATATTTATTTTTATCAGTTTTACATTACTTTAAACCAAATAAAGTATATATATACACTCATCGTTTCGACAAGGCGTTCCAGGCATCCTTGTCCTGCGCTACTTCAGCGATCTCCGTCCATAGCAGGACCAGCCTCTCCTCGCGCAGATTGAGGAGTTGCTTTAGAAATATGAAGTTCTACGAGGTATAATTCACTAATAAGCTATATATATATTTAACATCTAAAGTCAGTCGCTATTTTTCAACAAGTTTGGCGGCAGCTCGCGTGTGAAATATGGCTCGTATGTCGGACTCGAAGAAAGTAAACGGCATTATTTACACAAGACCACAGAATTAATTATTTTTTATGCTAATATGATTGCGAAAGTTACGTAATTTGTGATTTTTAAATGCGAATTCATTGTTTCATAAACTCTACCATCTTCCTTTTCATTCTGTATTTTAATTTCATTTCCCGTTAGGTTTTAATAAAAAATGCTGATATTTTGTGCCTCGGTAGATATCAATGTACGGAATTTGGTTTATGATGAATATTCTAAAAATTAAAAATATTACTTTGTAATAGCGTAATACGTAGAGAGTTTAAAAAAATACAATGATCGTAAGTTGTTATTGTGCCAATTTGGTAATTTGGTAATCCGCGGTTTAAAAACTATAATCCTACACGCGCCGTTCGTAATCAAATCCTTACTCATAAATCGAAGATTAAACAAAATGGCTGGTGCAATTTTTTTCTTTAACCCTCAGGCTTCTGACATATTCTGACAGACGGTCGTAGTATTTCCGCTTTGCAATAAAATCCAAATAAATGGAATATTTCTGAACGTATCTGAAAACTAAAAACTGCCTTTGAAAAGTGATAATATATGCTCTCAAATTTTAGTATTAGAAATAAACATATAATTTTTAAAATACTTAAATTTTGAATGCGAACATAAAAAATAAAAAAAAATTGTGTCATATATGTATATATATATTTTTTAACTAAAATTGCTAATAAAGAAAAAAACACCCATGTCATTAGACAAATGTATTACAAACACTACAGTCACCTCTCGTATTTGTTGTTTCATATAAAAATAATTTTATAAAATTCGCGAAGTTTCATATATTTTTTTCAAATTGCGGTCCGAACCTTTGGTTTCATAAAGGTGCACATTTTAATTCTTCTGTGGTTAACTTAGAAATTTGAATATAAAGCGGGGTGGTTTCTCTTTCTAACATAATTTAGATCATATTCCTCACCATAACCATGGTTGTTCCCAAAAGCGGACATTAGCCTGAGGGGCATAAGCCTAACAAGGAAAAGCTATTAAAAGGTTTTTAAACCCTATTAAAACATTTTCATGACTCTGCATCATCACTCTAGAGGTAGGGTTCTTGTCCATCTCTTTTGTGGGCGATCTCTGTGAACTTCCCGAACCAACGACGCCGTCCAATGAGATTTGTGTTGCATCTGTCATGTTTAATTGCACCACTTCCTTGCCCGGCGGCAGCAGGTCCAAAAGTCTCAAAATTGAGATTGCGGTCTTTGTCAATCCACTCATTTTTTCTGTCTCGTAAGAAGAATAAATTTAACAAAATTATATATTTTTTAAAATTTTCTTTGATATCGTAATATTATAATGATTCAAAATCTTTCATTTGAAATTCGTCCAAATTTCAATCATGAATAATTAATTAGCGTTAAGCTCAATTTAAACGGTTCCTTAAGTATTCTGATTAGAAATGTCACTAAAACAGTTAATAAGTTCCATTAACTATTACTTTTACTATCTATCCGGCTTCGCCTGAGATCCAATATTTTTGTTGTTATTAAAAGTTTGAAAAATATTGATCAAATCATAATAAACGTTAATCATAAACCTCTCGTGATAAAATAATGTCTTTGCAAGCTGGAAATAGTTGCATTGACCTACAAATTCCAGCAAGAAAAGCCATGTTAATCCATGACACCAGAGCTCACCGTTTGAGAGTTTTTGTTGTTTTAGGAAACTGTTGTGATTTAGAAACCACTTAATGTTTTTTGCAATTTAAAGTGAGGAAAAAATGTAATTTCTGAACAGCTGCCCGGAGCAACTCTATACGCAATTTCCCCAATTTTGCGGAAATGTGCGAGGCTAAACGAAGTGGACAGGTGAATATTTTTTTTACATCAACCCCACACAGGAGGTCCTCAAGAAAATATTTTCCCTCAGGGCTTATTTCATCTTTGAGGGTGCTGTGTTTAGGGTCTTTTAAGGAAGGGAAGTTCTGGGAAGGAAAAAGGTATGAGGGTGAGTAAGGAGTAGTGTTCAGGAGTGACGGACTTCTGAATCTATTCCTCCCGCTGCGGTGCAAGGCGATGGGTCAAGAGAGACCAGTTGGAGAGGTCAGAGTCTCCCCAAACCTACCTTTCCCGATCCGGCACGCCACGCAGTTGGTGGGCAGACTTAGACAATCGGGGGTACCCATGATAAATCACCAAACGTTGGGGTGACCTATGACACGGATGTTGGTTATCCAATAAATGTTTCCCGAGGTGGCGGTAGCAAAAACCGCCCTTAAAATTGGTATCTGGTCACTAAACACGTCTAAAACTGGCAATGTTTTGATTCTGAATGGTTGTCTCTCATCAGGGCAATTCAGAAGCCATCTACCACTCTCGTGAACGCAAGTAGAATTGTCATGAAATGGGATGCAATACACGGGATTGGGTATCGCGGCATTTTCCCAATGAACAGACCGGTTAAGGCGGTGTACCATCTAAATTGTGCATTACTTTCCCACAATTGGGTTGTCTTATCTTCCTTCCGTCCAGACTGGCAGACACCAAATTAATTACGGTAATGTTATAACCTTGTCGCTTTGACATAAACGACATACATTATACACATCATAACTAACCTTTGGTCGCAAACGCGAACTGGCGAGATTGGCGAAATGATTAATTATTTATTTTATTAACTCGAGACAATGACATTGGCTATCTGTAGGCCGACTTCGCACTACTGTCACGTTATATGAAGATGATTTTGGTTTGATTTGAGACATTGATTAGATATATTATAGATACTAGAAACAATGGCATGGAAGCGTGCCGGTTGTGGTCGAGCTACGACCAAACTGCACGGACTATAAAAGTGGCTATGCAATGAAAGTGCGTTTGATGTGTAGGCAGAAACGAAGGCGTGGTGCCGCTGTGCGCAGATGCGATCTGTGAACGATTTTGGTAACACCGAACAATTTAGAATAGTTAAAATACCTCCAACTTCTGATATTTCCCATACATTCTGATGGCAGCATGCTAGCGCCTCCCATCGGCGAGATTTGTGCTGGATGGTTTTCTTTAATACATTTTAATACGAGATATTTTCTTTATTTTATGTTAGTAGATTGTAGAAATATATATTTTTAAATAAATGTTCGGTAATCTATATAGGACCTTACTGCTTTTTTGCTCATACATAAAATATGAATGTTGCTATAAGGTTTGTATTAACAATCATAAGCCCACCACCGCCGCCAACTATTTGTACTACGTGGATTCAGTTATTTGCCGCCATTGTCATGAAGGAAAGCAACATGCTACATTAGCGCCTCTAGCGGACAGATTTTCCAACCAATACAAGTAAATACTGCCAATGTTTTACCGGAGTTGGGCAAATTATTAACATGTATTGATAACTAGGGTATTTGGAGACACTCTTGTGCACGCGATTTCTTATTACTATTGGTTCTTAACCCATCTCCCTTCTTTCTATTATCAATGAGATACTTCTCTATAGTGTTAAGCTCGTTGATCCGGAGGGAGTGTGTTCAAATCAAATCCTAAAGAAAAAGTTTAAAAAATTTGAGATAAAATTAGAATTTACATAAAACGTTTGCAACTTGTTGATAAGCGTAGTGATATGAGAAATTTTCGGTTTTAAAAGGTTTCGTCATCCATTCTATTATTTTAAGATAATTAATAAATTTGTTAAATTCCTATCTCGGTATCTCTGAATTATTTAAATATTTTCTTTAAATTTTACCATACTTCCTCCACAACTGGCAACATATATTGAAAATTGACTAATTAATCGGTTCAACTGAGGGAAGTCTGAAATATCACTAAATAGAATACACGTGATCGAGACTTCAGGTATTTCATTTAAATGTTTTGCCTTATGTTTTTTCATTGGCCCGTCGGTATGATATACTAACGCAAGCGTATTTATTTCCATAATATGTAATACGCGAGCAACATTTTTTCGTGCAATTTTTGTCTGTGAACGGAAAAGAAGCAGTTTTCTAGGTTATACAATAAATAAAGGTAGAATCACAGACCAAACAAAGGATTGAACCGCAGATAGGATATCTTGTGCAATCATAAGGTTTGAAATATGTAACATAATGGTAAATGAATCCTGAAATTATGTTCAAAATTGAAGTTTCACCGGGATTCTCTTTTCTAAATAATAAGTTTGAAACACACTGTACGCAAGCAAAGCTTATGTATGAGTACCTTGTTCGTGTCAACTCCGTCTGCGTTACCTACGTTACTTCATTTAATTTAACCAATGATTCCTGACGTTATTTTTGAATAAAAAATATAATGACATTTTGGTCTCCAATGACTTTTTTTCAACCAAAATCATAAATCAGTATGTATTGGACAGTTATGATCGGGGTGGGGGGTTAGGCGATAAGTCGGCCGAGTGACCAGTGATGCGATGAATTTTAAAAATCATAAATCAGTAGGTATTGGACTGTTATGATCGGGGTGGGGGGTTAGGCGATAAGTCGGCCGAGTGACCAGTGATGCGATGAATTTTAAAAATCATAAATCAGTAGGTATTGGACAGTTATGATCGGGGTGGGGGGTTAGGCGATAAGTCGGCCGAGTGACCAGTGATGCGATGAATTTTAAAAATCATAAATCAGTATGTATTGGACAGTTATGATCGGGGTGGGGGGTTAGGCGATAAGTCGGCCGAGTGACCAGTGATGCGATGAATTTTAAAAATCATAAATCAGTAGGTATTGGACTGTTATGATCGGGGTGGGGGGTTAGGCGATAAGTCGGCCGAGTGACCAGTGATGCGATGAATTTTAAAAATCATAAATCAGTAGGTATTGGACAGTTATGATCGGGGTGGGGGGTTAGGCGATAAGTCGGCCGAGTGACCAGTGATGCGATGAATTTTAAAAATCATAAATCAGTAGGTATTGGACTGTTATGATCGGGGTGGGGGGTTAGGCGATAAGTCGGCCGAGTGACCAGTGATGCGATGAATTTTAAAAATCATAAATCAGTAGGTATTGGACAGTTATGATCGGGGTGGGGGGTTAGGCGATAAGTCGGCCGAGTGACCAGTGATGCGATGAATTTTAAAAATCATAAATCAGTAGGTATTGGACAGTTATGATCGGGGTGGGGGGTTAGGCGATAAGTCGGCCGAGTGACCAGTGATGCGATGAATTTTAAAAATCATAAATCAGTAGGTATTGGACTGTTATGATCGGGGTGGGGGGTTAGGCGATAAGTCGGCCGAGTGACCAGTGATGCGATGAATTTTAAAAATCATAAATCAGTAGGTATTGGACAGTTATGATCGGGGTGGGGGGTTAGGCGATAAGTCAGCCGAGTGACCAGTGATGCGATGAATTTTAAAAATCATAAATCAGTAGGTATTGGACTGTTATGATCGGGGTGGGGGGTTAGGCGATAAGTCGGCCGAGTGACCAGTGATGCGATGAATTTTAAAAATCATAAATCAGTATGTATTGGACAGTTATGATCGGGGTGGGGGGTTAGGCGATAAGTCGGCCGAGTGACCAGTGATGCGATGAATTTTAAAAATCATAAATCAGTAGGTATTGGACTGTTATGATCGGGGTGGGGGGTTAGGCGATAAGTCGGCCGAGTGACCAGTGATGCGATGAATTTTAAAAATCATAAATCAGTAGGTATTGGACAGTTATGATCGGGGTGGGGGGTTAGGCGATAAGTCGGCCGAGTGACCAGTGATGCGATGAATTTTAAAAAATGTTTTTAAAAAATGAAAAAAAAAAAACGACAAAAATGTCACTGGAGGCCAAAATGTCAATGGAAACCAAAAAGTTAAATCAAGATATGTACGTCTCTTAACAACCTGTACAGGTTCATCAACCTATAAATAGTATAAATTGTCTGTTGGAATGTGATAGGAATGCTACCGTGTTAATACATTAACGTTACTCTTTTTTATATATTGCTTGATGAACAAAAAACGCAATTAGGTTTCACTCTCAATTAACTTGCTCACAGTGACTCACCTACTCTTACCCTACTGCTTCACAATAAAATATACATAATCTAGGTTACTTTCTTCTTCTTTCTTTGGCCGTTTGATTTTTTGTGTGTTAGTCTAATATTGTCTATTTGTTGTGGTTGACCAAATCGATGACGAACAATGCCTACCGCTAAAACTGAATACTGCGAAAATAATTTATGAACTATGTATGCAGGAACATTATATTTTTGTTACGATTTATTATTTATGGAATAAATTCTCCTTTGCAATACTCTCCCTTGTAATGTATGTATCGTTTCGTATAATTACCTTACAGTTGCTCTGTAATTTAATTCAATACTATTTTAGAAATGTGTTATGAGTCATTTTGTTAAGAGCGGGAGCCACGGTATCAGCTCAATATTTTTGTACGGCTCAAAGAGTCAACTCAATTCGAGTCGAGCTTATGAGAATACTGTTCTCACCCGACTCGCTCGATACAGCCCCCCCGCTAGCCCCCCCCCCCCCCCCCCGATCTGTCTTACAGCTCCCAGCGTACCGCGAGAAAAATAAGATACCAACAATTAATACTTGGATTACGTTAATGGTGCTATTTTTTAATATCTCCCTATAATAAAGAGTAACCGTTCAACTGAGCCGGGTTAAGGTTTACCGGGAGCCGTATGAATACGGCTCATCAAAAAGAACTAGCTCAATTGTACGGCTCGCTCATGAACGACTCATCGCTATACATTTGATGTTTTTGCTAAATTTTAATTCATTTATTTCATAGTAGAATTTATTAACATTTTATAGATTTTGATTAATATAAAATACGTTTAATATTTTGACGCCGGAACGTCTTATGTATGGTCATAATTTATAGATGTATCGTTTGTTTTTCCATCATTTTATATTGTGATAATATGAGTAAAAGATAACTGCATTATTTGTGAATGGTTAGTGTGGAACAATAAAGTCAGGAGTTTGACTTTGCGTCCGTGTAGTATAACAACCCATGTATTAGTTTGATCTCCCTCTCATACACCAGCTCGCAATTAGTAAAAACGCATTCGTAATATCCGTACTCGGTTACATATAACAATAAACTAAGTAATCAATATCAGAGTATTATTGTATGAATAATCCCAGAACCTTATTATAATAGTGGTAAAGTTTACAACCATATTATAACAGACATTATATTAATTTAAAAATAATTTTAATTTAAACAATTAGTGACAACCAAAAATAGTGCAAGAATTGCACGCCATAAGACGTCTTCATAAGATAATGTGCTTTCGTAAGGTAAAAATGAATAAATAAATAATTTAAAATTGCACAAAGTGTGTTTCACATTCCATTGTAGACGCTCAAGCGCTCAGTATTGTTTTCCTTCGCCCATTCGTTTACTTGATGGCTATTCGTCCACCATAAATGATGGGTAGTTGAGGGCACTCAAATATATAATGAAAGGCGGTTCTAGGCAAAAAGATCGTAACTCTCAAAAGAACGCAATAAAATTAAAGTAACTCTCAAATGATACTAAGTAATATGATCGTAAGCAATATGATCGCATACAAAATGATTGTAACTCTCAAATGATTGTAAGCAATATGATCATAAGTAATATGATCATAAGCAATATGATCGTATCTCTCAAATGATTCTAAGCAATATGATAGGAAGTAATATGATCGTAAGCAATATGATCGTATACAAAATGATCGTAACCAGTGTTGCCAACTCAACTACTTCAAAATATGCTGGAGTGATGGGAACAATATGCCAGAAATAAGCTAAATTTCTTTAAAAAATGCCAAAAAAAAAGCCAACATAAATTTAACTTAGCATTTATTGAGAAATATAGTGATGGGAAAAATATGCCAGAAAAATGCTAAATTACTTTAAAAAATGTCAAAAAAAAGCCAACATAAATTTAACTTAGAAATAAAATCAGTGAAATAAAATATCAATATCTTCTTCTTCTTCATCAACAGCAGCTGATGTGGAAGGCTGAGAGACGGAGTCGTAACTTTCTTTGGTCCCAATGCAGCGTAGTACTTCGTCAGGAACAGTGTAAGAATAACAGCACTTTCCTGCTCTCTTTAGGCCAAATCTCACGTACAAAATGGCATTCAGGGTTCTCACCGCCAAAAGATTTCGGAGTTTTGTTTTGACCAGACTCATTTGGCTAAATACACGATCAATGTCCGCATTTGAATGCGGCAATGTTAAAATAGACATTGCAAACTGACATAAATCACCGAAGGGGTTATTATTAGCTGCTATTCTACAGTGAAAGTCAAGGATTCCCATTTAATGTGAACTATGTTTCTCCATTGAGACACCAGTTCAATCGATATCATTTTTGTTAGTTAAAAAATTATTATTTTTTTATTTTCATGTTTCTGTAAAAATAAGCCAAATAAATATGCTATATGCTAAAAGCATAAAAGTTATGCTAAACATGGAGTAATTATGCCAAATTTAGCATATAATATGCTAACTTGGCAACACTGATCGTATCTCTCAATCTTAAGCAAAAAATACGAGCAAATGATAATTTCGATCTTTTTACAGACGATCTTTTGCATTCGATCTTTTTGTTTACGATCAAAACGTCGCACAGTGGGCTGAAAATCGCCATTCATAGACATAGAGACTTGAATTTTCAAGGGTATTTTTTTTGGCTAGAAATGGATTCTGCTGATCATTATTATGCTATAAAATTTCGCATGAAGCAATTGCCATTATATCCTTACACACAGATATACTACTATTTTTTTGACATACTTCGTATTTTGCGCCACAATACGAAGTATGTCAAAAAAATACAAAATAAATAGTAGTATATATGTGTGTATGGATATAATGACCAACCTTATGATTCCAAAGATAGCTTAATTTTTAGTGTCAGTTCCATACAAATTTTTCTTTAAAAAATGATAACTCCTTCATTTGTACACGCAATTGCAAAAAAATACCCATGAAAATTCAAGTCTCTATGTCTATGAATGGCGATTTTCAGCCCCACTGTGCGTCGGTTACTATGAAAGGCCATATCATAATATAATTTCTATCTATCGAGTTTTCGAAAGAATCGTCGCCTAGTGCAACGTTTCACGTGGAATACAAAGAAAAATAAATTTCAACACTTCACATTATTTGCGAGTACCTAACAATGACGTACGTATCGTGATTTTCCTTAAGATTATCGTGATATTTCTACAATTAGGTATCTAATATTAAAATGTATAGTTTTTACGGTAGGAATGTTGTCATTTGTGGGACTTACCTACCCCTAAGACTCGTAATTTATCATAACCGTTTATAAAAATGAGGTTA
Source organism: Hesperophylax magnus (assembly GCA_026573805.1). NCBI lineage: Eukaryota > Metazoa > Arthropoda > Insecta > Trichoptera > Limnephilidae > Hesperophylax > Hesperophylax magnus. The sequence continues at coordinate 2,075,195 of JAIUSX010000150.1, read as the reverse complement.
ATTTCTCCGCACGATCAGCCAATTGCCAAATTATGACATTGTAAAATTATATATTTTTTATTCTACACCAAACGCTTTCTAGTAGCAATAATATTCAATATATATAAACCTTGTTTTGTAGAACTCAGTTTTTCAGAAATAAGTTTTTCTTTTATATATTCTATAAAATCGTTATTCAATTATCCGCAGAGTCCATTTGTTCACTTTTCGGAATAGCTCATATGGTCTCATGGAAATCGTTGTCTCTCTTACCGTCATACGGTAGTTAGAACTAAAGATTGTTAGAAAGAGAAAACACCAACCTTTATATTCAAATCTAGAAGTTAACCACAGAGTAATTAAAATGTACACTTCTATGAAACCAAAGGTTCCGACCGCAATTTGAGACAAAATTTAGTGATATTTTTACTAATAATTTTTTTATGAAAGGACATCAAAGAAAGGTGGCAGTGATGTTCATAATAAATTTGTCCAATATTATGGTATTTTTTGTAGTTATCAGTAATTTTAGGTCAGTGTTTAGACGAAAAAACATGAGGTGAGCCATTTTTTTAAACTTTTTTATGTTTGATTTCAAAATTTTAATATTTAAAAAAGTTGTATGTTAATATCTAATAGTGAAATTTGAAAGCGTAATTCATCACATTTCAAAAACAGTTTTTTTCGGATAATAATAATAATAATATTTGGATGATTTTTATAGCGCCGTTTTTGTGCAAAATCACCTCAAGGGCGCTGTACAAGTATATTTCTACAGTGTACAAGTACATTTCTATAATGATCTATGTTATTACTAACTATATATGGAGATAATATACAGTACAATACTTACCTGGTAGGTCACTTGAGATTAACACTTAATTAACAATGTAAGTACGTATGATAAAGTGAATGCGCTAATATTGAAAACTATTATAGTTAATAGGTAAACGAAAATATTTAATAAATCACGATTAATTTAAGGTAGAAAAAAATCTTTTGACGTCTAAGTTAAATATTATTTAAATAAACACTGTGATTTTTTTTCTTACCTATTACGTGTTAAATAACTGAACCAGGTGTGTTTTTTATAATTTACGATTCTTAAATTAAATTATTTCGAAATTAACTTAAAAATGAAATTATATTTTTAATAGCTAAAAACTTTAACCCCCTCCCCCCCTTATCACAAAAGCATCGTGTAAAATCCCCATAAGGTTAAAAAAAAATCCTTTTTAAAAGTACCCGATCAAAGAGCGGGTACTCTCGACCCGATCACTTCGCCAGTGGGTCATGAAAAATGACCCGATCAATTGCCCTGAAGGGGCTCCCTGTATCCCCTGAAGATGCCCTGAAGACTACCATCGCCGCACCGGTCCACAGTGGTCACAAATTCCGATCTAGCTAGACGAAAATATTTTTTCGTGGCATTTGATGCAAAAGGGTCACAATGTAATAAAAAAAATACTTTAAAAAATATACATTTTTTTTTTAAAGAAAGACAAACATTCCCGGGTTACGAATTTGCCATTGTTATAGAATTTTTAAAACAAAATTAATTACGTTCAGAAATGTCCCATTTATTTGGAATTTATTGAGAAGCAGAAATACACACAGTCTACACGTAATTCTATAGTAGAATTTGTTTATAAATAGAATTTTAATATTTTTGAATATTTATAAAAAAATATACTTTAAATATGACGTCTTTACGTCTACATAAAAAATGAATATACGTAAAAAAAATAATAATAACTGGACGTAGTCGAAAATTTTAATTTCAATGTTGGCGTAACAAGGTCAAATGTGACTGCATGTATCGTTTTTTTTATTTTAATTTTTTACTTTCCAGGATTTTAGTTTGGTTTGAATAGTTTTCGGTTGGTATTATTTGTACGGCACCCCCCTGGTGAGTAGTGTGGGTACTGACATTCAAATTCACACTCGTTCGCCCATTCACCCGTGTCAATATTCATTTATTACTCGTGTCAATATCGTTTTATCATTCATTATTCACTATTGACACGAGCAATTTAAGGGCGCACCTGATTGATGTTAAATACTTCGCACCTTAAAGGTGTAAATCAACTTTTTTGTTTAATAAATTAGTACAACTGATTTTGTTTAGGATAACAGATTTTGTACAACTTTTTTAGCGCTCGGCAAAAATTGTCACACGCTAAAAGCACATATTATGCTTGTGTCTCTTTACAAAAAATGCTCTTATTATATACTCAATACTAATACTTAGAATGAAATGTTAAAATAGATGCATTACAGTAAAAAAAGGTTGGTTTTTACTGGTTGTTTTTTTATGTTTCATTCTTATCATATTGTTTATTGGAATTTCGTGTAGGACATTTCACATGCGCGAATGTTATTCTGACATAAATCTACAAAGATAAAAGAATCTAGCCTTTGACTTTTACTTTACATCTGGGCTCAATTTTTCGCTCAATTATGAAATTAACCTCATTTTCGAAATGATTTTACTTTCGTTTCTCAAGCAAATCCTATAAATAACAGCTTTCTAACTTTCATGAAAATATTTTTAACTAGGTTACATTTAAAGAGTGATACAATTAATAAGTGATACAATTAATAAGTAATATAATTGATAAATCATACAATTTATAAGTTATATAATTAACAATTAGTACAATAATTGTATTCATTAGTAAGTAATACAATTATTAAGTAACATAATTAATAAGTAATTCAATGATTAAATAATACAATTAATTAGTAATATAATTAATAAGTAATATAATTGACAATTAATAAGTAATATAATTGACAATTAAAAAGTAATATAATTAATAAGTAATATAATTGACAATTAATAAGTAATATAATTAATAAGTAATATAATTGACAATTAATAAGTAATATAATTAATAAGTAATATAATTAATAAGTAATATAATTAATAAGTAAAATAATTAATAAGTAATACAATTAATAAGTAATACAATTAATAAGTAATATAAGTGAAATAATTGATAAGTAATACAATTAATAAGTAATATAAAAAAGGAGGCTAAAGAAGAAGGTAGCGCAAGACGGCATAATATTATTATTATTATTCATTCTAGTAAGTAATATAATTAATAAGTGAAATGAAGATGTTGTCCACGATGGATAGCTTATCAAATAATATGACATAATACATATTTCCATAGTGATGCAAAGCAAACCCGTTTCTGGATATTCGACATTAGAGATTGGAGTATGGTCAAGATCGCCGGTTTTGCCAACTTTTTTCTTGTTAAGCAAAAAAAACGTGTTCAACAATTTACAACGTAAAATTACTTGCTTCACAATTGTTTTTTTGTAGTATGTGATGATTTAAAAAAATAAATATCTCTGTTCCAGTTTTACAAGAGACTGGACCGGTTTCATAATGAAAATACTGTTTCAGTATTTTATTAAGTTATTATCATTAGGTTATTATGATGCAAATGTGAATGGTAGCAGACGTCGGGAACATGGACATGGCACGACCAAGTGAATCAGATACTTGAGTCGGGTCATGTCAAGAGTCAGAATAATAGAAGAGTATGTAATAGACGATGTATGAATGTGAATGAGGCAACGAGTGTGTGCCAAGACCGAGTTGTTTGGCAGTTCGTCCTCTCTGCCTACCCCTCGGGGAAACGGCGTGATGGTTAGTTAGTTACTTTAAGGTTATTCATGAGAATCGATCTTACCTTAATATGAATATGAATAAATAGTTTTGTCCGTTTAAAAACTCAATTTTTTCAAGGTGATTTTGCACAAAAACGGCGCTATACAAATCATCCAATTTTATTTATTTATCCGACTTTATGTCCGGGTTAAATCTTCCCCATAGAAAAAACTAAACCCTTCCACACACTTTTCCACAAATGATCATCTAGTCAATCAACATTATGCAAGTGCATTATATAAGCAAAATAAATACAAAATATTACAAGAACAACACGTCAACTCACCAGAAATCAAATGGGAAAATAATTCACGGACTCCAGATATTTTCATATCAGAGGGTTCGGCTCGGTAGAACTCCTAACAGGGCCTATAAATCCTACTGATCCCTCAACATAAATATATAAATAATCTTTCGTAATTCTACATGTATTTAAAATGACTAATTTAATTATTATTATTATTGGATTGAATCACTGATACAATATTGTATTCGAATGCCTTTCTTGAAATAATAGAGTTTATGTACGGACTAAACTATTTATTCATATTGCGTATGTACGGGCTCAAACGAATAATTCATCTTGATATTTCAAAGCATAACTTGCAAACCGTATATAAGTGAAATTATAAAATTAGCGTCATCTACGAAAGATCAGATTATTAATTCTTTTAAGTTTACCCTTAAATAGGGAATGTGAGACATGGATTAAGGGTGAAGTGGTTAGAGTGTGGTGTGCATGGGTTTATGATCGAAATGTATTGCAATGTATTTATCCGTAGAGTTATTTGTGTTTTTAAGGTAAACTGCTATCTTTGTAATAAAAGCTGTTGCATCCCTTTCATTCAACACATTATTTCTTTTTTCTGATCCCAATCTTGCGTATAATTTTGAGATTTGCACATTTAAATCAAATGTATATATTAACTCGTATTCCCTCTCCGAATAACATAAAAAAATTACGTTCTAAATAAATTACCCTATTTGTGCGAAAGCCATATACATTGAAAAAAATCGCTTTTTTTTTCTTACAGATTTAAATCAAAAAAGTTTTTAAGTTCTGCAAGGATAAGTAATATGCATTTAGGTTACATTAGGTTACTTTCAAATTTTGTTCCACCAAACTAGCATCAGACATGATTTCCACTTTTATATTATAACTTTCGGTTTGTTTACTCAAATAATCGGGTGAGCACTGTCATCTTAAAATTAATAATTCTACGTAAATAAATTTAGCTTATGCCCACGGAACAAATGTCCCAAGTCCGTGTTTCCAAAATCCACTTATACTTAAAAACGTTTTTTATTATGTTAACACGCAACTAAGATTTATTCGCTCTCGAACAAAACTATTGATTCCACGCACAACAGTTTTTCGCCCATTTCAAAATGGCTGGTAATCTTTTACTAAGACCTTTTTTATTTGATTTTATGAATTCTTTCGTAATCCTCTAACTAGCTAGCTGCTAGGGCTTATTACAATACCCTTTCATGTTTCTAACTAACTAGTACTGCGGCGTATTTGGCCTTATTACTTACTATTACCATCTGACGGTTGTATTTACTTGACTGATTTTACGTTACGATATATGTTTTATGATTTATGATAATAAGAAATATTAGAATCGTCGCAATGCCGCGGGATTTGCTGGATTGAAAACATGCTAAATTTACACCAAAAACACGCTGTGATGACAGTCCCACGTACTGGTATGGAAGCAGCTACATAACAGCGTTTTCCGCTGCTGGGTTGTAGTGCACAAATGTATACCGCAATCCCGCGTGATTTCAAAAAGGTGCGGGATTTGCAAAATAAGGTTTATAGTTATAAAACAAAGATAAGAGTGTTACGATGCCGATATAAATCAATATTATTATTATGATGTTTAATGTTTATAAGATTCCGTCGTTTTTCCAGTTGTGTACGTTTTGCAACTTGTGACGCTACTCGTACGATATTTGCTATATATCCAACAAGGGCAATAGCAGATTGTTTCACCAATAATAAATAATATAACCAATCAATGTACAGAAACTATATTCAAAAAATATTTTATTTAAACTGAAAAAAAACATATCCGAATACTCCACTGCCCAACATAAATACACAACCAGGGCAAAAAGCGAAAATATGCTGATTACTCCCAGTTTGAACACATCCTTTGGACAGAGAAATAATAAATTCCATGCTATAAAATTGTTCAATGCTCTACCAAATGAAACCAAAAAAATAAACGAAATGAGTATATTTAAAACAAAAGTCAAAACATGGCTTAGAGATCAAAGTAATAATCAACTTACAAACATTATGAAGACAATGTAAAGACAATTCAAAACTAAATACAAAAATTTAAGAAAAACTACAGGCCGCCTCAGAACAGGAAACCCTAGTGAGGAGGACTGAAAAAAATACAAAAAATATACTTATATTATACTTTAAACCTACATAATGTACATATTTTGCTATTGATATTAATAATAATAATGTTATCGGCTTGGGAGTTATTAGATCGATAGTTAAATTTAACACTACCTAACCTGTCAATAACAATAACAGCACTGACATATTTTACTTTATTGTACATTCCTGTCACCTAACTCAGGTTACTTCTAGTGAAGTAGGTAATCTAAAGAATGCAATTAAATGATGTAGAAAATTAACTATGGTAGTTATATTGTAGATTTTTTGTTTAATTATTGGATAACCAACACGTCTGCTATAAGTCACCCCAAGTGCTTCGCTACGTTTGGTGATTTAGTAAGGGTGTCCGGGTTCATCGGGTGAGGTGTTTTCAGGATGCGCCTGCCCACCAGTTGCATTGCTTGCCAGATCGGGAGAGGCTTTGACCTCTCCAACTGGCGTCTCGACCCATCGCCTTGCGCCGCAGTGGAAGGGACACATTCATACGTCCGTCAGTCCTGGACGCACTGAACCCAAGATTTCTACCCAACTCTTTTACCTTCCCAGAACTTTCCTTAAAAATAGCCCCTCCACACAGCATCCCCAAAGATGACAAATGCCCTGAGGGAAATTATTTTCCTTAGGGCCTCCTGTGTGGGGTTAATGTAAAAAAAAATGAAACTGTTAAAATCATATTTCAATAAACGCCTATTTGTCGGCACCGAAACTGGGTATTTCTAATAACCTATTCGACTATTTTTTGCAGTCCATTTTTTTAATATCACTGAGGGCTCTTTGAAAATACGGAGATAACTTGAAACTCTAGTTAAATTTTCCTTAATGCTACCTACTAACTGCTTTGCGAATAATCGAGGTAATTCGTATTTCTTGTTTCTCTTCAGTCGTCGAATAAAGATGACAACTAGAAGTGTCTTCCATACAAATTTAAATGGAAACCAATGTGGCCAGTGACTTAGCACCTTTTGGTTTTAGACCATTTAGCACGCGGTCTGTTTCTCTTACACTCGTCTGACATTGTATACCGCCATTTGGATCACGAAACATGACCGAAACTTTTATCTTTTTTACTTGTACCATCATGTAGAAACACCCCCCGAAGTTAGCGCACTTTACCCCCGGACACCCTGTGTCTCTTTAGTGGTGTTTATAGATCAAAAATAATGTGAAAAATAAAAATATTTCATTTATGCTCACCATTTCTTATAAAATAATATAATACTTATTTATTGTATTTTTGACAATGAAATTGTATCTATATATGTTTTTACGTGTCGACTTTACTGACTTTGTTGCATTCTATACTTTGTTTGTAACATCAAATACCCTATCCCGCTAAAAAGTTTTCCTGTAACTTCTCTTTCTGTTACATAATACATACATCGTCTATGATATGAGAAAGAGAGCCTTAGACCACGTGACTTTGAATGTACCTAAATATAAATAAATGGTTTCACACTGAACTTGTAAAGAATTAATATTCCTAATGTAAATAAATACACTATTGCGTATCGCTTCCATGACGTCAAGGTCTTTATTTTCATTCGTATTCATTTATAAAACATGAATAATAAAATAACAAAGCGTTTTTTGCATAAAGGTCAGTTATTTTAGGTCATCGACCCAATTCTTGGTGAAATTATTGTTTACATCAGGTTAATAAAAAACGTAACAAACAATTGACGCAAATCAACAAATCAACGACATTTGCGATTGCGGAAATTTTAAAGGGATTGATTTGTGTTGCAAGACAAAGTAAAATATTATAACGTCAGCACATATTATTAAGGGGTCAATAGACATTTCGTTATAATTGTCTCCATTTTATTTTTTGTTCTATTTCGAAAATGGTTTTTTTTGACGTTTGTTCACTTAGTAATTATTATCTAATTATCTAATATCTATTATTATTTCACTTCTAAACATTTTACATATTATACGACCTGATGTCGAAGGACCACCTAAAAATGATAGATCCGTTGTAACGCTCCCTCCAAAAAAATGATAGATCCGTTGTAACGCTCCCTACAAAAAAATTATAGATCCGTTGTAACGCTCCCCACAAAAAAATGATAGATCCGTTGTAACGCTCCCTCCAAAAAAATGATAGATCCGTTGTAACGCTCCCTCCAAAAAAATTATAGATCCGTTGTAACGCTCCCTACAAAAAAATGATAGATCCGTTGTAACGCTCCCTACAAAAAAATGATAGATCCGTTGTAACGCTCCCTACAAAAAAATGATAGATCCGTTGTAACGCTCCCTCGAGTTTAATTTCTATTAAACCTTGAGTTTAATTACAGCTAAATAACCGTTCTGCACAGTACACAAAGTCTTACGAGGGTTTTCGTAAATAAATAAAGCATGACTTTTTAAACTCGGAATTATGACATTTGATATGAAGTTTTGCAACGCGCTTTTTCACAGATAAATTAAACACATTAGTGACGAAATGACGAACTAGAATAATATTAATATACGTTATTTCCTTGGCAAAGGAATAAAATATTTTAGTGTGCTAGGAGTATTTTTTATGTTTTAAAATATCATAAAACCGTCCCAATTGCGATGAGCTATTTGGAAATTCACGGTGGATTTATTGGCACACTAGGGGTTAATCCTCTCCATTGTCCAAATTTCGCGCAGTGCCAATTTGCCAATTGTAGCCAATAGCTTTACAGTGCCTCCAATCTAGCACACAATGCCTCTCTTGTGAACTTATCAACGGAAGGCCAGTGCACTGTCGTGGGTGGATTGAAAGAAACAGTAGAGACATTCATTGCACTCTACTCGACTCGATTGTGATCCTTTAGGATGATGGCGATGATCATTGAAAACTTTCAGTAGAGGAGGAGTAACCGTGCATCTTATTATTAGCGAATCTTATATTATTAAATTCATAAATTAAGTTGCTAAGCGCTCATGAGGTGATTTTCCCACGAAAACGGCTCTATACAAATAATCCAATCATTATTATTATTAAATGTAGTTAGTAAATAACGCTTTATAAAAATAATAATGTTATAGCGCCATTTTTTTGAAAAATCACCTCAAGGGCCCATACACATAAAAAAACATTAACCCGTAAAAATACCAGGTTTATTTTTACCATAATTCATCTATTTTTAATGTCTTTAGAAGTTAAAAAACAAAACAAAAAATGGTTTGATTGAGTGTTTTTTCTACCCAGGAACTGTGGTCGAAAACTCTACCAGCCTCACCAAATACCGGTCGAGTAGGACCGACATTTATTTATCATATTAACTGTTGTAATGTCATCCGAATGTCATACGTGATTGCCACATGTGATAGAATGAGTCTATCTGCCAAGTTTCAGGTCGATGGAATGCCGGGAGGTGGATTAAATTCCGTTTCTAAGATTTGCATTCATTCTTTACTGAAAACAAAAGTGAAATTCAAATGCATTTAAAAAGAGTCATTTTTACTATTAGGTATACGCGATACACATTCACATAACAGCAAGACCATTCGCCAAATTACAAAATTGGCATCAATCGGGCTACAAAGACGTGGCCTATTAGTTTCAAGCGTTGAATGAAGATGTTTATCGACTCACAAAGGGCCAACACCATATTATTCTCGCCTAGCAGCGCGGTGGTGCGGTGTGCTCTGCTCTGCATTGATACTGAACTGATTTGATATCACTGGAGGACTAATCCATTGTAGTATCATGGCCAATAGGACAGCGGAATAAAAGGTCAATTGTCGGATTTCATTGACCTATCCCGGACATGTCTGGCTTTGGGACTGTTCAAAAAAGTTCACCATTTGTCTCCCGTTGAAGCTTTTTTTTAAGATGCACTGAACTTTATAAATTAATAGCTGAAGTCCCGGCTTTAAGCAGAGTTTTCGTAATCAGATGTTCCTCTTATTTTGAACGTCTAGTGTGCAAAATTTTAGCAATCTTAGCCCGCTACAGAAACTTTTCTTTAATATAAATAGATGTCAAAATACCCACAGCCTCAGGGCCGAGGCCTCTGAGCCAAACGGCGCTTGCCGGGAGTCATTTTGCGCCCCTTTTCAAAACCAGTAGACGCCAACGTAGGTGATTACTGAAGTCAATAATATTCGGATGATTTGTATTTTTGTGTACAGCCATTTTTCTGACAAAAATCTCAAGGGCGGTGTGTTAGGACTGTTAGGTGTTAGGTATTATCAGCGCCTACATTGAAATTTCATGTTTTTTTAACAAAATTTACCATATTAAATAGAACGTACTGAGGACAGATTTTTTTTTGAAAAATACCAAATAGTACCAAAGATATAAGTCGTCGAAATGTAGATTTTTTCGACCGGACGAAAACCTTGCGACGCACGTCACGGGACATGCGCGGCGGTTGCGAGTCGAATTCTGAATTAGTACTGCGAGTGACTTCACAGGTATACATTTTACCAATGTTCAATTTGAAAGCTCATCACTTTTGGAGATATCGAAAAAATAATTTTACCGTCGTTAATAACATTTTAAATATAATACATTTTATCAACAAAAAAAGAGATGCCTTCTTTCAAATATGTAACCCGGGAGTGTTTCTTTCTTTTAAAAAATTTAATATATAATTAATTTATAATATATTATTGAATGCAAATACATGTTTATTCATTGGTGTTCATTCGCACACTTAACACCTTATCTTTGTTTTATACGTCAACAATACAATATGGCATTACAGGATGGGGTGGAACTTATAAAACACACACACAACAGCTTTAGATAGCACAAAAAATAATATTAAAACAATTCTATCGTAAGAACTTCTGTTTTAAGAATTTAAAGTCCCAAATCATAATGCATTATTCTTCTGCCATGCAACATTACAAATTTACATACATGGATACATAGATATATATATATACCAAACAAAACTGCACCATTTAAACATAATAGAAAACTTAGACAAACATCAACTCTCCCAACTCCAAAATGTTAAAAAAACAATGGGCAATTGAACTATATACATATACCTATCTTGGAGTAAAGTTTTTTTCAACACATTTCCAGAAAGTATCAGAAATATAAACAAAAATAAAGATTTTCAATTTTATCTTTAAACACACACACTGAAAATATAAACTGAATACTTACATACAAACATACAGGGTGTTAAGACTTACTTTAATCAGTGATTCCAGACATTATTTGGAGTAAAAAATGCAAACGAAATTTTGTTCTCCGGTGACTTTTTTTTTTTTAATTTTGGAATTTTTTTTTCAAAAACTATTTTTAAAAAATTCTTCCACGAATCGATACTGATCAATTCCTACCGATTTTCTAGAAATAACGAACATAACAACACATCCCCCCATACACATAAGCCTATCTTTACTATGGTGGTACATCTTATACATAACATTACGTGAAATGATTACTGTGTACATTGAAACATATTTCTGTAAATTATGTAATATTATATTTGTTTAGTAAACATATAAAAAATGTAAGTATTTAAATATGTATATCTTAAAGTGCGCTTCAAGTGAAATGACACCAAACTGCGCTATACAAATGTTATTATTATTATTTTGGTTGACGTTGAAAACATTGGTTATAAATATTATTCTCTATGTGTTTTAGCTTACTTTATGACGTATTAAATACACATGTCACTATCAATCGACAAATTATCGGCACATAATATTTTTAAAACCTGCAATAATTTCATTGACAAAATCCGCCAACAGTATAGGTATAGATATTTTTTATGAGGGCAGTACTGAAATTGAATTTGCGCAAACAAATAAACATTGTAATGAGATAACATAAAAATTCTTGGAAAAGGATAAGAATATTTAATATTGTGTGCCAGACGTTTTTTTTGATCTATTTCTGTATTTTATTGCTGAAGGAATCTATCTGAATATCGAATTTCTCACCAATTCTGTTATTCTGTAAATAAATAATGATGAAATCCACCATTATTTCTTCTAGGAATTGCTTTTTGACGGTTTATTATTGTTTTTTTGGGAGCGAAGAGAAGAATTTAAGGAGAATTTAATATGCTGCAAAAGTTAATGGGAGAATGATTCTTTATTCAGGGTCAAAGGCGAAGGTAAGTTGGGGACGCCAAGTGAACACACACGATCAAGTGAATCATGTGCTTGTCGTGTCAAGAGTCAGAATAACAGAAGAAAAAGCACGCCGCGACGGTCACGGACAAAAATTACTAATATTGAATATTGCTAATTTATTAAGAATCTCATCAAATTATTCGTAATCCGGTTAAAAAGACATTGCAGGCTCTTAACTGCATTGATAGGTTTTCTTATAAACTTTTAGTAAAATACGAATGTGTTATCAATATGTCGGAACACGTGTTAATAAAAATCCTAATATCTCACGGTTATACATTATCAAGGCAAATGCAGGTGAACACGTGTTCCGATATATTAAGAATTGTTGTTAAAGCCAGTGACAGAGCACCCTATAAGCGCCCTATATTTTGGTGGCTTGGCCATTTCAGCATTTCGCTCGCCATACATTCCCATCGGTAGTGTATGGCGAGCGATGTGCTGAAATAGGCCAAACCATGATGCCTACCTAAAAGTTTATCAGGAAACATGGTATCGCCCTGGTGATAGACCATCTCTCAAAATCTAAAGTTGCTTTAAATGTCTTAACCGATATTTTGCACTAAACATATATTGTTTCTATTCGTAAACCATTTCGAGCGATGTATCGAATGGTATATATATATATAAGATGAAGCAGGGCGATACTGAAAGTATCTTTGAAACACAATCGAGTTGATAGTTATTTTTACAATAACGAATTTAGTTATTTCGTAATGATGCGGTATCCGACGTACTCTAAATAGTAAATAGCATTAATTAATTAATTAATAATGGCGGTACTGAAATCACCTTTCCTTCAATGGATTGTTCGGAATCTCGTGATTCGTTTTACATTAATTTAATGAAAATTGATTAATTAAATGAAACAGAGTGTCGTCGTGTGTAAGGCGTTTACATCGCTCTACAAGATTTGAAAGATTAATAATAATGAATAATCACGATGCTTTTTTTTTACATTTCGTTTCATCGGATTGTTCGATATCTCGCGAAGAACGATCAATTTATTTTATTTTATTATTTGCATGTAATCACTACCCGGCGTAGTCCGATTGATTGTCAGCATTTTTTTTTATTAATCTTTTTCCCTGCTGTGAAATTTTTAATTGATAGAAATAATATTTCAAAGCTCCGTAGCTCAGGAATGAAATCAATTTATGGGCTGAAAATAGTTGCGTTGAGCTAGAAGTTCCAGTCGGAATATCTGTACAAATTTCACGAGAGTGCACACGGAGAAAAATAAGTACCGCTGATTTATTAAATCCAGTTGAAAACGGGATTCCAGGCCGTTTCTTAAAAAACTTTTAGTACATTCATAATACATTCATCATTCGGAAAACGTGTTCATGTACCCGCGTTTGTTTTGATAATATACAATGACGAAATGCAAAAATATTTGAATTAATGAACACAAGTTCCGACATCGTGATATAACATTCGTATTTTACTGAAAGTTAATTAGGAAACCTATCAATTCATTCGTTACAGGCCTGAAATCACGTTTTTTACCGGATTACGAATAATTTGAAGAGATTCTTAATAAATTATTAATATTTTATATCAGTAAGTTTTTTTCCGTGCGCCGTTATGATCGGTCAATAGATATTTCTGGGAAATTTTGAAAGGAATCGTGCATTAGATTTTTTACTTCTTCATACTAATAATACCACCCAATTTTTAAAAATCAGTTCCCTTTTTTAGTATTGGTGATACTTGTCAACTTATTAATTTGCTACATACTAGGTATGTTCAGAAAGTAAGTGTACTAAATTATTATGTTTTTTATAAAAATTGTATTTGAAAAAAAAATTACAGGATATTGTTTATACACTTGTTTACCATTTTAATTGGATTTAAAAACTATTTAACCTTTTTAATACCTGCTTTGAAAGAGCACATTCGCACTGACTTAATATTTTATTTATTTATTCCTTTAGATTTACACACAGTAGGTACAATATGATACAAGTTATAATTAAAATATTTTTAGTGATTATAGATTATTGTACCTTATCAGGTCGAAATTATTAGTTCCTAACTAGGCAAATTGCCCGTTCCAAGGAACCAAAAATATGTGAAAGTAAGTGTGTGATTTGTCTATGTCTATAATATATCTCATTAATGTTTTAATTTGTGATGTTTAATCGTTACAATCTTATGATAGAGTCGAACTTGAGCTGTTGTGTATGTTTCAATTGTGTATGAGCAATAGTTAGAATAGTGGAAGATACATATAGTGTGTGATTAGTCTATGTCTATACTATGTCTATTTATTATGTGACGTTTTTTAACATTTTTTCAGATTCTCCTCTACCCAGTCCAATCAACCATTTAGTTATTATCGGGCCTATGTAGGAAATATTACAAGATTTTATGTTTAATTCAGGGTGGATTTTGTTGTACAGTTTAGGTCCCAAGTATGTGTGTGTCTTTTGATACTTTTCCGTATTGCTCGTTGGGATCATAAGGTCATTTCTGGTGTGGCTTCTTGTGATATGTTTATGGTCAATTTTATTAATATTATCTAGATAGTAACCTTTTTTATATAGTTTTGACGAACATCAAGTACATTAAATTGTTTAAAGAGCTTATCGCTAGAGAACCTATATAGTTTGCGCATTATTACTTTAATTATTGACTTCTGGGCCTTCATAAGCGGATCTAGAATTGATCTTCCTGATGCTCCCCAGCTTATACTTCAAACCATATTATAATTCAATATGCAAGCGATGTACAAATTCAATATAAATATATAATTTTATTCACGTATTTGCAATTGAGATTCGATGGTCAACATTATCCAAATAATTTCCAAGGTTCAATGGCTTGCTTATTATATTTCTGTGTTATTCAATAGACGACATGAGTACAGTCAAAATTAAGTAAATATAATCTGAAAATTTACATCCAAATTATTTTATAGATTTTGAAAATCAAGGGTGTTTTATTCTGTTATAATTTATTATTCGATTATTATAAATTTAATTTGTGTAAATATTGTAAGTATACCTTGCTACGTAGCAATCCCGATGAGTTACGAGAACTTATTTGTAAATAAGAGCTGATTTTGGAAACTCTGTTTAATTATTAATCGAAATTTAATAGCTCTATCCCCTTCATTATCATGATACGATGTAGATAGGGAAATAAGATGCATACAAATAAATATACAGTGGGAAGTAGAACAGAAATATCCCGGAAACTCACGTCGCACCCGGACAAAGGTGTTTCTTGAAGATGTGTTGCAATAGTGTTGTGTTCGGTGTATCCATAGAATAAATAAGAAAACTGTGTATCTTATGGTACGTATACATTGGCGAACCGAGCCACGAATTACGGGAAAGGAACGAAGCAATTGAAACTGCGTTTCGCGCTATTTGCGGTTGCTTCGTTCTTTTCCCATAAGTTGAGGTTCAGCTCGGCTGTTCGACTAGCGTACGTATACGTAGCATAAGATTTCAAGTTCACACAGCAGTTAGTTAGTCTTTTTTGTTTCATTCCGTTTTATTAATCAAAGTTGAAGTCACATTAAGTTGTCGGGAAGAAATTGCGTGCGCTTTGTCATTAAATTTTACATTGGAAAAAAACAGTGCAATGTTCAGTACGATAAAAGTTTCTTCATCAGCAATCAATTTACTCCTTTGTTTATAAAATAATGTGACTAATTATTGTTCCGGATCAAAGTTTATTGTTTTATATCTTAATCCATAATATTAAGCGATTTGAAAACAATTAATAAATCGCTGTTGGCCCGATTTCATTGTTTGATTTTTTTTTATTAAATCCATGTTAATGATTTAATCTGTTTTTTTTTTGCATTTAATGATGAATATTGCAAGTCATCGGCGCTCATTGACGGTGAAGGATTTGTGCATTTGGATTGAAGATTAAATAATTAAAAAGCGATGGGGAAAACAGACGGATTTTATTGACCCTTTCAGTACCGCAATTTTATTTCCACATCTAGACCACATTAAAAGCTTGAAAACACATTAAAAAATAATTTGAAATATTTTGCGCACTGATTTTTTTCTAATTTAATTTTTATCATTTTTAGGTCTCAAAAGGCTATTTTTTATTAGTAGGGAAAAAAACCTAACATGCAAACAAAGTTTTATCTTAAAAATATTAATTTACAGTGTAACATGCATAAATATAAAGATAACATAAAAAATAATAACGGAGCAAAATGGCCAAAACGGTATCTGTCATTTTATTTACAGTATTTATTGCTGGAATAAAGGTTGTAACCAAGCATAAAAAAATTTCACCACGAGGAATATCCATTACAAGCAATATTTTTTCACAATATCAAGAGATATTATTTTTTTGTTCATGTTTCTCAGGAAGAACTAGGGTATTGAAAGGGTTAAATGAAAACAAATCTAAAAATAATTATGAGCTATAATTATTAACCTGAAATAGAAATATAAATCTTCAGAGAAAAAATAAATCCCGCCGACGACAATTGAACTCGCACCCTTCTGATTGCCGGTCAGGTGCACTAAACCACTATGCTTCATTTATTTGGTCGAAAGATTTTTTTCAACTTATATTTGTGTTTCAGGCTGGTTATTATTTATTGTGCTTTGAACCTTACCTAAAAACCTTGTCTACTTAACATGCTTATCTTAAAAAGAATTATGAAAAGAAATCTGTCTATTTTTATCTATGTTCATATAAATCTTACGTTTTTGATTTCACACAAAATCAGAATGTCTACGAATGCGTCGCGCTTAAAGTAAATATAGGTACTATCGCGATAATATATTATGTTTCAGCTTGACATACTTACATTTGCAGACGGCTAAGAAAGGAGCTAACGCAAGGAACTATATTTAAACTCACCGTTTTTTTTTTCTTCACAAATCACTTTACAGCGGCCACCGACTGCAAAATGATACGTCTCAATTTGCAGTAAGTATTTTATATTTAGTTAGTATTGTTTAGTTTCTTCTTCAGGCTAAAAATTGTACTAACATGAATAATATTACAAAATTATGGGTGAACATATTGATTTTAGGTGTTTATTATAATATTGCAAACAATCATAGATTTATTAAAATACAGGGATCAATATTTTCCATATTAAAAATATTGTGGTTTGGAACTGGATGGAAGGAGAGAGGCTTCTCCGAATACCTCTCACTCCAGAAGAAAGGTGGAAACTTAAGTGGCAATTTGCCGACATGGGAACTGACATGACCCCACTGAAAGACTGCCTGGATTCTCTGGATGCCTAGAACACTGCGCGAAAAAAAATGATCCTGTTAGAAAAATGACACTTGCTGTTAGCAAGTTCCCGATGAAATGATGAATCAGTCAGTATCAATATCACTATTCGTATGAACACGTGTTCCGCCGTCCTCATAAAACATTAGCTTTTGAGTGATACTTCGTTACGAACTCTTTCAATTCATTCGTTATAGGCCCGCAATCCCATTTTTAACAGGAACACGAATAATATGAACAGATTTTTAATAAATGAACAGTATTTGAGGGCCGCAATCAATAGGATAAGGTTTGAACGTAGTCAACGAATGCCCGCTGTATTTATTCCCCGGCGGGATTGATGAGGTCCACAGGGCGACGCATGTGGTCCTAGACTGGCTCACAGACCTAGACTAGTTCCCCTCTGACCCCCCATCCATACCAAAGGAGAAGTGGTTCTACTGTTAGATTCAATAATCTCAGTTTGCTGTCTGTTATTATTAGTACTTTTATTACGAATATTTGGTTAGTTTTTCACTGTTTTAAATATTATGCATTTCATATTTCACAAAGGTAGCGCTATCGAAATTACTGTTTGGTTGTTTTTAAAACTTGACTTGCATTGTATTTACACCTATGCTGGCCAATCGAATAAGAAGGATATCATTGTTCTTTTTAATAATGAATTATTAATACGTAGTATTTATTTATAATTTAGAAAAAAAAGAAACTGTCATGATCAAATCATCCCACTTGGTCAAGGTACCGGGTTATTCATTGCCATTATTCCTAGAGGTCGTTTTGATAACATTTCTATTATCTTTTGGATTTGGACCCCCCCTGAGCAATAATTAATGTAATAATACGTAATATTTATTTATAAATTACAATGTTGTTCAAATCGTCCCACTTGGTCAAAGTACCAGGTTATTCAGTGCCATTATTCCTAGAGGTCGTTTTGATAACATTTCTATTATCACTGATAAACGAGTATTATGGCGATAGATATCAAATATTATATTATTACCTATGCGCTGTTATGATTATGAATTTAATCACGTCATATCTAGGTAATGCTTAATTTGCTAGAACAATCGTCCCGACTTAAATGCGTACTTGAGATTGAAGGGTTCATATTTAATATTAATCCTGATGGTATCATTTCTATACCGCCGTTTTTCAGCTGTAATAGTACTGTAACTTATTAATAGGTAGGTATACTACGAAAAGGTTATTAAAAACTTGTCAAAAAAACTTACAACCAACCTATCTTGAAAAGGACTACTCAATAGGCTTAATTTACGAACACAAAGCAGCAAACGGGGGTAGAGATACTTCGGGTTTCTTCTCGAATGTTACATTTATCTATTTATTATATGCCCTAGTAGGCTTTTCTTAAAAAAATTACAAGTTATTTATATCAAATTAAACACTTAAAAGTTAATACAATAAAGAAAAATGTAAAGATAATGCCAAAAAAGGTTGCAAAAAACACAGAACAAAATACATATGAACAATTAAAAACAACAGAATAATGACAAAAAAGGTTGCAAAAATTCATAGTTAAAAATGTGAACAGGAACTAAGAATCCTCACACATATAATTAAATTTAAAAGATTCAACAAAACAAAATAGTAGAAGCGAAGACGTTATATGGTTACATAGGTCTATTTGTGTCTAGAAGAATAAAAGTGATAGAATATACAACATTTATACTGATTAGTTTTAAGATGAAATATATCACCCAGATCAGAATATTCGTTTCCGAGATGTGAAGTCTCAGAATCGGAGAATTTTGGTAAGCTAGTGTCCTGGTGTTATCGGAGTAAAAAGGTAAGAAATGTCGGCATGATTTTTTGGGAACATGGATATTTATAATTTGAAGTAATTCGGGACAGTCAATTTTAAAATGTAGTATTCTTTGTAACAGTATTAAATCTGTGCTTATTCTTCTTTCTGAAAGTTTCAATAGAGACGTTTTATCCAGGAGGTAATGGTAATCAATGTTTTGTATAGGAATATGCAATTTTTAGTTTATAAACCTAAGAAACTTCCGTAGAATCAGATGTTGTGATGAGACAGTCATTATTCCAAGCTTTGACAAATGATCTTGGCGATTCAAGATCCAAGATTAAAGCAGTGGATTGGCCTTGGTTCAGGACAGAACCTCTTCGCAGGAATGCTGCATGTCCAAAGCAGCTTGGGCATTATCAAAATCCCGCTTTCACAAAATGTTAGAAAGGAAATGAAAATATGAACTTTGTATTATGGATTGATGATTATCCTTGCGTTCATCATTCATTTCTTTATCATTCCGGGTAGGATTTACCTTTCGGGCTTTAAGATACTCCGATTATTTCGAATTAGCATTGTCCTCCATTGTTAACCCCTCCAGCGTTTTAGGGTCACAGTGGACCGGGCGTTCATATTTTATAAAAGTATTTAATCTTTTTTTTCTATCATGCGGAAATATGTAAAGAAAATTGGCATTAGAAATGGAAATAACGATTCTTTCCAGTTTGCCTCAAATATTTATACTGAAATCCATTAATAAAATCCTAAAAATAGCCAAAATAAATAATTCATATTTTGCGCCGCTATCGTAACAATCAGTTTAACTTTTAAAATTATTTCTTATTTTGGATTATATGAACGAGAAGTGAAGGTACAGTTTTATTATTTCCCAAATAAAAAGAAAGACAAACATTCCCGGGTTACGGATAACCTGACAATATTTGAAAATCTCCTACTACCATTGCACTAAGCGGAAAATGTTGCTTGTGTTGTGATGGAGGACTTAGCTAACCGAGGAATTGAACACACTACCCCTGGGTGGGACCCGAACGCAATGTCAACTCTGCCACCGATCCTTTATAGGTGTATATTTTATATGTAAAATAATTATATGCAATCTTAGATATTCAACATTTGGAATGACCCCATAAAATCAGTAATATACTACATTGATTGCAATATAAACTTTATAGCTATCTGATTATGAAGTCCGTTGTAGTTACGTTGTCCATTGCTTTTTGTTGGTATTACCAATCTTCCGATGTATTTTCCCAAAAATAATAAAATGTATACGAATACAGTAAAAAGGTTTCGCATAATTTTCCTCTGCATCATGTTTTATTTGTTTCCTATTTTCCAAAGCCGGTATAAAAATACCATTGTCTTGAAACATTTTACAATCATAATTTATTTAAATTCAAAGATTGTGAAGTTAATATTTTGGTTTGCAAAAAGTATTACGTTTTTTAATGAATAAAATGGAAAAGATAAACTTGGGAAAGTACCTGCTTGGGGTTAATTCAAATTTGGTCACGGTCGGTTATAAGGATTTCTATTTTATTTTTGTTTAATAATTTTTACATAATATTTGAATGTAGGTAGGTACCTACATTAATAAATCTTAAAAGTAAACCATTCATTTATTTCCTCAAAGTTTTCGTTGGTAATTAATAGTTGTTTAAACATTGTTCAAACATTTCCTCGTACATTATTTTACGAACACAAAGCAAATGATAAAAACAAGGATTTTTCTACATTTTCTTACGTAATGTAGGATTTCTTAGACAATAACACGTTTTATATCGGCTTTTCTTGTACATTTTAAGCGCCCTTGACATTTTCCCACGAAAACGGCGCTATAAAAAGTATCCAATCATCTCTAAATAGTATTAAAAAAAAAGTCGCTATCGGCGTTTGTCTGTTTGTGCGCTTTTGATAGGGTTTTGCTATGATTTTGAGAATTTCATCCGGAAGGTTTATATATACATTTATATGTAGCAAAATTTTTGTTTTTTTATTGACACATTAGCAGTATTTTTTAATAAAACATTATTAGGTAATGTGTGCCTCACTGGGCTGAAGCCTCATTTCCCAATTTTATAAGATATAAAATATGTATGTAAACGAAATGGACTGAATAAATTGAATTAAACGAAATAATATATAATGAAGTTATTGGAACGGTTGTGTATAATATGTGTAGGTATTGTATTATTGATTTTATTATTAGTGGTTTGTTTTTGGGGTATTATGTCGTGTTGCGCTACCTCCTTCAATAGCAAACGTTTCGGCTTTTCTTTGATTCTGGTGTAGCCGTCAATTACCGGTTACCAAGAACTACTACTAATACATATGTTTTTTTTTAAATCTCCTTTTATGTTCTTTAATACATATCTTAATTTTGTTTGTGGAATGTTTTTTGTTTTCCTCATTTTTAAGTATTATTTTAAGAATATTTGTCAAATCTTAAAAAATGTTTACCAATCAAAGTTTTCATAGGTAATACGTAGGATTTGACGGGTAAACACTGCCTATTAAACTTCCGGCATCCCTAATGACCGGTTTAGCCGCCGTTTTGGTCCGTTCACCGTGTCTTTTCGCCGGATGTCAATTAAGGAGTGCCAGTACCTAGTGCATTTGCGACAACTCTAATTTGTAGTTTTAATTGGAAAATTCACTGCGGCCCTGGGCCGGTTTGCCTGGGCCGGAAAGGGTGTGTTTATATTTCTAAGGATATGTTTTGGTATGATGTTATGCTATGTTGTGAGTCTGAAGGTAATGGGAAGGAGACGGGAAGGTGGCTCTTCATATCTGGTACCCAAAAACGGCTAAAGCCATTTCGGGCAACGTTTCCGTTCTTTTATACGACGGAAGAAAAGAACCATCTTTTGTCATGTTTTTTCAGGTTGAGAAATATGGTATTATTTTAATCCTTCCTTGGCTGAGATAGCTGTTGAAATATCATAATGCCAAAACTCATCGTTCGAGAGCTTTTGCTGAACAGACTCTGCTTCATGGTAACGATGAAACAATTATACCGCACAAGAGTTCCAACTCCTTCCAACCGCCTGAAGTTAGTGAGTATATGTCATCCCTAATTGGGGTATGTTATTAGACTGAAAGTAGTGGGGATGGCAACAAGATGGGGAAGAGGAAGGTGGGGAAGTACTTGGCTATTCAGATCCGGTCACCAAACACGGCTAAAGCAATTTCATGCAACGTTTCATTTCTGAACGATGATCTTACATCAGAGCGATATTGATAGTATATAGTATCTTCCAACGATTTCATATAATTTCTTTTTTAGAATATCCGATGCGTTTTTTATAGAGTTTTATTTTTCAAGTGATTTGGAATTGGCCTGAGTATTCTGAGATTATTCTTAGGATTTCTCGTAAAATCCACAAGGCTATCGAAATGGTCTGAATCTGAATGCTCTAATTCTAATTGCTGTTATAGAAAAATCTTACTTTCTGATTGGCCCGTATTTAGCGCTGGTTTTAGGTGTTCCAGGCAAGCGGTGGTCCTTGTTTGGTGCGCATGACTTTGATACATACCGACTTATGTTTCTAAAGTTAAAACTTGTACATTTATATTTATTTCATTGTACCAGTGTTATGTGCTGAATACGATAATGTTACATAATATTTCATACCTCGTGGTTTTTCAATTATGAAGCTTGCAATACTTTCTCGCTGTACGATTTTTTTTTAAAACATGATATTTAATTAGGACATTTATGGAGAATAGATATTATGAGAAAACTGTTCAATATTGCTAATTTATTATAAAAAGGTCAAATTATTCGTATTCCTGTTATAAACGGGATTGCAGGCCTTCATCGAATGAATTGACAGGTTCCTAACAAACTGTCGGCAAAACACGAATATGTTATTAGGATGTCGAAACACGTGTTCATAAAAATTTTGATATTGTCTCATTTCGTGACAGAAGAGTGCAAGGCTGATGTAAGCGTAATGAGTAAGATCAAGAAAGGGACGCTTAGATGGTTTGGGCATGTAAAGCGAAGAAAGGAGTGTAAGGAGAATATACGATGCAAATGTGAATGGTACAAGTCGAGAACGCCCGAGGAAGACATGGCACGACCAAGTGAATCGGATACTTAAGTCGGGCCATGTCAAGAGTCAGAATAATAGAAGAGTATGTATGAGACGATGTATGAATGTGAATGAGGCAAGGAGTGTGTGCCAAGACCGAGTTGTTAGGCTGTCCGTCCTCTCTGCCTAACGATAAAAAAAAGAAACGGTGTGATGGTTAGTTAGTCTCATTTCGTCATTATATTTATCAGGAAAAGAGCAGCTGCGTGAACACGTGTTCCGATATATTCTGAATGCACTAATATGTACTACATTTTTAACAGGATTTTAATAAATCAACCAAACTCATATTTCTCCGTGCGGCGGGAAAAGTATTTCTACATTTTACGCCGGTCCTACTTGAATGGCGGAATCGGAATTGCTGTCCGATAATTTTCTATAAATTTTTATATTAATCTCTTTGTAAGGGTCCCAATTATATGTATGTATTTAAAAATGTGAACCAACTCTTCTCCATCTTCAAATTAACGTCTTTTGTGTGGAAGAATAGAACGGGTAATACATCCTTAAAATCATCGGACCGTTGCACATTGGGGCGACTTCATGTAACGCGTTGGCTGAAATTCAGAAAATCAAATGTTCTTTACAATGAAGCAAGTATGCTAGTTTTGAAGTTCATTAAGTGTTACATAATAACCCCGAAGCGTTTCGCCCTAATCGCGATACTGACGGGAAGAGATCAGTTTGAACTTGACCTTAGTGCGGGTGACTGTGTCAGTTTTCGAAAGCGCGTAAATTTCAATACTTTTCAAGTTTATAAAAAGCAAAATCTATCAAGTGTACAGATCCAATTCAATATGGATACGATGTCTTATGGTATGTACTTTAATTATATTATAGTAGTTATTGATACCCTCATAAATTTAAATTAAAACAAACACCTATTTGAATGAAATATTTTCTTGTAAATATATTAAACATAGAGGTATATAGTTTAGAGTTCCACGAGATCCCGTCATATTTTAATTGTTTTTATATAGTTTAGTATCTTAGCTACAAGATTTAATTATAAGTAGTTGCAAGTATGCACAATTTTTTTAATTATAGTACTTGAAAGTGAGGACTATCAGTTTTCATAAAAAACAGTTGTAGTCTAATAATCAATG
Source organism: Hesperophylax magnus (assembly GCA_026573805.1). Taxonomy (NCBI): domain Eukaryota; kingdom Metazoa; phylum Arthropoda; class Insecta; order Trichoptera; family Limnephilidae; genus Hesperophylax; species Hesperophylax magnus. The sequence continues at coordinate 2,050,789 of JAIUSX010000150.1, read as the reverse complement.
TGTTTTGTTTTAGATACATTTTCTGGCGTGGTTCTTACGAGATTCGAATTATACATGATTATGAAGAATTCTGGCGTTAAGAAATTTGACGAAAAAGTAAAATTCCTGAAAAAACACCTCTTAGAACTTACTCATTGTCAACTCTTTAATCAAAAATAACTTTTTAATGAAATAGCTGCATTCTGTTCTAAATTGAAAACCAAATGGTTGAAGTGTCACAGACTTCATGACTTCTTTTTATTAAATAATAATTTTTATTAAAAGAATGGCTCGAAAGCCTCCTTATGTTTAAGAATTATAAACCTTTACCAGAAATAGTAAAAACGAAAAGAGGTCGACCCACACTGTCATTTGATATGTCGTCTGAGCGTACGAAACGTCATAAAACTATACTATTGCGATCTAAAACATCTAGAACTGAGTTAGCCTTTGCTACCCACATGAGTTTTCGGTTGGCAGGTAAAGCAGCAACATCGACTGTAGTCAAAGACGTCACGTTAAGTACGCCGACCAGAGCAAATAAGTACAGAAAAGCTTTTACCGATAAAACCCAAAACAAAAAGATATTGAGTGGTGATGAAGCACTTGCTTTGATTGTAGATGCCAAAATTAGTCGCTACCAATACAATTTAATAAGAGAAAAGGATAAAGAGGTATTTCCTTCATACAAAATTGTACAAGGAGCTAAGAAAAAATGTTACCCATTAAGTGAATTCATAACGGTCACGGAATCTTCAGCGGAAGTGAAATTGCAACAATTGCTGGATCACACTGCTGAGCGTTTAATACAAGTTCAGCAGCCGGACAATGAAGACAATTTCAAAAGAAGTACTGAAAATGCTAAAGACACCTGACCCTAATACGACTACCAGGAATGATTCGATAGTTGAATCAAGTAGTGATGACGATAGTATATTGTCACAAGATGATGAAGACGATTTATTATGTGTATAACTGTCAATAAATAGCACGAGAAATAAAGTGAGCATTTTGACTGATTTAATTGATCTTATATTATTCAATTTTATATTTTTGTACTAAGTATGCGTGACTTTTTGAACATTTTTTTTCACTTATTTTTATCAACATGTCTATACGGAAGTAAAAATCGAAAAAGATTTGATGTCATTGCAACCACTGATTTGATGCCAACTTTCGGGGTCATCGGCCCCATTGTGCGTTGATGCGAATTTTTTTTGTTTTTTTTTTTTTGTTTTGATTTGTGCGAAAATGAAACAATATAATTAGTAATGTAATAAAATACGTACATTTTTACAAATAAAACAACTCTAAATGTCCCAACACTGCTGGCTTAATCTTTATGGATTTGTACTACAATATTAGGCTTTAATTTCAGTAAAAAAAAAATTAAAATATATGTATTATTTTCAGAGATATAGCTGTTAAAAACAAAATTCATTTTCTCGAATGTGACCCTCGTTTTCGCCCGCATGAAGTGTACCAGGGGGCTGCCTGTTTCAAATTAATGCTACTTATTTTTTCCATTAAATAGAAAGTGTGCGTGTCGTTGATTTAATTTTATCACGCGCATTACGTAATGTTATTTTCATTTTTTTCCTAACGTGGTTACGTTAAATTATTTTTTACAAATATATTATAAATTGTATATATTTTAATGTATATGTTATATGTTAGCACCATAATTCGGGCATTTGCCCAGTTTGGAGTATTTTTAATAATAAAATAAATAAATGTACGTTTTCCGTGAAGCTGAATATTTTCTGAGTGATACTCTTCGTTTTGTATGAAATAAAAAAAAAATGTGTGTATTGAAGTGAAATATAAGTGATTTTTATGATTAATTTCGTTAATTATGCATGTGAAATCTTTAAAATGCATCAAATAATTTAATGTCTTTCGACTTTCTCCTCTCTAAGTCAAAACACCACATTGTTATTTCTGATGTGTAAAATAATAATGAAAAGTTTACACTTTACAACTATAAATACATATTATGGTGTACATTGATTTGTAACTTTTATTTTTAAGGTTATAAAACTAACAGAAAAATACAAACATAATATGATGAAGGTAAAAAGAAAATAAAAGTGCAGTTAGTTGAGGTTTCTCAAATACCGCCTGTCTAGGCTAGCTCACTAGCCTGTGTTGAGGCAGAATTTTTCGTGTTAGTTCCTAATACCTTTGAACATACCTATACTTGTATTAAGATGTATTCGCTCAATAATGTGGTGACTTCAATAACTGCGAATTTGGGTGAATGCACCGGTGAAGGCCCTATTCTTATTTTTGATCCAACTTTTTACATTATCTTTGAAATTTTTTTGTGAATCACATTGTTTTATGCTGTCTGGAAGAATGTTGTAGAGTCTTGTCGCAAAGTATTTAAAGTTTCGTTGACCAAACGTAATGTGTTATCGGTATTTGTAGTAAGTTTTTGTTGTTGCTTCGAGTACATTGTGTATTTATATATAATATGTAGGTATATTGTAAAACACGTCAAGACTTATTTATTTTTAGCAAACATTGAATGGAATGTTAATTTTGTGGACAAGACATGTTTTTTTACATAAAAAAATTGGACGGCTCTCAAAAAGTATTATTTGTCGATGTAATGTTGATGTATCTTCCTCAACTTTGTTTAATATTACATATTATATTACGTCACGGCTATTTTTATTTTAAATTAGCTGAAGTCACCGGCGCACTATGGTCCCCTTAGAGGTAGCTAGACAAAAAGATTTCAACGATGTTTTTATTTATGTACAAAAATATTCTCACAACATTGAAAAATGTCCATAGCATTATGTTCACATCGATAAAAAAATTAAAACAATACGCGCGATACGTGGTAACGTTGTAAACACGACACTTCGGATGTGCCAATCGTTCGCCCAGCGGTCAGTCGCTTTCGGGTGTGCACGCTGTTCGATCGTTAGTGTTGTTATTTGAAATCGGAGAGAAATTACACAAAGATAGAAATTGAAGTATATTGTATGTTCTTTTAAATTGTTTTTATTATTTTATAATTTGCCTATTCAACATTACTTTCATTGTTAATTAAATATCGTGAAAAAAGTATCAATATTTATAATTATTTGCCAAAGTTTGATTAAACTTTCAAAATCGTGTACCGATTTGTACCACCAAACGAAACTAGTTTCATAAAGAATTATGTATAATATCTTATAAAATTTGTTTGCTCAAACTTGCTCTTTTGTCTTTTACAGAGCCTCTACCTACAATCTATCGTTTGGATATTTTGGATATTCTAGAAGTAAAGGTCACGTCAAAGTTGAATTGTGCTGCAATACGGCAGTGTGTTTATGAACATATAAAATATTTATTGAAGAAAAACAGTTTGAAAAGTCTCGAGGATAGTTTACTTAAGAAAAATCCCTTCGTTTATATAAATATTTTGAAAATGGTTTGAAGTCGGAAGAAGTACTTTAAAATTGAAGTTTAAATACGCAAAATGGCTTAACACAGTTTTTATTCTTCCTGTAGAGACGCGTGATGAGGGACTACGTGGTAGACCAGAAAAAGAATATGGTTTATGCTCGTCAAAAAGCAAAACAAGAAAAATTAAATGTCTTCTGAACTCTCGAAGTCCACAAGAACTCTCTCATACTACTCAAATCAGCTTGAGGTCATGCGGAAAATCTTAAAATTATTATCGATTCCAGAAGTTCTAGCGAAGAAAATACAGCAGTCTGTTAACAAAGCCAATGTTGGAACATTAGCATTTAATAATAGTGACGATAGCGACTCTGCCAGTAATTCATAAACAAAAAATATCATTCGGTTTATTATGTTAAAAAAAATATTTCTAACTAATAACTTAAAATAAGTACTTCGTTATTACTTAACCTAACCATTATACTATAGGCATTTTATTAATAATTAATTTTGTTTTAAAAAATCTGTAACAATGGCTAAAATAAATGTATATTTTTTTAAGTATTTTTTTTATTACATTGTGACCCTTTTGCATCAAATGCCATGAAAAAATATTTTTGTCTAGCTAGATCGGGATTTGGGACCACTGTGCGGCGTTGCGCAGAGTTTTAATAATCAGATGAAGACAGTAATTTTTGTTCTGATTTGCAAGTCAAGTGAGCAAAATTTCATCAAGAAGTATAAATAAAAAGGTGTGGACTACGGGGATACGGGTTTAAAATCTCATGTAGAAAGTGCCCTTCCTCTTGTTTAAAGGGCAAGTGTGCAAAATATCACCAACCTCAGAATAAAACTGTAGATTTGCATAAAAATCTAATCTACACCGTCCTCATCAGACCACATACACTCTTCTTTATGTGAAAAGATGATACTTAATTAAATTAATTAATGTGTCAATATTTTCTTAAAGTTACCCCCTTCAAAGTGCAAACTTTACTGATGAAAATTATATTTTGTTTGATGATTAATCAAACGAATTATAATAATCAAACAAAAAAAATCATTAAATTTCAAACCAAGTAATTTTTGTTTTACTTTATTAATATGTCACACCACAAAGTTTCTACCAAAATATAAATATATATTATAGTTATTTATTCTTATGTATATTTATTTTGTAGCACGTAAATAGCCCCAACAGATGCTTTCTACCCCGAGGAAAAAGTAACAGTATGTAAATATGCTTTCGGCATTTCCTACCTCAAAGATTGTGATGGAGATTGCCTAAACGTATATAGAAAGTTGCATTAATCTGGAAAGCGATGCGTTCCTGCAATAGTAAGGCTCTGGTAATTCCATGTAGTTGGCAGATCAATCATCCAACAGAAAATTTGGCAATTCGGATAATAATTCGGATCTCTAACTAGACCCGACGGAAACCAACTTTAAATATGCAAATATCGTAACCCGTAGATATACACAAATAATATTGTATACGAGTATTTATCACGTTTGCTTAGTTTGCACTGTCTAGTGTTAGTGCTAATCACTAAGTTCAATGTTACATGTGTCTCGTGAATACATTTATAGAGGTCAAGCAAAAGTGCATTTCCTCATGTTAGCTATTTCCACGGAATTAAGATTCTACCAAGAACGACAAACAAGTTAGCATTAGGGTGAGGGGAATCGGGCAATTATTTATTATTATGGAATTTTAAATCCATAGAATAAATTTATTTTTACTTCTAAAATCATGTAGACTCACCCGCCGAAGTTAGCGCACTTTACCCCCGGACACCCTGTATGTATATTTTACGCCCATACGGGCTTTTACAAACATTCGAAATAGATAATAATTTAGTGGAACAGTAATTAAGAAGTAAAATTTACAAAATTTTGCTCACTAATGTGTGAGTAGGTGGCTTCAGTATACAAGTTTAAATGTTTTAATATAAAAATGTGGTTCTTTATTTGTAGTGGGTAATAAACTTCGTCTTACACTCTTTCAAACGGTCAAATTGATGTTTTCCAATTCTATACACTTTTTTCATTATTTTACAGAATTCAAGAATGCTCTTTTTGCTACCTAGCCAAAATTTGTCATAACTCAAAATGTTGTTTTTTTGCTTGTTATAGTTTTGTATTCACGGTGCGATTCGTACGCTAAACTATTTCATAAAATCTCCCTGCACACAAGCCACTATCTTCATAATATCTCCCTGCACACAAGCCAATATCTAAATAAAATCTCCCTGCACGCGAGCCGATATCTACATAATATCTCCCTGCACACAAGCCAATATCTCCTTCCCCTCCCCACTGCATTCAGCCCCACAACATAGCCCGATTAGAGATGCCATAGTCTCACCGTGTAGAATTCTTACCTTGGCCTTAGCTTAGTTTTAATATTTTAATATCGTTGTATTTATTTAAGTCTTTATCGGTTTTCATGTTTTTAAATCTTTATCTTAAACTGAAAACTTTATATTCGAGGAACGTGAGAAATCAAAGGTTTTCCAGTGTATATTATTAATAAATTAATTGCATTATTTTGCAATTAATACTTTGTAAGTACATTTTATGTAAGTACAATCTCGGGGTGACGCGAGATGGGTGTATAGTGTATAAGAGTGTGGAGGAGGCCACATAGATATAAACGGGAACACAATCTTATACCTATATTATCATCGCCTGTCCTCAATAACATTATATTATGAAGTACATTGTTATGAAAACAAATCTGTAAAAACAGTTTTTGTTATTTATGTAGCGCACCTGTTCGTTTCGCAACATAGTCAATAACGGTATTACGATGTTTTTTCTATTATTATAAAAGATAAATATTTTCTCATAAATCAAATTGAAATCTGTGTTAATGTATATTTGAACAATGCGCGTAGTGATGATTACCCTTGATGTTGAACCGGTGGCTCCAATTGTAAAAGAGACTTCAGGGTATTTAAATAATTAATATTTAATAATTGACGGATTTGTGGGGTGAGATTTGTTCGGGTCTTTGTCAAATTGTTTTTCTCAGGCCCTGCTGTGTAGAGTTAAGGCGACACGAGACTCTAATAACGGGGATTTTGTTCCTAGGCTCACATTTTATTTAATTCCGTCGAAAACGTAACGATAATTAATATATTTAAATATATTTTTTTAAGAGCGATCCTTAATGATGTAAGTTATTTATATTTATGATTAATAAAAACAGTACCTTACCATTAAACTATTTTATGAAAAACGGTTTGGAAAAACTATAAAACGTTATTCAACTATAAAATTAGCGGTAAACACCATATTTCATTTTTCTAGACGCTGAATTAGTAACTTCCCGAGGGATTCCTCTAGAAACATCCGAGATTTTAGTAATATGTTCATTAGAAACAATTAAAATACCCCATGGAAAGATCAATTTTCTAGGGTAAATTCGTTCGTTTATCCGCCTGTTACGTAGGCCGCGCGCCGAATATTGTTTTACACGACTACACTGACGTCGTTTCGATTCCCACTTTATTTTAGAGATTTGCTAAGGCAAATTCAACCGCAGGTCTGTCCAATACACCAGGGCCGTACGTCGCATATTTTAGTGCACGTCTTCTCCACTTACATCGTTAAATTCCGACTTCATTTTACGTCTTAACGTGGAAAAACAACAAAAAATAAAATTATTATATGTCAATCAAAATGAACATGTCGTCTATTTGAAATTAATTTTCTACGACCTATTTGCTAAACATTATTAATTATTATTGATTGATGTTGAATTTAACACTGGCTGACCGCAGACTGCAGTAAAGTGATAACCCCTTTATATCGTATGATTTTCCGGTGACCAGTGCCTGCCATTTTCAGAAAAATTGAAAACTAGCAAATGTTGTTTATTTTATATTTTTTCCACTTATGAGCCTTGAGGTTTCTGTCGGGGCCTAATGTCTTCCTTGGGGATGCTGAGGAGGGTGTGCTTGATCCTGGGTAAAGTTTCTTCCTAAAATAGATTAGACCTAGATTTTCATAAGAAAAGGGCATGTGCCTAGCATGGTGGTCGAAAAATTCCTTAATGCATGTAATTAATAATTTTATTGAATAAAGAAACATTAAAAAAAAAAATCCTTTGTTTGATAGTTGACATCTTTTTGAATTGCCCTTGACACGCATTTTTCATCTCATGTTTAATATTCACACTTTAAAAAAAAAAACAAGGACTTTTAGGATGTGTTGTTTCACAGAATTTGAACAATTCATCAAATTTCAATGTCAATTTTCAAGTTCTGTGAAAGTTCTATTCAATTCGATCAATTCGAAATGGCAATTGTTTTTTATAACTCTCTTTGGGCTGGTATTATAGCACCTACCTGCCTAAGTTTATCTAGTACGCGGAGAAAAATGAGTATTGCTGATTTATTAAAATTCTGCTAAAAACGTGATGGCACTCCATTTCCTAATAAAATATTAGTACATTAAGGTATGATTTGAGATTTTCACGGCCAAAAGTATTATAGATGGGACACATCTGCCTGATGAAGGACACTGCAAAGCTGTCCGAAACGTTGGCTAAAGAAAGAGGTAGCGCAACACGACATAATACCCCCAAAACAAATCACTATAATTAGTACATTAAGATTATATCGGAACACGTGTTCATGCAGCTGCGCTTATCCTGATAAATATAATGACGTAATGCGAAAATATTAAAAAAATTATGAACACGTGTTCCGACTCACAATCATCATAAAACATTCGTGTTAGTTTGTTAGGAGATCTGTCAATTCATTCGTTAAAGGCCTGCAGTCCCGTTTTTAACAGAAATACGAATTATTTGACCAGATTTTGAATAAATTAGCAATATTTTGAATCAGAAAGTTTTCTCCGTGTATTTATTTATTCACATGTCCACACAAATATCTAAATATACCTAGATACCAAATTTAAATGCTTTGCATACATCTCAATTGTGTTAGTATGTACTGCATTCAACGCGTGATAGAAGATCATATTATTATTCCGATTGATATCTTGGTCTCTTGGTCACACCACCAATGCACGGTAACTTGAGGACCGGTTTATAGTACTGACTTGCGGTCACCAGAGTGCACTCTGTCTTGTAAAACAGGTATATTTTGCTCGCGCCAACAACACTGGTTGCGCAATAACCCACATACGTTGTCTCTCCAATTGTGCATTTCCCAATACTTCTCCCGTTGACAGATTGTCGAGTTATTCATTACTTGTTGTGCGATTATACTGCAATTAATTACTTAGTACCTGCACTTAAACCCGGTATATCGGTTGATTTAAAGCTCGGCCTGGTTGGAATGTGGAGCTTAGCGTGGCTTGGAACATAATCCGTAAATAAAATAACATAATCCGGAATCCTAGATATCAGTAATATTACACGTATTGTTTATGATTTGTATTTACTATAACCAAATTTCTGTCCAAGTCAGTGGTATATCTGCGCTCTACTGTCAAATGTTTTAGGCGGGTTAATTTACTAGTTGGTTTTTTTTATTAAAGTTCCCCACTTCAGTCAGTGTGGTGCCAATTGAATTTTAAATAGTGTTTCAGGGTGGCCACAGACCTGGATAACCGGGAAAACCGGGAATTATCAGGGAATTTTACCGAACCGGGAATTATCAGGGAAATGTCAGGGAATTTCAAAATATTCTTAAAATATCAGGGAATTCCAAAAATAAAACGAAATTCGTTATTTACGATTTGTTAAATCCCAAAGTTGTGTTTTATTACTTTTACTTGCGGCGAGTGTAACAAAAGATATGCCGACAAAGACAAACTAGATAAGTAGGTATTTTTTTATTATTATTTTCGTAAATAGCCCTTGCAACACAATCATGTCGTAAACCACCCGCCTTGGTTTTTCCCCTATACTATGTAGGTGCGAAATCTGTAAAGAAAAAGCTAGCAAAGTTACAACAAAGTGTCAAAAGGGTCGGACACCCAGTACGGTCGTAATAAAATTTAAAGATCATCATTATCAACATTTTTACAAAGTGTCAATACAGTAGAACCTTGTTAATTCGAAATCCACGGGACATCAAAAATCAAATTTCGAATTAACGAATTCCCACGTAATTCGAATTTTTATGAAAAAAATAAAAAATACGCCGAAAATCGATTTTCTCGGCCGCCTCTTCAAATCCGGGTGGTATTTTAGTTGTAAATTCGTATTAATACCAATTATTTCTTTATTTTCGCGGCCGATTACCGTAGCGGCGGGCCCTTTAAATTCAGATATTCGCAATAAATTCGTAAAAATGCTATATATTTACTCGTAAATCGAGATTTCGCTGCCGATTTCGGTCGCGGCCTACCCTTTAAATTGAGATATTCGTAAAAATACGATATATTTCCGCGTAAATCGAGATTTCGCGGTAATTTTCCGTCGCGGCCGGCCCTTTATTTCAAATATCTGAATTTAAATTCGTAAAAATACGATATATTTCCGCGTTAAACGAGAATTCGCGGCCGTATTCCGTCGCGGCCGGCTCTTTTAATGCAGATATTCGAAATAAATTCGCAAAAATACGATATATTTCCGTCTAAATCGAGAATGCGCGGCCGATTTCCGTCGAATACGATATATTTCCGTGTAAATCGAGAATGCGCGGCCGATTTCCGTCGCGGCCGACCCTTTAAATTAATATATTTGATGTAAATTCGTAAAAATATGAAATATTTCCTCGTAAATCGAATTTTATCGGCAGTTTTTCGTCGCGGCCGGCCTTTTAAGTTCAGATATTTGAAGTAAATTCGTAAAAATATGTCATATTTCGGCGTGATACGAAATTTTTCGGCCGATTTCCGTCGCGCCGTATTTTTTAACTCGGATATTCGAAGTAAAGTTAGTAAAAATACTACATATTTACGGGTAAATCGAGATTTCGCGGCCGATTTCCGTCGCACCGGGCCATTTAAATTCAAATATTCGAAATAAATTCGTAAATATACGATACATTTACGCGTAAATCGAAATTTCGCGGCCCAGTTTCGTCGCGGCCGACCCTTTAAATACAGATATTTGGTGTAAACTCCTAAAACTACGCCACATATCGGCGTAAAACGTATTTTCTCGGCCCTTCAAACTCGGATATTCGAAATAAATTTTAAAAAATACAGTATTCCAGTGTAAATCGATTCAGATTTACAAAATAATAATACTAATTAGGACGATGTATAACCACGTAAAAATAGATTTTTCAGCGTTTTACCGCCACGGCTGACTTTTAGATTCAGATTTACGAAATATTATGATTTATTTTCGCAAAAATCAAATTTTTTCGAATTTCACGAACAAATTTTCGTGCGCCGACAAAAATAAATTTCGAATTACGAATTAACGAATTTCGAATTAAAAAAAATTTTGTATGAAAAAATTTTTCTGCGGAAACTTTTTTGGCGAAAATTTCGAATTACGCGTTTTTTCGACTAATCGGGGTTCTACTGTACTTACTTTTGTTTATTTGTCTATGTTTGTCTGGTCTTTTCATTTGTACTCAAATTGTCTTCAGGCGAAATATCATAAATTTGTAATATGTGTATTTTGTTTTGAATAGATCATTGTGGTGCAAGGAAATAATAAATGCTTTAGATGACGGAATTCCCTTTATTTATGTATCTGTTTTAATTTTCTGGCGTAGATGAAAATCGTGTTTCAAAAATAAAATTTTGAACGATATGTCCTTATTCCAAATAAAACATATCAGGGAAAAATATAGAAATTGCCCTGGAAAACCTGGAATTATCAGGGAATTTTGAAATCTGTTTTTTGTGGCCACCCTGTGTTTGTTTTTCCGAGGTCAAAAAGTAAATTCATGAAATTATGATGAATAAACCGCTGAAAACACTGTTCTGAAGTCTAGTGAAAAAATTCCTCTTGTAATACCTTACCAGACTATTTGTCTATTTTAGATTGATTATCAATTAATAACATCGACATCCCCCATGGTTCGATATATGTAATACTCCATACGGATAAAATCAGGCAATTTATAATTTTTTTTTCAAAGAAAATTTCTTCTGAAAGCTTAGGTGATATATATTAAAGTGATGTAAACAAAGTTATTTGTTTTTATTCTAAGGCAATTTATGTATATTTCGGTGAGGAGTACGTAATTAATCACGTAAATCTCATATTTGACACTTGTTACTGCTAGCGCCTTTGCGTCTAAAATAATAACTATTCTGCGGCTTAGCAAGGCTTAAGCGGCCGATTTAGCCTGCTTAAATTTGAGTGAGGAATGTGGCACATAGCGAGGATACGGACCGACTTATATACCGGGCCTTAGCTCTACTTTGTGTGTAACGTATCCCCATTTGCGTGAATGAGAGGGGTAAGGAAAGAGGAAGGTTGGGAAGCACCTGGCTGTTCAGATCTGGTATTTTTTTAATACCTTTATGGCTAATGCCGGCTGTTTCGGTTTGTTATAATCGTCACGCTACATTTTAATCAATGTTTGGTTTTGTAGATAAATATTGTGTTATAAATAATAATAATTTTTATCAACAATAAACGTGATTTGTACGATTAAATCGTGATAAACAGTTATTATTATTACCTACTCAGTGGTATGTGACGTACTGTTAATCACACCACGAGGTTATCAACCTATGAATAATTATCGAAATTCAGCAATTAATATAGCTAATAATATAAGTTATTTTGTTATTTATTAGCTGTTTTTCGTGAGAATAATTTTTGGAATTCAAATGTTGGAAGTAATTATTATTTATCATCAAAATTATGCTTCTAGGGGTGGGATGAGGGATAGGGGGATGGCAGGGGTAGTTTTTCCAACCTCGTGTAAAAAGTAATAACTGTAGATTTGTATAAAAAACAGAGCCAGGCTGCCTGGCTGCCACACAGTGACATTGCACAACAAATAGACACGTCTCACAAAATTAACCCAAAATGTGACAAGTAGCACACACCCTTATATGTTACCTGTAGATATAATGAGTGTTAAACACTGAATTTTCTATAACTTTTTAATTTTTATCTACGAGGATTTTTAACACTTTATTACAAACTTACTTTAGAGCCAAACTACATTACAATAAAGAAGTTCACATACATCATACAAAACAGAAAGAATCAGATAAAATAAAATCTGATTCTTTCTGTCTTGTATGACAGAAAGAATCAGAGCCAAACTACATTACAATAAAGAAGTTCACATACATCATACAAGACAGAAAGAATCAGATAAAATAAAATCTGATTCTTTCTGTCTTGTATGACAGAAAGAATCAGAGCCAAACTACATTACAATAAAGAAGTTCACATACATCATACAAAACAGAAAGAATCAGATAAAATAAAATCTGATTCTTTCTGTCTTGTATGACAGAAAGAATCAGAGCCAAACTACATTACAATACAGAAGTTCACATACATCATACAAGACAGAAAGAATCAGATAAAATAAAATCTGATTCTTTCTGTCTTGTATGACAGAAAGAATCAGAGCCAAACTACATTACAATAAAGAAGTTCACATACATCATACAAAACAGAAAGAATCAGATAAAATAAAATCTGATTTTTTCTGTCTTGTATGACAGAAAGAATCAGAGCCAAACTACATTACAATAAAGAAGTTCACATACATCATACAAGACAGAAAGGATCAGATAAAATAAAATCTGATTCTTTCTGTCTTGTATGACAGAAAGAATCAGAGCCAAACTACATTACAATAAAGAAGTTCACATACATCATACAAAACAGAAAGAATCAGATAAAATAAAATCTGATTCTTTCTGTCTTGTATGACAGAAAGAATCAGAGCCAAACTACATTACAATAAAGAAGTTCACATACATCATACAAGACAGAAAGAATCAGATAAAATAAAATGTTATTTTAAAGGTTTGGAAAAACAAAACAAAAACACATTTTTTTTACTAAAAAACTAAAAAAAAACTTACTAACCATCACGCCGTTTCGCGCAGGAGTAGGCAGAGAGGACGGACCGCCAAACAACTCGGTGTTGGCACACACTCCTTGCCTCATTCACATTCATACATACTCTTCTATTATTCTGACTCGATTTTTTATCATCTATTTTTTTTTACCGTTTAAAGAAATCCATATTTTGGATGCGGGTATAGGTACCGCCGTCCCGGGAACCATTTATTGGATAATCAACGCCCCAAGTGGTTTGATACGTTTGGTGACTTAGCAGGGGTTCCCGGGTTCATGGGGTGAGATTTGTCCAGGTCTTGACGGCGGAACTGAGTGACAGGTTCATGCGTATATCCCGGACATACTGACCCCAAGATTCCTACCCAACTCTCATACGTTTTTCCCTCCCAGAATTTCCTAGCCTTCCTTTTCTTTAAAAGACCCTCCACACACGGCATCCCCCAAGATGACACAAGGAAATTATTTTTAAAAAGTATTAATGATGTATCCGGGATTAATGTAAATAATGTATAGCTTATTTCCTGGTGAAATTAAAAATGTACCCAGATTAAACAATTCCAAAATAATTAAAAATATAAGTATGTGAAATGCATTAAAAGTATAAATTAAAATGTAAAAAGGACGCTGTATAATTTATTATGAGTTCCTAGGCTCTATCTGTTATTATGTTATTATTTACAACACCACCACATTAAGCGGAAAATGTTGCTTGTGTTGTGATGGAGGATTAAGCCAGCCGAGATAGCCAGATGCCAACTCAGCTACTTACCAGTCACAAAACAATGTTTTCAATTAAAGTTTTGAGTTCATTTTTCGGTTGCTCCATTTAATTAATTTTGAGATATGATGATTTTAAATGTTTTAATTTGACTGCGTTCACGCTGTGTTTTATACACATTTAAAACGGTGACCGGATAAATCATCAAAATGATAATTCATCACATCTTTAAAAAGTTATATAAAGTCATGGAAAGTGATGAAACAAAAACTTTATTAACTGGGTTAAGTAGGTTAAAAATTTTTTTTTTCATCGATTCTAATGACTTCTATCACTTTTTAAAAGTGTGTCGAATTGTCACTGTGTTGAGTTATCATGGAACCATTTAAAACATTGGTGTATTATATAGCTCTACAATTTATAACTCTATACCGCTAATAATTGCTGCCAAAGAACAATAAATTACCGATTTATAATACTATGTATAATATAAAAGATATGCCTTATCAACCAAATGATAAGGGCATAAATATTTGCACTTCAGGTCACCTATAGTTAGTTATCTGTTGTGAACTCTTAACTATATCAATCTTATCGGGAACCTCTTTGTGTAATTCGCCACGTGATAATGATATATAGTTTTTTTTGTACAATCTTATAGTTTATAATAAGTGTTGGTATATTTATAGCCGCAGCTATAACACCTGTTCGAACTGTTTTCGGTGCGTAATCTCGTACAATTTACAATTTAATCATGACTTGCCATAATCTATTCTCCGCTCTTTGAAAGTGGAGACTTTTGTTTTTAAATGCAAATAAATATAATGTGCATGGAGCCATTTTGCAGACTTAAGGAAACTTCCTAAATCCGTTTTGAAATAAAAAGCCTCAAGTTACAAATTACATTCAAAGTTTTATCGAAAATACATACAGAAAAATATTGTATGTTCTGAACACGAATAAAAATAATAATTTTTCTTTTCCCATCTACAGGGTTTTCCAATAAGAGGTGTTATTTTGAATAGCCCGCTATTTCGGTAGATGTTACTTTTGAAGCTGTCATTTTTTGACATTTGACAAGTAGAAACTACGCCATTAATAAAAATGGAACGATGCACGCTTCAACAACGCATTGAAATTATTAAAATTAACTTGAGTGAATCAAATGCAAATCATCTTGAGTGATGAGGCCCATTTCCACCTCGGTGGCTTCGTCAACAAGCAAAATTTTCGCATCTGGGGCTCGGAAAACCCAAGAGTTATTGTTGAAAAGCCTCTCTATCCTCAACGTGTGACTGTTTGGTGCGGTTTATGGTCCGGCGGAGTCATTGGACCTTACTTTTTCGAAAATGAGGCTGGAGCAACAGTTACGGTGAATGGATTGCGCTATCGAGAGATGATTAATGTTTTTTTATGGCCGGAATTAGATGGTATTGATCTGGACAACGTTTACTTTCAACAAGACGGCGCTACGTGCCACACAAGCAACGAAACCATTGATCTTTTACGGTTGAATATCAAAATAACACCTCTTATTGGAAAACCCTGTACCTATTTAAATTTTTTTTCACTACGATGTTTTTGCGCCTTCTGTAAAATTTGACAAATTGTAGTTACGTATTCTACGAACTAAGCCGACGATATATTTTTTGTTTTTACTAGAAATAAGTTGTCAATAAATTACATCTACATCAAATACAAATTAGCTAAGGAATAGCTGGTTAAAGTCTTCCATAAGCTGTTAATTATGTTTTATTTGTACTTTTTCGTTCGGTGGAGTCAAAGTGGGATGCTGAGGTTATTCAACTAGTCGACAACATTAGGAGACACTCAGGCCTCGGGTAACCTGTTGAAGAGGACATTATTGTTGTTTGTATTTGTGATATGTTTTAATAATGTATAATTTGTGGTTGTTGCAGCGCCTCCACCATGATAGACGTCATATCCGCGCACATGCAGAATGCATACACCGGGCTGCGCGAGCGCTCGTTCGGGGGAGGCGAGACGCGAGCGCCCGGCACCGAGATCCGGCCCGGCCAAGCGGCTCTGAAGCGTTTTAGCACCGCCAACAAAAACA
Organism: Hesperophylax magnus; assembly: GCA_026573805.1. NCBI lineage: Eukaryota > Metazoa > Arthropoda > Insecta > Trichoptera > Limnephilidae > Hesperophylax > Hesperophylax magnus. Next base: position 2,034,670 of record JAIUSX010000150.1, on the reverse strand, counting down.
AGCTCTACGTCGACGACAAACAGATCGAGAGACTGGTGAGGATTTAAACTAACCTAACATTTATTTCAAAGAGAGAATTGTAACTTACCTAGTATAAACTAACCTAAATACTTGTGAGAATAGAAACCAACTTAATCTCCATATTTAGAGATTGGTGAGAATTGAAACTAACCTAATCTGTACATTGAGAGATGGTTGAGAATTGAAACTAATCCAATCTACACATTGAGAGATTGGTGAGAATTGAAACTTACCTAATCTGCATATGGAGAGACTGGTGAGAATTGAAACTAACCTAGTATGAACTAACCTATCCTGCATATTGAGACTGGTGAGAATTGAAATTAACCTAGCATGACCAAACCTATCCTGAATATTGAGATTGGTGAAATTGAATTGAAAATAACTTACTACGAACCAATCTTCAGATTGAGAGATGCTATTACTGAAAATTATTCTGTAATCTCTAAGTTAATAAGATGAAGAGTCACCTAAATCTAAACGCAAAGTAAACAAATAAATACCAACACAGTTCTGATTTTTAAAATTCTGTTCCGCCATTCAAAATTGTATAAAAAAGCTAGTCTATTACAGTCGTCACCGTAATTTAGTCAGAATAACACAAGGGTGTGTATGATACGGTGTATGAATGTGAATGAAGCAATCAGTAATATCGAGTTGTTTGGCCATCCTCTGCGCCTACCCTACGGGGAAACGTCATGGTGGTTAGTTAGTAAGGTATGGTATTGTATTTTTTATAACAAGTTATTACAAAATATCTTCGTTTTTCGACAACCGTATGTTTCCTTGTTTCAAGTCTAGAGACCGTACCATCGAACTACAAGATCGTATGGGAATAAGAATTGTAAGTATTTTAAGTTTAAAATAACACATTATTGTGTGTTTTCGTTGTAAGCTTTTTCCAAAATTTATTTTTTCGCAGTAGTTTATATCTCAAATGTCATGCACGCTGAGTTTAAGAAAATCGATCTCGAAATATTTAATCTCTTGTGACAATTTCTGTTTTGAAAGATAGGTATAAATTGAATTTACGTTTTATACTACTTATTTTATTTTCCAATCGTTTGTTGAATGGATTATTATTAAATATTCTTTCTGCTTTCTGTAAATTAGTTCGTATAGCCCTTTCAATATGTTCATGCTATTTATGTTTGTGTTTTATATTACACGACTTTAGCGCTAGTTATATTATAATGAGAACCTTTTAAATATGATCACAGCTTTACGAGTAATACTCGATGATTTATTACTAACCCCAAGGGATACGTACCCCTGTGTAAAAAATTGTTAACATTTCATGTACACGATACAAAAGCCCCATGGGCTTACAAAAGAGTAAATAAATAAAATATTAATTTAATTTAAACGTATTTCTAAAGGGATTCTAATTGTTATAACTAGTTTGCTTCACGGACATAAATACAATTATCTGTATATTTTTTTCTAAGACTTTAGTTTAACACCCGCTTTCACCCGCTGTGGGATTCGAACTCGTCCTAAACGAATATCCTACACAGCGGGCTATGAACCACCTCGTACAATGGCAAAGCGGTCGGTAAACCCGTAAGTAAGATACTCGGCTAGCAGGTAGCAGGTACTGACTTACTCCCTTTTCAGCATGAGTTTGATCAGTGAAAAACATAGATATCCAAATTGATAGACTAGCCATCAAGGAAAGGGGAACAAACCAAGTGCGACGACCGGGCAGGCGACTTTGGACTGTGACCGTCTCCCTTTTTGTGATTTGTATTCGGTTCGGTTAAAAACGAACATTCAGACCCTGCGCAAAAAGTTCCACGATGGACTGCGCTACAAACCGTTGCCTTACTTTAGCGAACTTTGCTTTTCTGCGCAGGGTCTGGTTATTTCAATGTGCGCTCTTTGGAGATCAACGTACGACAAGCTTGTCGAAATGATAACCAGATTTTGTGTTAGAGCAAGTCTTATCAATTTGGATGTCTACGGTGAAAACCTTTTCTTTTCATTAACTGTTTTTTAAATACTCAATAGTAAATTATTGTCGAATCACAAAATAATTAGTTTTTAATAATTCTCTACGTTGGTTATAAGATCTATCAAATGATTAAGGCGATGCCATATGTAGTAATTCAAAATCATGTGTTTTTGGTTTGAAAATTTGGTCGCCTAGAAATGTTTCAGATGCTTTAATTAAATACCGCAAGTAGAATACATCTAGGCCTTTGAAATAATCGAGTATTTTTTAGATATATCTTTTTATAAGCCCAGAAAAAAATAATGTAAAGGCCTATGAAAACTGCTTTAAAGTTCAAAATCTCCTACTTACGAACCCATTTTCGGTTATGATTTTATTGTATAATGTGGCAAATTAAGTTATTTATAAAATGATCGAAAAAAATTAAATATTTATGCCTGAACATCCACAAAATAAAATAAAAGGCACTTTTTGGTCATGTTTTTTTCTTGCATAAATCAAAACAGGCGGATGGTGTTAAGCGAGAATTTAGACCTTATCGCCATCTACGTAAGGTTTGTTATTGATAGCGGCTCAATTTAAAATATTACACGACATAGTGCATCGCCTTAACTATGAATATCGTAGAGCAATAATTAGTATCGCCTCACAGCGCCCATAAAGGACATTGCCAAATTAATAGGTGTACCTATATCTATTGTATTTTAATGACTAAGCTAATGGCTAACTTGATGACTGATTACTAGTGTAGTCAATGATACCGCATTGATGTGTAATTATCGACGGTTTCCTTTCATTGTCGCAAACCGACTGAAATTATTTAATTGGCCTTGTTACTTTCTAGTATATGGTAACTGGACAACTCAACACTTTTTAAATGTGTGTTGAATTGTCATTGTTTTGAGTTATCACGGAATCTTAGCCATTTCATAGACACACCTACACATAGAGAATAAGAATTAAAAAAAAGAAAAGAAAAAACCATTTTGGGGTAGATTTTTTTTTGGTAAAAACTCACCTCAATATTTGTTTTTGTTTTTCGTTTAGTAAAAATTTTTACATCGCTCCCAAAATTTTTTACACATAGTCATGTACACAATACAAATACACATTTAAAAAAAAACTTATAAAATACGTAAATTTTAAAGTTATGGTCTAGTAATGTCATACCATTGTTAAGAAATGAATCATAAAGTTTATTAGATTTACGAAATCATTTCTGCGGTCAGTGATTGTGGGGTCAATCTCCTATTACTGCGGTCACATGTTGCAAATGTGCATGCCGTGAGAAATCTTAATATACAGGGTGTCCGGGTGTAAAGTGCGCTAACTTCGAGAGGTGATTCTACATGATGGTACAAGTAAAAAAGATAAATAACTTTTTCGAAAATACAATTATTATTTTTCCGTAGAAGAATACTTAAAACATTGAATATTTATTTTTTTACCCCGAAGTTAGCGCACTTTACCCCCGGACACCCTATATAGTTGTGCTCGTAGTAGTCGACTGATATCGCTGAAATTTTTGAAATTTTGTTATTAGTGCCAGGAGGGTTTAGAGAGTGGTTTGGATGGTAAAAGAAGTCGGGGATGCCCGACGAATACTTATCGCAATATCTCTGTTATAAAATGAATAGTGAGTTTTTTTTACTAAGGGTGGATCAACTCATGATTTGTCGTTCGTGTTAATATGTAATTATTTCAACAAGCCTGTGTTGAATTTTGCAGTTGAAGGAGAAAAGCCTGTACAGGATTCTGGAAACGCCCACTTCGCTCGCGGTGACCACGATCAAGCGTCCTTTCGTGGGGGTCTCCTGCAGCAAGTGCGCACCCAGCAGCTCGGTGAGTTATTACTATTCACTAACTAACTAATCAATCTTAAAAAACAGTGGTTGAAAGTTGAAAGGCCAACGATGCTTGAAATTAGAGATGCTTCTCTCACCTCAGTGACCTTAGTTACCTCTTCTCCATCCCCTCCCAATTCTTTCAGCTTCACAACATGTAACTGTCTAACTATCACCCTGGTAGACAAAGGATGGACCGCTACAACGTTTTGACACACATTTCTAACTTCATTCACATTCATACATCGTCTGTGTTGTTAAAACTCTTCACATATAGGTCATGTATAGAGCTAGCAGATTCGCCACTAGTGACCAGCTCCTGTACGAATCTCAAGTACGTCCAAAAATTGAATTTGGGAGCCACCTCTGGGCTGGATTCCCAAAATAAAAGATTAACCCGCTTGATTCTGTGCAAAGGAGGGCAGTCTGATTGACAATCCGTTTTTAACTGACCGATTGCCATCTCTAATGCACAATCGCAATGTAGGCATGCCGAGTTTGTTCTATAGGTATTTCAATGGAGCCTGCTCTACGGAGCTAGCTGCATTGATCACCGGTGCACATACGGGAAACTCGACTGACACTAGACGAAGCGAGCGTTCACAGTTGATTTTGACAAGAGAACGGGTCGTTTCTTCGACTCTTTTTGTGTAAGTTGGAACCGACTACCGGCGTCTGTTTTTATAATTTATAATATATTAATCCGGGCCTGTTCAAGACCCGCATTAATAAATCCATTCCTACAGCTCCTACTTTAAATCGGCTCACAACTCTTCCTAACCGGATGAAGTTCCCCTGTCTACGCTGTACAGAGAAGGGCCTCGGGGATAAAAAATAAATGACGTGACTCGACTCTCTTGATTCACTTGGTCGTTCCCCGGGCGCCCCCAACTTCTTCTACCATTCACTTTCATATGCGTCATATATTCTCCTTAAACCATTGATGTAATAAGACATTAGTCTATGCCTTAAACCCTTTCTCCGTCCATCGGCTCAACATGTCCAAACCATCTAAGCGTCTCTTTCTTAATTTCGTACACTACGCTTTCTTCAGCCTTGCGAATCTCCAAGGAAAACGGAAATTGTAATCACTTACAATGCAATACGACGGCCGCCATTAGACGACTGATCGATTCAATAGACCGACCGACCGACCGACCGAACTGACCGACCGACCGGACTGACTGACTTGACTGAGCGACAATGAACGAATGAACGCCGAGTACGAGTACGTGCGCTGAGTCGGTCCTCAGAGCGGCAGACATTTATTTGTTTCATCTGTCGTGGTCTATTTTTGTGATGCGCTCGGCTTAAATAGCCTCCGCGCGATGGCCAGGGACTGGCGAAATATTTATTATTAAAGTTATTAAAAGTATAATATAATAATAGAAAAATAAGTAATGGTAATTTTTTCAACTCGTTTCATGGTCAAAGATAGTCATACACTACAATGACAATCGTAATCGCACTGGTGAGACACCACAACATGAAATGATTTCAGCTATGTTTAGTGACCATATCTTAATAGGCAGGCACTTCTCAACCTTTCTCTTCCCCTCCCTCCCCCATTTTCATTCACTGGTCCGGGCTGTTGTAACTCTTGTACGGTGCGGATATCTCACTAATATAAATATTTTAAAAAATGATTCACCTCAAATATTTGATGAATGTCTTCACAAAAATCACCGACTCCTTCCATCCACTCGCCTATTATTTAATATTCTCCAGAAACCCCTTTCTGCGTGCACATCCGCTGTACGTGTGCAATAAATGTAACCCTTTCACACCCGCATTATTAGTTCCAAATATGTAATGCTTGAAAATTTTTGGTATTTAATTTTTTTTTTTTTTTTTAATTATTCCATGTTAATTTGGATTAACATTGGACGTCAGAGGGTATTTTTGAAATAGTAAAGTAAAATAAACATAACACAAACGTAATACAAATATCTGTTTCATGTTAAAAATGCACATTTACAATGTAGTGATAATCTCTAAGGTACAAACAAATAACATTCTAACTAAAATTCATTCGGAAATAAAGAAATAATCTAGGATAATAAATCTTTAAAAATTCGCCATACTAGTCGAAAACATGTCCTTCACTAAGGACGGGTTGTTTCGGAGAATTTGAACAATTCATCAAATTTCAACGTTCATTTTCGGGTTCTGTGAAAGACTTATTCAAGTTCTGTTTTTATATCATTGTAGGCTAGTTGCTTGACAAAACTGAAATAAAAACAGAACTTGAAAAAATCTTTCACAGAACTTGAAAATGAACGTTGAAATTTGATGAATTGTTCAGATTCTCCGAAACAACCCGTCCTTACAGTGTTAATTTGAATGAACACTGAAATTCATTTACAATATTCTGGCAAATGGCTGTGAACAGTGAATTGAACTGATGGTATTTTTATAGAACACGTCTTACTTAATGCGTTAAAATATTTGTAATTCGAGTAGAAAATATTGATATCTCACCTTAAATTAAGTAACCAATGACGGCAGAAATTCGATGAAATTCACAATTTTATGTCAAACTATTTATCGTTGTTGAGGCGGGAATAAGGATTTCAACCGAGCGGAAAAAATAGACGCCACAGAAAAGATTACAAGCTATAAGAAAACAAAAACATGGCTTTTCTAAATCGCTACCGTTACGGTAAAAAAAACCACAAAGTTAACACTGGGGATGAAAGGATTAAGAGCTAAATTCTTCTTATTATTGATAAATTATGGTTTATTTCCACCCAACATTATTTTCGGTTCTCATCATTCGTAATATATTATTATATACTAGTTGAAGTTGCCTGGGCTTTACGCAGAGTTTTTCGAAATCAGATGGACATTAATTTTCCTCTCGCGTGTGCAAAATTTCATCAGGAAGTATCAAAATTCTGCTTTAAGGAGTGGGAAAAGGCGATGGGAGGTGGTTTTTCGAAACATCTTGCAAGACTGTGAGCTTCCTCTTGTTAAGAAGGTCAAACGTGCAAAATTTCATCAATATTGGAATAAATCTGTAGATATGAATAAAAAAAGCCAAGCCGTCACAGTATTCTTTATATATTGATAAATGAATGGTTTTACCACATGTACCCCTCAGAGACCTCATTTCTACTGCATTCAGTAAACTATGGTCCTTTCATATTAAAATTATTTTTTTAAAGAAAGAAATATTCCCGGGCTTTTAAAAATCTTCTACTACCATCACATTTAGTGGAAATGTTGCTTGTGTCGTGATGGAGGACTTGAGACGAGGAATTGAACTCTCTCAAAGCACGCCTGGACCCCGACGCGACGCAAAGTCAGCCACTGACCGGGCAATATGAACGTGAATTAATTTTATGCCAAAACACGATGACACCATTGGTTAATGGCCGAGTGTTCTTCTATCTATGTATCTTCTTCCGAATGATGCTTTAATGTATCATTCTCGTAGGTTTTTTTAATAGTCTATATTCTATATATCTATCTATCTATATAAATAAAAATGTAAATGTTCGTTTGTTCAAAATCTTAAATCTCCGAAAGTTCTTCACCGATTATTTAGAAATTTTGACACAACGTTGCATTCGAATACTCGCGTGTAGGTAGATGTCACAGGTAAAAACATGCTTTTTTGAACAACGCCATCTGTTGGTCGTAAAAGCAACAAGCGCTATAGTTTTTATCTGCACAAACAGACTGAGCCTCAGAAACGCGTGGCGGGATGCGGCTAGTCGTAAGTAATAAAAAAACACAGTTTTTGCTGTAGATTTTTAGATGCGCAGCGGCTATAGGATTTTTTGTTTGCTATTGATATGTTGTGAAATATTAGATAATGATTATTTTTTCGGATTATATACATTTTCCTATGTTTGTAAATAGATATTGCTTAGTATTTATGTTTATTTATGCAGTTAGACTACTTAATTGCAATTACTACTAATACTTATTATCTATAATTGATAATAGTCGATGTAATACGCAATTCAATTGCCTATTACGCTCTCCAAATATGAACCTTTCAAATTAATATGTCCCAATGATTCCAAATTTACATCCAACTTCCACATTGATGACTTATCACTCTTCCAAATACATTATACATTTGATTGATATTTCTCAATGAATTATTGCTTTTTCGTGCTCAAAATTTGAATCGATCATCGTTTTATGCGTTTCAATGAATTTGACATGAGTTATTCAGTTGAGTTCTCATACACTTGCGAGCCGAACCTCGGATCATTGGAAAGGAACGAACTAACCGCAAATGGCTTCGCTCGCGTATACACGGTTCGCAAGTGTATACGCGCATTACGCGTTCCAGATAATGTAGAAATTTGAATTCGATATATATATTTATATATATATATATTTCATTGGAATTCAACGCGTTCCAAATAAGAATTCAGGATGTGAAATTATTATCGTGTTTTATTATTTCATTTGATCTTACGCGTTCCAAATACGAATCCACAAATTTTAATTCTACATTGTTTTATTTCATTGCTATCTTACTCGTTACAAATTTGAATACACACATTTTAATTCCACATTTTATTATTTCATTGATATCTTATGCATTCCAAATTTGAATCCACATATTTTAATTCCACATTAAATTATTTCATTGATATCTTACGCGTTCCAAATTGTATTATTTCATTGATATCTTACGCGTTCCAAATACGAATCCACAAATTTAAACTCCACTTTTTTATTATTTCATTATGCATTCCAAATATATTTTATTTTATTTATTATTTATTAATCTTAAGTTAGCTCACATCTTCGTGTGTGCTAATAGTTTTATAAACATATAAACATGTACATTGTTTGGCAAACATAATCTTTCTTTAAATATTTCAATAAAGTCACAAAAAAAGAAACATTAATAATTGAGATAGACAAATTTTCTTAATTCATTTTTGAACTTATTAATATTTTCTATCACAGCAATTTCCTTCGGGATTTTGTTATAGAGTTGAACGGCCTGGTACATCAGAGATTTTTGGGTGCTTGTTTTTTTCTTGTTGGCAATCTAATTTGCTTAGAATTTCTCGTCCCGTGTCCGTGTATCTCGTTATTGTAATTTATTTTTCTTTTCAGTTCCTTAGACATCATCCCTAAGTTAATTTTATGTATAAAAATAAGTACATTCAAATACACAGTTTGCTTCACCGTCAAAATATTCAGCTCCTTTAACATGTCTCTTATCCGTGTGTATATGTTGCGCTTAAGTATTATTCGCATTGCTTTATTTTGCAGTAATATAAATCCAACAAATTTGAATTCAACTTAAATTAAAGACGTTTCACAGAAAATTTATATCTGTAATGTATTATTTCGATGGCATTTTACGTGTTCCAAATTTAAGTCCAACTCTGATATCCAATTTTTATTTTTTTACGCGGAAATAAACTCCTCGCAATAGTTAATATAAATCTTATGAATATTATTATGAATTTACCTGTGAGCTTTATAAATGTAATTCATTTGCATATTTCTAAATAAAAATAATACGAATCTATTACATTACCACCGACTTGCACGCATACCAAAAATATTCTATTAATAATAATATTAATTGCCGTCAGTAACCTAGTGACCAGTATGCTAATTAAACAAATCTCATTAATAATAATTATAATACCCAACTAACAACAATAAGACGATACATGAATGTAAATAAGGCAGAGTTGTATGGCGGTCTATCCTCTCAGCTTACCCCCTCGGAAACGGCGTGATGATTAGATAATCAATAATCACTAAAGCAAATTATTATATATCATTAATTAATATTTTGAAATATTCATTTGTAGCAACCCTAGAAGATGCGCATGAGGTTCATGTTTTTAATGCTAGCAATTTTGATCTGTACGGCGTCTATTATTAAATGCGATAATCCCACGCCGCGGAGACAACGCGCACATTTTCGCCATAATTAAACCATCCGCCCGAAGCTAGTCGTGTACTGCGAATTGCGGTGCGGAAAAAAGAAAAGTCGCGAGTTTTCGGTTGCGTTTCGTTTGAGCCCGACGCGTACCGAGTTACAATATTGCTAGTTTGTGAATTAGGACAACGTTATCAAGTGAATAAGACAGTAATAATTATTAAAAGATTTAGAATGTTGCATTGGCGCGGTTTCCACGACTTTCACCGTTACGTAGGTTTGAGTTTTCAGCAATTTTCCATAGATTCGTTGCATGCCGTCAAGTGCCGAAATCCCACTCGGGAACAGCTGTCAGATAATTCGTTTTCATTTAGATTTCACTTCTTGTGAAAATGAAATCTGCAAGTTCAACCTTCGAAGCAAAACGTACTTGTGCCAAACTAACCTACAAATTTTTCTCGGCTTTTATTTTGTAGAAATATTACATCTGTCTTGTCTTTGATTTGCATTTATTTGTCTGGTTCTTCTTAAATGCGATGTAATTTTAGCACTTTGTTAGCGATACGATATTTTAATATACAGAAAGTTTTGTGAAAATGACTGAATGACATATACTATATGCTGTAAATTATTCTATCTTACGTTTTCTTCCATACATTGCGTATTTAATTATTAGTAATACCCCCTTTTTACTAATCGGCATTGATTTGATGTATTTTCAAACGGTTTTTTTTTATATAGGTAGGTACTTTTTGTTTACAAGGAGAGATAATATTATTTTCATTTAGTCAATAACAGAAATCTTGGAATTGATTGTGCAATATAAAATTTAGTGATTCAATATTGTGTTCTTGTTATGTATTTAATAGTTTGTTTTCACCATGCATTTAATTTTTCATATTAGGTAAACATAATTTGTGACATTTTTTTCGAATTTATCGTTTGAGTAGAATTATTTATCATTAGTATTCCGTTCTGTGTTTTTGTCTATTCAGCGACATTTCTTTATGTGAATAAATAAGATCCATATCCTATTTTTAAAACTTGGTCCATTGATCTCAGATAAAGAGCTTGGTTTCATTTCTTTGTGTAATTCACTGTCACACAAACCTTTGGATGACATTTCTTTTTTAATTTAATTTAAAGTAACCATTTGTCAATTATTTATAAACAATATTAGTTATAGAATACTAGTGGATCCCCCGCAATGCTTCGCTATTGCCAATTCTCTCTCGGGCGCCTCCGACTTCTTCCACCATTCATTTCAATTTATCACTTAACAAATACAAAAGATTGTTACCGAGGCAGTTTAGTTATGTATAATAAATACTATACAATTTCGACTATTCATATATATATTATAAAGGACCTAAAAGGGGCATTAATAAATAAATATATTAAACAGATAACCGAGTATGAAAGAGACAGCATGATAGTTGGTATGTTAGTAAAATAGTATGCCTGTTGTGTTTCAATGTCTTTATTTCACCACCTTCCAAGCATGTCTTATGCCGAGTGTACACATTGGCCCAACGTTGGTGCCCACGTGTCAACGCCGTCACCAACATTGGCTGTTAAAAACGGTGGCAAATCGAAAATGGCACATTTCAAATCGTTGTAAATAAAATTTAAAAAATTTATTCATAACATAAACTGAATACACCTTTATTATCATAATTTTTTATTAATGAAAATACCTTATTCTGCATTGGACATTTGATCTTCTTTTTTATTAATGAAAATACCTTATTCTGCATTGGACATTTGATCTTCTTTTTTATTAATGAAAATACCTTATTCTGCATTGGACATTTGATCTTCTTTTTTATTAATGAAAATACCTTATTCTGCATTGGACATTTGATCTTCTTTTTTATTAATGAAAATACCTTATTCTGCATTGGACATTTGATCTTCTTTTTTATTAATGAAAATACCTTATTCTGCATTGGACATTTGATCTTCTTTTTTATTAATGAAAATACCTTATTCTGCATTGGACATTTGATCTTCTTTTTTATTAATGAAAATACCTTATTCTGCATTGGACATTTGATCTTCTTTTTTATTAATGAAAATACCTTATTCTGCATTGGACATTTGATCTTCTTTTTTATTAATGAAAATACCTTATTCTGCATTGGACATTTGATCTTCTTTTTTAATGTGAATAGTCGCACAAGAGTCCCAACTGCTTCCAACCGTTTGGAGTCTTTATCTGGAGATTACGGCATCCCCAATTGGGGTATGTTGTGTGGCTGAAGGTAGTGGAGAAGGGAAGATGTGGAAGAGGTATGTCGTAGAGTACCTGGCTAGATCTAGTCACCAAACACGGCCAAAACCGTTTCATGCAATTTTTCAATTCTGAATGGTGGTCTTGTATCAGGGCGATATTGAGATCATCTTCCACTCTGTACTGCAAGCACATATACTATATATTATTTTTAAGTGAATAAATTGCGAAACAACACCAATTCTTCAAATAAAATTTACTGACTTACACTGAGATCTTCGGATTGCTAGTCGAGAGTATTACCCTCGAGCACGGAGGATGTGGAAATTATCACAGCCGTGGCAATTTATTAATTAAATTATTATTAATAAATATAAATAAATAAACGTAAATCATTCACGCAATAATCAACACGACCGTCTCTGCTGAATGCGTATTGCAAACTGAAGACAGGGCCAACATGTGGACGCACTTTATGGGTTGGCCCCCGAGATCTTTTGAGGTGTGCATGAAAACCGACAATAATCGGGTTGACCGGCTAACGTTGGCGGCCAACGCATGCAACGGTCAAGTTGTCCAAGTGTTAAATTCTATCTACCAGAATTATTATTCTCAACCTATCAACAGTATTTTACTTGTGTGTTGATTGTCATTATCCAAAGACAAACAATCACTCAAATAATAAATCATTTTATTGAACTATGTAAAAATATCCATAAAAATTGCTTTGTCTTCATTATTTATCATTCATTATGTTTATAAACTTATGGATTTAATTTAAATATTCAATATGGCAGCATAAATTAATATTTCTCATGACCTTCAGAATATTAATCACTTTTTAAAAACAATGTTGCAATTTAAATTATAATTATTTTTCCTAGTGTGGAGTTTGATTCCTGATTATTACAGCCTGATGATTATTCAGCCTAGAAGGAGGGTCATTGCCAAGTTTTTCACTGCATCGTTAACATATTTTTTGTTGACAAGTCTAATGTGCGGAAAATACCTGTTTTTTAAAAACATGCAAGTCTGTGATCAGTTAATTGTTTATAGAAATACTTGAACGCAAGCTTCTAGCGTTTTCCCTTGTAGACCCAACGTACTAGTTGACGTGTACCCGGTGATGCTCGAATTTGATCTACTGTCTAAAATATAATATCCATGTATTATATATATAAACCTTCCGGAAGAAATTCTCTAAATGATGGTGAAAACATTATCAAAATCAGTTGTGTAGTTTAGAAGAACTAAGCGCACAAACAAACCGACGCAGATAGCGACTTTATTTTAGTATAATAGAGATTTGAATTACATAATTTGTCAAATTTACGGACTTATCTAACAAGATATCTTGTTTGATTTTCTCTTTTTTTTTTTTTTTTAAAGAAAAACTAACATTACCGGGTTATGATTAACTTGACAATATTTAAAGTTATCAGCAAACCCGATATGTTGATTTGATTCATTTAATAAAGTCAACATTTAAATATAAATTTAAAGTTTCTCTGATTTATTTAACTCGGATTAGGTCTAAACTCTAAAACTTGTCTCTTTATAAAACTAATGTTGGCATAATTTAACGCATTCGTCACTAGTGCTTAACATTTTACACAAATAATGATATTTTTATGCATTTGTTCGAAAAGAAAATATTTATGACTACTTATTTGCTGTATGCAATGTTTAAAAAAAAACACAAAACATTTAAAAAAGCCACATGTAAACCTGGTAAGTAAGTTACCTTATCTCCAGTGTTGATAATAACATGTTGTTGAACCAAACACATGTTGAGAGTGAAGAATTTGCAAAACAGGCTAACTTGTGGGATGTTTATTTAAAAAAACTAAACAAAATGAGACTTCGAAAGAAGAAAATAAACAATCAGGTGGATTATTGATAGCTCCATCGTAACATTTCTCTTTCTCGCAAACAATGCATGTAACAGAAAGATAGGTTCTGTATAAAGTGGCTTTCAGTTGCAGGATCAAAATTATTTTCTTGGATGTGATTTTAGAATTCTTTTCTTGGAACTTCTCTTTTATAAAATAATATATTCTCACTGTAGGTTACTCGGTAATAAATTTCTGCACACAATGAAAGCTTGTTCTCAAGATGAATCCTGTTTTCTTCAAAATTAATTGAATTTGGTTTTTTTGTAAACATAGGTCATTCAGTGATAATAATTCTTTAAAAGTAAGTGTGAGAGTTACCATTATTTCAAAGAAAGCGGATGTTATCAGTTTACATAAGACTTTCGACTCTTAGGCTGCAGACGGGCCAATGAAATTTTATATTTACCATTGCAGAGTAATATTCTACACTTTCCAACGTGCTATGGGTGCGTTGTGGCCGTGTATACATTCTAAATACACGCTTACTAATCGAGGGTAGGGAGTATGTGTTTAGTATGCACAAATCGTGTATAATTTCTAAAGAATTTATTTATGTGTACTTCTGAAACCTTACAGCACTAGTATACTATGGGTGCATTTTGGCCTTGTATACATTCAAAATATGCGCATACTAAACTAGGGCAGGAACTATATGTGATTAGTGTGTGCAAATCCTGTATATATGTACTTTATAAAGAATTTATTTATTTACGGGTGCGTTTTGGCCTTGTATGCTTTTAAATCATGCGCCCGCAACATGCTTCTATCAGTACCTTGTTCATCTATTAAGTGAATAAAATATATGTTTTTTCTTGAAAATAATATCTTTTTTGTCAACAGGTGGCCAACAAATCAGAAAGCCAGAATGTTATCAATATACTGAAGCTAGGCTACAAGCTGAACCAGGACAGCGGCTTCTTCGGACGAACCTTCTGCGACTTTTCACAGGCCTACCGGGCCAAGAAGTTCGATTACAAGCAGGTGTCAGAGACGGTAAATATATATATTTTTACAGACCAATTTCATTTACAGCGCAATGCTTAGTGATTAAAAATAAATATTAAAATAAATTTAAGGTCGTTAGGCAGTCGAATTTAATTCATTTGAACGGCCCAATTATGTCTGTTTATGACCAAAAGAGATAGCAATCTTTCCAAACAACTCTTCCATTTGGTGTGGATGTACCGGCAGGCTGCAAAATCAAATCGTCATATAGAACAGCACGTTAACATGCTAATTTTGTATGGCAGGCCTTGTGAGCATGGACCTACCTAGAGCGCGTACATGCGCTTAAGGCACACAACCGGTCAAATGACCCGCTCGGGCACGGGGGGCTCCATCAAAGCCAGAGTCAAGTTAGCCTTTCAGAAGCTGGGCGCACTGTACAGGGCCCGCGAATACTTTGGTAGTATACAACTTCTGACCTTCTACAAATCATAAGTGCGCCCCAATGTTGAATTTGATATAATACCATTGACTGTGTGCGGAAACAGGCAATCTGTTTGATAGATTGCCCTGTCGGATCTTTAGAGCTCAGGCATCAGGTGAGAATACTGTCCTTGTTCTACCGTTATTTAAAAAAAAAGTGTCAAGTTGTAATTATTCTTCATTTATCTGGTCATTGTGTTGTGAAAATAATGGTGTTGTAAAATGTCACCTTTATCTTAGAAGTGATTCAAACTGACAGTTATGTACTAAAAATAATAATAACAATTTTGGTGCTGTGTCTTTGTGTCCTTTGTCTATGTGTAACTCGGGTTCAATGAACTCTGTGAACTGCTGTGTCTTTCTGTCCTTTGTCTATGTGTAATTCGGGTTCAATGAACTCTGGAACTGGGATTTGCTTTGTTTTTCAAAATAGGAATTGATTGTGGGTCAATAGTAGGTTATAAGTCATAAATTAGGTGGTGTGTAAAAGGTGTTATGGTATGTTTTTTAAGGAGTGTAAAAAACTGTTATTCGAAGGACCTTGAATGTTAGTGTAATTACCACTGCACATAAGACAATAATATGTTGTATGGATAAGGAAGGACTCACCATTAGGAAAAGGGGCACTCGTTATCTTCCTGTCTATTCTCCTCACAGCGATGGCACTGAACACAAGCGGTTTGGCACGAGACGGGCGCGGATGTAAAATGTAATAAGATAAGCGAGATAAGATCTCGCGCGGAAGCCGTTTATAGTGAGCTATGCGGTGCGGGTTATTGTAACAGACTGGCTGCAATGTGCAGTGAAAGAGGTGCGGGAATAGAATAAGGTAAAACTAGGGACAACAATATTATCTCAGTACAGTGGTCGCATGTATGTGCACATGTGTGCATGTGTGTTTGTGTGTTTGTAAATTAATGTATAATGCGTATTGGCATAACCAGTAGGTAACTACCAAAATTATTTTATTTTGATTAATTAATAATTCTGTATTTGAAATGTGTATTTCTTTTGACAAATGTCTTAATTTTGTTCATTCGAATGGTAAATTTCTGATTATCTTTAGAAATTCAATTTGTTTTTTTTTTTTTTTTCAAATATCTCGTGATTTGACTGGGGTCTGCACTAGTATTATATATTTTAAAATAAGTTAGTATTCTTAAGTGTCACCAAGGAAACCGAAGACTCACTGGCATTGTCAATAGAATCAAAACAAAATCCTTTTTCATTTAAACTCACACCTACGACAAACGAAGAGGTTTTAAAAATCATTGACAGTCTTAACACTACACACTCTAAAGGTCCTGACAATCTAAACACATTTATACTTAAAATCATTAAACACAATGTAGCAACGCCTCTATCAAACATTATCAATAAAAGCTTTTCCTCTGGGATTTTCCCCGATCATCTTAAAAAATCTATAGTAGTACCAATCCACAAAAGTGGACCCAAAAACCAAGTTAACAATTATAGACCAATATCCCTGTTGAGCGCTATCTCAAAAATTATTGAAAAAATCTTTAAAAATAGATTAAGTAATTACATAGAGAACAGAAAACTTTTAAGCAAAAATCAGTTCGGCTTTCGATCAGGTAGAGGTACGGACGACGCCATAGCACAACTCACAGAACATATTTCTAATAATATAGATCGTGGAAAGAAAAACATCGCAATATTCTTAGACCTAGCCAAGGCTTTTGACACAATTTCTCACAAAATACTCCTCAAAAGACTACAAAATATTGGAATTGTAGGTATGCCATACGAATGGCTAAAGAGTTACCTAGCAGGTAGAAGCCAGCAACTCAAAACTGGTAAAACTTTGAGTAATTCACTAGGCACTAACTTTGGTGTACCACAAGGAAGCACATTGGGACCCCTTCTATTTATAATCTATATCAATGAGTTGTGTGAGCTAACAATCGGTGGTAAAATTATTACATTCGCAGACGATACGGTAGCTATCTTTGAAGGAGATGACTGGACTGACACACACAAACTTGCTGAAAGTGGAATTAAAGTGATAAAACAATGGCTCAACAAAAATCTACTAACACTGAACACTTCTAAAACCAAATACATGAGATTCAGCTCAACCATAAAGGGACAACCTAGTACAACACACACAATAAAAACACAATCATGACTGTAACTCCTATAATACTGAACCTCACTGCAATTGTGAAGATCTTGAATGTGTGAAAAACAAGTACCTAGGTGTTATAATAGACAATCATCTTAAGTGGAATTATCACATTGACAATCTTACAACTAGGGTAAGAAAACTTACTCACATTTTCTTTGCAGTGCGAAACATAATTAGACAAGTAGATCTTAGAAAAATATATTTCGGACTGTGCAACCCCCTCTCTTAATGTATGGTTGCATTGGCTGGGGAGCATCAGGAAGATCAATTCTAGATCCGCTTATGACGGCCCAGAAATCAATAATTAAAGTCATAATGCGCAAACCATATAGGTTCTCTAGCGATGAGCTCTTTAAACAATTTAATGTACTTGATGTTCGTCAAAACTATATAAAAAAGGTTATTATCCATGTACATAAAAATCTAGACAATATTAATAAAATTGACCATAAACACATCACAAGAAGCCACACCAGAAATGACCTTATGATCCCAACGAGCAATACGGCAAAGTACCAAAAGACACACACATACTTGGGACCTAAATTGTACAACAAAATCCCCCCTGAATTAAACATTAAAACTTGTAATATTTCATACATAGGCCCAATAATAACTAAATGGTTGATTGGACTGGGCAGAGGAGAATCTGAAAAAATGTTAAAAAACGTCACGTAATAAATAGACATAGACTAATCACACACTTCCATTATATATCTTCCATTATACTAATTATTGTTCATACACAATTGAAACATACACAACAGCTCAAGTTCAACTCTATCATAAGATTGTAACGATTAAACATCACAAATTAAAACATTAATGAGATATATTATAGACATAGACAAATCACACACTTACTTTCACATATTTTTTGGTTTCTTGGAACGGGCAATTTGCCTAGTTAGGAACCAGTAATTTCGACCTGATAAGGTACAATAATCACAAAATATTTTAATTATATCTTGTATCATATTGTACTGTGTGTAAATTTAAATGAATAAATAAATAAATAAAATCTATTTTTTTGTGAAATAATTAGATGTGCTCGTAATTTCCAGGTGATGGCTGATGAGCGGTTGAAGCAAGCCCTGTCGCAGCTGACGCAGGAGTCCCTGGACAAGCAGGAGGCGGAAGAGGCTCAGTCAGGAGATGCTGCGAGGGTGGCGGTGGCCGTGACTCCCTCCAAGAAGAAGAGGAGGAGCGCACCCCGCACCAGTTCCTCCATCTACAAGGAGCTGGAGAAGCGGGCGCGCTTCATCCTTACGGACATGCGCTCCACGATATCAGATTTACTTTTAAGGTGAATAGAAAATTGATGTAGGGGAAAGAATTTATTTTTACAAAAATATTTGATTTTTCTTATGTATAACTGCTTTGCAGATAGTGGCCGAGCTGTAAGATCCTTGACTCTGGGCCCAGTGTTTGCTGATTGCATAATAAATAACCTGTTCTGTTATGAACATATTTTTTGTTAATGAACTTTCTATAGGGCATACAAAGTTAGCTGCTTTTCTTTAGAATGAGGGTTTTGTGTTAAATCCAATTAACTTCTTTAGAATGCTGAGGTTTTTGTGTTAAATCCAATTAACATTCTTTAGAATGCTGAGGGTTTTGTGTTAAATCCAATTAACATTCTTTAGAATGCTGAGGGTTTTGTGTTAAATCCAATTAACATTCTTTAGAATGCTGAGGGTTTTGTGTTAAATCCAATTAACATTCTTTAGAATGCTGAGGGTTTTGTGTTAAATCCAATTAACATTATTTAGAATGCTGAGGGTTTTGTGTTAAATCCAATTAACATTATTTTAATTTACTGCCCGCCCCACATTTTACCTCTTTGAATTTTACATTCGAATGTTTGCAAAAATATATTTTAAGCCTTTCCTGTTCTAAATTTACTATAATAACTAGACCTAGACACTGTATTTCTTCCGCCAACTCCCTTTGTCCAATCTAGCTCAACATAAAAAATCACAGTATATTATAATTCCAATTTTGAAAAAGGCAATTAATATAATTTTGTAAATTTAATAAATCAGATGTTTTTTTCCAAATTCTATGTGGTAGGTTAATCAATAATAATTAAGGACTGCAAAGGGTTAATGCTTTGAAAATCACACACTGGTATAGTTACATTTTCCATGGCCGGCATAATCTTAGTTTCGGTAGAATAAACCAATTTGATCAGTTTGTTATACTGTATCATAACAAGCTAGTAGTGTCTCTATACTTGATATTCTGAAACTACATAATCCTCATTCTATTAACTTCCAGAATAACATCCTGGACCCTGTACAAAGTGCTGCCGTACTTTGTGACCTCGGTGGTGGCCTCCCCCGACCAGCTGGAGGTACTGCGCAAGGCTGGAGACTCAGGGCTGCCTCTAATCTTCGTGCCCCTCCACCGGAGTCACCTGGACTACATCCTTGTCTCCTTCATCCTGCTTAACTACAATGTGCAGAGTCCCCTCGTGGCCGCCGGGGATAATCTCAAAATACCACTCTTTGGGTTAGTTCATACTTCATTCTAACTGACAATATCAAATTTCTTTCTTCTTCAACTACTTATATGTATTAACCACTCAGAACATTAGAACGTCAAAAGACGTAAATATGATAATAGCGGTCAAGACATTAGAACGTCTTTTCACGTAAACGCGCGAGATTTTACAAAAATCGATTTATTTCCATCACTAGTATACGGATTGTCATGATTTAAAAAACAGAGTATCGATAATGAATAACGCTACGCGTCTGTATTCAAGAATATGTATGGAATGTAGAGGTGCATTATCTAAGTCGATTGGATCTGTCATCTTTTTCGTTCATAATTTATTGCGTTTCTAAATAATTTATTAAAAATATTTTAGTTTGGACGGTTAATATTTTGAGGTGACTAATAGTTTTTAATTATATTTCTTCAATATATAAAGTGTTATTTCTTTATGATACTCAGAAAAAAGTACATTTTTCACAGCTTTGAAATAATGGTCAGCGATTTTTACATATTTTTGACGTTTTCAGAAAATGTATATTTAGAAACGCAAATATTTACGTACAACAATACAATACGATAGTGAATTTTATAATCTTTCTAAAACATTTTTTAGAATGAGGCTACGTTTCCCAAAACGTGAGTTATGAAGCTTTTAACAAAACTCGTAAATATCACAAAAATTTTCACGTTTTGACAGTTCGCAAAGGGACACAAAGTAAATAATAGTCTTTGTCCGAGAGGTTAAACGATCGTTTGTAATGTATATTTTAGTGAGTGAAGCTAGAGCATGTATTGGTAACCAGAGTGAAGCTGTAGCAGATATTTTGATGTTGGAGGGGAGCTGGACCTTGTATCATTAATTGGAGTGAAGCTGGGGCAGGTATTTTGATGTTGAAGGAGAGCTGGTCCATGTACAATTAATTGGAGTGAAGCTGGGGCAGGTATTTTGATGTTGCAATAAAGCTGGACTAGGTATTTGGGTATGCATAAAGCAAAGTAAGAAAATAATTAATACTAGTAAAATATTTTCATTTCCAGATGGCTTCTTCGGGGTCTTGGCGCCTTCTACATCAAGCGGCGCATGGAGAATACTGGCTCTGAAAAAGACACCATTTACAAGGCGGCTCTCCACACCTACATGATGCACTGCCTCCGGGCAAGGCACAACATTGAGTTCTTCATCGAGGGTGGCCGCAGCCGGACTGGCAAACCTCAGCTGCCTAAAGGTGATCTATCATTTAGTATTGATGAGTAAAGGTCTGCATAGTGCATTGGGTATTCTCTTGTATTTGGCCATGTCTCCTGGGTATCGATACTCCAATCCAGGCCGCTTGCAATCGCCATCGAAAGTACATACATTGGTCGACATTCTTAATCCTGAGTCTCGTTGAAGGTACATACTTACGTATGTCAAACGTCAAAAGTCATTCCACTCGAAAAATGAGTGGATTGAACCTCTCTTTGTTCGAGTGGAATGACTTCGTCGAGGATCGAGGCCATGGTCCCACGACTTGTCTTTCCATATATATAATAATATGTGATCCATGAAGGTTCCCTAAAACACACAGTTGTGTCAAAGTGTGCCGCTTGATGTGATAGATTGGGTTGAAACAGCTGTCATTGATTAGTATACTGGTTTATATATGTACTATTATTTGAAGAGAGTATGAGCATTCCTTAAAAGCATATCTATAACAATTTCAGGTGGCATTCTGTCGGTGATAGTGGACGCCTACCTGGACGGCACCATCGAGGATGCGCTGCTGGTGCCCGTGTCCATGAACTACGAGAAGCTGGTGGACGGCAACTTTGTGCGCGAGCAGCTCGGCATGCCCAAGCAGATGGAGACCTTCGGGGCGGCCATGAAGGCCATCTACAAGGTGCTCAACTCGCATTACGGCAGCATCAGGATCGACTTCAACCAGCCTTTCTCCATGAGGGTAAGCCAGCTTCATTCCCTCATGTTCTGCAACACTTTTTGGATTATTTATTTAACCTCTAGTGTGCCAAGAAATCTGTAGCGGATTTCTGACTTCTGTATTCGTCGCGTGCCGACGAATCCTTAGTGTATTTGCTAGTAGTTCATCACACTGGCCCTGATTTTATTGCATTTTCTACAAAAATATTTTTTATTTGCTTACAAGGAAATAAAGTATTATAATAATATTATTTTAGCTTGTCGTTTCGTCACTTGAAAACATATTTATTTTATTTTTGAAAAAAACATTGCAAATTCCGTGTCAAACGTTAAATTCCGATTTTCAAAAGTCATAGCGCCCTTGAGGTGTTTTTGCACAAAAACGGCGCTATACAAGTCATCCAAGTATTATTATAGAACTGTATTTATTTACAGGCAAGTCTCAGATGACTTATTTTTATTGTGAAGAATGCTTATTTAGCTGGAAAATAAATATAATAAAACTCGAGAATGTTTTTGTATTTCTTCAATATATAATATTTTTTATAACGTTAGAGAGAAAAACAATTTCTCTGAATATAAGTAGCTGCCCTGGGAAACTGCGTAGGATAGATATATACAATTTTTATAAATATATAAACACATGATTTTTTATTTATTTTATAATATACTTATGAATATAGTGTCAGTCGACTCACGGCGGGCAACTCGGCATTTTACCCTGGCCCGCCTAACTTGGGTAGTATTAGGTTGTGGAAGTTTGGCATTCCAAAGGTTAATAGGTCTTTTGTCTGTTGTAGGAACTAGTCCAGTCGTTCCGCAAACCCAACCAGAGCACGGTGTATCGCACGCTGTCCTTTGAGCAGCACACCTTCCCTCCGCTGGCCGGTCAGGGACCGCAGCCACTGACCATCAAGATGCTAAGCTACGAGCGCACCATGACCACCAACTCGAGCTGCGCCAGCCTCTTCGGCACTGACTGCGTGGCCGAGGACCAGAAGGGACTCGTGGAGGCTATTGCCAGACACGTTGTCTATGGTAAATTCACCATCCACTGTACAGGCATCCCTGACCTAGGATACATCAGCGGCCTCCGTCCATTACAAGCCCAGCCTCTGGATTTGTTTCCCAACCATGTCTGGGTGTCTACTAGACATGTGGAAGTCTTGTTGTGTCCAAGCTGCCTCATTTAAGTTATTGGCTGATTAAACTCCAACCTCGGAGCGTGTGTTCCCTCTGGTGTACCAGTTCGATCTGGACAGCATCTCAACATGGTGCATTATCCCAAAAGCCAAACAACATAACCTTTATAACAAATTAGCCGGAGAATCTTAATTCATATGTTATTTTGACTTTTCAGACTGCTCCAACGCCACGGCCATAATGTCCACGAACGCAGTGGCGTTTGCTCTGCTGACCCGCTTCCGCTCGGGCTGCTCGCTGTCGGAGCTGGTGGCTGCCGTTGAGGGGCTCACCCAAGAGCTACTGATGGACGGACGCAACGTAGGCTATATCGGGGACATTGTGGACGTTGTCAATCACGCTGTAAGTCTTACAATTGCTTATCTTAAAAGGTTCATTAATTCTCCTGAATTGTGTTGAAACACATAAACAGTGAAATGCAGGATACGGCCATAATATTATAATAAACGGTGAGGCATTACAAAAAATCACCTCAACAAAAAAAAAATCCTCTACGGTGAATACAACATTGACTCAATTTTTGTGTTCAGTAGCTCACACACATTACCATATCGTTACACCATCGTCGTCTTCAAATTGTTTATATATACAAATAAAAATATTTTAACTGGTGAAAGCCAGATGTCAGATACAATCAATTTTTTGGATCCCTTATCTGCTAAATTTGTCCCATATTAACATAGTATACAGTCGCTAAAATCGAACGTGGCACTTTTTATTCGGCCGTACACATTGTAATGGTTTTTAAGTCCGCCCTTGGTTTTTCTTTCAAAATTCGAATTAATATAAATTCTTCCGTCTGATTTTAATGTTTTACTCGGGTATAAATGTCGGTAAATACCCCTATCCCGCGCAAAACGAATCGCTGATCTTACCTTCTCACTTCGTGAAAAGTAATGATTTCTCCCGTCTGATTTGCAACTTCTCACGGTACATCAACCCTTCAATCTTAACGAATTAATATGTCACGTTGTGTAATTTTTTGTTTCGACAGTGATTAATTCATTGAAGGATCCTTTTAATTGGTTGTGGTAACTTTGGTTCTTTTTAGATGAGGCGTGTTACATTCTGTATGGTTTGAAAATAAGACAATGACCGACTACCCTGATTTTAACTACCTTTTCCTACCTTGTTTGCTCGCCAGAACGTTTCCGGTTACTGCAGTCGTTGATGTGCTAATATAATGGGACAATTAAATACAAGTAGATACATGAAATTCTCTATAGACAATTCAATTCAAGATGCACAAGATTCTAGGTTACTGATTTGGCTATGGATTGTTAGTTTTGTGAGTTATTTCTATGAGTAGGTATTTTTGGGAATAACTAGAGACAAAACATGTGTTGCTACGATTGGTCTCCGTCCAAATCCCATCCATCAACGTGACCAGCTCGAGAGCAGCCAAGTTGATGGTCCAATCCCAACACCTCCAGAAATTAATTGAATATCGCTCAGCGACAGATGAAATAATGACATGTTTTGCCTCCTGCCGGAGGGTGATGAAGGTTGGATTCCTTTGGATTCTGATATGTGAGTCCTTGTTGGTAAATGATGATGTTGATGATGATGATGATTGATGATTCATGAAGATTCATCTTATACCGTTAGGTACAAGGGGCTGCTCCGGTTCGGTGGCCATGATAGCCTGATGTCAGGAACCATTTGGGTCACGTGGGTAGCGCGAGGTTTAGGTCGCGTCAACCTCCCCCAAATCGATGATGAGTTAAGCTTCGCCAGCATGCCGAAAGTTAGGAGTCCACTCTACTAACCTCAAACATAAACATATACTGAAGTGGTTTGCATCAGCAACGTCAGGAGTTCGGAAGTCCCGTGCACCCCTCTGGTTTACGCTCGTAAGAATAATGATGAATTCAGCTTCAGTTTGTTCGCCTTCGCCTCTGCAGTCACGCTACTCCAAATAGCTCCTGGCTCCAGTCTATACAGCTTCTCGTCCCAGTAGAGGTAATGACACATGTTTACCATATGCGCAATACAGAACATACTTCAAGTCTTTCGTCCACACTCAAAATAGTCATGTCAATATTTAATTTGAATGAGGGCGTCCATCCGACATAACGAATGTTTCCGGGACGGGAGATTTTACCCCACTTCAAAGTCATGGTCATTCGCTCTATCGTTTGTTACCCTCCGTTCGCTTCAAATATCAAAGAATGGTAGAAAATGATATCCTCGACTTCCGGCGCTAAGGATCAGGGATACTGGAATCATCAGGTCGTGAATCTGAAATCATCCGATCTCCGTCAGCTCAAACGGTTTCAGTCAGAGTAAATTCCCAACCTAAATTCTGGATGACTTCTCCTCCTATAGTGGGGTAAGTATTTATTGAATTTGACAGGAAGGACGTCAGAAAGCGCCGAAACAACTTCATATTCGTCACGATCCCTTCGTTCTGTCAGCGAGAAAATCCTCCCCATACGCCAGACAAGAATAGCATAGCCCTTATCCGCTTTGTTCCTTCGTCTACCAAGCTAACTCAAGTAGGAAAGCCCATTAGCAATCTTCGTTCCCTTCGATTAGAACTCCGTGAAAGCATCCTCTCACCAGCTGAAAATACTCGAAACAGGGGTCTATTCAGGGTAACTATCTCAGGTTGGTCCCCCAACACCTTCGACAGAAACCGATGCTTTACGGGAATAACTCAACCACACCAATAGCAGGGGAAAAGCCGGCGCTGCTATACTAAAATAGACGTTATCTCGGTACCCAGGGTTATCGACTTTGCTAACACAAAAGTCCCTATTAGGCAAGCCAATCACAAATTTCGTTCCCTTCGCTTTTGTCGCTTAGATAAGATAGGACAGCCTACAGAAAATTCGTACACTTCGTCCCCGCCAAACTTATGAAAAATGAAAATCTTACTTGACAGAATAGGAATGCCAGACAGATGCATTCTCTCGGCGGCCACCTTCCATCCGCTGCATTAGTTCCGCGAATAACTTTGATAATACCAAATATATTGGATGTCCAAGGAGAATACGATAACTTATTGTTAAAGAACAGGTATTGTAGCATATAATTAACCGTCCTATTCGTTACCATTCCGCCTATAGGTACCTGATTGTTTCGACTAATAACCGTTCGCCGAATTATAAAAACATCGCATAATTACAATGGTTTATATTTTATAAATTTTGACGCTAAATATAACTACTGGAGAATTATTAAATCATTTTAAATTGTGAAAAATAGTCTAACTCATAAATAATGCCTATTGTTTGATAATCTAAAGTGTTAAAACTAACCAGTGCCCAGGCGGCCTGAACACAAGAGGTGATTTATGGCCCCCCTTGCTAAAAGGGTCCGAACTCAATTCTTCTATTGAAGATTTTAACACAATTACCTATAGTATTCAGGTTAAATACTCCTACTTCAAAATACGATTGTATTATTTTGTTTACATAAAGGAAAATAAGGGTTAGTAATTAGATTATAATGAGACTTACCAATTTCGATTCCTTGTGCAATCCAAACAATTATAAGAAACAATCACAGTCACATGCAGTAAAATACTCATGCTATTAGAAAATCACACCTTCTACACTAAATGACTTTAGCCGTGTTCGCGCCCCGACGATTAATTCTTGTTGACGCGCTTCCTAGTTTTTACTGACTCGACTATCTTAAAACGCTGACCGATCCTGATTATTCCCGACCGTCTCCCAGACCTTGAATCTCTGACCCCCTTGACTCTATTTGACCGTCTCCCAACGCTTTCAAACTGACTATCTTGAACCGCTTTTTGACCACGACCGTCTCTTAGCTCTCCCCAATCTAGACTCCCTTCTCCCGTTTTAACCCTCACGCTCCCCCACCCCCAAATCAACTCCCCCTCTCGCCATATGGCGACACTTAATTTATGTTCTTTGAATTCTCGAAATTTCGTGTATTCAAGGACAGAAACGCACTAAAAGGACCACACATAGATTATCGGCTCTGGAACCCGTCACATTAATTTAAATCGTTTCAAAACCAATAAATTGTTACTTCTCAAGTAAACTGTCCAATTCTTTGCAAAAGAATGAAACACGACTCCCCTCAGTCCAGTGGCGTGTCGGCCCACCAGGTTTTAGCCTCTTTTCAAATTACCAACCTAATTCTAGGATGTAGTAAATAATTATGATGTAATAGTTTTATTTTTAAATCTTCTTGCGAGATTTTAATTTACTTAAGCAACTTCCAAACTCGTCCTGTTAAAATGTTATTTTCCTCGCTAGTCATTATAATTCATCTAAATCCTTAGAAAAATTACGTAACTATATTTAACGGCGTATTTCCTACTTAATAAGTCACTTTAGTAGCGTTGCTTAACGGATTTTAATTGTTTCTTATTGGCTCTGTTAGGGTTTTTTTTCTATCCGCCCCAAACTAAATTCGTCGCTACTCCACTGAATAAAATCTAAGAATTCAAACCACCCCGGAGGTCTCTGACGATACAGTGCATGTTCCAAGTTTTTTTTCCTACCCTAATAAATCTAAGCACTTGTTTTAAAATCAGTTGTCCAACATCTGGTAATTCCCTATGTCGTGAGGTCAACTGAAAATTTCTTTCCCACCATAATAAATCAATAATAAAAAAAATTTATCCCAGGGCAAGTTCATCACAACATGTACAGGTTAAAAGCTGCGTATAGGTTAAAAGGTTCTTCATCCTCTTCCTACAGCTATTAGTGTTTGCTTTACACTCCCAAAAACTTTTGCATGTGTTGTGTCCTGAGGTGACAGTGTTCTGTCAACAGTCCTACTAACTCTGTCAGTAAGTTTCTATCAATATTGAATATACACGACCATCCTGGGAGATAATAAATTTAAATTTTCACAATGACATTGTTTCAGATCAACATCCTAGGCCCCGGTCTAGTGATAAAGGAGCACGACTCTGGCAGCATCATGGTGAAGCCCGTCTCCATCCTTCCCAATATCATCGAGCTGTCCTATTACGGAAACTGCCTCCTGCCGCATTACGTCATACAGAGTGTCGTCGGTAAGTCCAACCAACTGGTGAATTTACTGTAACTTGAGAATAAATTAAATTAAAATGGTAGTTAATCTGTATTGAGTATTTTGTGATTTGATTTGCTGTTATACACTAGATACCTTTGCATTTCTGTATGCTTTTGAAAGATTGGGAGCCGGAAATGCTGGGCTTCCAAGAAATTAAGCATCTTGCACAGGGCTAGTAGATTCTTCAATAGTGACCAGCTGGCAGCTGCTGATAGTTACAGCTACTCCCTTGATAAACCTGCTGGGTTCTGTGTATACGAGGGCAGTTCTTCTATTAACAAGTTGATTGTCATCTCTAATGCACAGATGCAACGTAGGTTAGGTCTGCCGCTTAAAAATCTCTATCTAAGAATGATTTAGATGTTGAAACACTGTTCATATGAATTCTTTGCAAACCTTCATGTTTCATTTTTCACTACAGCATTACCTTAACTTATATCTTCTTGTTATTGTATTTAAAAAAGAAAAAATTAAAATAAAATAACAAAAAATTGAATCAGGAAACATTATGTTTCACTTCTTCACAACAATATTAAATTACTTTACCCGTATACCTCCAACTTCTGATGTTTCCCATACATTCTTATGGCAAACTGCTACACTAGCGCCTCCTAGCGGCATGAATTGTGCACCTTGCTTTTCTCTCATACATTTTAATGAATTTTATGTGAAATTATATTCTTTATTTTACGTTAATAAATTAAAAAAGTCGAACAATTAAAAAAAAATTAGATATCCCACATACAACCTAACAGTTTTTTTTGCTCATACTTTAAAAAAATATTAAAGCAGCTATTAAATCTGCCTTTGATGGTTTAGAAAGGTAATAAAATAATTGTTAGAAATTTTACAAAAAGATTTCAATATGTAGAAAAAAAAAGAATCAGTTTCCACTTGTCGTCATTCTTTTCCATTGGCTAACTGACCAAAACCAATGATTATTTCATTAAAATGACATTGTTCTGTTTCCAGTGACGGCTCTCGAGGTGTTGATAGCTGAGCAGCCCTCCTCAGGTGGCCTGGTGTCCTGGAAGCAGCTGATGGATATGTCCCTGGAACTGTGCGAGGTCCTGTCGCAGGAGTTCATCCTGTGCAAGCCCTGCCAAGACCTGGAGGACTACGTCCGGGAGTCCATACACAAGGTGTCATGCAAGGACTGGATTAGAGTGTTAGAGGTACGATTCATGTTCGAGAGACTGTAGATCATCCATACTATTAGCAATCAAAATTCATTTCTATCAAATCAAAACTCAGATTTTAGTACATTTCATATTTTAATAAACTAAGAAATAAACTGAAATTGCGAGAGCTGATAACGTCTGAGTTAATGGATTCAAAAGAGTGAGCACGCATTACTATATATATAAATATTGCCGTCTCACTCTAACACTGCAAAAGTCAAATCGACAACTTTATTGTCCCACAAAAACAATACATCCCATCTGCACTTAAATTCTTGATTTATTCAAACGGCCGGCGTGGTCTAGTGGTATACGCTTTTGACTACAGATCCGAAGGTCGCGGGTTCGAACCCGGCGTGCGCAAATAAATTTTATTTGATTAATTTGTGTTATTTCACAATTAATTAATTTAAAATAATATATAGTATATTTGCGGCACGTTCCAGAGTGGAAGATACTCTCAGTATCGCCCTGGTGTAAGACCACCATTCAGAATTGAAACGTTGCTTGAAATGGCTTTAGCCGTGTTTGGTGACCAGATCTGAATAGCCAGGTACTTCCCCACCTTCCTCTTCCCCATCTCCCTCCCCTCCCCAATACCCTCAGCCTCACAACATACCCCAATTGGGGATGCCATAGTCTCACTGGCTCCAGACGGGAGCAGTTGGGACTCTTGTGCGGAATTACTGTAAAAAAAAAAAAAACATAGCAAATTCCAAGATTTACAACCTTAACTAGGCTAATGATTGCATCGCAGCAACCATACTACTTGATGGAGGATTAGTCTAAGTTATAAATAGTAAAATAGTCTGTATAATGCTAATGTTTGTTGTTTGTCACATTCTGTAGAGGGAAGATTACTCAGATGATCAGATGCAGGGCATGCGCATGTCGCACTCGGTGATGCCTATGGACTCTGTCGACGATGACTACCCCGTGGAGACCAAGGTGTACTACATGGTCAACCGGACGGACGAGTGTGCTAGAGAAAAGTATGTTCAATCAATTCCATTTGTTCCAGGAGGTGTGCACAATCCTTGTCGATCATCTCAAATTAACTCCTTGTGATAGTGATTACTACCCAACTTCAGCCAGGTTTCAACCAGTGGCGGCGGCTCATTACAAATAATGACATTATTGATGTTGTAGCCGAAAATGTCTCCCTTTTTTTTCTCGAAAAGTCATTTTTTTGTATGAAGATTTTCAGAAAATCCGTGATTGAAATTTCAAAGAAATGGAATTTTCGAAAAAAAAATTGTTTTGGACTAAACAACATCAATAATATCGAATTTTTCAAACTTAGCACACTCAAGTCACGAGCCGCTATTGGTCTCAACACTCCTTTTCTTCTTATTTGGATGCCAGGGTTAACCACAACCTGTTGAACAGACTAAATGAGCTGAAAACAGTCGCATTGTCTTGGAAAATACCTTGGGAGCCATATTGTGGATCTCCGTATACCCCGGTGAAGTTTATTTACAGCTGGGCCGCTGTCAGAGGAATGTGGTATATAGCACACTGGGCCGAGTGCTTGCGGAAGATATACAGACAGATGGTCAGACCCAGTCCATCTGTCAACCCCACTATATCTGCTTTCAGCAAATGTGAGTGTTTGTGTTATGAACATTATTTTATAATTGTGGTGTGTTTTTAGGAAATACCTACAGACAGTCCTGCAACCACTGATAGATGTGTACAGCGTGACGGCGCAGTGTCTACCCAAGTTGCTGGCTGCGGAGAATGGGCTCTCCACGCACATGAGCGAGGCAGACTTTGTCAGGGAGGTCATTGACGAGCTCAAGCAGATGCTGGATGCCGGCACATGTCAATACGGTAACTACATGTTCTTGATATGAAGGGCCCCGAGGTAAAGAAATCTCCTGCCTCTCCAAGAGAGCTACTGACCATAGCGAACGGACTCGTTAAGGTGGAGAGTATGTTAGTGCTAAAAGTGTATCTAGTACCCGTGGTGCGCTCTTGGTGATTGTGAAGAAACATTCAAGTATTGTAGTTTTCTTTGTAGTCCAGTTGGAAAATATTATTACCTCATATTAGCCATTATTATCGAATATCATAAAAGCCTCGTTAAATCTAAATAAAATGCCTATTTTAAAGTAATATGAACAAGTTTGGTATTATTTTCTAGGTCTGTAAAGAACTGTCTGTAAAGAAGTGACATTCCACAAAAATGATACTAGGGTGTTGATTGATTAAGTATTATGAACAAACCCAAAAATCTAACAGCTGTCATTAGGAGCCATAGATAATTTAACTCAAATATTAATGTCTTCCACAGGCGAAGCCCTCTCAACCGACGCCATAAAGAACTGTCTCCGACTCCTGAGGATGTGGGGTGTCATAGACCTGCATGTCAACGGAAGACTGCGCCATATCTCCATCGCAAAGCAATACCACAGCCACTCCAAACTCAAACACATCGGCGACCTCATTGCCAGGTTCAGAACGCAAACCCCACCCAAACAGGAACAGACAGACTCACAAGTCAAGCGGTGATTCCCGCATAACACAATCCTTCCAACGGCCCACGAGAAAATAAACACAATTTATAGATGAATATAAATACCGACTATTTTTTTTTACAAAAGAAAGGCATTTAATAAAGGAAACCACAGGTGTAGTGAAGAACCACCGCTGGTTTTAAAATGAAATTTGCATGTTTTCAATGCATAAATGTGACAAATCACCATCATCTGTAATTTATATGGACTTGATGCACAAATGATCCAGACCTCCAGCGAATGTGTGAATGAGAGGCAAATCTCGTACATGCCCGCTATTATATACGTACATTGAGATATGATGCACAAATAATTTCAGAGCACCAGTTCTAAGCATTCATTAATTTTAAAATACAATGTATGACTGTGAATACGAGTGCCGTGCGTGCATGCCTGTTACTTTCTACGTACATCGAAATTTTGCGGTGAATAGGTGCATATGTTTAAAGGTTTACTTTTGAAATTGTGATTATGTATTTCATGTTTAATGGAATTTTAGCTTTTCTAATTCATTTTTTTTAAACGTTTGTTTTTCAATGTCTGATATGGGGGAATTGCCTGTTTTTAGGATTTGACACAAGAGGGACTGTCAATGATGTAATGTAACCTCAAATAGTTAACGTAAATTATTATTAACGCTTTTATAATGATATTTTATATCTCCATTATGTTTTTATAAGAACGAGTGCTTTAAATATTGCGGTGCTAAGGAAAGACATTGAGTTGAATGATTTGTTGGTAACGACGGTTGTTTTTGGTTTAGCGGAGTGTTATATAAAATTTTTGGATGCCACCGTCGTCAAAACATTTCAAAGTGAAAATACTTATATTCTTTTGCATATTATTTATACAGTGACTTCAAAAACACCTTTGAATATAATATCCAAAAACAAAGTTTATTTTTAAATAGTTGAGTGAGTTAACTATAAAATGTTGAAATGTAAAATTAGATAATTTAAAAGATAATGATTCTTCTGATTGATCGTTCAGGAAACCATAAAATTTTTGGTTAAAAAAAACTAATTTATAAAAGAATTGTGAGTTTTTGTTGTATGACATCTTCGGTTGTTGATTTTTCAAACAATAATGTTGTTTAGTTATTTTTTCAAATGACTGCAGCACAATCCGGTCAATGACGCAAACTGCAAAGAGTGGAATAAAAAATTAAACATAAATATGTACCTGCCAACATTTTACATAATTGATTTATGTTTCGTCATTTGAAAATACTGGTAAAATATCAGTCTTTTTAGTTGCAATAATAGTTAATGTATATATATATATATTAATAAACTGTTAAATATATAATAAATAATGTGCATTATACCTAGTTAAATGTTAATATAAATCCATCCAAATTACAAATATTTTGGTTGTAATATTACACATGTACATAACAATGTGGTTAAAGATAAATATTTAATGTTTTGGAATGTGTATATTATATAAAATGAAATTCCCCATCAAAATGTATACTAATTCATTGGTTATCCTCAAAATAGTTGCAAATCAACCAAAACTTCACACTATATTGAAAAAAAATCTGATAACGTTCTTTGACAGATAGATGATTATGTAATAAATCTCTTCAAATATTATTGAAGCGTTGTGATGAACAAATTTCTTCCATATCGTACTATACGAACCAACTCTAAAATGCTCACAGCGACCGTGACTCGGACGAGCGGCTGCGTCAACAATAATTGCCTTTCGTTCAGACGAAAAGCATAATTATTATACTGTATCGTTGCAGCCAAAGTTTACCTCCCATTAAGGGAATTTTTCTGGGAATGAAAAATACAATGATGCCAAAAAAAAAAAGTGTTAGATTTTTTGTAACTTCTCTTTATAAATTGATAGCTAAGCCACTTTCTTGTCTAATATTTTTGTATAGCCTGACATTTAGGAAAAATACAGGGTCCGGGGTTAGGGTTAATGTGCGCTAACTTCGGGGGGTGATTCTACTGGATTTTGGAAGTAAAAAAGATAAATAACTTTTTACGAAATTCCAATGTTTTACGGTAGTTTTTAAGTCAAAAAAAGTTTTTGTACAGGATATTAAATATTCTTCCATGGAAAAATAGTTTTGTATGGGAAAATAAACATTGGAATTTCTAAAAGTTATTTATCTGTTTTACTTCTATCATCATGTAGGATCACTTCCCGAAGTTTAGCGCACTTTATCCCGGACACCCTGTATAAATTGCAGACAAGAACCTACAGGTTTATTTTCTTTAGTTAATTTTTATAAAAAAAATTTAAAAGACTTGTAAATATATTTTTGAGGTTGTCAATTTTTATTTGAATACTCATAAAATTTATTGGGTTAGTCTTATCTTTATTGTATGTGAAACAGTTCACTTATTTAAAGTAAAATGTGCCTTAAATGTGGATATTTAAATAATATTTTTTAAGACTCATTTAATTTTGTTAAAACTGGCATCCATTCAAACACATTCAGTAGTAAATCAATTTAATTGTAAGTATGTACATGTTTTTCAACATTTAATTTTACTGTCGCGTATAGGTTTTGAAATGAGAGAATGAAAACATTTCAAAAGATTATGCAATCGGTGAAAGCATTTTGTATGATGAAATATTTGATGTAAAATAAAATTTGTGCACCATTGTAAAAAATACATTGCCATTTAATTCAATTTTGTATTCGGCAGCTGAAGACAATACACAATTTATTACAAAAAAGGTTGATTTTTATTTTTTATCATTTTGTTAATACGGGAACTGTTTTCTTAGAAATATTCAATTGAAGACTGCCCCCTTCATTTTTTATATTGAGCGACAGCACTGGATAGAAAATCAACACAAATGTTATATATATACTGATTTAAAAAAATTTGATGTATCCAAGTTACTAAGATAAAATGAAGCTTACTCGGGCACACAGACACGCCCAAAACACACTTCTCTAAGTTTATCTCTTCGGTGAACGGCATTACGTAATGAAGTAGTGATATATTTATATTTTCATAGCATAACATTATGATAAATTTCGTTGAAGGCAAAAGATGGTTTATTTGGATTGGGCTAGAGGCTTGACATTTAGCTCAAACATATGTGATTGTGTTATGATATTATAGTCTTTAAGGCTAATACATGAACCATTAAGAAAAATGGCAGGTCAGCATAAGAGGAGCTGTCCCAGTGATTTTGGGTCATTTTTAGTTCTCGGGCTATGGAAGAATTCAAGTGTTAGTACAAACATTGTTGACATTTTATATTCGGCCACTTTTTGTACCAATCTTGTACATACATATAATTAATTATATAATAACGAACATGTATCCGAATTATTGTTTTAGTAAGAGATAAATATTTTATTATTGATAAAATGATGTAGTCTTAAGAAATTATTTAATAAAGTGAGTGAAAAGGGAGCACCTCTTTATATTTAATAAAGTGAGTGAAATGGAGGCACTTGTTTATATTTCATTTATATCTAAATACAAAATCAACCCGTAATAAACAATGTTTTTTTGCTATATTAAAATGTCTTTTAAAGTTAATTTTTTTTGGTTTGTCTCAGGGTAGAACCTTCCTACCCAGGAACGAGTCAACAACTCTACCTACCTTGTCAAATGACGATCGGGTAGGACTGACATTTATTTAGTATATTAACTGCTGTAATGTCATCCGATTTCAGAGAAATGCATATATGTCCGCATGTGTATATGTGATGTGATGTGATTGCTATCAAAAGTTGATAGAATGCATTGACATCGACAACAAGTATATCTGTTTAGTTTCACCTCGATTGTATGTCGGGAAGTAATTTCCGTTTCCAAGATTTGCATTCATTCATTACCGAAAACGAAAATGAAATTCAAATGTGTATTTAAAAAAGGCAAAATATTTGGAAATTTTCACATTACAGTTGTTTAGTGAGGCGTGAGGTCCCAACCAAACTACCATCTTGTTGTAGTAGGGAGTTGTTTCCTAATCGAAGTGAGGACTGCTCCTACGGCAAGATATATAGGGCTTGAATACTATATTCTTTTGTATTTTAATTTTTTTTATCTGTAATATTAATTTTCTTACGTTTTTTGTTCTTCTTAAATAATCTTTTATTAGAGTCTACACATTAAGGCGGTTTAACCAGCGGACGAGAATTCAAATTTTGTTAAAAGACGGTCTCGCGATCGGACGTTTTTTTAGACCGAGACAGTAATACCGAATTCATTCCGCTGCGAGCAATATACTCGCGCGGCTGACGAAAACTACAGCATGGTTCCGATGAAATAACAATTATTGTTGTTAAATTCTTGGTTGTAGCTTTCTTCCTAATATGTAGTTTTTTTTTTTTTTTTTTTTTTTTTTTTTTTTTTTTTTTTTTTTTTATTATTTTAATATACATTATATGGGTTACATTAATACATACATATTTTGCAAAATATAATATTAAGGTTCGTAATTGGTCATGTATACCTTATCAGAAAAGAGGAGCTCTTGTGCCTGATAAGGGAGTTACATACATATTTGTCAATTATACGTCGGAGTGCGTAAACATTAATAAATACAAATGCAGTTTGTTGACATGGTAGGTATATGAATATACATTTAAATTTTTTTTCAAATATTTGTTTAATTTGTTTTTTTTTTAAATATTTTACATGAGTTTTCCAAAGGTGAGTAAAAATCTTTTGTTTTACTTATTTATTCGTTTGTCTGAAAGGTATTACCGGTAAGTTTTATTTCTAATACTTATCTTTAAAGTATTACTTGATTTGATATGTATGACATTGAAAAGAGGGTTTATTCCTTACAACTGAAGTAGTATATATATTAAAACTAGATTTTATTTCCAACTATTTTCTACGGTACCTACCTACATATGTAGTTATGCGATTGCATAATATTGTATCGCCTTCATGTATTTGTTTTCATGATTAACGGAGCGACCTAACTCGTCTAATTTTCGAAATGTTATTAAATTCACAAGTAAATTTCGATTGAAAAATCATAGGTTAGTATGTCAAAAATAACCTCGTCTTTTTTCCTAAAACAAGTATGTAGCTCAATTCACAATATGACATTATGAAACTGACAAAATTTAACACAAAAAATATTAAATATGTTGAATTATACCAATGTAATAGTGAATTGGACAATAAAATAGAAATTATGAACAAAAAAATGATGTATGTACTTTTAAATGCTGTCTCGCTCTGGACCAGGGGGGTATAACTCCGACACTTTTTTGGTTTTTTGATGACGTCAGTTCCAGACTATCCAATGAAAAGCCGTCCTGGTTTGATCTCTCACTCTCTCCCGTGTAACAGAGAGAGAGAGGCTACACTCCATTTCCCCCGGAAACAATGTGACCAATGTGACGCCATTATTGCGTCATGGTTACGTCCTTCTGACAGATTCAGATTGTTTGCGCGAGTGGTTTATTTATGTTGTTTGCTTTCGTGAATTCATGAGTTGTTGTTGTGTGAAAATGTCTAAAATTATGAAGCTGTGTTGTGTGTACAGACAGACAGACCACTTGTCATAAATACCCAAAATACGGAAGTTACAAAAGTACAAAAGAAACAAAAATGCCAAATGGATCCCTTCGAAGATGCGCACTGCTGACTTTAAATCTACCCGGCATTGGTAGTTATGCAGATTTAAGACAGTATCGGACCCGTTATGACGAAAATACAGGTGTGAATATCCCTTTTTTTGTCTTCAGTGTTCCATGTAAGGTGTAACTTAATTTCACCTAAGAATTGAATTTACTTTTAGACCCCATCCGCGTTCCACCAGGACGGTGTGATGTCATAAAAGACCATAATTACTTTCAATATGATATGTTTAGTTCACGAACTTTGGTTAACCCGATAAATATGTTTATTTCAGAGCTTGATAACATCTTACCGGGTACCAGCGGTGTGTTCCTTCTGCCAAAAAGATCATGGAAGATTACAAAGGTAAACATCTGTTCTATGTTACTTGTTATCCAATATGCAGATCTTTACTTCCTTTCCTTTGACCACTAAGATCATTTTGTTTTCAGACATCAGTGTTCCTGTTCCTGTGGGACCCAGCGGCAGCGAAACACAATGCTCCCCTGCGTAAGAATGTTTATAGTTTTTTGTACACATTTAAGATGTGTTTTGTGCTCATGAATTCTGTAAGCATATTATTTTTTGAATAACTTCATGACTAAATCCTCAAATTGAAATATTTAATAATTTAAAACAATATTAGCGAGTCAAATGAATATTTAAATCAGAAAAAGATTTAGTCGCAGACTTGGTACAAATTTAAGATGTGTTTTGTGCTCATGTTTTCTGTATTCATATTATTTTTTGAATAACTTCATGACTAAATCCTCAAATTGAAATATTTAATAATTTAAAACAATATTAGCGAGTCAAATGAATATTTAAATCAGAAAAAGATTTAGTCGCAGACTTGGTACAAATTTAAGATGTGTTTTGTGCTCATGTTTTCTGTATTCATATTATTTTTTGAATAACTTCATGACTAAATCCTCAAATTGAAATATTTAATAATTTAAAACAATATTAGCGAGTCAAATGAATATTTAAATCAGAAAAAGATTTAGTCGCAGACTTGGTACAAATTTAAGATGTGTTTTGTGCTCATGTTTTCTGTATTCATATTATTTTTTGAATAACTTCATGACTAAATCCTCAAATTGAAATATTTAATAATTTAAAACAATATTAGCGACTCAAATGAATATTTAAACCAGAAAAAGCTTCAGTCGCAGACTTCGTAAACATTTAAAATGTGTTTTGTGCTTATTAATTTATTTGTTTCTTTCTGTTATCTTACTGAAATAAAATAAAAAATACTTTACAACATGTAACAAAGTTTTTCATTTTTCTGATAAACAGAGAAATGTTAACATTCAATGCTGTCGTAGAAAAGCACAATCATTGTTTGAAAATGTTTTTCCTTAGTGGAATTCAAATTTCAAGTAATTTTGAGTTATTTTACGACGGCCTCGGGACGACAGATTTTCAACTTACAAAGCGCCGTCCTGAGAAAATGTGCCGTAAGGAAAGATACCTTATAGCTCATTATCGCATGACCGCACTTTGTGAGTTGGAGCCTTGTCGTCCTGAGAGAATCTGTTGACATTTCTAAAATTTATTTTTAAAATAATATTTTAGGCTGATGAATAGCACAATATTGTCTTCCCTGGGTGCCTACCTAGGTAAGATCATATTGTCTATGGCCTCGCTTTTTTTTTTTTGTTTCCTCTACTTTGCTGAGTGGTTTGTTTATGCTTCAATTCTGGATGTGACGTCATCGTGGACAAAATTTCTCCCTACTAAAGGCCGAAGTTATCAATCTAGTGATTGGTTTATTTATGCTCTGGACTATTAGAAAGTCGTATGAGGAAAGAGCAGTATTTTTTTCCTACAGTTTATCTTCAGTCCACTGAACCTTCCAGCCTTCCCAGTGCTTTTGATTTCAATCAAAGTAAGGTATCTAGGTACTGTATTAGTACTTGTTACCCAGTATTTTATTGTACTTGTAGAGTAAAAAAAAAAGTACTCTTATAACCCATCTCGAGTCCGGTTCACTCCAGTTTTGTTCGCATTTTGACTTTTATTTGTATCTAGAAAACCGCTATTTGCTTGGATATGACATCCATCTGCGCAGGTGTCCATATTTTCCTCGTAACAACAGTTTCCTTTACTCAACTGAGTGGGTGCCTTTGGGAAGGCTGTAAGATCTACGGTAGGTACTGGCATTATGGCCCATTAATGTTCTGACTCAGCCGCTGAGCTAGTGGCCATTTGCATCCTCAGTTTTGGTGATTCTTTTCAGAGTGAGCTTTCGGACCATTAGCCCTGCATTCCAAGGCAAATTGTCGCAGCGCGTATCTTTCCTCGATGACGTTGACTTGAAGAGGTACACGTTTCGGATGATCTCGTCTCGCAGAACAAATCCATTTGAAATTTGAGTTCTTCCCTTTCTGTCTCTCGTTGATCTCAATGGAGTCGAATTGCTGA
Organism: Hesperophylax magnus; assembly: GCA_026573805.1. Taxonomy (NCBI): domain Eukaryota; kingdom Metazoa; phylum Arthropoda; class Insecta; order Trichoptera; family Limnephilidae; genus Hesperophylax; species Hesperophylax magnus. The sequence goes on along the minus strand of JAIUSX010000150.1, from coordinate 1,994,929 downwards.
CAATGTTTTTTTTGCACCGCTGAGGATGTCGAACACATCTTCATTCATGGGGGTATTCAGATTCGTAGGTTTTCAAATATATTCCTTATTAAAGAGGAGCTTTTGAGTCGCAAAGTTCAATCCACAGAGCGGGGTCACATGCAACCTTTATTTCGCCAACAACTCTTAGAGATTCACTTATCAAATGGTCCGCCAACGCCTTCGTGTCTTCGGCCAGGGGCAATATGCCTGGCGTACTCCATCTCCGAGTAGGTATGTGTTCATGGCGTCAGCGGACACTAGATCAGAGAAGTTAATGCATATCAGCTATACAAAATTCGTCGACTTCTTCTCTCGCTTCTATGGATTCAGATTTAGAATGTTTTTACAGATTTTATAAAGAATTTTGGGTAGATCGAGTCTTCAACATTCTGGAGATTTACAACCAGACATCCGAGTTGCCACATTCTATTGGTGGCGGGTGCGCAGACTGTCCACTGCTGGTAATGGTGCCTTACCCCTCCTGTTGTGCTACGCAGGCCCAACGGTTTAACTGCCCTCCTAAGTGGACTTAGGGGTTCATCATACGGTACATCCCCGTGACGAGACTTGAATAAAATAAATAATGAATTCATTTTAATTTGATAATTTAATGTTAAAGACATAATAATATCACCTGTATTATGATTATTTACAGTTTCACAAAAAGATGTCAATTTTTCAAATTAAAATGGCCTATATAATATATTAAATCTTAATATTTGAATAGAAATAATGACAAATAAAAACAGAAATGCTTATTATTATTATTAACAACACGGCTTATCATTGGAAATATAAAATTAGTTCAATAGGAAATTAAAACCAGATTTATCTATGCAATACTTTGGATAGTTCCCTCAAGGCCTATGAAATCACCACACAGCAAAAAAAAACAACCCAAACCCATGAATTCTGCACAAGAGTCCATGGTTAGTAGGAATATTGGGGTATCTTAAGGAGATTATAATTCATTGCATGGAGTTATTGGAGCTATTGGTAGAGGCAGCCTTATTGCCCATGAGGTTGGCAATGATCTCCTGAATGCGGTTCATCTCCTCCAGCTGCGAGTTTAACTGTGTCAGTCTCTTCTCACGCTCCAACAGGGTCTTCTCCAACGTTTTGATTGTCTGAAAAAATTACATTAAAAAATAAACACTCATAAATATACATTCAAAATATACACTCAAAAATATAAATTTCAGAGTGGAATATTGCCCTGGTATAAGACCACCATTCAGAATTATAACTTTTCTTGAAATGGCTTTGGTGACTAGATCTGAATATCTCCACCTTCCTCATCCCTCCCCACTACCTTCAGCCTCATAACATACCCCAATTAGGGATGCCATAGTCTCACTGGCTCAAGATGGTTGAGCCTCTTGTGTGGTATTCACAAGATTCATTAAAAAGTATATGTTCAAAATATACATTCAAAAACATACATTCGAAATAAGATGATGTTCAACTTTATGTATGTACATAGTTTAATTTAGTAATAATTATAATTTATGTGGTCTACTGACCTGTTGGGCCTGTGAGAGGTCTCCCTGCACGTTGGCACTGTGGGCAATGGTTTCTTCCAACTTCTTTTCCCTTTGCTTCACTCTCTCTTCAAACTTTACCAACACACCAGCCAGTTCGCTGTTCTTGGTGCTCTGAAATATCAAACATATTACTATAATTATAAAACAAACACGCTAATGAATTAATGAACCTTACTTACTTATTACAGTAGAACACTGACTACCCATACCAACTTATTATTAGTAGAATTGTGATTATTCACAATAAATTATTGCGGAAGAATACTATTAACCAAATATGTTACTGCAATAGAATACTGATTATCCATACTAACTTATTACAGTAGAAGACTGATCACTCTTTATAGTAGAACACAGATTATATTATTGTTCATACTGACTTACATATATGTATTACAGTATAAGACTGATTACTCATACTAATTCATTACAGTAGAAGACTATACTCATATCAACTCATTACGGTAGAACACTGAATACTCCATAGACATCCAAATTAATGGACAAGTCAATTAGGGAAGGGGAACAAACCAACTTGCGCAGAGCACGGGAGGCGGCATGACCACCTCACTTTGGGTGATTTGTCAATAAATGTATCTGACAGTATACAGGCAACTCGTATTGTAATATCACCATTCGGCCCTCGAAATATAAAATCTGCTTACTAGTAATTCAGTAATTACTAGGCGCGCAAATTGCTGGCTGTGTAAAAATCTTAACTACATATCCCAAATCAGGTGAATAAAAGTTCGGGCTTGTTTCCAAAATTTAATATTTTATTACTCTATTTAGTTACTTTTACAAATGTGTTATAATTTAGCCACCTCACTCAATTTTAGAGGCGATTCGTTTAAGAACGAACATTCAGATCCTGCTCTGAATGTTCGTTCTGAAAAGTCCTAAATTAATTTGAATGATTATGGATTACTCGTACTAACTCATTACAGTAAAACGTTGATTTTACAAATGTGTTATAATTTAGCCACCTCACTCAATTTTAGAGGCGATTCGTTTAAGAACGAACATTCAGATCCTGCTCTGAATGTTCGTTCTGAAAAGTCCTAAATTAATTTGAATGATTATGGATTACTCGTACTAACTCATTACAGTAAAACGTTGATTTTACAAATGTGTTATAATTTAGCCACCTCACTCAATTTTAGAGGCGATTCGTTTAAGAACGAACATTCAGATCCTGCTCTGAATGTTCGTTCTGAAAAGTCCTAAATTAATTTGAATGATTATGGATTACTCGTACTAACTCATTACAGTAAAACGTTGATTTTACAAATGTGTTATAATTTAGCCACCTCACTCAATTTTAGAGGCGATTCGTTTAAGAACGAACATTCAGATCCTGCTCTGAATGTTCGTTCTGAAAAGTCCTAAATTAATTTGAATGATTATGGATTACTCGTACTAACTCATTACAGTAAAACGTTGATTTTACAAATTTGTTATAATTTAGCCACCTCACTCAATTTTAGAGGCGATTCGTTTAAGAACGAACATTCAGATCCTGCTCTGAATGTTCGTTCTGAAAAGTCCTAAATTAATTTGAATGATTATGGATTACTCGTACTAACTCATTACAGTAAAACGTTGATTATTCATATTGGCTTATTACATAATTTATATTTTTTCAGTTCAAATCTTATCTTTTTAATTTCTATTTCTACAAAATACATTATTTGTACAGTACTCACTTGTTCAGAAAATTTACTTTTCCATTTATTAATGCTAGTCTCCATTTCTTCAATTTTTATGTTGAATGCTGCAAGCTGTGCTCCTCTGTTTTCAATTTCGCCTTCCAATTCCTGAAAAACCCAATATAATCATTATTATTCATTTTGCAGGAGCTATTGTACAAATGTAATAATCCTAAGAAGTGATCCATACGGATTTGAAATAAAACTGATGTCGCCAAATTACATAGCTTTCTCTTAGACCCCAGAGAGGCCAATGAAATTGATTGTTGGTTTAAGAGAGAATTTTGATGTTTGATCAGAAGTAAGATAAAATTGTATATTTAAAAAACATTATCCTAATGAAAGACTACCGTTCAGAATCAAAGTGTTGGTTGAAATGACTTTAGCCGTGTTTGGGGACCAGATCTGAATAGTTTTATCCAGACAGGTCACACAAAGCACATTACCAACCAGCAAATAAATAATGAAGTCATTAAAAGGGCAAAGTGTATGGAATCTGTGTGTATGTATACATCTACAGGTTTGGTGTTAGGTTAGTATCAGCTTCTTGCGTCCTTGGTGCCTTGGCAATTCGGCGCCCGGAGCAGATTGCTCCAATTGCGCCTGCACAGGACCGGCCCTGTATGTATAATAATACAAATATGATTTAAGATTTTCACGGCCAAAAGTATTTTTGTTATTTGTTTTTGGGGTGTTATGCCGTGTTGCGCTAACTCCTTCTTTAGCCAACGTTTCGGACAGCATTGCAGTGTCCATCATCAGGGCAGATGTGTTATTTGAGGTTGTGTTAAAAATGTGAGCTTATGTATGAGGTTGTGATACCGTGTTGCCAGCTCCAACCCTCTGAGCTAACATTAACGTATCATTTATAATATAATATAATAATACAGTTGGACATTTGCATTAGTGTGCAACTATTGCTTGATACTTGTCGGCACCTTTCTAGCTCATGTGTCACATAATAATAGCTCGTAACCTAATATTAGAAGCTAATAACCAGGGACTTGTCAAACTTCCTATTCCCAACTCCCTTCAGCCTCACAACATACCAGTCCCAGTGGCTCCGGGCAGTTGAGAGCTGTTGGGACTCCTGGTGGTATACACTTCCCGGCTGTCGTGAAGGACATGAACCCACCTTAATCTTCTGGGTGTGTTTGTGGTTAGAGTTGGCTAGCTGTTGTTCCCGATCCAGTCGCTCCGCAGACAGCTTCCCCTGAAACCTTTTTACGCTCTGCTCAGCATCACTCAGGTGGTCCGACAGCTTTGTCACATTTTCTTTTAACCTGACAAATAAGAAATTAATTATAATAATTTCTGAAATCTTGTTACAAAATTTCACATTACATAGTGGAAATACTGGTACAACATACATTTATGTTTTGGATGTGATACCATACAATAGAACTTAGGCTTTCCATTTTGGTATTCCATGCAGTATTATCAGATATCAATTTTCCGTATCGCGCTAACTATTGCGTTTGTGTTTGTCTGTAACGCGAATCCAAGAGATGATGGTGGGTTTACTGTGCAACCAGTGTGACGAGCTGTCAGTCGCGGACTAATTTGTGAATGTCATTGCGTTTAACAAACATCAAAAATAATACACAAAAAGGATAGTAATTTATGAACACTCAATAGGCTTTTATTATCAAATATGTAAGTAGTTATAATATGCCAATCCTGTTATGTATTTCGCCTGATAAGTTATTTTACACAGCAAAATATCTTGTAAATTCTCAATTGAATGATACTTATTACACCTTTGAATAGGCGACCTAATGAAATTTATGTTTGTGTTCTTTTACCTAACCACAATGTACATATTATTATATTACAGACGTTGTTCTTGGGTTCAGAAACAATAGCAGCTGGTTATGTCCGCGTGAGGTCTGCCCTTCGAGCCAATAATTCAACGTTAATTCACGAACAGACATAGGACAAGCCATAGAAAATCACAGAAATTTGACAGCCGTTAACACACGACTGACGCCTTCCGACGGCTAACCTAAAGTAATGCAAAGTTTTTGTAACAGATTACCTTTTAGAATTTATATTCTATGTATTATAATATAAAATAGAACTTGTATATTCAGAATCAGTGTTTATGTATCTTTTTTTTTTCTTCTTTAAATATGGAAACATTCCTGTTTTACGAATAATCTGACAATATTTGAAAATCTCCTATTACCACCACAGTAAGCGGAAAATATTGCTTGTGTTGTGATGGAGGACTTAGCCAGCCGAGGAATTGAACACACTACGCCTGGGTGGGAACTAAACGCGATGTCAACTTAGCCACCAACCAGTTATTAATTATTCTGTATGAATATTTTTTTTTATGCCATAATATTTTTCATTGAAGTTCATTATTATAAAAATGTAATTTCACTATATGAATTATTATAACTCTGTTATCAAACATGTTTATATTTTTGTATAAATAAATAAAATGTTGGGTGACTTACTTTTCATTGTGTAATTGAGTTGTGTACAAAACGTCTTGTTGCTTTCTATTAATGCTTTGAAGGAGGGCCATGGAGTGGTTTAATGAAGCCACATTGTGACTTGCACCCTGGAAATAAAACACATAATACATTACATAGCCACATTTACGGTGAAAATTTCATAAATTGCACTACGTACTAACATTTTGTATATAATTTTATTAAAAATTATGTTTGTACAACTGCATTATTTGATGTGAAATCTGACTGACTTGCGCTGATTTAATTTATAATATTATTTTGACATAATCTGGTGTAACTTACATTCACATTATTAGCACTAGGTAGGCTAGCAGCTTTATGGCATTGTATTAGCTCTCTACACTAGTTCGTATGTATGAGATAACATCATATTGTGATATAAAGATAATTATAACTAGTAGTTATGTTACCTGCAATGCGATGGTTGAAGCATGCAGTCTCTGTTCTAGACAAGACACTTTACAGCTGTGAAGTTCCATAATGTTGGATGTGGCCAAGTCTGTCACCTGTAAAAACGTATACATACATAAGATGACTTTGAAAATAAAGTTAAATACCTTGTATTTGAAATAATCTACATATAATTCTATTCTCTGTCCAAGTTTAGAATGACCTGCTGTAGTAGGAAATTAGGTTTGTATTGCGCATACCACCCCTCCCGCTACGGTCCCTTCACCACCGCTTGGTTGTAGCTAATCATTCCACCCCCAACTCAGTATGTCGTTGCCCACGCTCCGAGATTTTAATCCATTCAGATCCGGCGATAAAATGGATGTTCAGGAAATACTCCGTAAAATATACAATATTACGGTATACAAGAACCGGTGAAGTTAATTCGCCAAATAAGAAAAAACAGCAACTGAACTTTTTTCGAAAATTGACGACTCATATTTCGATAAAGGCATATTAATCAGCTAAAATTTCTTACGACATATTATGAGATTATTAGATTATAAAAAAAAAAGATGTGCTACCCTTTGGGCTTATAATATAAATAAAAATATTATTTGTTAACAGGACAAAACAGAACATAAGAAAAGAATAGTTAAGATTATGTTACATTAGTTTTTTCAATCACCTTTCATGACCTTATATTATTTTTCAATAGTGATATTAGTGGTGGAACCCATATAAATATTAAGTTACTTGATTATTTTCCAGTGTTTGGTTTAAGCGTTTGATAACATCATCCAGTGAGTGCTCCTGTGCATGCGAGAAGGAGGAGGTAGCCAACAATGCTGTGATCCCTCCTGAGGCAATCTCAGATGGGCTGAGTGAAGTGCCGGTGGCAGGAGGGAAACCGTTTCCAGAGTCACCGGATTCAAAGGCGCAGAACACCTGGTGGAGAAAGGTGAAACTAAAAATAATACAATACTCCTCCCTTTTCTCACTTACTTCAACCTCACAATATACATCAAACTGCGGTAAACTCTTTGGCTTCATATAAACATTTATTCATGTTCCAAAGTTGGGGGTTGGAAACCCAGCGTGCGTGTTTTTTTCGCTTATTTTGCAGATTTCAAAAATAGTATATATTTACATATTCTTTGTACTATGATCCAGGGTGGTAGATACTCTTGGTGTTGCCTTAGTGAAAAACCGCTGTTAATAAACAAAATATTGCAAGAAATGGATTTAGTCGTGTTTAGTGACTAGATCTGAGCAGTCAGTTATTTTCAAACTCTCCTCTCCCATGCCATAGCCCCACTAGCTCCGGGCAGTTGACCCACATAAAAAATCTTACTCTCATAAACGACCCATGTAACAGAAAGAAAATTTACAACATAGTTTTTTCTGTCATGTCTAAAGTGACAAAGCAGCTGAAAAAAATTTTTGACCTAGAAATACCAGATATGTGCAAATTTCACAACACCAGACTAGAGGGTTTGAAATTTTTTTGCTGCCTCAGAAAAGACATTTCTACTTTTACTAAAATTATTAACTTTTATCATTGACTTTGTAATTTAATAATATTTCTTGCAGTTTTGAAACCATAATAAAAGTTTTTTTTTTTTTTTTTTTTTTTTATAGTGAATACCTCACAAGAGTCCCAACTGCTCCCGTCTGGAGCCAGTGAGACTATGGCATCCCCAATTGGGGGATGTTGTGAGGCTGAAGGTAAGTGGGGAAGGGAAAGAGGAAGGTGGGGAAGTACCTGGCTATTCAGATCTAGTCACTAAACACGGCTAAAGCCATTTGGAGCAACGTTTCAATTCTGAATGGTGGTCTTACACCAGGGCGATACTGGTAGTATCTTCCACTCTGGAACGTGCCGCAAATATACTATATATTATTTTAATTAATTAATTGTGAAATAACACAAATTAATCAAATAAAATTATTTGCGCACGCCGGGTTCGAACCCGCGACCTTCGGAATGGCAGTCCAATGCGTTACCACTGGACTATGCCGGCCGTCATAAAGTAATGAACATAACCAACCTGATTAATTCTATCGGTGGGGAAACGGGGATGTTTGATAATGCTGAGAGCTTGCTTTCTTCTTTCTCCCTTCATGGTACTGAGACACGAACTAAGGATTTTTTGTATCTGAAAATAAACAATAACACATTCATAGCATTAGAAAAGCGTTGTTAATAAATAAATGTGTTCAGTAAAAGGTTTTTCTTATTCTTTGCCCTCTCCTATTGGTGTTTAGATATTATCGGGGTAATCTTCACCCTACAAAAACTCGGAGGAACTTAGTACCGATCAATTATAAAAAGGAATGAAGAGTGACATCTTTTTAATATTGAAACAGTTTTAAGATTATTCCACATTCCAGTTCGTTTTCAAATTCTTTCTCTTATTTTTTATTCCATTCATTGGAAGAAAGAAGATTTGCAAAAAAAAGACCAACGAGTGTCATTTTGTTACGAATTATATAATATGTTCGAATTTTCGTCATAGTACTCGTTGCATATTAAGTTTAATACATTATTGTCGTTTGGTGAATTGTAAAGAGAGTTTGTGTTGTGGAAATCTCTAACATTAACGGTGATTATAAGATGTAGATCTATGAACTGTAAGTGTCCACGGAATCTTCCGGCAACAACCACCATTAACAGGTAAAGGCTTCCTTTCCTCACTCCTAGTATTCCTCGTGATAAATAAACACGATCATTTGAACTTTTCTTCTTGTTAAAATACACTCCATTTCAAGTATCAATCGTCGGTACTAAACAACATCTTTCATAAATCTTTCCCTGGGTTACCAATTGGGTAGTAGTCCTGTATTTGTCGCACCTCACAATGGGACCGAGATGGGGTGCTTGTAATGTAAAATAAGTAATGTTTGTGACATTCTAGATTTCCAAAGCATTAATGTAGAATTACTTACAGAACGATTACTCAACAAAATATGCAACACCGACTCCCACGGAGAGCATATTTGTGCCAAGTCGAGGCAGAGATTGCAGGCTATCACTACAGAATCATATGTGGGGCCAGAATCCAGACTGCCTTTCTAGAATGAACAACAACAAAGAAAATTTTACTGAAAAGGTTTCAAAATAGAAATATTGGAAAGTTGAAGCTTTCAATTTATAAAAGGTTAAAACTTAAATGAGTTGGAGCAAAATTATTGAAGGTAAAATTAATCTCAAAAGCAATAATAATTTTTATTTTTTTAATAACTTTATTGAGTAAAACCTCAAATTGTAATATTTAATTATTGAAGACAATATTAGCGATTTCTTAATGAAAATCTGAAACAGAAAAATCAGAAAAGGATACGGTCATATCTAGGACTCGAACCCAGGACCCTTGCCTTGCCGGGGCACTGCTCTACCACTGAGCTAATGGGACCCTTTTATTTTTCGTTTAGAAATCGCTAATATTGTCTTCAATAATGAAATAATAATTTTGTTCTTTTATGAAGAATATATTTTATTTTAGCTTTCAAATATGCTGGTTAGGTACAAGTGACCTACCAGGTAAGTATTGTTCTATATTTTATCTCCTTAACCACTGGAACGATTTCGGTCGAAAAATCGACCATTTTTATTTTTCTGCGATTGATATCGGTCCAAAAATGGACCGATTTTTCTACCTTTCGTAAAATATTTATTGTAATTATTTAAAACGTTTCCATGGCCAGCTACTTGTTTTATCGAATAGCTGATAATATATTCTCTATGTCTATGAACTTATCCGTTGTCTTTGAAGTGTTATTTAACGAGTTTTCGCGGTTTTTAACGCGTCCTGTCAGAAACAAAATAATAACTTCTCGAACATTTCACGAAATTTTGGTCTCTTCCTAAAATGCCGTAAGTAATTAATTTATTGGGTTTTTAACGCATAATTATATATCTGTGTAATCATGATTGACTTATCTATCTTTGAAATGCGTTTTTAATTAGTTTGTTTCTAATATATTGTTTTGGTTGAAGTTTTTGTGTAAGAATACGTCAACTGAAGACGTCATCTGTTTTTGATTTACAATAATGTCTTATATACTGCACTCGCGCATTTGAAATATAGATATTCCATCACAGTGATTCAAAACAAAGAGATATATCGTTGCTTCCACCGCAAAATTACCTAACTGACAATTTTCACTTTTTGGACTAATGATGCAAATTTGTCTGCAATTATGACCCTTACGTCCATACAAAATTATACAATAAACAAAAATATGGTTTTTAAAACAAAATTCAAATACTAAATTACCTATCTGACAGCTTCTCATTTGTGCCTGCAAAATTATCTAACTGCCATTTTAACTTGAGAGATTTCACGCATTGTCTTGCGCTGCATTCAAACTCCGAAATTGTAATTTTAAATAGAATTTACCATGCAAAGTGAACTATAACAAATATATAACGTATTTATAAATCCATTTTATACATGAAATACACTTATAACTAGTCAGTTATGTTTAAATATAACAATTTATTGAACTTGTCTGTTATAGATTTTTGCAAGTTAGAATATTTTTGCTACCGCCATTTTTTTTAGCAGTTATCAAATTTTGCATCATACATAATGAATGAGAATAACTTGTCTGCCGTTGATATTGAGCAACTTCTGCTGATGGATGATATTATTAAATTTCCTTACGATGATCCTGGGAATGAATTAAATACTAATGAAATGATTATCACTGAGGAAAAAGTGTCTGAAAATCTAGATCCGGATAACGAAGCTGTACCAGAATGCAACATTTCATATAATTCTGAAAATAATAGAGAAAGATGTATCTGTTAACCTAGATTCTGATTACAAGGCTGCCTTAGAATGCAGTAGCTCAGATGATTCAAATTCTGATGGCGATGTACCAAGGAAAACAATTTCCTCCGAGTACGAGTGTTGACAATATTGAAGATGTTAGTTTGGAAAATTATACTAACATAGTAACAATATCTACAAGAGAAACTAACAAAAGAAGGAGAATGCATGGAAAGGATTATATGGGTTTAAAAAACAAAATGATGAAAAATACTTGTTGAGTGAATCCCAGGCACCTATTTGTTCTTCAAAGAAATGCCTGACTTCTAAAAACAAACATTGTCATGAATTTAATGATATTCAGAGGCAACAAATGTTTACTTATTTTTGGTAAAATATGAACCGGGATATGAAAAAAATATATATCAGCTCTTGAACAGATAGTATTCCTACAAAGCGGCCTTCTGCCTGTGAGAGTCAAGAAGGCAATATTCTCACGTTTACTACTTGAAAAATAGTGAAGAAAAAAAGCAAGTTTGTAAGAAAACATTTGACAGTATTTTTGATTTAGATCCAGCTACTATCACAAATTGGATTACAGCCTTCAAAAGTGGTATGCACACACACAAATCCAATTCGAAAGTCCCACTACGCAGACGCAATAATAATACAATTATGGAAGAAGGGCGAAATGTAATGATATTTTTTTAAAAAGAATCTACCGAAGCTTCCGTCACATTATTGCAGGGCATACGTTCACTATTGATATGCAAGCTGTAAAACTTGCCCCCTGTTTTGAAAGCAAGTGCACTTTATTATAAAACAAAACTTTGTGTCCACAATTATACGATTTATAACATGGTAACAAAGGATTGCTATTGCTACCTATGGGATGAGTGTGAAGGGGGTTTGATTGCCAATATATTTTCTACAATACTTGTGAAAGTTTTAGAATCATACATAGCAGCAAACACCCAAACAAAAATAGAGTTTTGTACACAGATGGTTGTGGTTATGAAAACAAAAACACAACTCTTTCAAACGCACTATTTAGGTTAAGTTTAACTCACATTAATATAGAAATAGAGCATAACTATTTAGAAAAGGGTCATACCCAAATGGAAGTACATTGCTGCCATAGTTTAATCGAACGAAAACTTAAAAATAACTAAATCTACTTCCCAACCGATTATCTGGGAGTATGCAGAGAAGCTAGAATTTCTCAACCCACTTCAGTATTTAAGTTACGAATATTTTTTGAATTATGAGAATGTTAATGTCTATAGTTCAATTCGTCCAGGACATAGAAGAGGTGACCCAACAGTAGCAGATTTAAGATGCTTGCAATATTTGGCTGGTAGACTTAACTTTAAACTTAATTATAATGATTCGTGGAAGCCATTATTAAAGCCACCAGTTTCAACCTTAAACGACTACGCTCAACCAGCACAGCTGTATAAGAGACAGATAAAAATTAAACAAAATTGAAAAATTCGACCACCTCCAGGACTTGAAAAGTGTCCTTCCGAAATTCTGCTGGGAGTTTTATGATAAACTTTTTCATTAATTATTATTTTAAGTGTCATAGAACAGTGTTATTTTTTATATTATTTTATCAAAAATCATTATTATTTGATAGACCGAAAACGTCTAATTTCTTATTTTTTTGTTCATCTTGTTGTTGATTTATTTTATTTTCGTCACTTTAGTGTTATAACACGAATATTATGTAAATATTCTGTTCTGGAAGTACTACTAGGTAGTAAATTTTACGTGCAAAATTCCATAAGTGAAAAAATTTTTCAAAGCAAAATTACTTATCTAACACTGCCACTACACCGTTTAAAAAAAAATATTTTTTCCAAATAAAATATAATGGAAAAAAATATTCATTAGATACGTCTTTTATTAAAATAAAAAAATCAGTCTAATTTTAAAATGGGAAGGTTTTTTCGCTTTCCTGTAAAAGTACATTTTTGCAGTTAGGTAATTTTGCGGTGGAAGCAACGATATATAAGTTTTATTTGAATTGGTTCATTATTAATACAGATATTTGCTAACCAATTATTTTAAGTCATATGTCAAAAAGTTGACTCTTTTTTACATGTAAAATGGTGTAAAGCCTTCGTCACACAATAAAAATTTAGTAATTTAGTTGTATAATTAATTAATTTGTTTACTTTTACCAAATTTGTGCAGAAACAGTTGTCGTCCAGGGAAAGGGAGCACTCCACGACCCAATAATTATTTTCAAATTTTATATTAGTGCAATATTTAACAAAATTTAAACATTTAAGTACTTACATTAAGTGTTTTCAATTTAAAATATATAGAGTGGTGCTGACTGCAAGAGGAGGCAGAGGAAGAGGGAGAGGTGGGGTACGAGCTGGTGCCGGACTACCTGCACGTGGACGTCAACGCAGAGCTGCAATTGCAGCCTCGTCTGGAGTGTTAGTATTTTTTAATGTTTTTTTATGAAAGTACTTTGCTGTGGCCGTTGAACTCATCATATATTTGTATTTATTTAAACAGCGACCCTGCTTTGCTACTGGTGCGAGAGGATCGCGTCAAGGCCCTAAAGGCTGTTAGGGCCCTGCCTGCTTCCTTCCGGCTAGAGCTGGAAAGCCGAAAATTCAAGAAGCAGGCGGCGCGCATTTTGCTCCCTACCGCACCTCCAAGAAAAACTAAACAAAAGTAAGCAATCGTATTTAGATGCTTGATACAATATTATTGTTTTTTCCTGACAGCGTTCCACTCTTACAGTGAGAGTTGGTAAGATCAGCGCTCTGTGCATTTGGCACATTCAGTGCATATTTTACAGAGTTCTAATTTTATTGTTTATTTACATACTGTACTTACTGTTTCACACGTGAATGAGAACAATTTATATGATTTATGTAAATGTTTTCAGAATTCCATCTCCGGAGAGAACAACGTGTCCCTTTTCACAAGGGACGCCTTCACCGTTGCCACGACCCGTACCACCACCGTGGATGTCCACTCCCGCACAGACCCAATCAACGGCTCCCAATGCACCAATTATGCCTATCCGTGCAGCATCTCCCGAGCCGTTACCTGGGACATCGCGGAGTAGGGAACTCTTCTCTCCGGAGGCCGGGTACCACAGCGGCCTGTGGGTGGACGTGCCATTCTACGAAGAATTGTCGGCGTTTGGGAACGGTGAGTTTATTTTTTGAAATGTCATACCAGTGGCTCAATATAAAATCAATTATCTATATTTTATATTGATATCCCTAGCACAGTTTCACTGTTGGTATATTGGCAGGAAATAAGCATAGTACTTAAAAATTCCACATAACAAACATACAAAATGTATTGTTGTTATGACGTGGATGCATCATTACACATCTTTTTTTTCTGTAACGGGTATTGCAGAGTGAGAAATAAGACATGCCGAACTTCTTTGCGAGGATTACATTTGATTCACCGGCTTCTAAACGGTGTAATACAGCATTTTTTTTCTTAAATTAAAAAAACACTTTCGCTTCACGGGACTCATTGTGTCGAGCTTCCTAGTCAAAAGCGAGGCTGTATTGGTAGGTGGGTTTTGTAACCGGACAAATTATCATTAAAATAGGTCGCTTTACGTAGTTGGTCACTTTAAACGGATACGTTTTCCTACTAAAAGCTATGAAACCTTACTAGAGTTTACATTATCGTCACTTAAAACAGTAGACCGTTAAATGCAAAGTCATTATATCCAAATTCTACTGTAAATTTGTGTTTTCTTTTATTTCAGAGTCAGACATGGGCAGAAACAGTAACGTGGACGAGGCAGCTGTACTAGAAGAGTCTGTACTTGGAAACCGTGAGTTATAAAACTAACTAACTTACCTTCACGCCATTTCGGTAGGCAGAGAGGATGAACCACCATGCAACTCGATCTTGGCACACACACTCTTTTCTTCATTCCATACCTACCTGACTGTGCTATTCTGACTCCTGACATTGCCCGCCTCAAGTATTTGATAATACCTCACAAGAGCCTCAGCTGGAGCCAGTGAGACTATGGCATCCCCAATCGGGGTATGTTGTGAGGCTGAAGGTAGCGGGGAGGGGAAGGAGTGTGGAAGAGGGAGGTGGAAAAGTACCTGGCTATTCAGAACTGGTCACCAAACACGGCTAAAGCCATTTCAAGCAACGTTTCAATTCTGAATGGGGTCTTACACCAGGGCGATACTATGGATATCTTCCACTCTGGAACGTGCCGCAAATATAATATATATGAAAATAACACTAATTATTCAAATATAATTTATTTGATTTGATCCCGCGACCATCGTATTGCGAGTCATAAGCCGTACCAGAGGCAGTGGGTTATCGTAATATAGACACATTAAATTAATTTGGGTTTTCTGTTGTTTCAGAAATGGATATGGACAGATCGAGCGACGAGGATGACGAAGCGAGCGACGTCGACCACGAAGAGAGCGATGAGGATACCTTCTGCATGCCACCAATACCTTATCATAATATTATCAACGTTTCACCTAACTCCGCTATGGCCATAGACTTTAGTAGACAAGACCAGGTAGATAGTGAGGCAATGCGTTCGATTCTGCCGCCTGAAGGTTACTATTTCGATTGGTCTAAAGATATCTTACGTTTTACTGGGATAAGTGAGACTTTCACAGGCACGCCAGGATCAACTTTCAATACCGACAAAATGGGCAAACCTGTGGATGCCTTTCTTAAAATCTTTGATGCAGATTTCGTTGAACTGATCGCGAGAGAGACCAACAGGTATGCAGATCAATGGATTGCGAAAAAACAATTTAAGCGTCATGCGCGTACCAATAAATGGGCTCCCACGAATAAAGAGGAAATGTATGTATTCTTGGCAATTTTAATGTATCATGGTATTAGTCCCCTTCCTGTTGAAAAAGACTACTTCTATTCAAAAAAAACTCACCGCCATGCCTTATTTCAGCCGAGCCATGGATTATAATCGTTTTCTTCTAATTAAAAAGTTCCTTCACTTCACCAACAATGAAAGTCTTTCTTCTGATGCACCATTATCTGTGCGAAGGTTACAAAAGATTCAGCCCGTCTTGGACCACCTCTCAAATAAGTTTGAGACTTTATACCTGCCCGAGCAAGACATCTCTCTGGATGAATCCAAAGGCTGTTTGGGATTCGTCCAGATGATCAAAACCAAAGCGGCCTGTGCGGGTATAAAGTCTTACGAGCTTTGTGAGTCCAAGTCGGGCTATCTTTGGAAATTCCAAATTTATACGGGGAAGACCATTTCCAGACAGGCTGAATCGACAAATCCAGACCAGGAAGATATGACGGAAGACATAACGGAAGATATGACGGACGACATGACACAGGCCAACTTTTTGGGTGCTCACAATATCTGCCCAGTTGGGGCCACTGCAAAGATAGTATACGACCTGGCCAGCCCTCTGTTTAACAAGGGGTATACATTAATAATGGACAATTTTTATAATAGTCCATTATTGGCACGATGCCTCAAAAGAAATGGGATGGACTGCATGGGCACATTGCGGTTAAACCGAGAATTTGTGCCCTCTGCATTTAAGTCCCGTCTCCGGACCAAACTGAGGGAAGGTGAGCTTGTATACTCGAACTGCGGGGACCTCAATGTAATGGTTTGGTTGGACAAAAACCTGGTAAGTATGTTGTCCACCTACCATAAGGCAGAAATCGGGGCAGTTGAAAAGTTTGGTACCTGGATTTACAAACCTCAACTCGTACTAGAATATAACAAGGTAATGGGGGGGGTTGACCGAAAAGATCAGCTTTTGTCAGGCTTCCCCATTGAACGACAGCGAAACCTGGTCTGGTACAAGAAGCTTTTCAGGAGACTACTAAGCGTTTCGGTGCAGAATGCGTATATATTGTACGGCTCAAAGCTCCGCAAGGAAAATAAACGCATTTTGTACCGAAACTTCAGGAGTGAGGTTGCGGATGAACTCCTTCTGCTGTTCTGTCGTAGTCAAATTGACACGACTGTGCGGACCATTGGCCTAATAGCTGAAGGAAAGACTCTGCGACCTATCCTGAAAGGCAACCACTTCGTGGTCCGTAGCGGGAAAAAGGTGAAATGTGCGTGGTGCAACATAAATAACATTTTCAAAAGGACCCTTACAAAGTGTGATGTGTGTGATGTGGCATTATGCTATGATTGCATGAAGCCATATCACACTACAATATAGATTTACTGAGGGTTTTTTTTATTTCATTTTTTTCTTTTTTGGTTTTTTAGTTATGAAATTCTAATTTATAAATTTAATTAAATTTGTTTGAACATCAATTATGATGGCCTCTGGACTTAATCATTTCTTTCCGCATACTCAAGTCTCATGTTATGTTGTCCTCAAAGGTTCTATATGATAAGGTTCGGTGGACATTTAATATGTATATTTCAATTCTGATCATTGAAATATGCATGTTAACAAATGCACAGGTATTCTCATTTTTCCCTGTTTATTGTACACATTAAATAACTCGTTTTATTTTTATGTCTTAATTATATTTTGTCAATTTTTCTGTAAAGATTCTTTTCCAGATCTAGTCACTAAACATAACTAAGCCAATTCAAGCAATGTTCAATTCAGAATGGTGGTCCCTCACCAGAGCGATACTCAGAATCTCACTCTATAGCGAGGCACAATGATATTATTATGTATTGATTTTCATAAATTATGAATAAACCAATAAACTGAATACATTTTTATTATGACAAAGTGTGTAAACAATGTTTAAATCAATATACTGCTCTTTCATTGTAACCATACAACTGTAATATTGATTTAAAAGGATATTAGGGCTTAATAAATAAATCAATTATTGGTTCCATCAATTATTTTCCCTCCCCCATTTTTTTTCGATACCTTTGCGTTTAGATATAAAATTATCACTATGATTTTATTTGCCATTCTACGGTCATAAAAAGGTTTGATATATATATACAAATTTATCATCATTTTACATATTCCGATTTACCCTATGTAGCTTGACCTTAAGGTAGCTGTCAGAAGTGATTTTTCGTCAAATATTGGTGAATTTCATCAACTTTCAAAGTATCCCCCTGAAATATTGGCAATGTTTATATCTATGATATATATCTCATTTTAAGCCTTATTTCCTCGTTTTGCACGTTATATAAAAACATGGTTACAAATCTCCAGTTCTAATTTACAATTATTTTAAAAGTAGCACCATGATTTTGACATCGTGAAATAGGCTCTCTGTATAATTCATCAAATGAATAAAATAAAGCCAACACGGCGACTATGCTTATTAATAATTGTAGACAGTTAATGTATCTTCCTAACGCTATACCAGTTTTTGTGGTAAATTTATTATATAGTATAATACAGTGATTTCAATTTTGACGCGTCACGCACTCAAATTTTCCAAAATTATTTTCTGACCAAACTTTTGAAGAGATCTTATCATGCAAAAAATTATTTTTTTACTATATTCTTGCATCTGTGGTTATCAAACAGGCCATAGAGAACATAAAAACGTAGAAAATATTCTATAAAGATTTTTAAAACTGCCACTGGCGGCAATTTCAAATCACAAAAACGCAAATTTCACGGATTTATAAAGTTTAAGATTTTTTAATAATTTATCTATCATTTCTAAAAATATAGAATAATTATTAAAATATAGGTGTATTCATTGGCTATATAGCACTACAATCAGTTTTATGTCTCCGTATTAAAATTCGGAGGTTTGATTTTTTTAATGTTGGCGGAAAATATTCAAAATCGTCGCCAAAAAACCGCGAGCAATCGGAGAAAAAAGTTTTTTGACGCGCGATCGTTCGAGTGGATAAACAGATAGTAATAACATAGATCACTGTAGAAAAGTATTATAAATTTGTACAGCACCCTTGAGGTGATTTTGCACAAAAATGGCGCTATACAAGTCATCCAATTATTTTTATTATTATTATTAATGACAATAATTATTATATCCGATTATTAATATTATTATTATTAATGACAATAAAACTTTTCTACAATGATTCAAGTAGGCACCTAAAAACTTTTAAAAATATAAATACATTAGAACCCCGTTAATTCGAACCCCGATAATTCGAAAAAACGCGTAATTCGAAATTTTCGCCAAAAAAATTTCCGCAGAAAAAATTTTTTATACAAAAATTTTTTTAATTCGAAATTCGTTAATTTGTAATTCGTAATTCGAAATTTATTTTTGTCCGCGCACGAAAATTTGTTCGTGTAATTCGAAAAAATTTGATCTTTGCGAAAATAAATCATAATATTTCGTAAATCTGACGGCCGGCGTGGTCTAGTGGTATACGCTTTTGACTACAGATACGAAGGTCGCGGGTTCGAACCCGGCGTGTGCAAATAAATTTTATTTGATTAATTTGTGTTATTTCACAATTAATTAATTTAAAATAATATATAGTATATTTGCGGCACGTTCCAGAGTGAAAGATACTCTCAGTATCGCCCTGGTGTAAAACCACCATTCAGAATTGAAACGTTGCTTGAAATGGCTTTAGCCGTGTTTGGTGACCAGATCTGAATAGCCAGGTACTTCCCCACCTTCCTCTTCCCCATCTCCCTCCCCTCCCCAATACCCTCAGCCTCACAACATACCCCAATTGGGGATGCCATAGTCTCACTGGCTCCAGACGGGAGAAGTTGGGACTCTTGTGCGGTATTACTGTAAAAAAAAAAAAAAAATCTGAATCTAAAAGTCAGCCGTGGCGGTAAAACGCCGAAAAATGTATTTTTACGTGATTATACATCGTCCTAATTAGTATTATTATTTTGTAAATCTGAATCGATTTACACTGGAATGTTGTATTTTTGAAACACCTGAAAACAACCAACTTTATTTTATATGAGAAAGGCATTGTAAGTGCTAACTCTCTCACTAGATGGCGTCGAGACAAATTGTCTACATTTTTAGGTGAAATTCTTGAACTTGTCAAATATTAATTATTATTTTTTGGTAAACAAATGTTTTTTAAGACAAGATTTTTTATGCATAGCACAAAGGGTAACAATTATTTTACAAGCAATAATTGTTCGCCTGAAACACTCATCCACATTGAAAAATCTCCTGATAAAAGATACATGACGCCAACGGGACTCGAACCCGTGTCCCTTCGATTTCCGGTCGACAGCTCTGACCACTGAGCTATGGCGGCTTATCTCTTACCCGCGAAATTATTCAATATATACTAGTGTTTCATTCAACAATTACTGCTTGTTACATTTTTCACCTGAAAACAACCAACTTTATTTTATATGAGAAAGGCATTGTAAGTGCTAACTCTCTCACTAGATGGCGTCGAGACAAATTGTCTACATTTTTAGGTGAAATTCTTGAACTTGTCAAATATTAATTATTATTTTTTGGTAAACAAATGTTTTTTAAGACAAGATTTTTTATGCATAGCACAAAGGGTAACAATTATTTTACAAGCAATAATTGTTCGCCTGAAACACTCATCCACATTGAAAAATCTCCTGATAAAAGATACATGACGCCAACGGGACTCGAACCCGTGTCCCTTCGATTTCCGGTCGACAGCTCTGACCACTGAGCTATGGCGGCTTATCTCTTACCCGCGAAATTATTCAATATATACTAGTGTTTCATTCAACAATTACTGCTTGTTACATTTTTCACCTGAAAACAACCAACTTTATTTTATATGAGAAAGGCATTGTAAGTGCTAACTCTCTCACTAGATGGCGTCGAGACAAATTGTCTACATTTTTAGGTGAAATTCTTGAACTTGTCAAATATTAATTATTATTTTTTGGTAAACAAATGTTTTTTAAGACAAGATTTTTTATGCATAGCACAAAGGGTAACAATTATTTTACAAGCAATAATTGTTCGCCTGAAACACTCATCCACATTGAAAAATCTCCTGATAAAAGATACATGACGCCAACGGGACTCGAACCCGTGTCCCTTCGATTTCCGGTCGACAGCTCTGACCACTGAGCTATGGCGGCTTATCTCTTACCCGCGAAATTATTCAATATATACTAGTGTTTCATTCAACAATTACTGCTTGTTACATTTTTCACCTGAAAACAACCAACTTTATTTTATATGAGAAAGGCATTGTAAGTGCTAACTCTCTCACTAGATGGCGTCGAGACAAATTGTCTCGAATTGCATAAAAAATCTTGTCTTAAAAAACATTTGTTTACCAAAAAATAATAATTAATATTTGACAAGTTCAAGAATTTCACCTAAAAATGTAGACAATTTGTCTCGACGCCATCTAGTGAGAGAGTTAGCACTTACAATGCCTTTCTCATATAAAATAAAGTTGGTTGTTTTCAGGTGAAAAATGTAACAAGCAGTAATTGTTGAATGAAACACTAGTATATATTGAATAATTTCGCGGGTAAGAGATAAGCCGCCATAGCTCAGTGGTCAGAGCTGTCGACCGGAAATCGAAGGGACACGGGTTCGAGTCCCGTTGGCGTCATGTATCTTTTATCAGGAGATTTTTCAATGTGGATGAGTGTTTCAGGCGAACAATTATTGCTTGTAAAATAATTGTTACCCTTTGTGCTATGCATAAAAAATCTTGTCTTAAAAAACATTTGTTTACCAAAAAATAATAAAAAACTAAAACTTTATCTGAAAAATTAATAAAAAATTCCCCCGTTCGGGAAACAATTGTCAAAAAAATTATGTATATGAATATAAACGGATTTTATTATTTTCACACCAACCTGAATAAATAGCCTATATGAAAAAAAACAAATCAAAGGTGTTTTCAAAGAAATAATGGCATTTACTTTGTTTTGAAAAAGTAAAATATTTTAGGCTTTTCAAAAAAAAATGTCAAGCCAAGCGTGCACTTTAGAATTTTTTTGTGTCGTATTGTATAAAGTTATGAAAGCAATTCTTTCAGTTTTTGGTAGTTCATACTATTGTTGTTACTAATAATATTTTTTTATACTAGAAACCTGTAAATAAATAATGCTAAAAATATATTTATGCACTAAGATGTAAATTTTCTAACATTTTTCCTGTCACTTTACCAACCTGATTTTTGACACAATTATATTGCGAAATATTGTAAAAATTACATCAAAATAAACTAGATAGAATTACCTTTCTAATGGTACCTCACACCTATTATTTCGATAGAGAATTTATATCCAAAACAATGCTAATATGTAGAATATTTACCTCAGACAGTTGATCAACTCGAAGTATATTTCAATCTATAGAATTCCAAAATGGCCGCCATTCTTGTGTACGTATTCTAATCGAAATACAGAGTGGTTCAAAGAATCATGATTCAATGAGAATAAAAATAAATTTTAGTGATATTTTTTTTCATAATATTTATTTCAATTTTATATAACATAAAATGCATTTTTTCAATTTCAAGTACTGGGTGGTTCAATAAAAATAAAAGTCGGAGATTTATGTTTCATCATATTTATTTCATTTTATATTATATGAAACACGTGTTTTTCAAACTTTGGTCCAGAGGCCAGGCTCTCGACTACGAAAAATATTATTTTACATATACATATTTATTATGATAATATGTCAATTTTTAGACATTGTTTCTCAATGAATGGACATGAAATATCAACCAATGCACTTGCGACCAATGCACTTGCGACCAATGCACTTCAGACCAGGTGAAGGACTGCTCCTCGGGGTTTTCCTCCTCCTCCCCCAACATCTCCAACTCTTCCTCAGGCACATCCGTTTCAATCCCCAGGGGCGGGATGTAGTCGGGATCACCACCGCAATCAGGATTTATGTCGACATCATCTTTGTCATCACTAGAGACCGGATTATATGCAACAAAAATAGCCCAAAATATGCATGCAAATATGCAATAAAAATAGCTTAAATATGCACGAAAATCCATAAAAAGGGTCAAAATATGCAACATAAAATAATACAGGAAGTTGTATTTTTACATATTTTTTTTTATTTTAGTAATTAGTTCTCAAGGATAACAATTATATTTTCGAAAATATCAATTATAAAATGTATTTAACAATAAAATTTAGAATTTACCTTTAAAAACGTATATGACTAAGTACTGTTCTAAATGTTATGTAGGCAAATTGGGTCTACGATCGCTTAATATATTTTTGTAAGCGGAAAAGGAACGTTCTACGTCTACTGATGTGGCTGGACAGAATTTAAATTTGGGTGCGATTTTTGAACTTATTGTTCCGGGCAAAATTTCACCTGCCCCGTTGATGAAGTTATCAATTTGGCACAAAGGTTCAAACCCTGGGTTATTATTCAGTATGTTTTCAAATTTTTCTTTGAGTTTACTCGGGAATAGCTTTGGCAACGAGGAATTCATAAGGCGAATTTCCTTCATAACCTGAATAGATGCATTCAACGCCAATCCATGAGTTTCAAGCGTTTTTATACTTGCTGGTATGTAGGCAAAATGAGTGGTAATCATAGCTAGGTTTTTTTTAATACTGGCGTCGTCAAACGATTCTTTGCACTGGAAAACTGCCAAAGCCCGCACTGCACTATCGAAGTCATTGATAACACCCTTGATGGCTTCAAAATGTGCATGGTAAAACATCGCAGCTTCGGTCCATGTACCCCAACGTGTTATTACTGGCTCAGGAGGTAAAGGGATATTTGGCAGTTTTTCTTTGTAGGCCTTTATACGAGCAGGCGCCTTAAGAAACACTTTCTTTGCTGATGAAATCAGGTTATTTACATTCGCAAACGTGGATCTCACTTTTTCGGCGAGTCTGTAATTCCGTGAGCAAAACACGTCACATGAATCAAATTGGGATAAAATACTTGGAGGGCTTTGCCTGCTTTGCAGCGCCCTTGAGGTGATTTCTCACGAAAACGGCGCTATATAATTCGCTGGCCGCGCGCCTTGCTATCTGACGTCTATAGTGTCGCTATGTGAGGCATCTGAACGATATCAAGCGTAAATATGCAAGATCTCAAATTATTTGCTAAAATATGCAACTACCGCTGAAAGGGGTCTAAATATGCATTTGCATATGCAAATATGCAAATGCATATAATCCGGTCTCTAGTCATCACCTTCGCTATCGAAGCCGATAAATTCGAAGATGATATTGTCGACTACCTATATATAGAATGAAAAAAATATATATTCAGCTATGTTTAACGAAATTATTTTATTTTTATTGAAAAGCGCCCTTGAGGAAGTAAAATACAAAAATTGCACTGTAAAAGTTAGCCTAGTCTTATTATAATTACCTGAGTCGTTGGAGCTGTAGAGGTTGAAGGGGTTGGATAATCCGAGGGCTCCTCCAAGTCTAGCCTCCTCCTTTTTTTTGGCTGACCAGGAACCTGAAACAATAAACATTTATTGTTACACTAATGTCTTTCAATTCTGGAAAAAATTAAGCAAATAACCAACCTAATATAACTACTACTAATACACAAATAATAACAATAATAAAAATAAAAAAACATACCATCGTTCCGACCGGCGCACAGTGGGCTGAAAATCGCCTTTCATAGACATAGAGACTTGAATTTTCAAGGGTATTTTTTTTGGCTAGAAATGGATTCTGCTGATCAGTACTATGCTATAAAATGTCGTACGAAGCAATTGCGTGTACAAATGAAGGAGTTATAATTTTTTTAAGAAAAATTTGTATGGCGCTGACATTAAAAATGAGGCTATCTCTGGAATCATAAGGTTGGCCGTTCTATCCTTACACACAGATAATACTATTATTTATTTGTATTTTTTTGACATACTTCATATTGTGGCGCAAGGTGCGATTTTTTTTTTAAAAATCCTAAAGTGAAAAAAAAATCTTTTTTTTGATGATGATTCATTTTAATGCTTAAATGCTTTACATATGAGTATGCTTTGTCTAGTTTACAATATTTTATTTACACTGCAAGCCAAAACACTGTGCACAGTGGGCTGAAAAAATGAAGACAATGTTAGTAGTTCTTATTCGAAGTATGATACAGTTAAAAGTGACCGAGGAGAATAGGGTCCCATTAGCGCAGTTGGTAGAGCACTGTCCCGGAAAGACAGGGGTCCTGGGTTCGAGTCCCAGATGTGACCGTTTCCTTTTCTGATTTTTCTGTTTCAGATTTTCATTTAGAAATCACTAATATTGTCTTCAATATTTAAATACTACTATTTATTTGTATTTTTTTGACATACTTCGTATTGTGGCGAAACTTGTGATTTTTTTTTTTAAATCCTCAAAGATGAAAAAAAAACTTTTTTATGTTGAAGATTCATTTTAATGCTTAAATGCTTTACATATGAGTATGCTTTGTCTAGTTTACAATATTTTATTTACACTGCAAGCCTAAAAGCGTTTAAGCATTAAAATGAATCATCAACATTAAAAAGGGTTTTTTCAACTTTGAGGATTTTAAAAAAAAACATCGTACCTTGCGCCACAATATGAAGTATGTCAAAAAAATACAAATAAATAGTAGTATTATCTGTGTGTAAGGATAGAACGGCCAACCTTATGATTCCAGAGATAGCCTCATTTTTAATGTCAGCGCCATACAAATTTTTCTTAAAAAAATTATAACTCCTTCATTTGTACACGCAATTGCTTCGTACGACATTTTATAGCATAGTACTGATCAGCAGAATCCATTTCTAGCCAAAAAAAATACCCTTGAAAATTCAAGTCTCTATGTCTATGAAAGGCGATTTTCAGCCCACTGTGCGGCGCTGCCTCACCGTCCTTCTACCGCGTATCTCTCCAGAATTAGTAGTCTCCATTCTATAATAATAGGAACAATCAGACTAATACTAGTATTTATAAATTTTGTATATATAATAATAAACAAAAAATATTTTTTCTTATTATTTTTTGGGACACCCTATACAACTGCTCTAATTTTGTGATATTTATTACTATTTTTCATAATAAATAATAAATACCAATAAAAATATTTCCGTAAACAATAGTTTACGTTTTCTTGGACCCCCTTGTACAATCTACGCGAATTCCTTGATAAAACACAACTTTTAAAATCTGCCGCTCAAGTGGCGCTACCGGCGCCCGCCGGTTGAAACACTAACACATGGAAAATGTTGTCGATGTATTTGTGCGATCGGTGGAGATGCATAACTTATTTTTTTATAATATTTTCACTAAATATCGACTATATAACGGCTTTGTTACATAATCTCAATTGTTTTCCCTGCATAATGACATTCGAATAACTCAAAATAACATAATGATCACGTAAATATTCAAAGCTAAACATGAAATATTTTCGCGCAGCTATTTTTTTGACACATGATATGATATTTCATTTTTTTTTTAAATAAACACGAAGTATTGACAAAACAAAGGCTTCGATATATAATAACAATTGTTTTTTCCACACAATGATACACGAATAACTCCAAATAATGTAATATATGATGTACATAACTTCATCCAAAAAGTAAAAAAAATTTCCGCAAAATTTTTGCGAACTTTTACGTCATCTTTTACAAATTTACAATTATCAAAAATGATTTATATTTTACAAAACACATTACTTGCACAATGAACTATGTATAAAAACACAATTACTTACGTTTATTTGTTGAATTAATTGATTAATCCGGTTTTCAGCAAATGCCCACTCAAAGAACGACCGATAAAAATCACGCTGACAAAAGATGACGCCGGCTTGTCATAGATTAATTTATATTTACACGAACAAAGGAGCTAGCCTCGTGAAATAAAAAGCAGATGCTAGTCCGTAATTGGCGCAAGCGATTCTGACCTTTTACTTTATACAAATTCTTTATACATAAGGGTTAAAATCGCATTTAAAAAAAAAAAACACGCCGGATTTCAAAAAAGGCCGCCGGCGGTCGAGCCACAGTTGACTGGTTAAAGGGTCGGCCGCGACGAAACTCGGCCGCGAAATTTCGATTTACGCGTAAATGTATCGTATATTTAGAATATTTGAATTTAAATGGCCCGCTGGGACAGAAATCGGCCGCGAAATCTCGATTTACGCGTAAATGTATCGTATTTTTACGAATTTATTTCGAATATCTGAATTTTAAGGGCCCGCCGCGACGGTAATCGGACGCGAAATTTCAATTTACGCGGAAATATATCGTATTTTTACTAACTTTACTTCGAATATCCGAGTTAAAAAATACGGCGCGACGGAAATCGGCCGAAAAATTTCGATTCACGCCAAATATGACATATTTTTACGAATTTACTTCAAATATCTGACTTTAAAAGCCGGCCGCGACGAAAAACTGCCGATAAAATTCGATTTACGTGGAAATATTTTATATTTTTACGAATTTACATCAAATATCTTAATTTAAAGGGTCGTCCGCGACGGAAATCGGCCGCGCATTCTCGATTTACACGGAAATATATCGTATTTTTGCGAATTTATTTCGAATATCTGCATTTAAAGAGCCGGCCGCGACGGAAAATTACCGCGAAATCTTGATTAACGCGGAAATATATCGTATTTTTACGAATATCTCAATTTAAAGGGTAGGCCGCGAACGAAATCGGCAGCGAAATCTCGATTTACGCGTAAATATATAGCATTTTTACGAATTTATTGCGAATATCTGAATTTAAAGGGCCTGTCGCTACGGTAATCTGCCGCGAAAATAAAGAAATAATTGGTATTAATACGAATTTATAACTAAAATACCACCCGGATTTGAAGAGGCGGCCGAGAAAATCGATTTTCGGCGTATTTTTTTTCATAAAATTTCGAATTACGTGGGAATTCGTTAATTCGAAATTTGATTTTTGATGTCCCGTGGATTTCGAATTAACGAGGTTCTGCTGTATTTATAATCTATATCACGGGTTCCCAACCCAAGGAATGTAATCCAAAATTGCCGACTGAAACAGTAACTAAAAAAATATTATGTTTCAGTACAAGTTCTATAAAAAAATATGAATGTTGAGTTAAACTGTGTAAAAACATCTGCTTTCAATGTGTTTTAAAATATATCATGGTTGTGGATCACTTAATTTCTGTAAAATTAAGGTGACCATTCGTACTTATTTTATCAGTATTGATTTTTGTCCTGGTTAGTCATTGTCCCAAACCAGAACCGTCTTAAATCTATTCCCAAAAATTACACCACTCGTTTTCAGAGAGCATGCCACTCGCAACATTAAATCAGAGTTAGAAAATTCAGAATCCACTCAGCCAGAGAACAGAGAAAAGGCAGACTTACTTGTAACGCTGTTTGAACAATTTCAAAGATGACCCCCTCAAATTGCTCAGTTTTAACATTGTGCACAACAGCATCTTGGGTGGCGTTGCATTCACACAGCGCCCCAACTAATTGCAGCTGAAAACAAACAGCAAAACAAAAATATTTTCAGCTGCTAATCAATAAACATCAAAATGCTCAGAAAGAAAAAATAAAATAAAAGAAAGACAAACATTCCCGGGCTTCGAATTAGTGATGGTTCATGACTTATTTTATCAAGAGGGGGAGCCTCGGTACCAGCTCAATATTTTCATACGACTCAAAGAGTCGACTCAATTGAATGACAGCTCAATCGATCAGGAGCCAAGAGCAATGAGAATACTGTGCTTGCCCGATACGACTCGCCTGATATGGCTCCCCCGATACGGCTCTCAGCTCCCGAACCGTATGAATGATCATACAACTCGTGGTACCGGTACGCCATCTAGTACCACGAGAAAAATACGATGCTAGGTATAGTAGGTGTAAGTACGTCATATATTGGACTGTCAAACGCCGTTCACGTCATTCAATAAACAGTGACAAACGCACAGCAGCAGCGAATGTCGCCTATATCTGAATATGCCTTAACTTCTCACCCATAAAATAATTTATCGGAATAACAAATGTGTTAATACATACTATAAGGCTTCTGAAATGTATGCCGCCTTTGTCAATATAAACACCAAATTTTGAGGCAGATTTATAGAACAAAACAAATTCCACTTCCATCAGAGTAAATACCATTCTCATCTTATCTCCAAGTGAGACAAATTTCCTCAATCTGAGCTGTGAACCTGATAGCTGCTTCTTGAAATTTCGTTAGTTTAAATCTCCGATAAATGTTTAATATTATGAACACAATATAGATACTTAATAGTTAGTTCAATTTTTGATACTAACAATTCGTGGTGAAATTCCATAATAGTGTTTTAGTTGTTTCGTAAAAATTCACGTTTGAGAAAGTCATCAAATGAACACTCAGCGTCATTTATTTTTATGACATTTGAAAGGTCCCCGTTAGTATAAACGCCGATTCTAGGTGCGTTTCAGCTTTCTTTCAAATTGTAATAATCTGACAAGCTTAAGAACATCATAGTTGTCCCTTTCTGCTCAAAAGCTGATATGGACTTAGAATCTGTATTTAACAGGGACCTTTTGATTGTTAAAAGGACAAAATGGCGCTGACTGGCCATTTGATGACGATATTACATTTGAATTTCTGTGAAACAACCAGTCCTTAGTATTATAATTTGATTTTTTTTTACTGAAACCACAATCTGTCATCCATTGAAATACCTAAACGAAATAACAGGGAATAACCACGATGCCGGGTACGTTACACAAAAGCCAGTAATTCCATATTGGTTAGTTCAAAGATTAAAAGCTAATATTTTTTTGGAACTAAGCAGGCTATATTTTCGTGTGCGTTTATTGACGTTAGTATGTAATAAGTAAGACACGGCAGAGCTGGGTGAAACCAGTGCCTACTCCAGGGTAAAATAACTTTATTTTTGAACACAAACAAAACGCATACCTATTAAACACTTATTTTTAGATCACTTCCTGGTTTTAGATTGTGAGGAGTCGAACGTGTTGTCAACAATAAAAGTTTATTGTAAATGACATGCAAAGGTTTTTCGGAGCAGTCTATATTTTATCTCGACGGTTAAGGCTCTCGTCAAGGGTTAAGGCTCTCAAATTGTGGGTGCGCAAGTAAATTTTATTTGACGATTTGACATAAATGAAATGAAAAAAAAAGAAACGGCAATTCGTTCGGAACTTGTTAATCTTTATGATATTCCCGGATACAATTCGTATCACTATTGTAGAAAACAAAAATCCGGTGGAGGCATCTTGTTATATATAAAGAATAACCTTTCCTTTTCGCAAATATTTCTGGACACCAAATTTTTTGAGAACGTTTTTGGAATATTGACACTTCCAAATAAGAGCACTTTAAATGTCTTAGCAATATACCGACCTCCGAATCTAAATAAGCTATCATTTTTGTCAGAAATATCCTCTGTGTTTGAAAACAATATTAAATCAAATGAAAGTGTAATATTTTTCGGCGACATAAATTTAAATTTATTAAACAAAAATGATCCTATCATAATAAATTATGAAAATATTCTTACAAATAACTATTTGAAAAAATGTATAGATGGCGTCACTAGGGAAGTAATTGTTAAACAGAAAATAAATAGTTCATGTATCGATCATTTCTACGTGCGAATAAGTGGTAAACTGCCCGCTGGATTAACCAGTACAATCTTCGCATGTGTATGTGACTATAACATTGCCGATCACAACACAACAGCTATAAGTATACGCTATAACTCGGTAGATAATTTAAACTCAAATGATTATAATAAAGTTAAAATTCTTTCGCAAAAACTGGTTGATAAACATATTTGTAATTATGATTGGAAATCGCTTCTAAAGGAAACCGAATGTTCTGTTATTTATTTGAAAATTAAAAATTATTTTGATGACTTGTATAAAAAAAGCACAATTGAAATAAGCAAAAAATCAAAAAACCGACCGCATGCCATAAATGAATGGATATCTACTGATGCACTTTATAAAATTAAAAAAAGAGATTTTTTATACAAACGTTGGAGAAATGCTCCAAAGAACAAATACTATGAAAAAGAATATAAGTGTTTTCGAAATATTTTAAATAAATTGTTAATAAAATTAAAAACCTCATACTATAATGATAAATTCAAAAATATATTTCAAGACTCAAAAAAAACATGGGATGAATGTAATCAAATTTTAGGAAAGAAATGTAAAAATGATTGTGACCAAGTTGCATCCAAATATTTGATGAAAGATCGGACCGAAGAAAGCGTAACAAATGACTTTGTTGATTATTTCTCTGACAATGTTTGCAATATGTTACATAAATGTAATCACAGGACAACTGGGTTTGAACCAGAGGAGATGCCTCAAAGCATGTACCTACCTAGGGCTAAAATTGCTGATATAGAAAACATTGTGAAACAACTTAAAAGCTCTTCTCCTGGAATCGATAATATCAGAATGAGCGATATTAAAAAACATATATTAACATTAGGTCCAATTATAACCCATTTTGTAAACAGAATCTTATTTGAAGCAAAAATTCCAGATGATTTAAAATGTAGTATTATCAGACCCATTTATAAAGGAGGTGATCACACCATTTTGGGTAATTATAGACCAATCAGTATTTTGCCATCACTCGAAAAAATTCTTGAAAAATACATTCAAATTAAATTAATAAAATATTTGGAAGATTTTTCTATTATTGATACTAACCAATATGGATTCCAAAAAAAAAGGGCACTGAAGTGCTACTTCAAAAGTTTGCCAGCTTGATAAATAATAATTTAAATAATAAACATCATGTATTAGTCTTATTTATAGATTATTCCAAGGCATTTGACACTATTAACCATAAAAAATTGTTGAAAATACTAGAAATCATAGGAATAAGAGGGAAACTTCTAAAACTATTTGAAAATTATTTGAACAACAGGTACATGCAAATAAAGCTTTTGAACACATTAAGTAAAAAAAGAAAAATCTTAGCAGGTGTACCTCAAGGTTCCATATTAGGTCCTATTTTATATATAATTTATGTATCTTTTATTAAATTTATTTTTAAACATGTAAAACACCTTGTGTACGCGGATAATACTGCATTGGTGTTTTCTTGCAGTAATTTGCAATTATGTATTGAACTTTTACAAAAAGATTACATTGAACTTTTAAAATGGTCTCACGACTCTGGCCTAATCATAAATGCAAAAAAAACTAAATTGATACACATTAGATCACCAAATGCCAAGGTAAATACTATTATACCCGAAATTAAAACACACAATTCAGATTGCCTACATGTTGGTATCCCTGCGCTGTGTACATGTGAAAATATTGAACTGGTTAAAAAATATGTTTATTTAGGTGTTATTATTGATTGTTTTTTCAAATGGGATTTACAGATAAATAAAGTCTGTGAACGACTGAGATCTATTATTAGTAGATTATATAAATTAAAATTTTATGTTCCAATATGCACACTTCGAATAATTTATTTATCACTAGCTGAATCTATCATAAGGTATGGAATTACAGCTTGGGGATTTTCCTCTAAAACAAATATAAATCATGTTCAATCAGTTCAAAATTCTCTTGTTAAATTATTAGCTCATAAAAGTTTATATGAACAAAGGCATAATGTTCCATACCTTTATCAAAATCTGAAAATCCTCTCGGTAAGAGCAATTATGTGGTATAAAATAATTTTTCAGCACATAAATAGCCCTATGTACATAAATAGACTGGAACACACTTACAATACTCGTTTTACATTAAATGAAGGACTAATCGTACCAAAGCATTTAAACAAATATGGACAAAGAACGCTAGACTACATGATACCAAATTGTTTAAATATGTTACCTGCAGAAATCAAAAAATGTACAAATATGAAAAGAAATTTTTTGTTGAAAAATTGGCTAGCTGAAAGAAATAGTTTGTACTAGACTCTAATACAAACTATTTCTAACTGCATACGTTTTAATTGTTTTTTGTTTTTATTTTTATTGTATTACACCTCTCATGATATGAATGTATACATTTGATATAATCTGTTTAAGTTAAAAGCACCCAATGACAAACTACTTTAAAGTAGTTTATTGGGACTTTTTGATTTTTGTATATTATTTTTGATATTTAATAAAAAAAAAAAAAAAAAAAAAAATATATATAGCTGCGGCACATTCCAGAGTGGAAGATAATCTAAATAGGTAGTGAGGAGGGGAATGAGATAGGGAAGAGGAAAGTGGGGGAGTACCTGGCTATTCACATCTGGTCACCAAACGCGGCTAAAGCTTTTTCAAGCAACGTATAAATTTTGAATGGTGGTCTTACACCATGGCGATACTTTTTATTAGTAGAGTATTTCCCCACTCTGGAACGGGCTGCAAATATACTATATTACTAACATATCAAATTTCATATTACTGTCAATTCATATTACTGGCAGGTCAGTTAAGTATTTTTACACAAGGGAAAAAAGTGATATGTATATGAAATGAGATTCATTAAATCTCATAGTTGATCAGAGTTTCATTAGAATTCTACAGCTGGAAATACAGTTAAATCTCTTTTAATAAGTTTTTTTATTTAATTATGGACAATTCTTTAATAATAATAATAATAAGTGTTTATTCCAGTATGTGGGGATGTTAGTGCAGTCCCACACATTCCATGTAGAGTTACACACAGTAAAAAAATATGATCAAAAACATAACAAAAAAACAGATGAATTGTACATAAAACTTTGATACTCAATATTTTATTTCATTAAAAAATACAATTGATATCACACAACCTTCAGACTGAAAAGCCGATATATTTTTATGCGCAAAAAGGTTCCGTATTCTCCGCAATGAAAACTAATTTAGTTAAAAAAGAACAGTGTATTCAGAATTTGTTCATATCAGACCTCTTGTTGTTACACTAGCCACCTGGAAACACTACGCTGTGATTAAAACTAATTTAACCCATTAAAAAATGAAAATATAATTGTTTTGCCTGTAATAATATGACTGGAATATTTAATTTTGCCACAGCAATAACAATCAATACTTGGATCATTTTAATGGTGCTATTTTTCTAAAATATTTCTTGATAGAAAAAGAGTTACCATCCAATTGCACCATGGTACGGATTACCAGGAGTCTTATCAATTGTGCGGCTCGTTCGGAGGTTCGTACATGGTTTCAGCCGGTCAAAGTCGTTACCGCTCACAACATCGAAACGTTAAACAATTAATAAATATGTTAGTCTAGCAAATATTGGTCACTTGTGT
Organism: Hesperophylax magnus; assembly: GCA_026573805.1. Classification (NCBI taxonomy): domain Eukaryota; kingdom Metazoa; phylum Arthropoda; class Insecta; order Trichoptera; family Limnephilidae; genus Hesperophylax; species Hesperophylax magnus. Next base: position 1,960,902 of record JAIUSX010000150.1, on the reverse strand, counting down.
CAGCGTATGCTAAAATGACGCCTACTGCATTTGTGAGTGAGGTTATTACAGCTAGTTTTGATGCTTCAAAGGATAGTGGTGACGTGTAAGGACTGTGCGCCACAAGTCGTTTGCTATGTGTATACACACCATCAATATTGGATACTTGCATATTCCTGGGGAAGAAGCGCCTAACCTGACAATGTTTGAATAACTCCAATTATTACCATTACATATAAGTAGAAGATTTTGCTTGTGTTAATCATCTAGCTAGCATCTTACCCATTCCAATCCTGTGGTCTTTGCGTCCAAACTGTTTGGTGCCAGGAATTGGTTCATCCTAGTGGACAGCACAGCCATCAGATCATCTGGCATCATGCCGTCCTCATGATGTTGGGTGATGATGGCGGCCAACAGGGCGTAGAGAGGGGCGGCGCATGACGTGACGTGGGAGGACTTGACGCAAAGTTCTGCCATGATGCAGTAGAAGGGGCGGAGGGAATAGAGTTCTAGAAAATAAATAAACAATGAATAATAATTAGAGTGTTAGATACTCTTTTTTTTAAAGTTTTTATTCCAGATAAAAGAAAGTTTCATTTTCACTTATTTAACTAGAAATAAATACATTTTTTAATTACATTACACATAAATACATAACATAACAATATTATTCACTTTCAGTGTTTTGCTGATTGAGCATAAAAATGAACAATTTTTTATCTCTTGGTATCGCCCCGGTGAAAGACCACCATTCAGAATCGAAATGTTGCTTGAAATGGCTTTAGCCGAGTTTGGTGACCAGATCTGAATATCCAGGTACTTCTCAATCTGCCTCTTACGCATCTCTTTCCCTTTCCTACTCCTTTTAGTCTCATTACAGATCCCAATTGGGGGTGCCATAGTCCCACTGGCTATGAACAGCCGGGATTGGTTGGACTCATGTGCGGTATTCACCTTTTAAAAAAATTTTATTTACAATTTGACAATGTTTTTTGCAGTTGCTAAAAGAGGAATTAACATACTTACAAACTTTTTCTTAAATCCATAAAAAAAAATTATCCGTAAAATCTACACTGGCAACGCCACCAACTTTAACAGTATTACGAAGTTAACGGTGTCAAACTGTACCTATGTACCAGATTTGTTCAAAGTAAATTTTTTTTTTAAATGTAAATGCGACTGAAAACAACTGCTCTCGGTATATTAGCCAAGTGTTAAGCTTTGTAAAAAAGTGATTGTAATGTTTCTAACCTGTTTTCACAAGGGCAAGCAGAAATTTCAGGGTGCTTTCCAAACATTTGTTTCCTTCGCTTTCGCTCTGTTGGCTGCTTGTCTTAGATAATAATATTGGGAATAACTGAAAACAAAATAAAAATATTGTTTATTGACATAACGTCGTCAACGCGAGAATACCTCCCATGTGTCAAAAACATAAATGTTCAGGAGGAGCTAAACACTGATTTTTAAGCTACGCTTTGTAGTTTCAGATGTAATAATGCATGTAAAGCGTATGTTTTAAAAAACAATCTCTTAAAAATCATAATTTTGCCTTTACTATGAAAATATTGTTGGTTTTAAATACTGAAATTTTGTTTAGAATATTTACATATGATTATTTTTCTTACTTTGATAGCTTCTTGTAGAGGTGGTTCGTATCGATCATAGTTTAATACATGTGTTTTAGTTTGAATGTCGGAAGCGAGGTCATTGAAGAAGGCGCAACTGTGTTTTAACTGCGTGGCATTACAATCTCTGTAACAATTAACATCAAAATTTACTTTAAAAAAGAGCACATTTAACATTGTAAAATCATATTTTTATTTTCTATACTATAAAACAAATAAGAAAGTATAGCTTCACCGACTTGATACCCTGGACGAAGGCCTGCAGGGCGATGGCAAGAAAGTTGCGGGTGTTAGGTGCGGTGGGTGCGCCCCTAATACCCTGGAGGGACATCAAAAGACGGCCCACCTGTATGCCTGCTGAGTCACCCTCCTGAAATATTAACACAATTAACTATCACTAATCTTCTTATTTAGTCGTTGCATCATCGCTGAAGACTGCGACGCCCACTCCAATAGCCTTGATGATCCTCCAATCCTCATGGTCCTGCACTGCATGGAGACTTTCCAATACAGATATTCAGGACGCCTGTGATTTATCAATATTGAGGTAAATATGACTCAATTGTGTCGATATATGATAAGATAGAGTGTGCTGAAGTAGACATTTTCGTCGATAATTTATACAGATTCAGAAAAAATTTCCTGCTATTGCTCACGTAACAATTATTGTTGAGCTAATTATATTATGTATCACTCGTGTCTCTTGCTTTGGACTATTTATCGTTTGAATGAGTTTATAATACAAGGTGTCCGGGGGTAAAGTGATGGTAGAAGTAAAAAAGATAAATGACTTTTTTCTAAATTCCAATGTTTTTTACCCATATAAAAATATTTTTCAATAAAAGAATATTCATTTTGCCATACAAACAAATGATTTTTTTTATCATAAAATGTTGGAATTCTTCTTCACTTTTAACCTTTCCGGGAGTAAGTTTCGTGATACTGGCCGTGCTCCCGGGAGTGAGTTTTTTTTTAAATAAAAAACATATTTTTTTGATTAAATGTATGCATAATGATAGTATCAATGAGCCAAAAATGGTTAAAAAAATCTTACTCACCATTTTCAGATTTTATAGCAAAAAAACCGGGATTGTTTTTTAGGAGTCACAAACCATTGGCACAGGAACAAAACGGTAAAAAAATGTATGCAACACAATTATTTTCACTTAGCACTATTATTGGAAAGTATATGGAGAAAATTTTAAACTATCTACATAAATTAGTATTTAATTAATACTGATTTCATCATCTCCTAAATCCATCTTGAGTAGGTTTTTGAAGATTTTAATAGTATGATTTCGTTAGAAAAATCACCACAAATTAATATAACTTCTCGGTGAGAAACACAAATAACAATGAAAAAAGATTAAACACGTCGATCAAAATGCTTGAAAATTCACAAAACCACAAAAAAGTTATTTTAATACTGTTTTACACGAGGATACGTCACAAGAAAGGTTGGAGGTTGTAGGTTTTTGAAGATTTAAATAGTATGATTTCGTTAAGAAAAATCACCACAAATTAATATAATTTCTCGCTGACAAATACAAATAACAAGGAAAAAAAGGTTAAACACGTCGATCAGAATGCTTAAAAATTCACAAAACACAAAAAAAGTTATTTTCATACTGTTTTACACAAGGATACGTCACAAGAAAGGTTAGAAGTTTCAAAACTATAAAAATTATGTGTTGACACAATGCCATGCACTTCGCTATGAACTCATAATCTCACTAAAAACACAAAACACATTAAATTTAAACTGTATTGCCTAGATATACCAACAAACTATTAAAAATCCGCGAGCAAATCATCAAAACACGTGCGCGCCGAAATCAACGGTTGCAGATTTCTGTTTACGTTCGAATTTGTATGTGTGACGTCATCAAAAATGAATAACTGCCTATATCTCTGTCGATAATGAAGTTTAGTGTTTTAAAATGGTGTAAAGTTGTAGGAATAGGTCCACAGATGGCAGTACGATGCACATTTACAGCAAAGTGGCGCCAAATTTTAGTTTGCGATGCTTGACGTGAATGGCCGTCCATACTCCTTTGGCGAAAGCGCACGTTGACGTTCAATTCCGTCCATACTCCCGGACAGGTTAATATCATGTACATATTCTTTTTTACTTTTAATATCATGTACAATCATCTCCCGAAATAAGTGCACTTTATCACTGACATCTTGTATAATTTTGTAATTTCATATAGACACATATTATGTACCTATTGGTATGACAACTGAGTATTTATAACTGGATTGTTCTCACGTAAGTGATGAGGCTTAGATGGTTTGGTCATGTAGAGTGGATGAACGAAGAAAGGAAAAGAATGTGAATGGTAGAAGTCGAGGATTCTGGGTTATTCATTTTTACAGCTAGTTTAATGCTTCACTGCCATATCAGCACTCCATTGTGGACTTCTAGCTTCGCCTAAATTAACTCACCACACAGCATCCCCAAAGATGACATAGGCCCTGAGGGAAATTATTTTCTTCAGGGCCTCCTGTGTGGAGTTAATATAAAAAAAAAAACTTAATCACAATAAATCCAAAGAATGAATGATTAATAAGTCTCACCTTCATACTGACGAGTCCCTTGATGAGCTCCCTGGTATCCACATTCCTCATGAGCACGTGCACGGCCCGCGGGTTGCCATAGCAGAGGTTGACCAGCACCGCGAGGGCCACAGCGCCCACTGCCTTGGCCTGCGGGTCAAGGGACGTCTGCAGCATCACCCACTCGCATAGCACTCTCAGCAGCTGCTCCAGGTAGGACTCTTCCCAGTCAATCTTTACTCCGTACGAAAGCTCCTGGAAGATTACATATTGCAGGTTAACTTAGAGGAGACAGTTTTGCGGCGAGTACGTAGATTTATTTACATTTGCATATGGTTTACCTCCATCAAGTTTAAGAGTATCATCTTTTTGTCGTAGCTTAATTTATCTGACAGGAGATTGGTTAGAATCGGCAGGAATCTGAAACATAAAATAGTTGATACAATATAACTTTTTTGTTTCGGTAACATTATTATATTATATATCTGTAACTTACTTTTTAATGTAAATATTTAACTTATAAATTACTTTTTCTTTTATGTGGCTTTTTGTTATTTACTCCAGGAAGGTATTAATACCTTTTTTTCTCTGTTCTCTCTTTTTTTTGTATTTGTTGTATTGTGTATTACGTTAATTCATTTTTTTCTTATCTTATTTTTTAACCCGGAGGCTGCCGTGCGCATCTATGTTTGATTCAAGATTCCGAGCCCTCGCTGCCGCGCGCAATCATACATGATTTTAATTTCATCTTGCGATATCTCAGGACTTTCTGTATAGATGGCGCAAAACTCGGGCTTAAAAAATAATTTGGACTTTTATCTAGCGACATCTCTACACAGATGTGACAAATGATTTTGTTTATATAATGAAAAACCTCGTCAAACTGGAGACTACAATATTTCCCTTGTCAGTGTTTGAATTCCCCGCGCGCGCGTAGCTGTGTTAGTGTATCACGTGGTTCCTTCTTATCTCGACGGTTCGCGAATACTTAGAATCTGCAACGAATCGTGGTTCTAACGTTATTATTTTAACAAATTGTTTTTCTTAACTAGTAATATTTTTAGTGCAAATAAGTTTTGTGTTAATCAACATGTTTTGTTATTTTTTGAAATAAGTTGTTATATCCGCCTTTCGAGTGAAAAAAAAAATATATACATTTTATTTTAATTATCTGTGTTTAGAAACTAATTATTGTGTTAATTTGTCGTTTTTCCTAATATTTTTTTTTGTGTTACCCTCCATCGTGGCTCGACGCGACTTGTCTATGACAAAATAAGATAATATTGTCTCGATCTTATATCTGTTAAATTCTTTTACTGTTCACACCACCATAAAAAATTCTGGTATGAGCTTCCCCGATTATCAGTTATGTGTGATAAGACAATTAATCGCCAAACACCACAAAAAAACTCAACTCGACTCAACTCCTCATTCATCTCATTATGTATAACACACCATTACGCCTGCTTTTAAAAGAGGTTGTAAACATCAAAACAATCCAAGCCATACGGAGCCTGCCATGTTTATGCGAATACAAAACTTAAACAAAGCCGCAGAAAAATGGCTCGATATGTGTTCCCAGTGTAATGTGAATTCATTCCTGTTTTAAAGTCTACCATTCGAATAAAAACTATTAACATAAATAATACGATAAGAAACTGTAAACAAAAGTTTAATAAATAATGAAGTTTAAAACAATAATACTATCACAATTGTATCGTGAGAAATGGTGAGCCGTTGCAGAGGTCCCACTTCGGAGACGTGAGTAATGATATTACTATAGTATGTCTGTATGTGTTGGTGAGATTACTGATTTGATAATGGCGGCGGGTCGAAGTTTGTTGATGTTTCATAGATAGTTTTTATTCGTCAAATAATGCATCAATTCAAAAGATATCTTGTTTAGACTTTTCAAGAGTGTAACGTAAACAAGTTTTTTTTTGTTTTGGTACTATTTTACAATCTCTAAGTGCTGAGGATAATAAATAATGAGGCAATGTAAAAAATTGTAAAAATCCTTGGCGTGGGAGTATCTATCTTGTGTTTACATTCGGGCAGCAAAAGGGTTAATATTCTTTTAATGCTATTAAAATATTATTATTATTATATTTTTTTTTTTAAAAGAAAGACAAATATTCCCGGGTTAACATGACAATATTTGAAAATCTACTACCACCACAGTAAGCGGAAAATTTTGCTTGTGTTGTGATGGAGGACTTAGCCAGCCGAGGAATTGAACACACTACGCCTGGGTGGGACCTAAATGCAATGTCACCTCAGCCACTCACCGGTCATAATTATTATTTTATATGATTTTTTTCTTTTATTGAAATATAATTCTTAATTTTTTTAACACAAAAAAGAGATTAACATTATTAGAAGTTAACATATGTAATTATCAAGGATTAGGTTATATAAAAAGAAATAAAATAATATAAAATGAAAACGCAAGACAAATAAGCAATGCAAAATAAAAAATCTAATCTAAACTATGAATAACTCGTGTTTAGGGAGGGAATTTTTTTTCTTTATTTACTAACGGACCATGTTCAATTACTACACATTACATATTACAATCAGTTAATACAAGGAGAAATGTTACTATACAGGATAATTAAAAAATTATTGCATAAGACACGTAAACATTATTATTATGTTAATTTGAATGCACTGTGTTATGTAATTAATTTATACTTGTTTAATGTAAAAGCCCGATGGGTGTAAATTAACTGGCGCAGTAAACCTGTGAAAAATCACAGGATATTATAATTGTAGGATTTGTGAAGCTGAAAGTATTTATAAAATAAATATTTGCCTCAGGATCAAGATCAGGATCAGGATCAGGATTTCAAAAGAAGAAATTTACCTTTCAAAAGTTAGTAAACATGAAAAATTACGCCATCTATCCAATGAAAAATACAAGACATGTTATATTTGTAATAATCGGACACAAAATGTAGCACCGCTTATGCAAAGAATGGCCATTCAAAAAAAATGTGTGTAGAAATGAAATAGCTGTACAACCGGTCCTCTAAAGTATGTCCACTGGACACGTTTCTTCACTCTGTTAATTAACCAATTGTTACTTAATTGTAATGTACTGGACGGGAGTCCGCACAAGACTGTAGATTTAGGCGCCGGGTCCAAACCGTGTCTTCAACCGATGAGAATGCTCCTTTACGGCCGATGATGATGATTGTAGTTGATATTGATGATAAATCTGCCTCCCGCACCCAGTGCTTGGTGAATGTTGGGTACTGGGTGTGCTGTCGTCTCTGCTCGCTTCTGGTGTTGGCGGTTTTCCAGAGGAGGGCCGGCTTGTCTTGAAGAGGTAACACCAGAAGATCTTGGAGCAGAAGACTTGAGCGAGGTGAGGCAGATGTTTGGCAGGAGTCACTTGTAGATAATAAAACGCTTGGTTTCGGTGGTAAAGATGAACTAATTTTATTTTATTATTTGGCTGCTTATATTCAATAAGCATGACTCGCACCCGACATTGGGCTTTGAGTCCAAAAGTGGTGGGGGATTGTACCCGCGCCAACAATGAGTTTATAGGCCCCGGAAAAATGTCGCATATTCATTTTGCCGGCAGCACTGGCGAAAGTAGTCGCTTAAATTTGCGAGTTAGAAAAGATTTTGAACGCTTACATGAATGACAATTACATAGTTTAAATGCATAGTAGTTATAAGAATGTGTATCTTGACAACTAGATTTTTTGTTTGCCAAGATACGACAAAAAATAAGAAAAGTTTGTAAATAAATGTGTAAATATGATCTCAAAGCGATCAAATTTGTAAAACATTGTTAAGTTGGTATTTTTCCCAGGTCCCCCGTAACATAGCGCTCAGAAAGAGATAAGATTCACTATGCTACGGGGTTCCTGGATTTTTGTACACGCAAAAAAGGTAAAAAATATTGTTCAAAAAATGGTTATACATATGTGTGAAAAACAGCTTTTTTAAAATCTCCTCAGCGGTAGTATATTGAAAATAGTGTTAATTTGACTACCGCCGAGGGGATGAACAAGTAAAATATAAACATTTGCAATATTTAAAAATTGATTTTTCCTAGTAAATTTTACATAGAAAAAATGCTGGACATCGATCCACGCGGCAGGTAAGCCGGCGACGCGGTATCGATGCCGTTCGTAGACAAAGTTTTTCAAGCGGCCGGGAACAAAATGGCCAGTGGCGGGGAGTGATGATTTCGCCAGTGGCGTGGGGTAGGCACATTTTATAAATGTAAAAACAGATTTTATGAAATTAAATAATGTGGTCAACTACGTCCGTTACATGTAAGGTAACCAATTTATCACTTTTGATTTGTATTTTTATCAGTTCCAATTTTGAAAATTAAAAGTTCATTGAACTTGAATTACGCGTGACTACAATTTAAAATCACGCACTCATGCACCAACAACCAAAATCAGTATGTTTAATTAGGTACCTTTAAAAAGTGATAAAATAAAAAGTAGATTAAATAAGTTAAGCAGGGAAACTTTATAAGTTAGTATTTTTTCATCACTTTTTAAAGGTGTCGAGTTATCATTGAACCGTTTAATTTATGTTTGGTTACATTCACAGATTCAAAATTAGATGGTCATCAAACGTGATTGGAAACGCATCCAGCTTAGGGCGTGAGCACACAGAGAGCGGTCAGAGTTCTGCGTTCTAGTGACCGTTGACCGCTAAAGAGTTCCAACGCACACAAGCGGCGTTCAAATTCTCGCGTTCTAGTTTCGTTTGGGTCTTTGCATATGCAACATGTCACTAGAAAGTTCATCATCCGTGAAAATATATTGCTCTTGTGGAGCTTAACAGCTTCTAAAAAGAAAAGAAAGTATTGGGTGCACCCAATCAACACAACGCGAGAAGAACAAGGCGAATTTACTAATAATAAAATTTACTTAAAATTTAAATTTACTAGTAGCAATTTCAAACCAAGCTTCGACTTTTTTTTCGCGTTTTTTATAATTTACATCACTTAAATCGTATAACAAACTCCTTTCCCTAACCAATTCAATTAACTTTTCTGTGTTTGTAACCTCAAACATCGCGGCGTTCTGGCGTTCTCTGCCTCGGCGGCAAAAGAACTCTTAGAACGCGGCGTTCCGTTTTGACCGCCGCGGTCTGACTGCCCGCTGTGTGCGTTGTTGTTATAGTATCAGTACATTCTAATGAACGCCGAACGCGGAACTCGGAACTCCTGACCGCTCTCTGTGTGCTCACGCTCTTAGTGTTCATAATTCCACATGCCCGGATAAAACATAAGAAATGAATGGGCAACGTTTTTACCTGTACTTGTGCACCAGGGCCAGTCTGCAGGACGGGTCGTGCGCGGCCTTGGCTAGCACGGCGATACCTGGCCAGAGCGGGGCCACCTCCTGCGACATCACCTCCCACAGACTCGCCAGGAAGGCGCTCACCTCCAGCCGGCTCGGACAGAAGGAGGTGTCGGACGAGGCTATCGACTGAAAATGGAAAACGTGTTGTTGAATTCATATATTGAGAAGGCTATTTCCAAAATCTTTGGCCCTAACCTATGAAATGGATCATACAGAGGCAGAATTAACCCTTAAAAAATATAATTGAGCATGAGACCATCGTAAGATGTCTGTGATTCATGACCATCATTCTGTGAGTTCTAAAGAGTACAATGGGCTAGACATGTCAAAATAATGCTAGATGGCAGAGCATTAAAAATCATGACCAAGTTTTGACTTACTTTAAAATCTTCATTTGGACATTTGGGAGCAGTAGGTACTTGTGTAGTATTTAAAAAAAAAATGAAATTCATACTACGCAGGTTGTAGACAAAGTTCTGCATTTGTATGGTTCAACAAACTACTAACAAAGTAATTTATAATAATATTACAATGTCATTGCCGATAGCCCGGGCGTTTATTTTTTTTATTTATACATTATGCAGTGGCGGCGGAAAGGGGGGGCGGTCCGCCCCAGGTACCAAGAACCAAGGGGTGACAACGACAACACACTTGTGCAGCCAAATAAGACCCGCGTCACACACAGCTATAAAAGCGCAAGCAGATATCTTTTGAACCGCGAGCGCTTATCTTTACTACCGTCACACGACGTTAAAAAATATTTCTTCATATGGTAGGGGAAGGAGTCAGACGAATTAGAGAGCTGCCACGAAATTCCATTTCTTTGTACTGAATTGACAGCTGTCATCCGCCCGTTTAGGCAGCTCCGTAATTAAAATGACCCCCTCCCCTGTTCACCGCGGAGTGGGGGGTGCATAACTTTTCATATATCACCTCAGGAGCGGTTACGGCGTAAGATGTGTACTGTCTATGGTTCATCTGCACATAAAAGAGCTAGGTGTGACAGGTCTCATGGAATTGTATGAAGAGCGATATTTGGCGTGCGATCATCATTTATATTTTATAGCCGAGTCTGACGCCTACATAATGCGCACAAAATCTCCCTATAAAGACTGCTGCGCTGCTCACTGTGCGGGTGGAAGGGGTGAAGAGCGCACCCTCTTCCCGCGCCGCTCCTTGCGTCAGACAATCACAGTCAGTCAGCAACAGTCAGTCAGTGCAGTCGGTGTTTTGTTTACTTCTGTCTCGTTTAACGTTGTCAATGATACGCAAAAGTTCCTTTCAAGAAAATAAAAGTTAAATGAAGAATAATTCATGGTGAGTACTAAAAAGTCATTTGGTATTGATGCCACCGTAAATATTTTCTTATGCAAATCCCGATAAGTATTATGTTTAGCTATGAGAAATCGACGCGATTGTGGAAAAATTTTATGGCTAGTAATAATTTGAGTTTCTACCTGAATTTAGGTACCTAAGTTTGAAAAACTACCCACAAAAACTAACAGCCTCAGTTTTATGCTCTTCTCAGGTTCTGAAATTTGGTACTTAGTACAAATACTATTCAAAATTGAATGCGCATCAGTGCAAACTTATTGGTGGGTTGATTTTCAAACTTTCGGAAATGGTCACCGCCGCAACATGTGTGGCCTCCTTCTACCGGCTAACATAAGTATTAACGATAGTATGATTTATACAATTCAGACCTAAATAAAAAAATGGCAGTATAAAAATAAACACTTTTTTTTTATTTTATTTATTCACATTTAAACCCGCTAAACTACTTATGTAGTTTGTCAGCAGGGACATAGAGACAACATTTATACACTCATAAGATACAATTTGAACGGTACATAATTACATAAATTGGTTACATTGCAGAAAAGTTTAAATAGCAGCATAAAAGCCTTATATAATAAGCAAGTAAAAATAAATGTATGAACAAATTAGTATTATCAACAAGTACATCAATAGTTTCATAAATAGAGTATTACAAAATAATTGTTTTTCCATTTTCTAAGAATATGAATTCCATTTCAGGGGCATCAGTATAAGATCATTATTATCCAATAACCATTTCCTTAGATTATATCTAACATTAGCAGTATACATGTTATTATTTTTAATTGTCATTGGTAATAGGTTAAAAATTTTGGGTACTATATAGTTTAAAGTTCTTTCACCATATTTATTAGTACATTTCGGAACTACCAGTCCTTCATTTTGAGTGAATCTTGTGTTATGTTTATGGCAAACTCTTTCCCTATACAATGAATCAGACAATATAACATGTTGACTTACAATATTATAAAACAATAATCCTCTGACAGGTAAAATATTCAGAGACTTGTATATTAATTTAATGTTACTTCTGTGTTGATTGTCATATTTATGGATTAACAATTTTATAATGGAGTTTTGTAATGTTTGTATATAGCTTATATTAGTTTTACAAGAATGTCCCCAAGAAGTAATTCCATAACGTATAGTGGATTCAGCCAGAGATAGGTAGATTAACTTTAAAGTACTTATAGGCACGAAATATTTTATTTTATAAATCCTACCCACAATAGCTCGTAGACGTTTACAAACATTAGCAATGTGTACATCCCATTTCATGTAGCAGTCAATAGTAACACCCAAATATACATAACTTTTGACAAAATCAATGGTTTCACATGAACAGGGCTGTGCAACATTTTTATGTATGCAGTCAAATGTGTGTGTATATAATGAAGGAATTACATTACATCTGGCGTGTGGAGATCTGATGTGCATAATTTTAGTTTTTTTGGCATTTATAAAGAGGCCTGCGTCATGCGACCATTTCAGCAGGGCAATAAAATCATGTTGCATAAGGTTCATTGCAGTAACCAGATCTTCGTGCGATATTACGAGCGCCGTATCGTCTGCATATACAAAATGTTTAACGAATGAAAACAATTTTCTCATAATTGAGACATAAATAATATAAAGGGTTGGCCCTAGAATTGACCCCTGTGCAACACCTGTTGAGATATATTTTCTTTTGCTGAATTTTTTAAGAATTTTTACTCTTATTTGTCGATCAGTTAGTAAATTTTTTAATAAAACTAGCAGCTTTCCTCTAATTCCTATTGTCTCCAGTGTTTCTAATAGTTTATTTGTATCAATGGTATCAAATGCCTTAGAGTTATCTATGAATAAAACCAACACTTGTTTTTTTAGATTTAATTCATAATTTATGTGATTTGAAAATTCCTGAAGCAGCATTTCCGTACTTTTTTTCTTTTGAAATCCATATTGGTTGGGATCCAACAAAGAGAAAGATTCTAGATATTTATTAAGTTTTATGGAAATGTATTTTTCAAGTATTTTTTCTAGGGCTGGCAATATGCTTATTGGCCTATAATTTTGAATATCTGTATGTTTGCCCCCTTTGTAAATTGGCCTAATGATGCTACTTTTTAGTTCATCTGGTATTACTGCTTGCAATAAAATTAAATTGATAAAGTGTGTTATAACAGGCCCTAAAATATTAATATGTGTCTTAATGTCAAACATTCGAATGTTGTCAATCCCTGGTGACTTTGAATTGTTTAATTTGCTAACAATAATATTCATTTCTTGGCAGGTAGCTCTGGGTAGGTACATACTATGTTGCACTTCATTCGGCCTGACGGTCGATGCTAAATAATCACATTTATGTATCATAGAGCTAACACTATTTGTAAAATATTCAACAAACTTATCTGCTACGGTTTCTTCATTATTCGTATTTAACATATATTTCGAGATTATTTCGTCACAACTACTCTTGGACTTGCGTCCTAATAATTTATTTATTTCATCAAGTTTTTTTTGTATTTCCAAAATAATTTTTGAATTTATTGTTAAAAAGGGTAGACTTACATTTAATAATTTCTTTTGTCACCTTATTTCTGAAAGTTTTATATTCCAATTCAAAGAATTGATTGCTAGGAAAATTCTTCCACCTTCTGTACAATGAATCTTTTTTTTTTTATGTTTTCTAAGATATTAGAATTTATCCAAGGTTTTATTGACAGAGGTCTTTTTTTGGGTTTATAATTCATAACGATTTTACTCTGTTCATACAAATTCTTAAAGTTGTTTTTAATTTTACTATATAATATATTGCAATCTTGTTCCTCAAGCAAGGAGTGCCACTTAAAATTATGAATGTTTTTGTCGATTTTGTTTTGCGATAAAAACGAAATTCTTTCCCCGTGTTCTGGGGCTTCTTTCCTTGCACTATATTTAATATTAACTGCAGTTAAAAAGTGATCCGCTATAGTAATATTATTACATACACATGAGGAAAGAGAATCGCTTTGTTTACATCCACTGTTAAATCGGACAAATATGTGGTCTAAACAAGTACGAGTAACTTTTCCTGCTAAAACTGCTTCTCTAGTTACGTCACAAATACATTTGATTAAATAATTATCCGACATTATATTTTCATATGCCATAATAATAGGGTTTTGACAATTTAACAAGTCTAGATTAATATCTCCTATAAGTAAAACATTTTCTTTGGGGCTTATAGTATGCAGAATGGCAGATATTTCATTAAGAAATTGTGGTTGGCTAGAGTTGGGGGGACGGTATATTGCTATGATGTTTAAAATACTCTTGTTTGGAAGTGTCATAGAGCCAAGCACACATTCAAAATGATTTGTTTCTATTGTTTTCTGTTGAAATGTGAATTCATTTCGAACATATAGCAATATACCTCCTCCAGATTTTTTAGTTCGGCAATAGTTGTAACAATTAAATCCAGGAATATTATACAGACAGACAAGATTCGGTGTTATAGCCGTTTCACATAACATTAACACATGAATATGCTTCCAACAAGTATTTAGGTAGACATTCAAAGTATCCCAGTATTTATAAATCGATCTAACATTCAACTGAACAATATTAATATTTTCCATATTGTAGTTGCTATGAAACTTTAGCCAATCACAGAAATTATGAGTATTTTCGTAATCTACCTCGTCATCTTCTTCAATGTAATTAGACGCCATAATCAATAGTTGCAAAGTCCTTGGCAAGGGCAGCCTTGTAGGCCGGGCAGGAGTCCTTGTCTCCAGTCGGATGTGCAGCGGGCTTCCCAAATCTTGTACAGGTGGCGCAGACAGGCTTGGCGGCGGCTTTTGGGCAGTTTATCCGGGCGTGACCTTCGCCTGCGCAGTGTCCACATCTTTGCTGGTCCTTGCAAAACTTGAAGGAATGTCCGATCATTTGGCACTTGGAGCACACTGTAAGTCCAATGAAGTCACGAACACGACACACATTCCAGTCCACAAAGACTTTCCCCTGCTCCACCAGCACGTGACGAATGTGGGCAGGAACCTCGAAGACCCGGTGGCAAGTTGATCCAGTTCGAGCGCCAGCAAGGTGACTTAGCTTGCAATTTTTTACTGCGAAATCTAGGCCTGCTTTGTCCTGGGCTCCTGCTAAGGCATTTTTCAGGAAGCACTCGTCCGTTAGGTCACGAGGAACGTTGAAGAAGATCACCCTTGGAAGCCGTTTTGTTGGTAATCGAGCGCTTAGAGTGTCCGAGTTTGCTAGACATGGGGTTTTCAGAATTTTATCCTGATCTTCTTGTGTTGCAGTATGGATTACAACGCCTTTGTTTCGGATACTCCTAATGCCCGTCACACGGATTCCAAGTTCTGATGGTCGTAATGTATCTTTTAGTAGCTGTTTCGTATCGTCGCTATCTTTTGTAGAATCCAGCTTTGGGAAGATGCATACAGCAGGTTTGGGAGTCCCAACGTTAAGTCCTGAGCGGTTGATTGATGGTATCATCTTCTGTGGGCCATTTTTCACAATATCGGCAAACGATAGGCTTGCTTCCGTGGCATCGGCTACTCTACGCATCACTGGTCCTAGATCCGACTCCAACTGCAATATTTTTTCTAACCTGTGTTGGTTTTCTGCTTTTTCAATCGCGATCTCTCCCTTTGCCACTATTAATTTGGCATTGACTGTTGCCAGATCAGCTTTGAAGCCCTCTCGTTCCAATAACAGCTGTGAAACTGATCTGAATACAGCGGATACATATGCGCTTATCCGCAGTTGTTGGTCCTTTGAGACTCTTGACTGCTTTTCAGCAAGGACAACTTGGAGTGCTCTTAGACTTGCTTCAGTGTCGTTCAGTATCTGGACTGAGGACACTGGGATTTTACTCTCATTTTCAGACACGTCGGAATAGTCCGATGCTCCGTCAGATTCCTCATCTTCAACCACTGGAGAAATCATTCCCGAGGCCTTTTTTTGTAATGGGGACGTCATCAAGTCCAGCATTCTTTTTTTACGCCGATGGCAGCATTCATCAGGCATCGGTGGGATGGACATTTCAATGAGAACAAACACACAATCTTAGGTTGTTTTAAAACTTTCGATAAAAATGTTTAGAATCCGATAGAATAGTATTATTTTATTACTGTTTTATCAAATAAACTTTTTTGGCACTTAAATTTTCCATATAAATACTGTTTGCACACGAATTCGGAGGTTTTTTTTTTAGTTTTTTTGCAAGAGCAAAGTGTAAACACGAACTGTTGTTCGTCTTGAACTATTTATTCTTAGTATAATTTGAACAAGATAGGTAAAATGTTATTTTACTTTAATGAATTAATGATGAGAGTAATGTGTATTTGTTTTCAACCTTTATAGAATCTTTCAACATGAAGCGAAATAGACTTAGTGGATTCCAACAAAGAAAAATAAAAAAAGCAAAAGAACTTGCGGCCAAATCATTATCTGGATCCATTTTGAAGTATGTAGCACCTTCAACTTCGTCATTTAATAGTACACAGCAAACTGTCGAAAGAGATCTGGACAAATCAGATGAGGCAGAAAGTCTTTTTCAAGATACCTTGATTGGAAAGAAGCCAGAAAGGGAGTCTAATATACAAGTTGAGAGACAAAGTAGAAAAGATCAAAGAGAATATGACCAAGATAAAGGGCAAAATAATGAATACGAAGAAAGAAAAAATAATGAAGAATCAGAGCAAGTTGATCATAATGAAAAGGAACTACTTGACACTCGTTTTGATGTTGATAGTTGGCCAATGCTGATACCTGATGATTTGAGAGTTGAAATTGTTCAAACGGGAAGTGAACCTTATCAAAATAGAGATGGCCCATTTTTAGATACTGTTGTAAGGCCAGGAGATAATGTAAAAGGAAAGAGCCGACACTTCAATCCAGAATGGTTTTACAAAGCGTTGCCAAATGGAGAAAAAGTACTCAGAAAATGGATGGTATATTCTTTAACAAAAAACAGTTTATACTGTTTTTGTTGCAAACTATTTAATACTTATTCCGAAAAAATTCATCAGAGTTTCGCCAACGGGTTTAATTCGTGGTGGAAACTAAATCCTAAAGTGTCTGAACACGAAAATTCTGAGAACCATCTCTCCTGTTTTTAAAAATGGAAACTTTTGGAAAATGGATTGAAGTTGCGAAAAACAATCGACTATGACCATCAGATGTTGTTTGACCAAGAAAGAAAGAAGTGGCGTGATATTTTGAGCCGCCTTTTAGATATCATTATATTCCTGGCACGCCAAAATCTATCTTTTAGAGGGCATAGAGAGGGAGTTACATCATATAATAGAGGAAATTTCTTAGAATTAGTTAATCTACTGTCGAAATATGACCCAGTGCTAAAAGAACACATGCTGAGAATTGAACATGCCACCTGTATAAACCGGAAACGGGTAGATTCATATTTGTTCAAAGACATTCAAAATGAGTTCATAAACCTTTTGGGGAAGGAGGTGAAAGATAACATTGTGAACGACATAAAAAAAGCCAAATATTTTGGAATTATTTTTGACAGCACTCCAGATATATCACATGTTGATCAGATGAGTTACGTGATCAGATTTGTTCATATTCAAGGCGATCAAGTTGAAGTGGAGGAATCATTTCTAGGTTTTTTTCCTATAGCTGGAAAGACTGCAGTTGATCTTGCTGAAAATATCCTTACACAGCTGGGGAGTGATAATTTAGACATACATCTATGCCGAGCCCAAGGATACGATAATGCTGCAACCATGGCAGGAATTCATGGTGGTGTACAAGCAAAAATCAAAGAACGCAATCCGAAAGCGTTGTTTTCGCCTTGTGCAAATCATTCGCTTAATCTATGTGGAGTGCACTCGTTTGGTAGCGTTTCTTCAAGTTTAACTTTTTTCGGAACTGTAGAAAGAGTTTACACATTCTTTTCATCATCCACACATCGGTGGGAAATATTAATGAAAAATGTAGGCGTGTCCGTTAAACGGCTATCAGAGACAAGATGGAGTGCTCATCACGACGCTGTTAAACCATTGAAGAAAAATTTTGAGAAGCTTGTATCAACACTCGAAGATATGTGTGATCCCAACACCAGTAAAGAAAACGTTGAGACAAGGGAAGCAGCATCAACACTCATACCAGCTTTGTGTGACTTCAGTTTTCTATGCTATCTTTCCTTTTGGTGTGAAGTACTAGAAGAAGTTAATCAGACGCAAAAGTATATTCAAACATCTGGGCTATCATTAGAAAAGTGTGTAATAAAGATTAAGGCCCTTAAAATTTTTCTTCAAAGTCAACGCAATCAAATAGTGGAAAAGGCTATTTGCTACGCAACAAAAATATGTGAGGACTTTGACATTCCGATTGAAGGAAAAAGAGGAAGGAGGAGATTTCGTAAACATATGCCCGGAGAAATGGCCCGAGATGCTGGTCTTACATTACCAGACGAGCTGCAGAGAGCAATGTTAGAATGTCACGATAGATTTTACAAAGAACTAGACCATTGTAACAGGGCAATGGATTTTATTCTGGTTACATTTAGTGTTGTTCAGACAAAAACGTTGGTAACATCACCAGAAGGAGATCTTCGTGGAATGGTTCCAAATTTCTTAAAAGTTTACGATGAATTTTCAGCAGAGGATATCGTGTTGGAGATATTACGATTGAGGCGCCATTTAGAAGCCGCCAACATTTCTGCCCACGAAGCAGTTCAATGGACTACAATGGAGCTCCTCAGATTCATTGTAAAATGTAAAACCAATCTTTCGATTTTATCAATTGAAAGAGACAGGAAAATAAATTTTGATAATGTCATCGAATATTTCAGTAAAATAAAGTCTCGTAAGCATGTTTAGTATTCGGTGTTTTATTTTAAGTAGGGGTGCTCAATACAAGACCGCCCCGGGTGCCAATCTACCCTACGCCGCCACTGACATTATGTTTGACTTTTAGAGTGCTGCACTTCCTCCTTATTGAGACGAGGTTTCGGGCAGCTTTGGAGTGTCCATCGTCAGGGCAGATGTGATGATAGGCACTGGAAGGTTGTCTGAAATTTTAGCTCAGGAAGGAGGAAGCGGATTGCGGTAACCACAAAAGTCAAACAATATTTAGCCATGTGAACCATAAAATATATTTCTTACTATATCCTAATGATACAGTTAATTAAGAAATATTAATCATGCCGAATTCCGCTGCACGCTTAACACGCAAAAAAAATATGAACAGCACATGGTTTCAACTTAATTACTACAAGAAATAACTATTTATGTGGTTCGAGATGGTAAAAAGATGGATTGAAGTTCCATTTTTTCTCAATCAAAGTTAGGTTTGAAGGTTAGGAAATACGCACAAAGAGCCTTTGCATGAAGCAGAATTCGACAATTTTACCCAAGAAACAAACAAACAACGCAAATTAGACAAAAATAAAGAACATATTTAAGAGGAAAAGATAGAAGGTTAGCCTTGAATGTAAATATTGTAAAAAGATTCACAAAATTAGAGCAAAATGGGTATTCTAAGGTCACTAAAATGTAGTAAATTAAACATAATAATATAAAATACTATGATTAAAGTAATGTGTATACGATAGATAAAGAATGTTTTTTTTTCAGATGAGACAAAATATTGAATATAAGGTAAACAAAAGTTTTTACTAACCGCTAAAGTTTTGCTCATGGTACTTAATATTTTGTCACTGTGGAATGCAATATATTCCCTGGCTTGTGAGACAAACTGCCTCATATGTTGCAGCTTTCCACTCTCCATGTTATTATCTATGTTCATCCTAAAACATCAAATGAAAAAATATTCGGAGCTTCAGTTTTCTAGCAAAAAATCAGAACGAAAAACATACGTATCTTTAACCGTTCAACTAGAGTTAACGCAATTTGTGTAAAGTAGATTCGCTTACATTTTACGTAATAAACCACACGAGTTATAATAACACAAAATCAACCAGCAAAACTTTGAAACAATATTCTTTTGTTTTCGTTTTCGTAAAAAATCGTTGCCTTCTCTTGCCTTTCAAATTTATATCCATAGAAAAAGTCATAAAGAATATTCCCGTGGATATTAGATGTACCACTTATATTGCCATCAATGAAAAAAAAATTATTGTATTTAGAGTTTCGCTCAACTTTCAAAGCTATATTCTGAACCCTTTTCGTTATTGAAATGTTGAAAGTTAAAAGATATGTTTCGATGAATAATGTATTACGTCGTGTAATAGGTTCACATTTAACTGGGTTAACAAAGCTCCAGAGCTCACAATGAAAATTACGCTACGAACTGAAAATACCCAGAGAACCTAAAAACTCTAAAAATAAATAGTTGCGCAAATATTATAGGTAACGTTTTGATTATGGTACACAGATGTTTTGCTGTTTGTAAGATTTATAAATGAATTGCAAAATTATATTTGGGGATTCTTCGAAATTTGATCTTCAAATTATTGTTTCTGGCTTCGCATTGTCTTTTCTAGTGGTTGACGGTCTAGTGCATATTTATGGTCTAGTGATTAGCTAGGGCTAGAGCTGATTAGCTAGGGTTCTTTTTCTTTCCTTTCTCCCTTCCGCAACCTTTTGGTAGGTACCTGAGATGGAAAACCATCACACCGTTTTAAGTTATTTATATTTGTAAAAAATTCCATTTAACAAAGCAAGTCCCTTTTACTGTCAAACTTATATGTTAGTGCAGAGGGCACCTTCACATAAAAACTGCAAAATTTATTGTGTGCGAACCGCAATAATTTAGTCAACAAGTTGTTTTTATTGTTTCCGTAGTTTTTGCTCTTGGTTGAATTATTATCGACGCGAATCTGTCAGAAAAAATGTCTACGTACTTACTTTTTTTACATCCTGCAATAATAATTACTTGCCTTTCATCGAGTGAACGCAAAGTTTACCTAAAAACAAAACGAAGGTACGAACATTCTGAAAAAAATGGGTGGCGTCGCAATAGTTGAAACTGCTAAAACATAGGTAGGTAAAAGGTTGTAAAGTAAAATAAACATATAGTGCAGTATTGCATATTATTCATCCGAGTGCAGTATTATTCTTCCCAATTATGTATACACGGTGTTCAGAAATAAGTGTTACTTCCCGAAAGAAGTTGATACACATTTTAAGGTAATTTAAAATACGCTTGTTCTAACACAATATATATTTTATCCTCTGTAAGCAAGTTGTAGGTATGTATGTAAAGAAAAATAAAAGCGTCATAAAAGCTTTCCTCTCAAATGTCAAATTGTCAATTTCGGGAGTCAAGCAAAACCTTACTTCTAAATGTAAGTAGGTACTGTGGCGTCGAATTATCCAGATTAAATAATTAATAATAAACTGCTACTTGCTACTTGCTCGTTAAATCGTAAACAAAGTAATCTACGTACTCTATCTACTCGCGACAATACTATCACGCTATCAGTCTTACACATTACGAGAACTCGCCAGAAGGAACGAGTCTGCCGCCTAGGCATAATTGCCAAGCCGTCGAAAGTTCGCGAATGATCCAGATCGAGCGAGTGTCTTCAATTTAGTTGCCATCTATCTACCCGCTGCTACCGTCGGCCGTCAAGTATAAATAAGCCCGACGCAGCGAGTCAGTCAGTCAGTCATAATTTTGCCGCCAGTCTACAAGGCTCAACGAGTGATCACCCGCGCTAATCTTACTAGCGCGAGGGACAACGTACCCGGCTTCGCCCCTATCATCATGGACTCTATCGGGACATCATCATAGCGCCTCGGCCACGTCCGCGGCCAGCGCTACTCGGATTACAAGCGCCCTGGTTCCAGCGTCTCTGACCAGCGCTTCTTCCACGCAACCATGACCACCACGAGGACACGCAGCATCCTCACTGGTCACGCCGTTCCCGTTCAACTGCCCACAAGGTCCGTCGCACCTTCGGCCGTCTCCTCAGCACTGGAGTGCCTGAAGACCAACGTTCTTCGCCAGTGCCTGACCTCCATCGAGTCCCGGTCATCAGCGCCCGGCGTCGACTCACTGACCCGCGCTTGACCAGCACATCATCAGCCAGCATCCGGTGTATTCTTCTGTCCTACCTCATCTCCTTGTCACGGCTACTGACTCACCAATAAACACATGTGACCTTCACAACCTTCTTTCATTTCGTGCCTCACCATTGATCCCCAAAGTACCATAATTCGTTCCATAATCGGCGTTACTCGATCTTGCAATAGGGATGAAAAAATTAGACTTTATTAATTTTCAAAAGTTTGTCGTCAAAATGTAGTAAGTATTAATGCTAAAAAGCATAACGTTACAACAATTTATTTTTACTACCTTCACGTCTCTCTCGTTTACTTAAATTCAGCACCGACAATTTTTCGACGAAGTTTGAGTTATTTTATTTTGATTAAATTTTTTTATTTTTTTTGGGGAAAGCGGTATTATTTTTCAGCAAAAGTGGTGGTATTTACAACAATGATCGTTTTGGTATTTTTCAAGAAAACGGCGCAACGCCATTTTCTTTTGAACATTTTAAAAATTATTATAATTGTTAAAACCACCGTTAAAGAAACGTTAAGATGGTGATGGTGCGTTAACCTGCTTTCTCAATACCAGACAATCGCGTAAATATTTGTCCAAAATTGGGCATTTGAAAGAATTTTGTGCAATAAACGACATGCTGCCAATAAAAAATATGCCCACGGTTAAAAAAAAATCATGAAACCAACAAAAAATGCATAATCCCGGGATTAAGATAAGCGCAGCACCAGGATTACGGTGCCGGAAAAGGTCCGGAATTCCCGGGATCCTGGTTCTGGAGATCCCGGAATTTAAAGTACTAGTTGGGGTGTTGTGCAATTGTGCACTATTCTGATACACGCGGAAACTTTTTTCTTTGCTACGTGTTTTGCGCATCGTTGAGTTTACCCGCTCTCGGCATTCTACGTTTTTTGGTTGCGTATTTTTTGCACCTAAAAAGTGTCAATAATTAAATTGAACTGCCGGCACTAAACCGTGATTATACATAAAGCCATTCTCCTGTGTCCGACTAACGATATATAAATCCGGACAATGATATGATCTGTGTAGGCGGCCTAGAGAGGAAATAAAGACGCCATGTTTTTTTGTTACTCGACTATCATTTTCAATTGGGTTGCTTTATTTTTTTATTACACTACCTAAACTATATAAAACGAATATGCAAAGGGGAACCTCTAAAATTGGTTCATTCTCGTTTTTTTTAAATTTACTGTTACCAATAATTCTCTCAGGAAAAAAAAGATTTTTTATGCATTCATTGAATCAATTGCACACTACTAAACGATAATAATAATAATATATGGATGGATGTAGCGGTAAGTATGTAATATTTTAAAAACTAATTAACATTAGTTATTAAGCCTCACTTAAGCCTCGTTCGCGAGGGGGTAAAATATTGAGCGTCGCCGTCAAGACTTTTATGTCGCGTGAATTCACCACTTCTTGCCTCTTGCTAAAAGCGTCCTGTGTGTTTGGTGTACCTAGAGTAGGTAGGTAGCTACTAGCTAGCAATGTATTATAATTCTTTATAACTGTAAATGAATTTAAGAGGCGGGTATGGATACCGCCGCCCTGGGAACCATTCAGTGGATGACCAACACCTCTGCCATAAGTCACACCAAGTGGTTCGCTACGTTTGGTAATTTAGCAGGGGTACCCGGGTGACTATTGTCTAAATCTTGGTGGGGGATGCGTCTGCCCGCCTTTGTGTGGCGGGCCGGATTTAGAGAGACTGGTTGAGGAAAATCTTTTTACCTCTTTAGCGTGTGAGGGTTTACTGACCCCCAGATGCCTACCCATCACTCGAACCTTTTTCCCAGATATTCTTCTCCTTCCATTCCTTAAAAAAACCCTCCACACAACATCCCCAAAGATGATATAGGCCCTCAGGGAAATCATTTTACTCAGAGCCTCCTGTGTGGAGCTAATGAAAAAAAATGTATAAAAACACAATATTTTTTATTATTTTAATTATTTAATATATTTTTGCTTTCTCAAGGGATTGTTAGGAGGGACTGCAAGTCAACATGTTTTTATTGGCTAGGAGAGTCGCGAAGAGGTAAAATTTTAGTTAGATCTGAACTAAGCCGTTTTTAGCACATAATATTAATAATTATTTCAGTCAAGGATAATAATTGAGGAGTTACGATCACCTTCAACATTATTTAAAATTTAAACGGTAGGTAGGTATACAATCTTTTTTTACTACTTACTGATCTTTTTGTTCTAATTAAGGTGGTTATATTATAATATTATACACAGTGTCCGGTAACTCATAGTACAAACAAAAATAGTGAAAAGTAAAAAAAAAAATATTGCTCGCATTGAAATATATATTTTTTGGGTTCTCTACGTAATGCAGATTCTACAATTTCCCGCTTGTACTACGGGTTTTAGGACACAGGGTATAGTTAGAAACAGGGTAAAATAAAATAATAAAAAAATACAATCCTTGAAATTAAACATACCACTGGAGATATTTTTTACTTTTTTTTGTGTGAATACCGCACGTTCCATCCAGAGAGAGCTATGGGGACTATGGAATCCTCAATGTATGTTGATAGTTGAAGGGCTGAACTGAGAATTATTTTCCTTCCCAGAACCTCCTCTCCTTAATTTTCACAAAAGAGCCTCCACACAGCATCCCCAAATATGAGATGAGCCTAGGGAAATGAGGAAAATTACTTTCCTCATCGCCTCCTGGGTGGAGCTAACGTAAAAAAAACACTTGTCTTATTTCATTCGGCTCTAAAAGGTAGCCTAAAGTAACTCCATCTGTTAGATTTTGGATTATTACAATTATTAAGAATTTAACGAAAATGAAAAACATAGATGACATGGGCCATAAGGGAAACAAGGGAAATTATTTTATTATCCGTGCCTCTTGGGTTGAGTTAGTGTAAAAAAATACTTTTCTTATTCTTATCAGTTAGGTTGAACGTTATTCGGAATTTAACGAAAATTTAAAACCCTCAGAAAAAAGGTTTTTATTGTGAGGGTAGTGTTAGATCTGCATTTTTCTGACGATTTATAACTTAGATCTTCTATTGAATCTTTGGTCACTTAATAATTTTGTACTTAATACATGAAGTTGATCGGTACTCACTAGCGTGGGGGGCTGTATTTTTTTTAATCTAGTACCAGTCGTTCTGCATAATTAATAAGTAGGTAGGTATTTGTGCGAGCATAATAAATACCAGTCCCATACATAATCAAATTACGTACCTAAATATAGAAGTTAGATAACCAATGTTGCATAACGCACGTAATATTGAATTACTTGTGCCGCACAAGATTATTATTGAATTCCCCCTACCCCCCCCCTGCCGACACCCATGAATTTACTTACAAAATCTTGAATAGTTAATTTAATTTCGTAGAAGTTGTTTTTATTTTTTACTCCTTTTAACTTTACCCCCGGACACCCTGTATAAAAAATGTATCAATGTATTTTGTATGCTGTTATTTTGTCTTGAACATGTTATTAATAAAGCATTTTCTTTTTAATTAAAATATTTAGTCTTTAAGATAATTAGGTAGGTACTTGTCTTTTTAGTTTTTTTCTAGTAGTCATACAACTGGCATATTGTTTATGATTATTAAGTAATTACCTATATTAAAAATATCGAATAGATGTACAACTGAACATAAAAAGTCCTGGCCAGAGCATTAGTGCAATTTTGTATGAGCGGCAATGAAGCCAAATATAGAGAATATTAGCGACTGTCAAACGAAAATTTGAAAAAGAAAAATCAGAAAAAAGATTCGGTCGAATTTAGGAATTGAACCCAGGACCTCTGCCTTGCCGGGGTTTGGTCTACCACTGACCTAATCCGACCCTATCCCCTTCAGTCATATTTAACTCTATCATATTTTGACTAAGAACTACCAACGTCATCTTCATTTTCTTAACGCATATTTTATTGGCTGCCATCTTTATGTATGATTGCAAGATTATTCGTGAACTAACGAGAGTCTTCAATTTCGTATTGTCTTCAATGATTAAATTTAAGGTTTTACTCATTAGGTTATTCCAAATATGTAAAAAAAAAATATTTTGCCGTGAGTTATGATAAAATATTCCAAGGTTAGAGAAATGACTATTTTTTGCATCAGAGTGCAATGAACAAATCATGACAAATTACATGAGATAAAAATGCAGGAAGTGTCGTCGAAACTATTTGAAAATAAGAGTTGATTTTCTTTAAATCACTTCGATTGTTCTCATTAGACTTAATAGATCAGATAAGACTCCTGTGTATTGTTTATCGCAAAAAAATATTTATATTTCTTTGCCCTTGATTTGAGACGGTTACGTTACTATGCTAAACCTCGCAACGTCGCCATATAAAAACGAAACATTTTGAAATGTAAGGCATTACATTATCAACAGTAGTAGCTAAATCATCTCATTCAAACATGCTTACAACAAAACTGCGTAACAGAAGAAAAAATGTTTTAAAAACTGATTGAGTAAAATATAAAGGGATTTTGATTTCAAATTAAGGGCAGTTGAAAATAAGAACTGGCGTTAAAACCATAGAAAAGAAATTGAAAGAGGTTGTTCTAAATTTTGAATTGTTTAAAAATATCAAAATGGCGACAGCTTTGGAATCAGAATACAAACTGGTGTCGGATGATCTAGGGAAGATTTTGAATAAAGATTTTGTTTCGCGATTTCGTAAGGGCTATTTATCGCTAGATGGCACCATTGTTCCAGAATATTACCAAAATTTCGGAAGTGATATTAAAGACCTGAAAGTTCATAAGGATGATGTTTGGATTTGCAGTTTTCCAAAATGTGGTAAGTCACTTTTTAAAATAATTAGCGATGATTGTTAGTAGGAACAATACATTGATTTTACTGGATTTTAGCGCTTTTTCCACATCTAACTCACCAGTAATGTGGGTTTATAAGCTTTGGGTTCCATTGTACAAACAACACTTTTGCTTTTATTTATGGGATTAGGGAGTTTCGAATATTATATTATTCGTAACCCGAAAATGTAAGTAGACTTCATAACAAAAATATAATTAAAAAAGGAAAAATTGTAACTAAGCAGCTGGGTTGAAATTTTAAATTGCGAACAATAATTTTACCTAATTATAGAACACAATTATTTGGATAGTAGGAAATTTAAAAAGTAGCGATAAAGAAAATTACAAAAAAACATATTTGGCAAAATAAACATATTTATAAGGTACGTGGAACAGAAAAAGTTTCACGTAGGTATACACAATTAACTGTTAAATAATTCTTTACGCTTAAATTCGTTGTTGAACATGCGGAAAATATCCACATTTCCTGCGAGGCAATTAATCAACATAGTGAGTCTTCCCAGGGACATCACCATTGGTAAGTTAGTTCTGAACCTTGGATGATTCGTATTTTTGTGTAGGGGGCCGTTCAAGTATTACGTAAGCAGATTTATTACAATTATTTACCCTCTCCTCCCCCTTGTCACCAAAAGTAAGCAAAGCTCTTACCCCCCCCTCCCATGCTTACGTAAAAATTGGTACCTATATGCATTTTTATGTTAATGTATTCTGTTTTTTAAGCGAGCACCTTAACGTATTAATTATTTGTGGGAATCCCCGAATATGTATTCGGTTTTTAAACATAGACAATGTGTGGGTTGCCAATGTGTAAAAAAATAACTACTGCTGAACAGTGCTGACGTAATCACTATCTCGACCCCCCACCCCCCCATGTCATCAAAAATAAGCAAAGCAAAGACCCCCCTGCCCCCCTATAGTGCTTACATAATACTTGAACGGCCCCTAGCGCCGTTTCTGTGAAAAATAATCTCAAGGATGATTGTGTTAGGACTGTTATGCTGCGTTTACATTTGCGAGCCGAAACGCGAGTCGAGCCTCAAATTATGGGAAAAAAACAAAGCATCCGCAAGCAGCGTTTCGCGCCATTTGCTGTTGCTTCATTCCTTTCCCTTAATTCGAGGCGCGGTTCGCGATTTGGCTAGAAAATGTATTAGCGTTATTAGGTGTAAAGTATTATGCTTATAATACTTTACACCTAATAACGCTAATACATAGGTGTAAAGTATTATGCTTATAATACTTTACACCTAATAACGCTAATACATTTTCTAGCCAGGGTGCTTACCCAGTGTACTGCAACAGTTGCGCCCGTATAGGACCGGCCCTGCGTAGCAATATAATGGGTCCCTGACCCGAATATAACAAAGGGAGAAGATGAGCTAATATGGGATAAATGATTATCTAATAAAATTTGTGTTGCGATTGAAATTACATAAATTCATACTGCCTTTCTCCACATCAAACTGCATTACCACACATCTGCACAATGCATTCATGATCAGTGAAGCATGGTATTACATTATCATAATATTATGCATTCATAAATTCTATAAAAGTTAATCGTCGTAAACGCCGTAATGCCTGTGATGTATTATAATCTAATCAATGGTCCATTGAACTGGTTAGTTCGTATGACAAGTATTGCAATCTACTGTAAATCACTTGTATTTATTTGCAATCTGTGTATGTTAGATAATGTATTAGCCTCCTTACAGTTCGACATATTTATAAGTGCATCCGGATTTCTTCATGATGTAATTTTGGGACTACCAGAGGAAAAGTAGTTCTTTCATTGTTCTTTTTTAGGATCCATTAGTTCCGCTTGTATTATTCCTATTGAAGATTCCAGAGAAAAATGAGTATTGCTAATTTGTCAAATAAATTTATAAAAAAACGGGATTGCAGGCTCTTAATAGTAGGTTTCGTGATAAACTTTTAGTAATGTACCAATGTATTCACGATGTCGGTAACACTTTCGCATTTCGTCATGATATATTATCAAAAGAATCGCAGGTGCATGAACACGTATTCCGATATATTAGGAATCTACTAAAAGTTTATCAGGAAACGGCCTGCAATCTTAACAGTATTACCAATAACTGAGATTCTTAATAAATTTGCGTTCCTCATTTTTCTCCGTGTACCACGGGTGTTGCCAGTTTCAAGCTAGGGGAAGGGGTCAGCCATTTTTTTATAGAGCTTATAGGGAAGTAACAAGAAAGTAGTCAGAATAAACTAGAAATATTACATAATAAGTTTATGAATAGGGCCGTCTTCAACCGTGAAGGGGCCCATGAACATACTTATTTTGGGGGTCCCCTTTGAAAGACGTAAACCTACAGAAAAACAACAAACCACAGAGTTCTTGCAAGACAGTGCTATGACACCTAATCGTGATTGCCCTGAACACAATACCAAATCGAATACCTTATTTTATTATACAACATTTCAAATCGAAATACGAGCAAAGCTCTTTGCTCGGTCGTGTCTGCTAATCTTACAATACCCTAATATATTTTCCACTGTACCATTAAAACGTTTAAAATCAAATTAACCTTACAATGTACAGGGTTTTTCAATAAGAGGTGTTATTTTGATATTCAATCGTAAAAGATCAATGGTTTCGTTGCTTGTGTGGCACGTAGCGCCGTCTTGTTAAAAATAAACGTTGTCCAGATCAATACCATCCAATTCCGGCCATAAAAAATCATTAATCAACTCTCGATAGCGCAATCCATTCACCGTAACTTTGCTCCAGCCTCATTTTCAAAAAAGTAAGGTCCAATTACTCCGCCCGACCATAAACCGCACCAAAAAGTAGCACGTTGAGGATAGAGAGGCTTTTCAACAATAACTCTTGGGTTTTCCGAGCCCCAGATGCGACAATTTTGCTTGTTGACGAAGCCACCGAAGTGGAAATGGGCCTCATCACTCGAGATGATTTGCATTTGATTCACTCAAGTGAATGTTAATAATTTCAATGCGTTGTTTCAGCGTGTATTGTTCCATTTTTATTAATGGCGTAGTTTCTACTTGTCAAATGTCAAAAAATAATAGCTTCAAAAGTAACATCTACCGAAATAGCGGGCTATTCAAAATAACACCTATTATTGGAAAACCCTGTACGTAAATCAAAACTATCATTTCTTTATTTATTTTTACCATTTAATTTTATAACTTTTAATGCCTACTTGCTTCCTAATCTGTAACCATAAAAATATACTTGTGGAACAACTCGTTTATTTTATATTCACCATTGAATTAAAGTTATATATATAACGGCATGTTTCCTGAATAAAAATTAAGGAATAAAAAAATAAATATTTGAGCATTTGAAAGTATAAAATAATTTAAAGAAATTGTAAAAACCACATCTTTTTAAATGTGTAGATTACCTAAAAAGATATAAAAAAGGCTTTGAAAAGAGAAACGTCTGTTTGTCCTTTAATTTTTTTGTTCTTCACCAATTTTTCACCCCGGTGCCCCCCTTCTGCCGACGCCCATTATCTGTACTGTATTTTGATCGATGCGGAAGATGTACCAATTAATTTTATTTCCATGCTTTTATTTCGAAATAATATTCGTGAAAAAGCTTACCATTATAATGTCCCCGAAGGAAAAATATATCCTTTTTAAATATTTCCCGCGATAGGGTCATCTGTCGCCTCGCTTTACATACTTATGTACACCATTTGGGCGTTTACATAAAACAGTTACATTAGTGTATAAAATAAAAATTTACATAATGATATAAATAATAAAGGTCAGATCGCTTGTCTCTGGGAGAATTTTGGTGGCTAGTACCTATGGATGACGGGGGGCCGTTAACATTGAAACAAATACATAATGTATTTTGAAATGCTTAATTGCTAATTACTTATATTAATTGTTTCAGGCACAACTTGGTCGCAGGAAATGGTTTGGCTAATTGCTAACAATTTGGACTACGAGGGAGCTAAAGTTTTCTTGGCGCAGAGATTTCCTTTCCTTGAGTGAGTTGATTTCAATTATCCTTTATAATTTCATTGAAATTATTGTATCAATTACAAATTTTCGTCTGTTTTTGACGGCCAAGCTCATTTCCGATTGAATGTTAGATTACCATCTACGATTTACGTTTCACAATATCTGTTCTGAAACAGGTAGCAGTGCTTTTTCTTTGTCTCTTTTATTTTTTTAAACAAAGACTAACATCCCCGTGTTACGACTGATATGACAATATTTAAAAATCTCCTACTACCACCACAATAAGCGGAAAATGTTGCTTGTGTTTTGATGGATAAATTGAACACAATACGGCCGTGTAAATAAATAAACGCGATGTCAACTCAGCCACCGACCGATCTTAACAAGCTTTAAACAAAATGCTTGAAAAAATTGTTTTAGTTATTGATTAAGTGTGTTTTTCCAGGCATACACCGCTATTCGACTACAGAGAACTCAGCAAAACGATTCCTGGTTTCCAAGTGCCCATTTTCGCCACCGATTCTGTTGGCTATATCAACAATCTGAAATCTCCGAGATTTATCAAAACTCACCTGCCCTACAATCTCCTGCCAGAACAGATCAAAAATAACTCTGAACACCCGAAGGTAAGAAAAGAAATCAATCGATTAACAAACCGCAGCCAACCAACCAATCAATTCATAAATCAATCTTAACAATCAAACAGTCATTAGATTAAACATTTATTGATCTATCATCAGATCGATCAATCAATCAATCGATCTATCAATAAACCAAACAATCATGTAATCAATCATTCGATGAATCAACTAACCAATCAATCAATCAATCAATCGATGAATCAACCAACTAATCAATCAATTAATCGAGATGTAATATTTTTTGCAGATAATCTACGTGAGCAGAGACGCCAAGGATTGCCTGATATCGTATTTCCATCATTGCGGCCTTATGGAGGGGTACAAGGGAAGCTTCAGCGATTTCTACAAACTATTCATGGGAGATAGACGTAAATAAAAACTTTTTTTACAGTTTGCCGTTCCCCACGGGTCGGTATGCAATCGACATAAACCGAGTGCTGCTAGACCTCGCGCAGAAAATTAAGTTCGTAATAATAAGGTCTGTGTGGAACTTTTCTTTACAATTTTTTTGTCAGTAAAATTTAATTTCGGAAAATAGGTCGGGAAATATTTTTTTTACATTTTGTCATCGGGTATGCTGTTTAAAAACATCAAAGGTTCATTTTGAAAATAACAGACCACTTCCGTCTACAACAATCAAAAATGTTCAGGCTTTGAGATAATAATATTATCAGATAGGTAAAAGGTAGTGAATAATAATATTCTTGTATGTAATATACAGTCATACGTTTTTATTCGCATATTCATCGTCACGCTTGTTTCTTTCGTTTGTCGGTTTCATTTAGTGATAGGTACGTTAATTGATGTAATTCAGTCGGCGTCCATCCCATGGTATTAGCAAAAGTGCAATCAGTTTCAATATTCTGCCCGAGGTCTAGGAAAGACCTTATGAAAACTGAATTTATTTTTGACATCACGGAGAAAATTTTGAATATTGAAAATATTGCTAATTTATGTACAATCTTTTCAAATTATTCGTTATCCGGTTAAAAACGGGATTGCAGGCCATTAACGAATGAATTTATGGGTTTCCTGATAAACTTTTAGTATAATATCAATGTATTGACACGATGTCGGAACACGTATTCATTAAAATCCAAACATTTTCGCATTTCGTCATTATATATTATTAAGAGGAACGCAGGTGCATGAACACGTGTTCCGATATTATTTCAAATTTACTAAAAGTTTATCAGGAAGCGGCCTGCAGCTACGTTTTTAACCGAATTACCAATAATAAATGCATTAATATTTTTTTCCGTGCACTCTTCACACTGGTGATTTTAATATATCTGGAGTAATTTTTTTTGCAGTTTTATACGCCCCATTCTGGCCGCATATCCTTAGCTACTGGGAGCGAAGACACCAGAATAACATCATCTTCCTCAAATTCGAGGACATGAAAGCCGACCTCCCCTCCGTCATCAGAAAAGTGGCCAAATTCCTGGACAAGGAGTATAGCGATGAGCAGATCGCGACCTTGACCAAACACCTCAGCTTCGACAGCATGAAGAACAACCCGGCTGTCAATTACGAGTCAGTCATCGAGACCAACAAGAAATATGGATTGACCGATACAAAGGGAAATTTCATGAGGTCTGGTAAGGTTGGAGACTCCAAAACACATTTGACGGCGGAACAGCTGGAAGAAATTAATCTGTGGAGCAAGAAATCTGTCGAAGGAACTGGTTTCGAAATTTAAATTACAATTTGTTTTAATTTTTATCTGTGCTTCTTGCGAAAAATACAATTTTCAAAATAATAGAACCATTTTTTTTGATTATACAAAGAGTTTGCTTCATGTGAAAATAAATGTCCAGTGTAGGTAGGTACTGTAATCTCAGTCCGAAACGCTAATGGCTAATGAAAGAACAAGCGAATAATTTCTTTTTAAAAGTGTGATTACACGTACTTTTCAAAATTTTAGTTTTACTTTAAATAAAATGGCAAATCATTGACATTTATAAATTTACTATTCATCTATTGCTTTACCTGTCATGTTGTTCAATAAGAACAAGTAAATTTTGCCAAAGAGCCCCCTTTTTCGGGTTTAGGGGTAGCGGCTGCCGTTTTCTCAGGCTCTATTGGGCCGAATGGACTGAAATTTTGGATACGAAGGTACTAAGAAATATGATCTGGGGGTCTGTACTCTGTATCTTTCGGGTTAACCACAGAAATATGAATATTCATATGTCTATGGGGTTAACAAACCAGCAAGTTGGGGGTTTAACATTTCCTTGCCGGTGCTGTCAACTGAGTGAAAATCGTCTCTAATTAATAAAATATCTCTCTAAATATACTAAACACAGAGTTCAAATTTTAGGTATTCCCCTTGAATACCGTAAGAGAAGGGTTAATATAGGTTTGAGGAGTGGCTAAAACGGCGGCAGGAAAGTTTCGAAAGATACTGAGTAGGCCCCCTGAAGTGGAATCAATGATAAAATAGCATTAGAAATCGAAATCATTATTTGTTTTTCGTTGATTACTAACAAACTGGCACTTTTATGACTCCTTTTTTACTGATCATCTATATATTTTTTTGATTTTTCTATGAACTAAATATGATATTTTTTTACTGGCAATCGAATATAGTCACCACCGATATTATTCTCGCTATAACAATATGAATATATTTTTTAATTCTTTTTTGGTACATACATAATATTCCTTTCCATCTCTTAATTAATTGTGAAGCGTATCCATGAAGGACATATTGAATGCATAAAATGTAATACTTTGTAACATCAGACCCTTTTTGAGGGAAATCAAAAATAAACTAAAGTGTTTCAAGTGCAAGCGATTCTGTAAAAAAAATGTACGCACTTTCTTATAGAATTCAGGTTTAAATCGCATACCAAGAAAATCCTGCTAGGACGAAATTCCAATGCTAGCAGCGCAAGAACAGTTTGTCGGCGGGAAATAATTCATGTCACTGGTGCATGGACGGATTTCCAGATGTTAAATTAAATTTGTCTTTGTTATTTATCACAAAACAAACATTTAAGTAATATTATTTTTAAACATATCTTTCGCAGTTTTTTGTAATATTAAAACATGTTCTGTGTTATATTAAATTAAGACGAGTTGTTACAATATATTAATGACTATAAAGCATACATATAAATGAGTTTTATTTTAATTTTGCTAAAAATAGGAAAATTATGTCCATTTAAACATTGAAGACAATATTAGCGACTCTCAAGCGAAAATTTAAAACAGAAAAATTAGAAAAAGTTTTGATCCTTGGCGGAGTTTTGCTCTACCACTGAGCTAATCCGACCCTATCCTCTTCGGTCATATTTTTCTGTTTCAATTTTTTTTTAAATATTATTCTATTATTTCACGAAGCAGCAGTATTGAAATAGAACAAAGAATATAATCTTATTTGTTCAAGAAACGATTTCGATATTTGAAAATGGTTGTTGAAATTCAAGAAGAAAGTTTTAATAGAAATAAATTTAATAAATAAAATTCTCTCCTCTCCACTGGAATAACGAGGAACGCACTGAATGGTACTGAAGAAATGAAGGTGGTTGCATAATTATAATAAGTATCAACGGGCAATAAATAACCGACTAAACGTTAAATCTCGACATGGCAATTCTCGCTTTATTTATCGGAAGTTTCTTTCAGACCGGAAAGATTGGGAAATATCCAGACGTGAACTTGGCCAAGTAAAATAATATATTAAAAAAGTGTTTTTTTAAATACTCGCAAGCTTTTCAAACGCCCGAAACCGGTGGGGCTGGGACTCCAGGAGGGCGATTCTCGTTCTTTTAGCCTTAAGCTAAATGATAGCATTCGTCAACGACTGCTATCGTTTGCGAAAGATAGCTGTCCGTCGCTTGTAACATCTTTTCTTAACTATTAAGCGATTCTCGTTCTTCTGATAGCCTTACAAGATCGATTTTTGAGAGACCTAGTAAAAAATCCTAAAGAAGCGTGGTTAAGAGCATCTACGATATTGTTAAGAGATTATTGAAAACACAAATTGGTGAAATATAATTAAGTGACGCAAGGTTTCTAACTAAAACTTTAAAAAACAAATACTTTGTATTATAATGCATTTTAATAACTGCTTATTTTATTTATGAATGACATAAATAAGCCATTTATCGAAGATTTACGTTTTGTGAAAAGGTACTTACCTCGCTGGATAGTAATGACTTTGTTACAGATTCACCACTTCTAAAGTGACGTTTGCTGTCAAACTAACGCTGCCGAATGGCGCTAACTGTCACCCAAGTTGATTTAAGAATGAAAGGGATTCTTATTTCGTTGTGGTTAACTTCAAAACCCACAATTTCGAGCGCCAGCTATTCTGCAGCCATTTTATCTGAAACTTATTATTATTTATGTAGAAATCCTCAATGGTATGTGTAGTTTATTGTAAATTAAATCACTTATCTGGCTTTCGACATGTTACGTACTTTACAAACATCGCAATTACCTGATTCAATTCATTTAATAGCATTATTGTGCCACAAACAAGTCACTAATCATGTTTACAGTCAATACTTACGATAATATTAAGTTTTCTCTTGTTAAAACTACGCAAATAATGCTAATTGTCAAAACGTCACAATTAAATGAAGCAAATTCTCCGCGAACGCTAGCGTTCGGCCGCCGAAAGACAGGTCTAGGGGTACTTTTGGCGCGCAATCGAAAATCTAAGGATTCCATCTGTCAACGAGAGAACCGGAATCGCTTCATACGAATAAACCGAGAAAAATCGTTAATTTGAATGTAAGGACGATTTTAGTGTCGTTAAGTAGAACGAGAATCGCCCTCCAAGCATCGTTACGGGATATGTTGGGAGGCTGAAAGAAGTGGGAAGGGCAAGGAGATGGAAAGTCGAAGTTTGGTAAGTACCTTGCTATTCAGATCTGGTCACCAAACACAGCATCAGTATTATATTTATATACATCGTACAGGTATGCTTCAGTAGTATCAACCTTTCACGAGAAATGATGCTTAACTAGAGTTGTTTATCTAGCTATATAGATCCGAACTAACAGCATAATGAATTTGGATTTTTACCCTCCCCCCATTTCCCCCCTCTTCTCCTATTTATTAATATAAATAAAGTTACTACACATTGCTCTGTAACTACTTTCACAGTACCTACCTTACTAGTAGGTACTTATTTTGTACTATTGTTATTATATATAATTATTGAACTCATTTGCTCAACAGAACTCTCAATGATACTAGTAACTTGTATTATAATTACTTTTACCTATTCATACTCTACTTATTATAATACGCATTATTTATTATGCACTTGTTGGAAAAGCCTTCAAGACGTGAATTGATGAATAAATAAATTTTGAGTTTCTAGTCTGTCGTCTAATATCAGTAGATATTTTTTGAGATATATGGATTCTGTATGTAATTTCAGATTTTTTGGTGCAGACTTTTTGAAAAATCACAGCATACGACAATATTTCATTAAATGGCACTTAAAACAATTTAATATATGGATGGATATCTAATTTTACGGACAGCTCACTTCTTGGTGCTGTCCGGAATAAAGTAAACTCTTAAATCCAGCCCAACATAAGAATAATATAATTAAAAATAACAAACCAATCATTAAAAATAAACACGATGAAAATAGTTAAAACACGTGGTGCCCATTTCACGTTAATTTTGTTTAGTTTCAATGATAAATTACGAATCAAAACTGAATGATGTTTTTCAATGAAAACCCAATTACTTGGGACTGGTTGTTTCGGAGAATTTGAACAATTCTTCAAAATTAAAAGTTAATTTTCAAGTTATGTGAAAGATGTTTTCAAGTTATGTTATTATTTCAGTTCTCTCAAGCAAATAGCATATAATGATATAATGACAAATTTCACTGAACCCATAGACA
The DNA here is from genome assembly GCA_026573805.1 of Hesperophylax magnus. Taxonomy (NCBI): domain Eukaryota; kingdom Metazoa; phylum Arthropoda; class Insecta; order Trichoptera; family Limnephilidae; genus Hesperophylax; species Hesperophylax magnus. The sequence continues at coordinate 1,923,749 of JAIUSX010000150.1, read as the reverse complement.
TATGAATATTAGTAGACCTGCCCTAAGTGATTAAAAGCGTATTATCCCCACTCCCCATACCGGTTCATTGGAACCGGCTGTGCTGGCGCATGGCCTCAAGTGAAATTTGAAAACGTGACGTCATCATTCTTGTGCGAACTATGGTCGAGGCATCATCGGTTCATTTTACGAAATAACACGGCAAAATGTTGTCTTGTACTATGAAAACTTGTAAAAATAGATGTGAAAAAGAGAATAAACCCAATTGTCGTATTACATTCCATATATAAGCATTATTTTACTTTATTTTAAGCATATTCACATCGTATAATATAGATCAGTTTTAGAAACATATAACATATATAACACAAAGCTGGTTGGTTGCTGGGAAGTAAATTATGAACATTTATAAAAGTGTCTTAACTAAATACTTAAACGAAATATTCGACTCTGAAAATACAACCGAATTTTTTTGCCGAATTTGGACTTCGCAAATTTGTTCATAACGTGGCGAGTAATTTGCGCTCCCATGTAAAAATGTCTATTCATTCAAAAGCAGATTTTACTTTTAAGAAGTAAATGGTGATATTATAATGCGAGATGCCTATTTACTGTCAGATTGATTTATTGACGAATCACAGTCAGCCTTACGCCCTTCGTTCTTCAACACTTGATTTTACCCCTCGCCATTATCTTCTCGTCTATTAATTCCTATGTCTGACTGAACCCGAAAACGAACGTTGAAATTTGAACAATTCTTCAAAGTCAGTTTTTAAGATCTGTGAAAGATGTTTTCAAGTTCCGTTATTATTTCATTTCTGTCAAGCTCCTAGCCTATAATGATATAATAAAATAACTTGAATAGGACTTTCACAGAACCCGAAAGTTAAAGTTGAAATTTGATGAATTGTTAAAATTCTCCGAAACAACCCGTCCTAAGTATACATCAGTTTTTGTACAGGCCACAAAGGAGTGTTTCATGATGTGTGACTAAATAAATGTAAGTTTAAAAAACATCGATAGATTCTGTGAAAAAAACATATTGTTGGATTGAAAATATAAAGTACTGGCAACATGATTGAAACGCAAACTTGTTGGCAATTTTATCTTTTTCGCCACTTCGACAAATCTATCGACACATTTATCTAATAAGTATATGTCATCATTTATAGTTTAATTCGTACAGATCGATATTTTAAATTTATTTATAAGTACAGATCAACATTTAAAATTTTTAATTTTAATTACATATCCACATTTTTAACATATTCAAGTAACTATAAATATTTATATTTAATTGTAAGTATAGGGTGTAGCAAAACAGACAGTTTTAAGGGCTGGTACATCCCGCGTGGTGGGGGTAGGAACCTAAGAACTCCCGGAGTTCGATTATAAAAATTTACTATAAAATATTTTGGGACCTCTTTTTCCTACACCATACTGAGGCCGATGGGGGGGAGTTGAACCCCCTAAACCCTCCCTCCCCCTGATATACGCTATTGGCTCTAGCCAGTGTCAGGTAGACCCCATTTCCACCCACCTCATAACATTCCCAAATAATAATATATTTATCCCGTATTTTTGCTGAAATTTCGCCAATCAAAAAAAAATGCATATGTCACTGATACAGAACTGCACCGAGATGTTGCTCTCAGTGGAAAGTTGTTTAATACGAAACCGAAAGCGGAGGCGTATAAAACAGGAAGTGGCATAAGTGCATCTCGGAGAAATGCAGTTGCATGCAACGACTTTCTTCGGCGCATTACACCGCTAACACTTGCAATTTAATATTGGCCGAGAAAGGTTCAGCATCGCGAAACATTCAAATTAAGCTCCACCAAAAAAAACCATTAAAGTTCATAAAAGTAAAACTAATAAATTCAATATTAAGCATCAAGCATCTTCGTAATCATCGCACACTTTTTAAAATTTAAAAAGTTCTATAATTGACAAATTCAAATTGAGGTGTTTTTTTCTTTGCCCTTTTTATTCGATTTTTCAAAATGAGACCAACAGTGTTGTCATATACTGATGTCGTGGGGGAAACTGGGGAAAAATTGGACAGATTATTCCAGAAGAAAAATTGCTTGATCGAAATTAACCCCGGAAAGGTGTTGTTGCCAAACGCGTTTAAAAAAATCGGGCAAGACATTTTGGATCTTGCGGTTTTGGATAATGATGTGTTTATGTGCTCCTACCCCAGGACAGGTAAAGAAATAAAATAATATTTACATTCCTTATAACAATAAATATATATTCAATTTTCTTTAATGTTTACCCCTTTCTCTTAAAATACTTACAAGATTCAATGTTGAAAATAATTGTACATACATTATTGTGATTGATTAAAGTATCTACCATTTACTCCCACTTCAACGAACGTTTCAGACAGCCTTGCAGTGTCTATCATTAGGGCGGATGGCACATCTGATGACGCTACAAGGTTGTCTGGAAAGTTGCCTAAAGGAGGAGGAAGTTTCCACACGGCCAGAGATGTGCTTTATTTCAAATAAATCCATTTCAAATGGAAATGCAAAATGGGTATTTTCCATTTTGCATTTTAAATGCTTTTCTCAGTGCATTTTCCATTTTAAATGCTTTTTTGCAACATTATTCCTACTTCTCCACTCATATTTTTATCATAAGCCCCAAATATTAGTCGGTCCTCAACCTCGCTATGAGAGATAACTTACATTTGTCAAGTTGCTCCCTGGTAGGAGCCCTGTCAGTTGAGTGATACCATTACAAAAAATACTGATTCAAATACTGAACATGGGGATGTATGTATGTATTTGCATTTTCAAATGGAAAAGTTTTGACCCATTTCCATTTTGCATTTCAAATGGTTTTGGGTACCCATTTTGCACATCTCTGCACACGGCTAATTAACCAAAAAATCAATCATGATATTACTTTTAGCCATTAGAATATTTAACCATGTATAACCTACACACGATTGTAAATGGTTAATTGGTTAACTAGTGATTTCGACCTCGCTTCGGCTGAAGTTCAACAATTAAAATTGAAATTTAAAGAAATGTATCATATTCATTGATATTTCAGAAGCCCATAGTTTATAAAAGAATTATGTTGTTATCCATCACATAGAAAAACCGGTCCCAAAAATCAGTGCAATTTTGAAGTTATAAGGTTTTTATTAGGACTCGCAAACCGATTTTCTACTAAATGGTTATGCATATATAATTAATAATTACACCTCTGCCAAATCGGCGGGGAAATGAGGCGGGGAAATGGCGGGGAATGAATATGCATTTATTACAAACAAAATTTACCCAATGATTATTTAAAAGTGTGGATTAACTTCCTGGAAGTGGTGTAATCACTAAGCGGCGAATCTGAATTATTATTATTAAAATCTTACTAAATGTACGAAACGTTACTAAAAATTAATCCTAAAAAAGTTCGGTATCTGCAGAGCCGATGTGAAGCAAAATTATGTTCTGATATTTCAGGGTCAACTTGGGCCCAGGAAATGGTCTGGTTGATTGGGCACGATTTGGACTACGAAGGGGCCAAAAGTTTACAGCAGGTGAATATTATCATTTTTTTCTTTATTAAATAATTAATCAATTTACAGAGTATAATCATTTATGTTAGCTAAAATAATTCATAAAATTAGTTTTCACTATATTACACTATATATAACATATTTCATTTCAACATATTCGGAAATAACACTAGATGTGAACATACAGTTTATTTTATATTTATTAAGTCATCAAAAAGTACTTGTACAAATTAGCTTCAGATACAATCACTTTTATATTGTTAAATATTTAACATTAAATTCTTCAATCTATACTCACAACACGTCTGTTGTTAAACAAAACAAGAAAATAATTAATTGCCACTGGCTGAAACCTACAAAAGATATTCATTATTGTTTAGGTTTTATAAATGGGGATATTTATATTGCTCCCAATAAAAATAACTCTTATTTATATTGTTTCAAAAATGGAGTTATTTATATTGCGCTTTTCATGTTTACTGGACAGATAACAAGAATACGTGTAAAATATATTATCTATGTATGGGACCTAACAAAATTATTAAATTTTATTGTTTTATTTAAAAATGAAATATTTGTAATATTATTTAATGCTAAACGCATGGAAAACCATTTTGTATCATTATATTATACTAACAGCTTTTACTTGAAGAGAATGAATTGTGGTATATTTGACAAAAAAACAAATGCTTTATCATATTAACTTGTATATTAACTGTTCATTACTGTATTATGCTAAGCATAAACACAGGTATTGATTTGAACCTTATACTGCATTATATAGAGATATTTCTTATGGAATTATTTCAATATGTAAAATCAACCAAACTTCGTATCAGCTTATTATTGTACTGCATCATTCAACTACGAATTAAATGGCGCATAATAATTTTTCGTATATAGATAATGATAACGAAATAGAAAGTAGTACCTACAGTAAATAATTTTAGGTACTTAAAAACCTACCTACTTAAATACCTATCTACTTAATAGATAGGTAGGTACCATAACATTGAAAATATGCGAATAAGAAAGTACAAATAAACAAGAATTTTTACTGTACCGGAACTAAATATACACATTTACAGACAGACGAAATACAGAACGGTCCAGGTAAAACAGGACTTCGCTCCGCTTACCTCAGTCAATTAAAAAGTGATTAAATATAGTATGTAGTAATTGAGAAGCATGACGATATTATACTTACTGTTGACTGAACAAAAGGTTTTTGGAAACCTGACGTCTCTGCATTTTCTAGCAGGAATTTCCAATTGCCAAGAATTGCACAATTTAACTTAGTTTCATGCATTTTGGGAGCGTCTTTTTACATCACAAATAGGTAGTTAATTTTTTTCCCATTACACCCTGTTGATCCACAATACTGAGTTTATAAAGTGGGTTTAGTTTTTTCTTTGAGAATATGATTTTACTTTGGTATGACAGGCAATAAATGAACCACGTTTACGTTTAGTTGCGTTGTCCTCTACTGGAGCTCACTGCAGTCATCGTTGAGAACCACGAGCAATGGCACAATGAATCCATCAAGGGCACGTCCGTTGACTTGGTGAAGTACAACATCCCCCACCCGCGCTACGTGCGCAGCCACCTGCCCTGGGAGCTGCTGCCCACAGACCTCACCAGAGATGACAACAGCATAAAGGCCAAGGTATATACTTTTAATATCCCATACAACCCAGAGCAGTGGCACAAAGAGTCCTCCAAGGGCACGTCCGTGGACCTTGTTAAGTATAACACCTGTCAGCCACCAGCCCTGGGAGCTGCTGCCAGTGGATCTCAGGAAGGACGCCAACAGCACAAAGGCTAAGGTAAGCAAACTTCATATGAAATTCCTTAGAACCAAGAACAGTGGCATAATGAGTTCACCAAGGGGACGTCCGTAGGCCTCGTGAAGTGGGTACAACGTAAGTGGATGGCTGCCTGGAGAAGCCTTCTCCAATTCTCGAATTGAGCCGCATTTTTTCATAATATAGCATCATCTTCAACATCAACCTTTATTTCTTTACTGGCCACCTTCACAGAAGGAAAGGCTTCCAGTATCACCAGTTTTCTGCTGTCTCCCACCAACCAACCTTCATTCGAGGCTTATTATAGCTTTATATTAAAATCTTGTTTACTATTTACTATTCTATTTAAAGTTCCTACGAAATTCTTGTTTTTATGTAACTATATATGGAATGCTCCATGTATATATTGATATACATATTTGTATAAATGTATGTGTATGTGTTATCAAATATATGTACCCGCCTCAGAACAGAAATCTTCTAGTGAGGCGGGTTACTTTCATGTTTGTAATTTTGATCATGTTATTGCAATAAACGCCCGGGTTGCGGGCAATTAAAACAAAAAACAAAAAGTAATTTGATTTTCTTCTTTGATTAGGTCATTTACACGGCCAGGAATCCAAAGGACATGTGCGTGTCCTTCTACCACTACTGCACTCTGGTGCACGAACTAAAGGGGTCGTTTGACGAGTTTTGTGATCTATTTTTGGAAGGAAAGGTGCCAGTTGGTCCGGTTTGGAATCACATTTTAGGTAACAGCCATAATTTGTACAAAACATGATATAATGTCTTATATTTACTATTCTATTTTTGTCAGCCTGTTACCAATAACGTTGTTCAATTAATCAAACATTCAGTTTTATTCGTAAGAACTGTACCCGGGACTGGTTCTGTGCGGGTGCAATTGGAGCAGTTCGCCCGGGGCGCCATCTTGCCAAGGAGCCAAGTGCCCACAGTGGTGGGTGGCTGGTAGGGCCAAATTCTTCCTGTAAAATTCTACTTTGAATGAGAATCATTAACACAGCAGTGACTGAAGATTTATAAGAAATCATATCTGGGTTGAATGGTCTGGCTAAATAACCTCGGCGTTCCACTGAGGCTAGCCTTAAGCCAAATGGCATCTTTGGCATATTGAAAATCTGAAGGGCACTGTTTGTTATGTGTTATATTATTATCTGCACCGCGGCTTCTTGGCTCCTTACTCCTTGGCTCCCTGGCAAGTCGGCGCCCGGAGCTGATTGCTCAAATTGCGTCTGCTTTTTTACTGGTTTATTGTTTGAAATTTGAAAATACTGAAAACTTTTTCAGGATACTGGGCCAGGAAAGACGACCCTAACTTGCTTTTCCTAAAGTTTGAAGACATGAAGAGGGACCTCAGCGGCGTCATCCGCAAAACTGCAGCTTTTCTGGACAAAACTCTGACGGATGAACAAATAGAGATTTTGTGCGAGCACCTGTCATTCAAAAATATGAAAAACAACAGGGCCGTCAATCTGGAACCGATCATAGAGAGAACTAACGGAAAGGTATATCTGGAAAACACCAAAATGAGATTTATAAGGAAGGGGGAGATCGGAGATTGGAAGAATTATATGTCAGATGAGATTGCGCAAAGATTCGACGAATGGGCTGAAGAAAATTTGAAAGGAACCGATCTTAATTTTGATTGATTTATAAATGATTTTTTTAATGAATCTCAAGTTAATATTAAAAAGTTTGTAAAAGTGGTACATATTTTATAAAAGGGTAACAAATGTTTAAAAAATGATTTAGTTTAAGCTTTTATATAAATAATGTATAAACTTAGAAAAGTAGCAGGTTTAGTATATAAAAAAAAAATTTGGTACTTTTTTTAAGTAATTTTTTTTTTAAATTACGGTGGTACAATAATAAGCTAAGTTTGAATTATTTAACAAAGTTATTTAAGTAAACAATACAAGTACTCAATGAAAATATACATGTAAGATGGAGATTTATAAGACTGAAAGAAATTGTCTAGATTTTGCAAATATGTTTATATGTTTGTTTGTTACACATTTAGCATTTACATATATTTTAAACTTTATGCTATAAATAACTTTAAATGAAATGCTTGCCGCATTAGATATTTAGATTTATGAAGATATGTTATTTACATAGGTAAGTTGTAAGATTGTATCGTTGCGTAAAAACAATTTAAGATACTAACTTCCCTCAGGGGTAGGCAGAGAGGACGGACCACCAAACAACTCAGTGTAAAACAATGTGTTATTACTATTTACTTATACAATTCGGATGTAAATATGAGTTAAATAATAAATAAAGAAACCATTTTAATTTAAAAAAAATATTTTATGGAAATTATATTTTTTTTTATGATCAGGAAAACAAAATATTCATAAAATACAAGTCAATTCTAAGACTATTTGTCTAATATGTATGTCGATTACGTTAGCTACGTATGGATGAAAAAAATGTGTCTGCTAATAACTATTAGTTATCATAACGATAAGTATATTTTAATAAACAAATTTATATAGACATTGATAATGTCATAAAATGTACTGCAGGTTTATTAGTCGACTGGCAAAGGTGATTCTCCTTATGCAAAAATATAGCATAGTTTGGAAAAATATATTTTTTGTACATTAAAAATAAGTTTTATTGGATTGCACTCACAACAATTCATAAAATTCATTGCAAGACAATTTAAACGAATCCAAAAAAACTAGAAACTATTTTTTTTATTATTTCTAACACTAAAATTGAGAACTACGTATAAAATCAGTATCGTCAGATGTGGTTGCAAAATTACGAATAAGGTCGCGATCAACCTGACATTTTTTGCCAAAGCTGTCCGACTACAAACCCCCCAGAAGATGTAGCCAAAGCATTAATTAAACTATGACTATCTTGGAGGAAAACATGTATTGCAAATTTTGATAGGTTTTGTGTCCGCCTGTGTACATCCTTGAATAAAAAATAATATTAGTATTGTAAAAAATGTTGCTCATTTACTATTTAGTACCTGCGTCAAAATTTTTGTTTCTGTACTAGCAGCACTAAGAAAAGTCTAAATGTCATTTTGTCTTTGCTTTCTTTGATATTTTTGTTCTGTGGCTTTTTATTGTAATAATTTATGTGATGTTCGGGCTTAAATTGGGACATTGAATAATTTTATTTGTATATTTCTGAAACGAAAATCTGATTTTGATCAGTGACGCGGTAACTTGTGATGTGGGCCATTGAAGGGTCCCTGAACGCCAACATGAGACACCCACTCACCAACAAGCAGAAGGAGGCGCTTTTCACAGAGTTATTGTCGGAATGCAAACACAGCGCTCCGGGAGCCAGGTTCACTGCCAAACTCCGCACTTCCCTCGAGAGGTACCCAAGTTTCTTTTTACAATCAAACAATTATACGAATACCCTTTAACACCTCACGTTATCTACACTGGGTTTCAAGGCTGTTCTGAATTACGTAAATAAACTTTCTGTAGATATTTTTTGCACGATTTCTTTTATTTTAACAAATTCTGCTTATTTAAATCATCACGATTCTAAATAAAGGTTAAATAACATAAAACAAAGCAAATAAGTTCAGTTTGTGGTAAATATGAATTGGGAAAACTGCTTTCCAACCAAACCTATGTGCAATATTATACTCTCGCATATGATTTCTCTAAACTACAAGTACTTCCTACTATTAGTAATACCTAAAGTAACGTCAGGTTGCATTACAACTAACTAACCAATGATAAAGTTAAACATTATTTATTTACATTATTTTGAAAATATTGTCATAAAATAATGACAGTTCGTTTGTTTACAATAATTTTATGTCATATAATATTACTTTCACTGTTTCTGTTATATGTGTTTTTATTATGTTAAATGAAGTAATTGTTACGCTATTTGGTTTATGAGTTCATTTTTCATGAAGCACCTTCACATTTTGTGTTAAAAATAACACTGTACAATGTTAGCATTGAGGAAAGTGAAATGCATTATATTTAGATTATTTATTTTGTTTCGAAGGTGATTTGCAAATCATTGAAAACTCAACCTATAAATTTATTTGAATAAATTAATTCTGTGCCACACTTGCGTGTTATTTTTACAAGGAAAGAACACAATGTTTGCGGGGGGTTTTTTAATCAATCTACGCCGTAAAGCGGGCAATTTTTATCACATTCGCGCGCAAAATTACGTTTCATGTAAAATAGCTATAACTTCTGAACTATTGATCAAATTTAAATAAAATTTTCTGTATTTTACCTTATTCGAAATCTTTCATTATGATCTGGTCACAAATTTTTATATTTTTGAAGAAACAATTATGATATTTAAGATTAAATTCAAAAATTTTGAAAAAACTCCACTTTTGTCGTATTGTCGATTTAGTCATTTTATGCACATTCAACATAGTATATATATATTTTGTAAAATACACACCACTAAACACTAATATTGTTTGAAAGTATGAAATCGTTGGAAACAATTCCCTTTATGTAAAGGTACATCATAGAATTTACACATGTATCGGGTTTCGCTACGTATTTTGTGTACCGCGCACACACGACATCGCTTTCGTAGATTCTTATTTTTACCAGGGCCTTCAATCTTTTCCAATATATGTTTTCTCATATCCATCGATAGTTTTTTTTCGGATACCAGATGTTGATGGTGTTGGTTCCGGGTCTTGACTATTATCTGCCGAAATCTGATCAGCCACCCAGTGCTCTGCAATTCCTTAAAAAATTGTTTAGATTTTATTTTCTTTTCTTTTACGGAGTTGTACACAACAAATGCGTTGAATACTGCAAAATTTATTGTGTACATCGCCTAGCCTTTTTGTCTATTTAGTGGTTTTTCGTAAAATAGAATAATACGAAAGATATTGGTCTGCTCGGTCAACGCCTTTCATATATTTATTGTAATCGATTATCATTACCGTAGTCCATTTTTATAGGATATTTTTTATGAAAAAATATCCCTTTATTATGTAACAAATAACTAACAAATATGTAACAAATAACTTTTCGAGCACAGCACACAAATACTTTGTACGAAATTTTTAAAGCGGAATGTATGCAGAAAAGAAAATAGAGAACGTCTTGAACGAAACAATATCGCTTTAACACTAATGTAAAGATTTAAAAAAAAACTAATCATTTATCTTACAGTTATTTTATTTCAAGTGCATGTTTTATGACCACAGTCGGCCGGCCACCCGACCCTAATTCCACGAATTGTCAGGTACCTAGTACACGTGTCACGAGAGCTGACGCATAATTTTTACTTCACAGTAACCAACATCATACGTTACTCGTAATATATTGTTACTCGAAGTGTACAACGCATTTTGGCGTCTCCCGCGCTTAACCAATAGTGTACAAATACGAAAAACGCTTTTAAGCGTCTCCCGCTCTCTGCCAACAGTACGCAAAAGACGCCTTTAAGCGTCTCCCGCAAACAATGTGTTAATAAAGGTAATTTTACTGAATGTGAAAATAGTTCCAGGTAAAAAATTAGAGTCTGTTTGTGATTGACCTTCAAAAGAAATTCTAACAGTGAACACTGGTATTATAATTTTTACACGGCTTGGTCTGTTTGGAATTCTAGGTCAAAACAATTATTTTAAGCTCCCAACATCATTTCCATCATGAGTTTTGAAGTATCAGCGAAATATGAACACAAATTATTTAACAAAAAAAAAATCTAATGGTAGTTTTCTGTGCTAGAGAATTGAATAGTCTTGAATCATAATATTAATTTACACAGTATTCATAAAAAATTGTTACAATCTATATCAATGACTTTGCAGACATCTCTAGTTGGATGTCCCATCTCTATGATGTGTGGGGAAGCCATCTTGGATATTAGAGTCTCTAAGGAATACACTCGTCGAAAAGGACAAACAAATAAAGTGTCTGGAAGTCAGATTGGCGGAAGTTGATCAAAGATCACTAGAAGATTCACTGGAGTTTGCCGGCCTCATTCCAAAAAATGACGAGCAGCCCTCTGATGCTATAAAACGGGTGGCTTCAATTGCAGGAGTGGATATAAAAGGAGAAGATATAGTGGAAGTGAGGAGGATACCTGATAAACGACCGGGAGTCCCCCCAAAAATACATATTAAACTAAACAATAGACAAAAGAGATACCAACTTCTTACAAACAGGAAACTTTTAAGCTCAGCCACCGCGCAGAATCCAGAAAGTCAACGAATCTACATCAGCGAAATTCTCAGTCCTCATTACAAAGACCTTCTATGGAGAACAAAATCAAAGGCGAAAGAAAGGGGATATAATTATGTGTGGTACAAAGATTCAAAAATTATGATTAGAAAAAAGAAGGAGAAAAAATCATCTACATTAAACACGCTGATGATCTGTTAAAAATGGTTTAGATGCTTCTGGAGAGCTCCAACGTCGGTTAGTTATTGGCCCGATCACCCTTCATAATCAAACGGTAAGGAGAAACTTTACATTTATTGTTTCGAACTACAACAATAATTATCCACTTCGGTAATTCTCTATCTGCAACTAGGGTGAAACTCCCGGTAACTGCCACGGACAGTGGAGCTCCCATAAACATATAAACTATTTTTTTTAATTTTCGTATAATAATTATATCAACATGCCTTTCTCAATGGAATTTTTTGATGAGGAATTACACAACCAAAACCTTTCTTACGCAACTTCAGATACTAATATGTGTAAACGCCTGATTGGAAACTCTGCCAATACAAAAATTATTCACCAAAACATAAGATCCATAAATAAAAACTTTGACGAACTCTTAATTCAACTTCACCACATAGATATTGTTTTCGACATAATCATTCTGACCGAGTGCTGGTTGTCAAACACATATACACCTAAAATCATAAAAAATTACACATCACACAATTCAACTACGTTTGATAATCAGAACGATGGGATTGTTGTTTACACAAAAAATAATCAAAACTTCACAGTAACCGAACTAAAAATTCAGGATGCAAGTTGCACACAAATAGAATACAACAATGATACAGTTATCCTCGCTATATACCGCTCGCCATCGACTCGTAACATCACGCCATTTCTAAACAGTCTTAGTTGCACACTTTCAAATCTTTCCAATACCAAAAATATCATAATAATGGGCGATCTAAATATTAACATACTACCGAGCAACCAACACCACCAAAGCCAAGACTATATCAACATGCTAGAATTTCATGGATTAGTGAGTACCGTTAACTCACCAACAAGAACGACAAATGGATCTATATCATGCATTGACCACATTATGGTAAAGTCAAAAAAACCATCTAAAAGTATCGTCTACAAATCAACTATCACGGACCATTATTCAACTATCTTTGCACTACAAACAGCTATCCAAATAAATAAATGTAGCCTGCCTTTAGCATACAATAAAATTAACTTTCAAAATATAATAACCAATTTAAAGAACAAATCATGGCAAGAACTCTTCCAAATTAAACAATCGGAGGACGCATGGATATACTTTATTAACTATTTGAAAAACGAATTACACCACCATACCCTGACGATGACCAAAAATATAAGTAACAAATTGAAACCCTTGAAACCATGGATTAACCACTCCATTATAAATTGCATTCACAAAAGAAACACGCTACACAAAAAAACCAAAGAAAATCCGTATGACCAACTAACATTCAACTATTATAAAAAATATAGAAACATGTGCTGTAACGTCATCAGAAAAGCAAAAGAAATTTACTACTCAGAAAGAATTAAAGAAAGTAACAATAATCCCAAAAAATTATGGGAAATACTTAGAGAAGCCACAAACTCGCAAACTACAAAAGAGAAACAGAGCATAAATAAACTTTCTATTGATGGACATATTGTTGAAACCACAAAAAATCCTAAGCTCGTTGCTGATCATGTAAACAATTTTTTTATTAATATCGGTCCAAATCTTGCTTCTCAAATTGCCCAGAGCGGAATCACCCAATCTACCGATACAGTGGTTCAAACAAATAACATAAATACAAAATTTCTATTCCAAACTGTGTCACAGGAAGAAATTCTCAAAACAATTAATTCTCTAAAAAACACTTCTTCTGCTGGACCAGACGAAATTTCAACCAAAATCCTTAAAACGCTGTCTTCGGAGATTACATTGCCACTAGAATACCTTATAAACCTAAGTATTACACAGGGCTACTTCCCCTCTAACCTAAAACAAAGTATCGTAATTCCCATCTACAAATCTGGAAACAAGTCAGATATCAATAACTATAGACCAATTACTTTACTGAATAGCTTGTCTAAAGTTTTTGAAAACCTTATTAATACACAACTTTTAAAATTCATCGAGAGCCATAAAATACTTTCAAAAAATCAATATGGTTTTCAAAAAAACAAAAGTACCTCAGATGCCATTGCCAGGGTGACAGACTTCATTGTAAAAAGCCTTGATAAAGGAAACTTAAAATAAATGTTAAAATAAATGTATTTCAATCTTTTTAGACCTCTCTAAGGCTTTTGATACAATATCACACTTTAAACTAATTAAAAAACTTGAAAAAATCGGCATCACGGACAAAGAGCTAAACTTCTTTAAAAGCTACCTAAATGGACGCAAACAACAGGTTAAAATACACAATACCCTCAGTAACCAGCGCTCAACTGACTATGGAATTCCACAAGGAAGCGTATTGGGACCAACTCTGTTCTTACTGTATATAAACAACTTTTGCAACCTTGAAATTGAGGGAAGCATTGTTAGCTTTGCCGACGATACTGTCTCACTGTTTGAAGGCAACAATTGGTCAGCTGTATTTAAAAAAGCTGAAAAAAATATTAACTTAGTTAAAAAATGGTTAGATATAAACACGCTTACCCTTAACACGAAACAAACAAAATATATCACTTCAAGCATCAATACTGCAGGCCAACCTAATGATGATTACTCCATAAAAATACATAACTGTATGAATTCCAATGTATGCAATGAGTGCCCCTGTATAGAGCGAACTCCACAGATGAAGTACCTCGGCCTCACCATTGACCCATACCTCAAATGGAATATACATACTCAGATCATTGCGAATAAAATTAGGAAAACAATACATTTCTTCAGATCCGTAAGGAACTTCCTTAACTTACAAATTCTAAAAACGATTTATTTTGCATTAACCCAATCTATCATTGAGTATGGTATCATTGCATGGGGAGGGGGTACTTCATCAGCTCTAGATCCTGTTGAAAAGGCGCAGAAAACAATTATGAAAATTATTCTCAAACTTCCTCAAACTGCAAACAGTAACTTAATTTTCAACATAATGAGAGTATTTGATGTTCGACAGATCTATGTAAAAACTATCCTCATGCATCTCTTTAAAAACAAACACGTGCTTTACGAAAAAAAAACTAACTTTAGATTTACGCGTAATTCGAACAAAGACATGTTGCAAGTTCCAGCACTTTCTTCCACCTTTGGTCAACGTAGCTTTGGCTACTTTGCCACAAAGATCTTCAACATGCTCCCGGAAAATATTAAAGAGAGTCAAACACGGAAAGAGTTTAAAAAAAATGTTAAAATTTGGATTTATTCAAATGATCGAGCCTACACTGGTGCCCTCACCCAAACGCCTTGTCATTGACAGTTATTGCAGTATGTACAGTGCTAAAACTTACTATATACGTATTGTGTAAATGCAAACAATAATGAAAAGTAACCAAATGCCTTGTCACAGTGAGTTATTATAGTATGTATTGTGTTTAAACTTATTCTATCTGTATCTTCAATATGTAAACAATAATGTAACCTAAAATAATGGATTGCTGTATGGGAACCCATATTAAACATTTACATATTAGCAAACCATAGACAAAATGGAGAAATAATTAACTAAAAATTCTGCCTCAATACAGGTCCGCCTAGTGAGGCAGGTTATGCACAACCTAAAATATAGTATATTATGCCATTTCTATATAACACTCTTACATTCATATATATTTTTTCTTATATTTATTTATTTATTTATTGATTTATTGTGAAAAACAGTATAAGCCATTTACATTTCACAAATAACAGTTTATAAATTACAGTTTATAAGAAGTAAGTACATACATTTATTTGCATGGGTAAGTACATCAATACTATCTGATTAACCAGATTTGTTAAATAGTATGCTTATTGCCGTCTTAAATTCTCTTTGGTTCAAATTGAAAATGTCAATCACAGAAGAAATGTGATTTAACAAAGTAGTTATTCTCCCCAAAGGCATGATCATTGGTAGGTTGGTCCTGCCCCTTGGAAAAATAAATAATCTGTGCTGTCTAGCTCTGATGAAATTATCAGGGACATAAAAAGAAATTCGTTCCAGAATATCTGGATTGCAAATGTGCCCATTTAGCAGCTTGTGCGCCACTAACACCATTGCAATATTTCTCCTAACGTCTAGACGTTCTATCCCCAGCATTCCGGCAAGAAAATCAGAGGGATACAATAAAGGGTAATATCCGAACTCTCGCATGTAGAGGTATCGCATAAACTTTTTTTGCACCTTTTCTACATCATTTGAGTAAAGGGCATCTTCGGGTCCCCATATTATCGATCCACTCTCAAGAATGCTGCGAACCAGAGTAAAATAAAGCATTTTTATGACTGCCGTATTCGTAAAAGATTTCGAATTACATATAACAAAACCCAGCATTCGCATTGCAGAGTTGCACACCGAATCGATATGAGTTCGAAAAGTCAAACGCGTGTCAAAAGTGATTCCTAAATCCTTCGTTATCGAAATATGTTTTAGAGAGGTACCAGACATTTTATAGTTAAAATATAAAGTACGCTTTGCCCTTGTAATGCACATAATTGAACACTTACTACTGTTAAAATGAAGTTTATTTTGATGACTCCACTCTACTATACCGTCGATATCGATTTGTAGACGAATGGAGTCTTCATTTGTCGTTATACAGGTGTATAGTTTAATGTCATCCGCAAATAATAAAAATTTTACAAATCTTATAAACATCCCTATGTCATTAATAAACAATAAAAATAATAGTGGTCCTAAATTAGACCCTTGAGGGACCCCAGAATTTGTGGCGTAGAGTTTCGATGTGAACTGCCCGTAAACAACGTATTGTTTTCTATTAGACAAATAATTATGAAAGAACAAAAGCAGCATGTATGAGAAGCCGAAGCTTTCAAGTTTATTAAGTAATATGAGGTGATCCACTTTGTCAAAAGCTTTCGCAAAATCATTATATGAGACATCTACTTGTTCGTTATTGTCCAATATATTTGAGACGTAATCCGTAAATACCATTAAGTTGGTCGTTGTAGACCTGCCCTCTCTAAACCCATGCTGCTGGTTTATGAGAAATGGTTCTACTTTATAGTATATACGTTTTTGTATTACGAGTTCAAATAATTTGGCCGGTGCCGAAAGAATTGCCACAGGTCTGTAATTAGATACACATGATTTATCGCCGTTTTTGTGTAAGGGCGTGACTTTTGAGATTTTCCAGCGGTCGGGGAACTTACCGGAGTTAAGTGAAATATTAAAGATATGTAAAAGCGGTACCATTAACGGATCTGCATATCCCTTCAGGACAATTGTGTTAATAAAATCTGGTCCAACAGATTTTTTTGGTTTTAGTTTTTTAATTGCAGCTAGGTAATCATTTTTATTTACACTTAAAATTTCAACATTTTGAGCTAGTGAAGAGTAACCGCCTGGGGTGTATGAGTCAAATTCTGCACTATGTTCGCTATAGACTGACTTAAAGTAATTCGCAAATGCTTCCGGAATATCGGGCCCAGTATGAGTACTTCCGTTCCATGACACTGAGTTTAGAAACCCACCGTCTTTCCTCTTTTCAGATACAAATTTCCAGAAGGATTTCGGATCACTCTTGACGTTTTTTTCGATATTATTTATGTAATTCTTATACGCAATATTTATACTACGTTTGATTTTAGATCGTAGAATGCAAAACTTTTCCCGATATCTTATCAATCCGGTGCGCCTCCAGTTTATGTGAAGTTTGCATTTCTTTTTCAGGTCACTAATAATTTCACCATTAAACCATTTAGGGTATCTTCTTTCAAAACAAGGTACACGCTTTCTCTCAAAACACATGTCAAAAAGGTCATAAATTACATTATAAAAATATTCTACTGCTAAATCTACATCTTTAAGTTTTAATAAGGGTTTCCAGTCGTGAGAATTCAAGTAAACATAAAAATATTCGAAATTACCACGTTCTAGATTCCATCCTCGCTTAACACAATTTCCAATGTCGTCATTTAATAAATTCCGACAATAAGCTTTGCTTACATTGAGCGCGAATTCTATATATAAAGATGGGTGGTATGAATCTTTACTAACAAGTGAGTATACGGATTTGAACACTTTTAAGTCAAAATTACTGATAATAACGTCCAGTGTCCTGTTCGTTATATTAGTGATTAAGTTTTTCTGTTCCAATTGAAATAGTTCCATAAAATATAACAAATCTGTTTGAGTTGCTTTGTGACTCACACAGGAGTGTAAGTTAAAATCGCCAACAATAATAATTTTTTTATCTACTAAAAAGTTAAAACTAGCTATGATTTTATCGAAAAAATCAGAGTAAGTAGTTCTCTGTGAAGCCGGTGGAATGTACACTATACATATATAAATACTAATTTAATTTATTTTGGCCTTAATCCATAAGTTTTCACCATCATTTTCTAGAAACGTGAGTCTCTGGCATTGTTGGACGCGATCACGTCTCGCGGCTAGTAGCACTCCTCCTCCTCTTGATTGGCCTGAAGTTCTGTCCTTTCTGAAGACGTCATATCGTTGATCGAACAGTTGACAATTATGAATACTGTCGTTGAGCCAGGTCTCTGACAATAATATAAAGTCGTTGTCTTGTATAATAACACTATGTAAGAAGTCATCGGTCTTAGATCTCAATCCCCGCACATTTTGATAATACATTGTGCAGGGGAGTGAATTTACTTTAACTCTGCTCTCTAGTCATTTAGTGGCCGCAGAATCGTTTTGTTTGCCTCGGTTTTGGTTAAGATCAACCGGATTTTGTCTCGGTTTTAAGTAACGGTAGTTTCTTACCGGTACTCCTCGGGGCCACAAATCTTCCTGCAAAAGTTTATCGTATAACTCATCTGTTACTCCTATACGGAACGCTGCGTATTCCTGAGAATTAGCAATGAATTTCTCTATCTCACAGTTTGTTATATTATTTTTCTCTAGATGCGCTCGGATATCATCTACTGTGGTGTCCTTTGAAATCCTAGATACTATGATATTCCTTATCCTTGGACATACCTTGATACTAGAGGATTTATCGCCATTTCCGACAATCAGATTCTTGCTTGTCCGTTGTCTGCGTTTGACGTTCATCCATTCTTCCTTATTTGGCGCGGTTTTCGCTTCAGATTCGGAAGTTAGAATGCGTGGTTCCGTCGTCTGTGTTTTGGGGATCGCGCCGCTGGTAGTGGGGACTTCGAGATGACTTGCGTTATTTTTGGCCTTGGTGGCCGCCCTAGTGCGCATACGTTCTTTGGTTAGTGTAACAGCGAGCGGGTTGGCGGGGGGGGCGGCGGGCGGTGCGGCGACGTCAGCCCAGCTGGCGGTAGCGGGAGGTGTAGGTAGACCATTAGTGTTTACACTGTTTGTCGCCTGTCGATTTAATATTTCTTCCACGGACTTTACACGGATTAATAATTCGTTTATTGTTTTGTTTTGTTCGAGAATGATGCTTCTCAATTCAAAGAGTACGGTATCACTCATTATTTCGTGCGAGAGTGAAAAAAAACTCACGAAAATTTTTTTTAATTACGGCGCGACAGAAAGACGTGTGTATTCGCATTCGTATCAATACTCTATTATATTAGTTCGTATCAATACTCTATTATATTCGTATCAATACTCTATTATATTAATACTCTATTATATTAGAAACTGCCGTATTATTGTAACATTATTCTTTCAACAATTTCATTGTTTCTAACTGACATATAATTATACAACTTACTAATGATATATTATATATATTCTGTAATTTTTTGATGAAATAAATAAATTAAAAAAAAAAAAAAAAAAAAAAATTATCCCCTGCAACTTCCAAATATTAACATTTGAAATTCATTCCAAATGTTCCACTTCCAAAACTGTATCCGTAAACACTGAAATGTGTTACATGTGAAAAGGAAAACCAAGATACCATAAGAATCTAGTTCCTTGCTGGCGAGAACATAAATTCTTGGTTTTTGAACCTAAATAAACTTTGAATAGTTTATTTTTTTTTTCATAGAAATTTATATCGTCAGTGATTTAAAATATGACAATAATTAAGAGCGTGAGGTGATCACAATGTTACAATCATAAATAAAGCACTCACTAGATCGATATCTTTGGGCTTTTTGTATGAAACAAATTGGTCCTAAAACACCATAGAAATGCCAACATATAGACGGTAAAATTCTCATTGGAGCCTACTTATTATATTATACACCAATGAAAAACTCTGAAAGTTTATTCCATATACTGTTTTAATAAGTTTTTCATTGGTGGATATAGTTAGGCAACAATATGACATCACAATATTCACGGTTCCAATTTTCGATTGGAGTTATACCCCCTGGTTACAATGAACAACTAATATTATTTATAAATAATTCTTGGATTCAACAATAATATTTTTCATCTCAACGAAAACAACAACAATCCTCTTCTTTTTTCAGCACATGAACTTGAATTTTCGCAGGTTTTCCTTTATCTTCTTCTTGTATTGCAAGTAAAGTGATGGTTAGGAAGGTAGGTACTTTGGATAAAATATATGACGGTAGGAACACTACACTCAACGTAATTATCATTTCGAAATCCAACACAGTTGTTCTTCCAACATTTGTTTTAAAGTCAAGAAAAAATAAAAATAGTCTGTGTTTAACCAAAACGAGAATAATGCTGTTATGAAGTCATGCGGTGCTTTATTTGACTGTAATCTGCACTCTTTCAGTTGTAATGTGATTATATTTCCAGGCTGCTATTGCCAGCCCGCAAGGAGTTATGCGGCCGTGTGAAGGATGGGTGCGCTCCCCTCTTCATCAGCTGCAAGCGTGGAAACTTGGAGATCGTGGAGTACCTGATCACAGTCTGCGGGGTGGACATTGAGCAGCGGGGGCTCTACGAGGTGCCTGATGACAGGTGAGGATTCATTGTCATGTTTGTACCTGGTCACTTCAAACATGTATGACAGCAAATCTGTAGCATTAATTAAATGAGTCAAAGATTTTTTCATTTGCTTCACACTTTACTTCACCTTTTCATAAGTGGTGTTACATTATTTGTTCGATTAGTATAAATATGAATGTCTTTAATTGTTTATTGATTTCAGATCCGTCCACTACGTGACTCCCCTGTGGTGCGCCTCTGTGTCTGGTAAACTGGAGGTGATACGTTGTTTGGTACGCCACGGAGCTGACATCAACGCGGGCTCCGACAGCGGCTCAACCCCCGTGCGAAGTGCTTGCTTCATGACACATTTAGATATTGGTAATTATACTTCTTACATTTTAGGTTTCCTACATGTCTTCCGGCAGGTTGTGTAAAATGTTGTCGGATTCTGATGGATTTTGATCTGGAAAATACACATAGAAGAGACTCATTTGTTTTTTTATTGTCTCTTAAGTAGCGTTTTAATGTAACTTGTTATTCGGAAACATGAATTGAATTATTGAAATGAAATTTAAGTGGTTGCTTAAACCAGTGAAAATCCCACCATTTAACAGGCCACTGAACTTTGATACATAAACAAAATATTCCCGAACGATGAAACGAAAATATTATCATTGTGTGTTGTTTTTCGTCCATGTTCTTTGGAAAAAAATTATGTTTTGTGTAGTTGGTTTCGAATGTGGATGTGGAATATGTATGTAGTTGGTTTGAGCGTGTATTTTGTTAGCGGTAAAATTGATCTATGTGTGAAAAAATAAAAAAATGTGCAAAATTTAATAAATCTTGTGTTATTTACATACCTATAATGTTTTGTAATATCCAATGACCACTCTGATAAATTTTACTAAAGATAATGGCTTGAATGGAATAACGTGAATCATGGGAGATATACTAGTCCCAGGGAGTGGGACACCCGGGGGCGAACATGGTTACTAGCTTTTTTGACAGAAATCACATAATATTTGGCCCTACGTTAGAAGCTACAGGATTGAATTGGCTCTCTCTCTGTCTGTTACGTTATTATTAAACATGGGCACACTCTAGGGGAGGTTCAGGAGTAACTCACAGTTTGTAAGGGCGGATCACTCAGCTGGCCACAGGCAGCGATGTTAGCATTGTAGGCGCAGGCTACCCATGCGGGCATCTTGGAATGGCGGTGCCATTGTTTACCCAAATGGTTTCAACGGCTTCAACTTTGTAACTGGTGATATACGGTAACATTTGCGCGAGACGGTTTTGTAATTGTGCATGAGAAACGTGAGCGGTGCTTGGCATAATACTCGAGGGCGAGATGCGTACCTCGGAATAATGGCATCCCATTATTGGGAAAACGTGCGGGGGTCGATCTTACAGAACAGCTACTGCGATGAGATCCACGGTTCAGAGCACTGCCTGTGACGAAGTTGTGCTGGGTAATGGGTGACGGCCGGCGGCGTGTTGAGTATGCCACTGGTACCGTGTGTTAGGTTTATGTGAGTAATCGTTTCTGCGCGAAATTTGAATCTATGCTAGCCCAAAATTATTACCTTACAGTGTGAATAAATAAATAAGTTTAGATAATTCTATAAAAAAAAAATTTAATTACTCGTTTTGATATTGCAGTTCGCTTCCTGGTGGAGAATGGCGCAGACATATGCCAGGCTAACTACAATGGGGGCACTTGTCTCATAAATTCTGTTCAGTCGGCTAAACTGTGCACCTTCCTACTGGAGAATGGGGCTCAAGTCAACGCCACAGATATGCAAAACAAGACTGCCCTTCATTACGCTATACAGGAACACAGGTACATAATTTATTTTATCTTATCAATAGTTTTTGTTGATAGAAATTTTTTGTATCAATGAAGATATTTAAATAACCTGACAATATTTGCATTAAAAAAATATTGAACGGTTTCTGTTTTGTTTTGTACAAGGGTTTAGTGGAAAACTTTAGTCTCTCATTAAAGTTTTGAATCAGCTCAAAATTATATGCTTTTTTTTAGGTTTTCATAAAAAAGGCAGATTTTGTAAAACCTTCGCAGCGCAGTGCCTTTTTGATGCATTTTAAAGGTTTCCGTTTTATAAAATACCTTTATAAGTTATCTTGACTGCATTTTGTTTAACTTTCCGAATGATAAAATACAACAGCATTTATGGACTTGACCTTGAACTTTCTGGCGCTTCTTTATACACGCTTTGATTAATATTTTGCCGTTTTATAATAAAGTTTCTGATAGGTAACAGAAGAGAATTTTTATTTAATAGGAATCATTCAAATTTCCGGGTGCTATTAAAATATTTAACATTTTCAAAATCTGTATTACAAAATATAAAATGGTTTTGTGACAAATTTTCCTATTTTTAGTCAGCCACCCAAAATTGTAAGTATTTTGTCTATGTTCTAATATTTTAGAATGATACAAATCGACAACATTTATTGCCTTGGCCTTGGAGATATAAAATTTTCGCCTGCGGCACTGTGTTTTTGCGCTTTATGATTGTTTTATCAAAAAATTATAGTTTTAGAAAATATAAATAGGTTTGTGACACCACTGACTGAAAAATTAACCCTACCTCATGCAGCCGCAAACAAATTGAAAATGGGTAAATTAGCCCCATGGTTAAAAAGGTTGATCGCCATTGGAATAGATAATCAGCATAGATAGAATCGATGGCATGGTATGTAGATAGATTCTCCTATCTTAACAAATGAATCGCCATCTTTAGAGCATAGGCGTTTGTCCACGCAACTGATGCGCAGACACATCCGCTGTTAAGACAGTGACAAACCTCACCCATGCTAAGTCACCTAAAGAAGCGAACCACATTGGATCACCTATAATAATAATAATAATAATGAGTTTATTCCGGAATGCGGGGAGGTTTTGTGCAATCCCACACATCCCATAAATATATTCAATAATATTACAATAATATACATTAAAGAGAACAATAAAAAGAACAACATCAAGAGAAGACATTAAGCATTAGATTGACGGGACCAACCATATTCTCCAGTGCGCTGCGATGCTTGAGCCTGGACTCTGTCGGGATTCCATGATAAGGACGTTTTCAGGGTTATTTGTCCTCTCCCTTAAACCTTAGTCTTTATTAGAGCGGTTCGAGAGGGTTTCAATTATGGGGGGCCAACATCTTTCTCCAGCGCTCCGTGTTGCTCGATCCTGGAGTCAAACGCAATTCAATGATGAGGACATTTCTGGAGTTGTTGATCCTTCCCCTCAGTCCTGCCACCCTGATTCTTGGGTGGTTGTTGGTTCCAAGGGTGGCGGTACCTATACCCGCCCCTCAAATTGGTCTTGTTCTCTTCACAACTTTCCTCAAATTGAGAATTCCATAGTCTTACTGGTTCCAAGCATTGTGATTCTTGTGTGGTAATCAAGTCAATTTTATTTTATTTTGAGACTTCATCTCCTTTATTATTTATTGTGTTTGTGAAAAATTATTTATGATTTATACTTAATTTAATTTTTTTCATTTGCTCTTTTTTTTTCCTCATAACTTTTGAGCGTGACCTCAGTGGATTAAAAAAAGTATAAATCACAGAATATTTTTCACAGACGACCAAATCCAATAATGACCTTGTACCGAGGGGAGGCGCCAAAATTAGACAATGTGTAAGTCAAACTAATCATTATTCTGTATGTTTTCTTATTATATACAGTGAAACCCACATATAAGGTTCCCACAGATGTTCATGTTTAAGAAGTTTTTCTTTTCAGTCCCAGGGAAAACCTTATCCCTTTGTGGTTTTCTTTTAACTCTTGTCTTTTTTATACTTAGAGCTTACTTTTCGTTACCTCAGTTGGACAAGGTTCTAACTGACATAAACCATTTCTTTTACTCATTTCTATAACCAAAATCTTTCAGAGCCATGGCTGTTGTATTTCTGTAGATACTTGTATGACAAAGTTCTAACATTTTATTGTGAAAGGTTCTAGCATCACTTTAAACCTTTTGCAATAAGGAAGTTGAGTCCATTTTTTTTATTTTTTTTTATCAATGTTCGCATTCAAACATAAATACTTGTATTTTTTTTTTTTTTTAAAGTCTGTTTTCATAATTAAATTAATTCTCAAAGTTTAAATTTTATTAAGCCCGCCAAAACGAGCGGAATCCGAGCGGTAAGAGGCGGGGTGTGGGTGTGACGTCATTCAAACTGTGAGAACCACGTCGCTTAAACATTTTGTATGGAAAAAAAATTAATTCTTCAATAAGGAATTCCAGTAATTTTTTTACCAATGTTAACCGTCTATTAGAATTGATGTTATTAAAAAAAAAAGAAAATTGATTAAGATTTCATAGTTAAATTAATATTTTAAGTTAGAATATTTGATTCTCCCGCCCGCACGGTATTGAAGACGCTATTTGTTGACCGCCGCGCAGAAAAGTAAGACCAAAAGTAAAATAACGGTTTACAGCCCAGTTCACTGTGAGACTTTTCTGGGCGGCCGGCGGCCTGAAGTGTATCACATGTTATGTGACATGTATAATAATAAAAACTTCTAAGTTATGCAATAAACAACTATTATTATAAAGCACTATACGAATATGTATCTTTAGAAATCCATTTCATATAATAATAACAACAAATACGTACATATATTTGACATATCCAAATAAACGTTTGGCCTATACACCTCTCTCATCTAAACCGACCATCTCTCATGTAATAGAAAGAGATGCACCATAGGTGATCCGTTGTACGTACAAGTCACGACACATGTGACGTCAGAATTCTTTCGACCAATCGTGGAGCGTATACAGTCTATTGCTATTGAATGCTTTTTCAAGAACGTTTAACTAATTCTAAGAATAATAATATAGAAATATATTTATATATTTAGAATCAATATTTTTTGATCTACATGAACATATTTTTTATAAGTCAAAATATTTTTCACTCAACTTCCTTATTGCCATTTTGTTTGTATCTGACAGTTGATCGTTTTTGCAAGGTGCATTTTAGTTGGATAGGGTTCTAACTTCACCTTACCATGTTCAAAGTTTGCAAAGATGATTTCTCATAATATGTATATTAAACATTTTCTGATTTTGAGGTATTGTTTATATTATGAGGAAGTATTTTAGTTTAGCACATTTTAAAGGAAAATTAATTAGAGCGTGGCCCTGTCTTGGAATGGCATTAGGGAAATGTAGTTAGAACCTTATGCAATGAATTATTATACCCTAACTGGTTGCGTATGTTTCTATCTACACGTTTAGGTATGTTCTAAAATGGTAAGTAAACGTCCTATTTAAATAGTTTCCTTTAAAGAACATTAACTAAAATGCTTTACATAAGATTCTATCTCAAAATCAGAATTCGGTAAATAGATATGTAATGAGAAATCTTATTAAAAAAAATACTCAGAACAAGATAAAGTGATGTTTGAACCCTGTCCAACTGAGGTGACGTTTTGGCTTCTAGCTGAGAAAAAAATAAAATAATAACCCCATTCTTTTAGAAAACATAACCACACAATGGTGAGTTCCAGCAGTATTGCATATGTTTTATCTCGAATGCACAATCACACGGAACCATGCTGAAAGAGTTATCAGAGCGTTTCACTGTATACTGAACGTATTGAGCTATGCTTCCTGCATGTTCTTAATTGTTTAGGAGATTTATTATTTGTCCCCAGGGGTTTTTTAATTTACCAAATTTAATATGGAGTCATATTTCCTTCTTTTTTTGTTGGGCCATGCATAGCCATAACCACTCATGCCACGTGGTGCTATATCTGTCACCAAATGATACATCCTCATAAAATTAGTTTTCTACTAATGGTTAGACATATACAGGGTGTCCGGGTATAATTTAAAAAAATTCTATACAACAAAAAACTGCCGTACCGTTCTCCGGTCGGTTTGCCAAATGTTTTAATAATTACTTTTATATCTATAATCTATGTAAAATAAAATTGTGGTAAATATAGTACACAAAAAAAAATATCGGTTAGGATTTAAAACATTTAAGCTATAGTTGCATTCAGAATTTTAATATTTTTAATTGATTATATCCGTTTTTTAAATCAATTTCTGAAAAAGCCTTTCATCTGTTTTCAATAACAGTATTTTATGTTGGGAGTCATTCAAAAACAGTGAATCTATTTGAAATTGAATATTAAGCGGGAATATTTGATGACATGATGTTAATTTGTCTAGGCCTTAGGGGTTAAAGCCTCTATGGACTGCACGCCCTAGGTTTGGAATGGAATTAATTATTTTCTTGCCTTTTTGTAACCACCATTTTCCCCCTGTCCTATTCGGGTTAGAGACCCGTCGCTTGGACGCAACGCCTCCCGACGTTCCTGTACTGGGCTATTTCAGAGGCCTCCGTCCATTGCAGCTCGCCTTATTTATACCAATACTAAATATGTTTTAAATCTTTGTCTTTAAATATTATTGATAGCCCATTCCTCTTGAAATGTTATGGCTTATACGTGCTTGAAATCTACAGTTGTAGTCATTGTTATGACTTTTTCAAGATACCACACGGTAGAACAGATATTCTAGCACAGCATAGCCTGACAAGAGGAATGGTGCTATTGAAGGAAATTTCTAAAACACTAGATATAATTTTTAATTACCCTTTAAATAAGCTTAACCTTTTTGTATACCTATCTTCCCAAATGTTTAAATGTGTCCCATTGTTAAAATAGTGTCCCATTCCCAAATGTTAGAATGGTAAATCTTGTACTGTAGATGGATGATTGATCTGTACTTCAATTGAGCCTGTTGTCTGCGCAGGGTCTTGCAGCGTTCGGTTTATGTCGATTGCTTACTGACCCGCGGGACGTCGGGCTTATTGATAAATTAACGCAAAATTTTGAGCCAAAGTTAATCCTGCATGTGTTTACAGAGTGGAGACCACAAAGTTGCTGTTGGACAATGGCGCGGACCCTTACGCGGTTTCTCGCTCTGGCGATGATGCTCTCCAAACTGCCTGCCTCAAGGGGGCTACACAAATATTCTCTCTGTTGACAGGGCGCATCCATTATAGCCAAGAACGTATGGCAGATGCGCACGAGTTGATTGGTAAGTTACCGATATTCGGTTCTTTCTTCCACATATTGCACAGTTTCCTTGAAGTTCGGTTTATGAATAATTTCTATAGCGCCATTTTTGTGAAAAATCACCTTAAGGGGGCTGTACATATCTGACATCCTAAGCTCTATTTAATTATCAAACAGACACTGAAAACATACTTACCTGGCAGGTCACTTCAGATAAACACTTTTATTACATTGTTTAAGGCCCAGCATACCGTCTTTCGAATGGTGAAATGGGCAACGCCCACCTCTATTAGTTTTCATAGGGTTTTGTATAGGGTTACCATAGTCGTTTAAATATAAGAAAATTTAAATTTACAATCTCTTACATTTGCTACATCTTTTGACAACGGCTATACGTAGTAAGAGTCGAAGAGCAACGGCGGTAGTTAGTTATTTGGCACTTGATAAATAAAAATTTTATCTCGGTGGATGTGGATTTGGATTTTGGCGCGCGGACTATCATTTAAAATGCCGGTAATTCTCAACCTGTGAGATATTAGTATTGTTTTTTTAATATTACAGTAGAACCCCGTTAATTCGAACCCCGATAATTCGAAAAAACGCGTAATTCGAAATTTTCGCCAAAAAAAATTCCGCAGAAAAATTTTTTCATACAAATTTTTTTTTATTCGAAATTCGTTAATTCGTAATTCGAAATTTATTTTTGTCCGCGCACGAAAATTTGTTCGTGTAATTCGAAAAAATTTGATTTTTGCGAAAATAAATCATAATATTTCGTAAATCTGAATCTAAAAGTCAGCCGTGGCGGTAAAACGCCGAAAAATGTATTTTTACGTGGTTATACATCGTCCTAATTAGTATTATTATTTTGTAAATCTGAATCGATTTACACTGGAATGTTGTATTTTTTCAAATTTATTTCGAATATCCGAGTTTGAAGGGCCGAGAAAATACGTTTTACGCGGATATATGTCGTAGTTTTACGAGTTTACACCAAATATCTGTATTTAAAGGGTCGGCCGCGACGAAACTCGGCCGCAAAATTTCGATTTACGCGTAAATGTATTGTATATTTACGAATTTATTTCGAATATTTGAATTTAAATGGCCCGCTGCGACGGAAATCGGCCGCGAAATTCGATTTACGCGTAAATATATCGTATTTTTACGAATTTATTTCGAATATCTGAATTTTAAGGGGCCCGCCGCGACGGAAATCGGACGCGAAATTTCAATTTAGGCGGAAATATATCGTATTTTTACTAACTTTACTTCGAATATCCGAGTTAAAAAATACGGCGCGACGGAAATCGGCCGAAAAATTTCGATTCACGCCGAAATATGACATATTTTTACGAATTTACTTCAAATATCTGAACTTAAAAGGCTGGTCGCGACGAAAAACTGCCGATAAAATTCGATTTACGCGGAAATATTTCATATTTTTACGAATTTACATCAAATATCTTAATTTAAAAGGTCGGCCGCGACGAAAATCAGCCGCGCATTCTCGATTTACACGGAAATATATCATATTTTTGCGAATTTATTTCGAATATCTGCATTTAAAGAGCTGGCCGCGACGGAATACGGCCGCGAATTCTCGTGTAACGCGGAAATATATCGTATTTTTACGATTTTAAATTCAGATATTTGACATAAAGGGCCGGCCGCGTCGGAAAATTACCGCGAAATCTCGATTTACGCGGAAATATATTGTATTTTTACGAATATCTCAATTAAAAGGGTAGGCCGCGACCGAAATCGGCAGCGAAATCTCGATTTACGCGTAAATATATAGCATTTTTACGAATTTATTGCGAATATCTTAATTTAAAGGGCCCGCCACTACGGTAATCGGCCGCGAAAATAAATAAATAATTGGTATTAATACGAATTTACAACTAAAATACCACCCGGATTTGAAGAGGTGGCCGAGAAAAACGATTTTCGGCGTTTTTTTTTTTCATAAAATTTCGAATTACGTGGGAATTCGTTAATTCGAAATTTGATTTTTGATGTCCCGTGGATTTCGAATTAACGAGGTTCTACTGTATATTAAAATGTAACTCATATGTATATTTTATATTTTTTATCAAATGAATACGTATTTAAAAATTTCAATCGAATTTGAATGATATTTTTCTTATAAAGTTAAAATTAGTTTTTTATCAAAATGCATTAAGGTTTTTCTTGTAAGGTTATCAGCATAATATGTTATCTTATATATTACAATATCTACTTTCGCACATTTATATAAATTATATATGCGTATATTATGTATACATACTTACCTAATAAATTATGAAGATAATTTATAACAACACAAAGATAATTTATATTGTTTTAAGCTTTTTTTCTATCAAAAGGATTTGAACCCTAGGTACAGCAAAACATTAAGTGCAGTTTGAAGGGCTATTTAACTAACTTGCAGAAATGGGGTTTATTTTATTTTGTGACTTATTATGATTTATTCGCGACACATGTTACATTCAAACAATATTTTCGACATTAGGTCAACTCTTTGCTCTGACTTGACAATATGGTTTCCAAATCCGCAATCAAAAGGAGAATGATCAGATATGGATTGCTGTTGGTTAATAAAAAAGAAAATGTCGACGATGCATCTTTCTTTTCCTCCTTCGACTGCATCATTTTTGTCCAACCTAGAAAAGCAAAAGCAGCATCAAAAGTGGAGTACATAATATTAACTGAAAATATAAACATTAAAAGAGATTTAAATAATTATAAACAATAATTAGTCGCCTGAAATATCAATACAAATTGAAAATATCTCCCGAGTAAAAATAAATGCCGCCAACGGTAATTGAACCCTCACCTTCTGATGTCCGGTCAGGTTCTCTGAACTACTGAGCTATGTCGGCTTATTTCCAACCCGCCGAATAATTCAATATGTACCTCAACCTCAATCAACAATTACTGCTTATTACATTTTTTTAATCCTGTAAACGACCAACTTTATTTTTGTGGGAAAGGCTTTGTTAGTGCTAAATTTCCCATTAGATGGCGTTGAGACAAAAAATAAATAATTCAAATATTTGCAATAAAATATTATTTACAATAAGTCATGTAATTTTAGGTGCCAAAAGCAAAAGCGCAGGTCCATTAGGCTTGCTGTCTGGGTGGCGAATGACGATTGTTTGAAAGGGACTTATGTAAATCCGAATATTAGAGAGAGCGCGCTAATATTCAAAACGATTGGAATGAGCAGACGTAAGCGACTGCTATGAAAATATTTAATTAAACACAACTTATTTAAAACAGAGCTAAAACATCTCGACAATGTCTCCAGAAGCATTTAAAGAATCACTGTGAATTTTTTCGTACCTGTAATGTGTTAAATAACAGAACAAACCTGTTTTTTTTAATTTTCGGAGCATATTTCGCGATTTTTTTTCTATCGAAGAAATTTCAGGAATTTACTTTTTTAGCATAACAAATGTACGAAGATTATCTTAAAGGATAACATATATTTTTTTAAAGTGTTCAAGGAAAACTTGTTATAGTTCGGTAGAAATTCGGAATGCCGGGTCTTAAGCTTGGAGAAGATACGACTTTTGATGTGTCACGGTCGTAAATCTTTCGTTGTTTCTTTGATGCAATACCAGAGGAAATGATGGAATATGTTTTTACATTTTCTAGAGTGAACAGACTTTTTTGTTTTGGTATTTTTTAGTTTTTTATTTTTCCTTTTATAAAAACATTGTGACAAAAAAAAAATCAAACTACGCTTTATTAGTTAAGGTGCTTCTAACATTGAAAAACTTTTTAGGTACTAATAAAAATGAATGAATTTATTTATTTCAATATGGGCATAAAATAAGTGACTAGAATTGCTTAGTTCTGTAATTTTTTTATGTAATTGCTGTACGAGTATCAATTTGCTAGAGAGCATGTTCTTCCTTATTTTGGAAATTGATTATGTATATAGATACTGATACTGTAGATAGTCATAGAAATACAAAATAAGTATGTAAATGTATTTTCACAAAGATTGAAGATAAAGTTCCCAGAAAAAAATCACAGTCATCACAATCAATGAATGACACCAAAAATTTATAATTTTGTTATTATGTTCTCTTCTTTCATGTCATATAAATTTTCGACCAAATAATCCTTCTCTCTAGACCATTTTATTGTATGAAAAATGATTTGAATTTGTTATTTCAGGATCAACCTTGCTGGATGACTTCAATGACATAATGTACGCCATGCAACACTGGAGGATAGCAAACAGAATACGAAACAGCACACCTCATTACATAGGCAAACTAACTTCCATCTTTCTTATTATATCTTCCGTTTTCTTTCAACTTTCAACAAGCTCGACCATCCAAAATAAGCTAAACATTGAACAAGACCTCCGCTACTCCTTATTGAAAAATCACAATTGAGGTGGCTTCATCACATGTTCAGAATTCCAGAAGACCCAATTCTGAGTGCCTTTCCAGAGGGAAGATGTTCAGTTTGCCACCGCACACTAATTTGGGAGCAATGGGGGTTTTCTCTAGTCCGTAGGAGCCCAGTAGAAGTAATATCCAAAGGCAAAATGAATGTATAAGGTCAACACTGCAATTGTAGTGCTTCGTGATATGGGCACAAGTCTTTAACACTTCGGCACCTAGGGGCTAGAGTGCATTTGTGCAGTGAACTCCCATTAAAAAGATAAAAATAAGACAAACATGTATTATAATTTTACATTACTTTTCAGCACGCTATTCAAATTCCGTACTAATAAATCCACCTGTCTGTATTAATACTGTCTGAAATGAATTCCATATGTGGTTTCTCAATTCAGCTCTATGGGATTTTCTGTTCTAAGAAATAGTTCTTACAAAACATACTTGTGGAGCTTAAGCGGTAAATCGTGCGAGCGTGCAAATCTTATGAGATTTGTTAATACCAAATTTGTATGGAGTAGTATTTTGCAAGAATTAATAGGTTTTTTCTGTAATTATCATGTTTTAAGTTGTTATTAAAATATTATTACTTTTTTATATAAAAATAGGAATAGTGTCTTGCTTAAATTGTGATTTTAGTATTAAAACAACTTTTTATAACTTACAACATTATATTCATTATGTATCTTTTTGCTAGGTCTCTAATCTCTGGTGCAGTCTCAGTGATGTGGTGAAATTCCTTTAGATCTAAGGAAAAATATATATAATTATGGAAAAGAGCAACGTAGGATTTATAGATGAGGAATTGGTTTGGGAAGCAACTTCACAGGCTGTGCGAGGTGACGCCGGGCCTAGTATGGATGGATGCCGCCAAAGTAGCGCAAGACAGCGACACTGGGAGGCGTCTTGTCGAGGTGTGGGGCCCCCGACCCGAATAGGATAAGGGAAGGAAGTTGAGCTGATATCTTTCAATTTAATAATTTTTTCTATTATTTTGTTTCCCAGCCAAGCGCCCCCACATGCCTCCCCGCGTGGCGTATCGCCAAGCCGTGGAGTTCACCTCGGAGGCGGAGTTGGATGTGATCTCTACGGACATTGACGCCATGCGCATCCAGTCGCTGCTCATCTGTGAGCGGGTATTGGGCATCGCGCACAAGGACACAGTTTTCAGATTGATGTACAGGTGAGTCAAACTGTCAGGAGTTGAAGTGTTTTTTGTCTTCTTTTAACATTAACTCCACACAGGATAAATAATTAGACAAAAATAATTCTCTCCAGACCTATGTCATCTCATGGCGGATGCTGTGTGGAGAGTTCTTTTTAAGGGAAGAAAGGAGGGGAAGTTCTGAGAAGGAGAAAGATATGAGGGATATGTAGGAATCTGGGGGTCAGTGCGTCTAGGAGTGATGGAGGTACAAATCCATTCCTCCCACGGCGGTGCAAGTCAATGGGTCGAAAGAGTCCAATTGAAGAGGTCTCTCCTGATCCGGCCAGTTAATGGGTAGATGCATACGCCACCAATTCCTAGACAAACTTCACCCCACGATCTCAGGCATCCCTGCTAAGTCACCAAACGTAGCGAACCACTCGGGGTGACTTATGCCAGAGGTGTCGGTTATCCAATAAATTGTTCCCGGGACGGTGGTACCTACATCCCCCTCTCATCAGACTGCCTTGAAATGTTCATCATCCCAAGAGATGTGTGGAGTATAGGAAACAGTGTTCATTTGTATGACAGTCATTAGTGTCTAGCCATGAATTATGGTTATTCAAAGTCCCTCAGAGTGAGGTCATTTTAAAGTTTCCTCTAATGTTTCCAGGGGTGCATCCTACGCTGATGCCTTGCGCTATCAGCGTTGCATTGACCTGTGGATGTGGGCCCTATCCATAAGGATCGAAAGAGACTCCATTTTATACACAGGTAAAAAAAATAATAAATTATTGACTTTTGAGTGTGTTAGGAATAAGTGATTTTGTTTTGGTAAATGATTAAATTACCCTGTTTGCTTGCAGATACCTGCTACTCGGCGCAGGCCATTGTGAAGATTATGATAGACCTAAAGGTGGGCCGGCTTGACCTCACGGCCGATGATTTCATGGACACGAGGTACCTGCCGCGCTTCTGCGACGTAGTCAACACCTTCAATATGCTCACTGAAACTCTCAAAGGTTAGCCCATTTCTCCATGATTAATTTTTTTTTATTATATTAACTTCACACAGGAGGCCCTGAGGAAAATAATTTTCCTTAGTGACTCTAGTTCCTCGCAGCATTTTCCATTGTAATACCGGTAGAACAGACAGCATACCTACCTGATGCCAGGAGGGCGATTCTCGTTCTTTTAGCCTTAAGCTAAATGATAGCATTCGTCAACGACTGCTATCGTTTGCGAAAGATAGCTGTCCGTCGCTTGTAACATCTTTTCTTAACTATTAAGCGATTCTCGTTCTTCTGATAGCCTTACAAGATCGATTTTTGAGAGACCTAGTAAAAAATCCTAAAGAAGCGTGGTTAAGAGCATCTACGATATTGTTAAGAGATTATTGAAAACACAAATTGGTGAAATATACTAAAGTGACGCAAGGTTTCTAACTAAAACTTAAAAAAACAAATACTTTGTATTATAATGCATTTTAATAACTGCTTATTTTATTTATGAATGACATAAATAAGCCATTTATCGAAGATTTACGTTTTGTGAAAAGGTACTTACCTCGCTGGATAGTAATGACTTTGTTACAGATTCACCACTTCTAAAGTGACGTTTGCTGTCAAA
Source organism: Hesperophylax magnus (assembly GCA_026573805.1). Taxonomy (NCBI): domain Eukaryota; kingdom Metazoa; phylum Arthropoda; class Insecta; order Trichoptera; family Limnephilidae; genus Hesperophylax; species Hesperophylax magnus. The sequence goes on along the minus strand of JAIUSX010000150.1, from coordinate 1,888,992 downwards.
CTAACGCTGCCGAATGGCGCTAACTGTCACCCAAGTTGATTTAAGAATGAAAGGGATTCTTATTTCGTTGTGGTTAACTTCAAAAACCCACAATTTCGAGCGCCAGCTATTCTGCAGCCATTTTATCTGAAACTTATTATTATTTATGTAGAAATCCTCAATGGTATGTGTAGTTTATTGTAAATTAAATCACTTATCTGGCTTTCGACATATTACGTACTTTACAAACATCGCAATTACCTGATTCAATTCATTTAATAGCATTATTGTGCCACAAACAAGTCACTAATCATGTTTACAGTCAATACTTACGATAATATTAAGTTTTCTCTTGTTAAAACTACGCAAATAATGCTAATTGTCAAAACGTCACAATTAAATTAAGCAAATTCTCCGCGAACGCTAGCGTTCGGCCGCCGAAAGACAGGTCTAGGGGTACCCTTCGCGTAAGGCTAAAAATTTTGGCACGCAATCGAAAATCTAAGGATTCCATCTGTCAACGAGAGAACCGGAATCGCTTCATACGAATAAACCGAGAAAAATCGTTAATTTGAATGTAAGGACGATTTTAGTGTCGTTAAGTAGAACGAGAATCGCCCTCCTGTGCTCTAAAGATTGCAATCTGCCTGTTAAGATAGGGGAATCTTTTTTGTTTTTAATGAGTTTTATTTTTATTATTAACTTAATTAAGTTAATGACACGGACGTGTCGAAACCGGTCGCTAATTAATAAAATTTATACGTAACAAATGTACATTGAAATAATAAAACTCATTAAAAACAAAAATGTCTAGAAATTGTTACATAGTGAATGCCAAAGAAATACAAAAAATAGGGGAATCTATCAAACAGACGATTAAAGTATCTGCGGGCTCTGACCCACCTTCTGTTCGGCTAGCTTGACTATGGCTTCGATGGAACCTCCGTGCCTGACCTGGCCACTTAGAGTTACTCTCAGCATATCAATGGAAGGCATGTTGGGAAGATTGCTTCCGTTGAGCGAGACTAGATTGTCATTTCGATCCCTTTTAGACATAATCAGACATGATTGGGTCTTTGAAAGATTAAATTCGACTAGGTTATTCTTACCCCGAGAGGAAACTCTCTCGAGGTAACCGTCCTTTCGCTGCTCCAAAGCCCTCCGAGCTGTTGGAGTTTGTGTATCCTTTGGGGGCTTGTCAAACAAAAAGCTATCATGGACTGTACTGTCAGTTGACTGAGCTTAGCGAAGTCATGTTTTAACTCAACCGTTTTGCAATTTGTCTGTCCGTAAATTTGTGTGTTCATTCTGTTTCCATGGTTCGGTAAAAAATTCTTTTTGAAATTCTCGTTTTTAGTTGGACTGCCTAAAGAAGTTTTGAAAAAAAAAAAAAAAAATTGTCACTAAGATAGTGAAGTTTCTTTGGATAACTTGTTTAATTCCTTATTTGAAATAAAAAAAAATGTTACATGAAGTATATGGTTTATAATTAAGTAGGTAGGTATTTAAGTATCTTCTTACAAATCTTATGATTTCAGAGGAAATTTTGATTTTGATTAATTAAATAAGAGAATGTTAGAATCATACTTTTTTGCACGCTAGGTCTACTTACTGTTCACGGAATGTAGTTAAAATTTTTAAACATCATTTATAAATATTTTATATTTTGTGTGAATAGAAACACGCACTATCCTGGACATCAGACCTGTGTACAAGAAGCAGTCGGAGATGTTTGACCGCACCCTCAAGTGCATCACGCACCTCATCTTCCTTTTGCTGGCCACTGCCACCACTCCCGAGACCAGACTCAAGGTAACACATTAAAGTCACTTGTGATAGTTACGATTCGAGCTCTGGTACTAGTAGCTCACAGTTTATAAAGTTCTCCAAGAGATGTATCTAGTATACAGGGTTTACCCCTCCATTTGAATTTGTTCTATTCATGAATGGATGCAATACGGGTCAGTGTGTGAAGATTTCAATGGTTCAATTAATTGCTCATGGTGGGTTCACACGAGGACAGGACAGTACTTTCTTCTCCCAGCTCCGGACCCATTGTCCTAGTGCGAACAGTAATTTGGAGGACAGATCTATGAACCAAGACATTTTCCAGAGATAGATGGGCAAGCTATCTCCGCAGGATAGTGTCTCACCCCCACTACCAGGTCCGGCGGCATTGTCCGCATAGACAGGACAATAGCCAACTGCTCCATGCATACTTATTTCAATAAAAATTTTAGCAGTGAATCCACCAGAAACCTAAACTAGTGTCACAACGTAGGTACCTGAAATGTACCCCTTTTCAACAGTCATAAAATGTACAACTTTGTTGAAGCAGATTACGCGAGTTACACAGTGGCAGCTCGAGATTTTTGTGTTTACTATAATTGAAAAAATATGAAAGTATTGATATTGTTGTAGCCAGAAACAATAAAATATTTTTAATTAATTTTACCTATGGAATTCAAAAATACATAATACTTATAACTATATGTACAATACTGGAAATTTTTTTTATTCAAAATTGCCAAATTTGTTTGATCCCTTGGAAAACTTCAAGAGAGTTTCACTGTAATATAATTTTGTATTGTAGACTAAAGAGCTGGTAACTAACCTGGTGGCTATGAATGTGCGGAGTTCCTACACAGGAGACACCCTCCTGCACTTGTCCGTGTCCCGCCTCAACGTCATTAAGAGCACCTACTTCGCAGAGGATATGGATGTAAGAGTAAGTTTAGTATCCCCCCTAGGTAGTCATTTGTCATTAGCTATTAACACCTCCTTGGGTTCTCTGAACAAACATGTAACTCATTCAAACAAGAGCATGCGCCTTAAGTACCTTTGCACTACCCATTGTTTTATGTGTATGACATTATATAACCACTCGAGCCATTGTTTGTATGTAATATACATTTACCGTATTATTTAATTCATATCATTCCCCAAGATGGAAACAAATAAACTGTTTACTGAAGTTTAAAGCCAATGAATCCACCTAATTTTCGCCGTCTATCCCATATTTTTAGGTTCATTTGGCACATTATGACAAGCGATCGCTCAAAATGTTTTTGCAAACTTGCCATAACATGCCAAAAATCGCTTGAGTAAATAAAAGTGTTGTGGTTCTATGGCAACCTCATTATTTGAGTTTTGTGAATCAAACAGGGAAGGGGAAAAGAAGAGAGGGAGAATAATTTATTTATTTATTTATATATATATATACGCCTAAAAAGGCTTTTACATAGAAGTGATACATGATGCAGTACAATAAGATAATAATAATATTTTACAAATTTTTAATTCTGCTTTTCGTAAAATATCAATTGAAGGGCATCTGACAAAGTTAGAAATAGTGTAAAACCGTGGTTGCGTATCTTAGGTAGATTATATTTATAAGGTTTTATAAAATTTGCGTGATGTCACTTACTGATTCACAGTTGCGCAATAAAGTGTGGAAAAATGGAAGATAATATTTTAGAGTTTATTATCTATGGCTATTCTCTCTGAAGAGATTTCACCACATGGGAACTGAAGTTTGATGGATTTCCCGGCCGGGGAAGGGTAACTTTGTGCACTTCAGTCCCGAATTTCATTTTCTGGAAATCTAGCCTGTGCAGCCCTTTCCAGCCTTTTCCTCATGTGATAAAAGAAGACAAATAGATTTAATTATTTAATATGAGAAAATTATGGATAATCGATTGCGCTTTCAGCCCATCTTCCCGGACTGGGGAGTGGCCAAGCTACTGCTGGATTGCGGCTCCAATGTCAATGCAAAGAATGAGTCCAAGTCAACTCCTCTGCATGTGGCCTCAATACCTTACAACTTCTCCAATAAGGTAATTACAATTCCAGTTAGAATTTCTTAGTTGCAATGTAAACGCTGTGTAATAATGATAATTATTTATTGTAATAAAATAGACGAAATATGCGAAATAACAATACCTAGAACAGAAAAGGAGTGAAAAAATATTAAATATAAATTATACAAACAGTCTTTATGTAGGATATTTGATCATCTCCTTTCGGGCCATCAAGGGGTACTCCATCCTTGCAGCCATGGTGGTGATGATGGCATTCTTGGATTTGCGTAGTCTGCGGTGCCAGAGAAGTGCTCTGAAAGAGTGCACTCGTCTCTCCAGGGGCATTTCCTTGCAGTATCTCAGTAGGCAGAATAGTTGGCGATAAGAATTATTGTAGATGACTTTTAGCTTATACCATTAGTGTAATCTACCCACTGTGCCGACGTGTGCAGCGGTGTGCAGAATGCGTTGTGCTATAAAAGTGAGAACATATTATAATTATTTAATTTATTTCCAGCTAATCCACCTTCTCCTGGAATACGACGCACACGTCGATCAACCCAACAAGTTTGGTGATTCCCCCGCTTATCTCATACAAACCAATCCTCTGAATGATGTGCTTCTCCTCAAGCACGTGAACCTTAAGTGCTTAGCTGCGAATGTCGTTGTGGCTAACCATATACCCTATGACAATGGGCAAATTCCCATGACTTTGGTTCCGTTTGTTCGGTTCCACGAACCGTGAGTGAGTTATCTAGTTGTTCGTAAACATATCCATTAAATTATTATCATGTTCGGATCGGAATTCGGATATTGTTTGTGGATTTGTCATTTGTGTGTTCTGAAAAAGTGGATCCATGACATTTTGTCTCCATCTTATTCCGTTTCGTACATCTTAAAGTTACTGCTTGCAAAATTTTATCTCATAATATTGAGTTAGGTACAGATTAGATACTGAAATGTATTGGATTGCCAACTTAGATATCAAAATTAGTAAAAATTTCAGATTCGATTTCCACTTCAGCATAATGTCAGAATTGGTTTTCATATTAACAAAAGAATATCAGATTCAGTTTCCGCACTAGCAAATCATGATTCGAATTTTGAAAGATTCGGTTTCCGTATTAGCAAAAATCTCAGATTCGGTATCCACATTAGCAAAATTGTCAGATTAATTGCCAAAAGCGACTGGTAACTGGAATGTATGTGAAAATAATGCATGAGAAAATGTGTGCTAGTTCGTTGTTAAAAGAATATGTAAAGCTATTACCAAAGAAAATTGATTGGTGATGTCCATTTTTAAGTAAGTTGATGAACTTAAATCTACTACTTCATCCATTAGGTACCTATTTTAATATTTTAAATAACAAAATTAACATTACTCAAATGATGACTTTAAATTGCACAGATTAATATACAATTTATTAAATAATACAGTGCTGGGTGCAAAAGGAAGAATGGAGTTTCTTTAAATTTGTAAGTGATTTATGCAAAATTTGCCACTACAATACATATATTATCTTGCAAGGAAATATGAGACTAGTCAATACATTTTATTATGTCGAATTTTATTGAAACAATTGACATTTGATATAAATGAATAAATAACTAAAATAGCATTGTGAGCCTGGTTAAGGCAGGGGCTGCAAAAAGGGATTTGTTAATATTAATAGGGATCTTGAAGAGGCCCGGATTAAACGAGGGAGAGAAGACAAAAAGTGACTTAACAAGTTCTACTGTCGGACTAACTTGAGATATCCAGACATGGTCAGCTGGTCACTATGAAGAATTGAAGAATCTTTTTGTAAGCCAAATAACTATTTATTTTTTTACTTATCCCATTGTTTTTTTTAACTACTTATACAGAATTCTTTTCTGTTAACAAAACTTAGTGTACAAATGCGATTGAAATTCATGTTTCGATTTTTATTGTGCACCAAATGATGATACGGTGAGCGATTCAAATGTACGAAGAAAAGGGAAATTACAACATTTCTTCCGTAATATAACTGATTTAATTATCTGACTGAACATGTCAAAATAGTTGATAGAATTATTCTGAGGCCTTATTCACACAAAGATTTTTTTTAGCGCCTTGCAATTTTGACAATCTTTTGAGGAATTTGCATCGGGAGTCGTAACTTGGTGATTTTATTATTTTAATTATTGAATTTTGTCATCTTCACACTATAAACTTTTTGTCTACCTGAAAATTCATTATTACAACCAAAGTCTGACGGCTTAGCTTAGGGTATTTCAAACTCCAAATTTGATGATTTGATTCAGTGCCATTTTGAATTTTCGACATTTGAAAGGTCCCTGTTAATCGACGACTCTCGGCCCGTTTCAACTTTGAATCAGGTTGTGATGAGCTGACAGGCATAACAGCATGTGTGCTAAGTCAGCTGATTAAATTTGATCGAAAGGTGAAATGTGCCGAGAATTATCGTTTAAACGGGAACATTAAAATGTCAAAAGTTCAAAATAGTTCTCATTGTCGATTCGATGGTCATCAAATGTAATAATGTTTGAAACACTCCAACGTAACAGTGTCTAGACATATACATAATAATATATGGGTTGTTAGTTTCAATTTCGACACCAGAAAATCTGAAAGCTGAAAATCTCGTGTGAATGAGGCTTCATGATTATATTATTATTGATTTGTCTATGAACATCACAGGATCTTTACAATAATCATTATTTTGCACGTAAATTTGGACTACGTATTGTAAATAATTTAAATCTATAATATGTTTTAACCCCTCAGGCCTCTAGCCCTCTAGACCATATTTCTTAAAGACGCTGTCAGAAGGTTGGATACACATTTTGTGTCTATTTCCGCTTTGCAATAAAATCCAAATACATAAATGGAATATTTCTGAATGTATCCGAAAACTAAAAACTGTTTTCGAAATGTGATGAATTTAATTATTAGAAATTATATTTTTTGAAATATTAATATTTTGAATGCAATTATAAACTATAATTATAATTATTAACATTACTGTCACCTCATTTTTTTTTCATATGAAAATGATTGATATAATATTCACAAAGTTTCATAAAATTTTCTCAAATTGTGGTTGGAACCTTTGGTTTCATAGGTACATTTGAATTATTCGGTTGTTAACTTCTAGATTTGAATATAAAGTGTGGTGTTTTCTCTTTCTTACATCATATTTCTAACCATGATATTAAGGTAGACACAGCGTTTTTCATGAGACCATATGAGCTGTTCCCAAAAGGGAACAAATTAGTCTGAGGGGTTAAAATATCAATTATTGTATCATGTATTTTAACAAGATCTTTTAAATAAATAATTGATGTTAATCTCAATGTATTTTAGTTAATATGTTTTATTGGGTATATTTATATAGGATATTATTGCACTGACGCCTGCCATCTATTGACTTGATCTGACAAAAAAAGATTAAGAAACACATTTGTCATATCACTCGAGAACAAAATTTGACAAACTCTTTCACCAATCCAAACATAGCAATCGCTGGTTGAAAAAACACCCAGCATATTTTTCCAGCCTTCTGAATGTCTACCAATGTCAACAAATTTCTGCCATTGGCTAGAAAAGACTCCAGGGTGTTTATTTTACGCATATCGAATGTGACATCAGTTGTTGTAATATGGTATATTGTATATTATATTTTATTCATCTTTTTGTGTTCAGGGCGAGTGGGGTTGTAAAATACAAGACATTTTGATTTCACTTCGCCCTTCGTTTCCTCTAACTTTCTATAATCTCTAATTTATTATAATTTCCAAGCAAACTTTCAACTTGCCCTATATGTATGTCTTTATTTTAAAATCAGTATTTTATTTATTTAATTTTTATTCTAAATGCCTGTACACATATTTTAAAATGGAGATAATACTGTCATAACTACACCTAAATGGAGATATTGTCATAACTACATGTAATCTCAGTATAAATATTATATTATAACCTATTTTAGTAGAGTTAGTTTTTTATAAATGTGTATTTAAAAATTTGAGATTATGGATTTAAAATTACATGTAATATGAGTCTGATATATTATTCAATTAAAAATATTTTCTGAAGTTACTATTTATTGCTTCTACCAAATCTATAATTTGGGACTATACTAGCGGGAAGATTATTAAGGATGGGGTGTTTAACAAAAAATAAAATGTAACATTGTCATTAAATGGTTAAACAGAGCAAATTTGTTTTTTTGGTATTTGAAAGGTTAGCCAGTCTAATGGTTTTCGTTCACATGTGAGTGACATTTTTTACGACTGTGATTGGCGCTCTAATATCATCCATGCTCGAATTTTTTACGATGTGATTTTAAACTTTATGCTTTGACACCGGTACACCGTTTCTATAGAGTCTATAGAGAACAAAATTAGAATTGCTTGTGCTAATAACATTGTAGTTGCTACCTTTTATTTCACGAATGTAGCCTCTCTGACTGTCTAGAAAACATTTTATCTGTGCACGTCAAAATTCGTTCGACGGCTTCCCAAAAAATTAAAATTAAAAATTTTTTAATGGAGTATAAAGGTTATTATTTCTTTGAAAACACCTTATGATTATTGTTTTGTGTGTAGTTATAGTTGTAGTGGATGTATTCTGGTGTATGTTAATGAAATTATACAACAGTTCATGTATAAATATATTTTTTGACAGCCGTCTCTCAAATGGGATTTTTTTTTAGATAAAGTAGCTATTCTGGGGAAATGCCTTAAGATATATAAACATGATATATATATATGTATTTATAAATCGTATTTTTTATTCCAATATTTAAGCAAAACTCATCGAGGTAATTCTTCTTGTAGTTCTGCATTTTGCTTCGACATTCAAGAGGTTAGCGGGGACCTTTCAAATGTCAAAAAAAAAACAAAATGACTGACTAATTGATGACAGTGTTACATTTGATTTTCTGTGAAACATCCCTGCGTAACAGATGTATATTATTATTATGGAATAATATGTTCATTAATCAATATAAAAATCTTATGTAAAATATATCAGTAATCTATGAAGATTGTTATTGTTAGTACATACATTACTACTTTTATAAATATGGTCTGAATATTATGTTATGTATAACTCAACTTTTGCAGTCTTATTTTTATAACCGTTTTATGCAATGAACAGAAAATCCCTGGAATCATGTATACTGATTAGAAAGAAAAATGATGTCGCCAATTCACGTTAGACCTAAGCCACAGATGGGCCGGCGAAATTTATTATCAGATCAAGAAAGAATTTCGATAATTGAAAAGGTTTGATGAATTTCATCAGTAAGGAAGGTGAGCTTACTTTGAGAACACAAGACAGGCTCTAAATACGCCTTCATTGGTTTATCTTTTCAGCAGTTTTATAGTAAATTGCAAGGCTATTTTCATAAGGTTCTAACTGCAGAAAGCTACTTCTCAAAAATTGAAAAAATTTCAATTCAAATTTTTTGACAGCATATTCCAGCTCTTATGATCAAATTGGTTTTAGGACACCGGTTCCTTTGTGCTCGAGTCATTATAAGTTGAACCCATTCAAAACTCAGCCGAAAACTGAATGAATGCCGAGTAATAATAATTATTTACGCTCAGCAGAAGATTTATTGCAGCTGCATTGGTGACATTGGAATTGAGCATCAATCTTTACTTAGCGATTGCTCAGTTTTATTGGTTAAAGCAGCAAAATTTTAAGGACTTATCTGATTTAACCTAATACAAACACAAGTGACTTAAAGTTGGAAGATTACGGGTTCAATTCCCACCAAAAATTTAAAACAAATTATTGCATTTTGTTCAAACTGAATATTTTTTTACCTTTTACAAAACTGAGGTCCACTTCATTGTTTTCCTTTATTATTTTAATTTTATAAGGACCCATCTATATAATATTATTTATGCTCCGTATATTCAATTAAATTGTAGTTTATAGTTTGCAAATCACAGGTCTGCATATTTATCCAAAGATAATCACGACTTTACTGAAATAAACAATATTACTACATTACAAAAGCAGCATGTTTAAGATGTCAGTGTTTTAAAATTAAATTGTATTTATAGTAATGTGCTTGTATGTGATATAAAATTATGTAAAGAACAAATTTATAATTCTTCATTCAAATAAATAAATTTGAAGTAAATTTTTTTTTTCAATTTATGTACCATCATTACGTGTTTCGAAACATTAGAAGAGAAAAGGCTCCAAACATTTTCATATTTCTTCAGAGAATTGCCAAAAATTTTCAAATTTCAATAATGTGAACATTAGATGATGGAGAAAAGTATCATGATATCTTCATTGACCTCCGCAAGGCGTTCAATAACATATTGCATTCAAAACTCACCGATAAACTAAAGCAAATTGGAATAGATGGAATATCGCCATCATGGTTCCAAAGTTATTTAAAAGATAGACTCCAATATGTCAAAATAAATAATACCTTAAGCAAACCCGAAACCGCATGTTTTGGAATACCACAAGGAACTGTCATCGGTTCAATCCTTTTTACTATCTATGTAAATAAAATGTTCACTCTCCCAATAGTAGGAGATATCATATCTTATGCAGACACTGCTGATAACAAAAGCAAAAACATGGGAGGAAACAACGAGGATAGCAAATTCCAACACAAACATGGTTCGACCAAAATTGCCTGTCACTAAATACTGAGAAAACTTATTTTATCCCACTCTCATTGAAAGAAAAAAATGTTCAAAATAGTATTATAATTAAAATCCATTCTTTAGAGTGTGAAAATAAAAAAAAAGAATGTAACCATATCAAATGTTTACCCACAACGAGCAAAATAGAAATAAGTATCGGGGTGTTATAGTTGATAGACAATTAAAATGGAACGAGCAAGTAAAAAATATGGTAACTAGAGTAAGAAAACTAATTTACATACTCATTAGATTAAAAACCATCCTATCATCCCGTACTATTAAAATAATAAATTTTTCTCTTGCCCAATCTATCTTACAATATGTTATAATTGGTTGGGGAGGGATTTTTAAAACTAACTCTTATTTAAACACCTTATAAACTATAATAGCGCCACACTCCAATTCAAACACGAGAAATAATTTCTCTATCGAGTTGGGCAGTTTCGTTAAAAAAACTGCCCTTTTTCGCAATTAGCTGCGAAATATCTGTATGTAAATGTATTGTAATATATTTGTATATTTAATAAAAAAAAATAAAAATTACTATTCCTAGATGTCATTATTAGAAGCCGCTAATATATGGATTGCCCAACTGATATTCCAAGGGAAGATTGATCTGATAAAGGAAGACACCAAAGTTCATGACTTTTTTTCATTGATATGCGTTCGCAAGACAACTGTTGTGACATTGTGAGCACGGCCGTCCACAACGGGTCAAACATACATTATAGAATATAAGTAATTATGGAATCAGAAATATAGCTTGTATACATACATTTGCACTTTGTTTCAGAGGGGAAGATACTCTTAGTATCGCCCTGATGAGATTCAACCATTCGGAATAGAAATCGAAATGAATTTTTGCAATTTCACACTGAACAGAAAATCACATGTGTGATCTGTCCTGAATTGACTGACGTCTCCAATTTACATAAGACCTTTTAATTTCGATTATACGTTTTTTTTTTTTTACATAAACCTCACACAGATAAATAATTTCCGTCAGGGCCTACTTCATCTTTGGGGACGATCGTATGAATCTATCACTCGCGCTGCGGTGTAAGGTGATGGGTTGAGAGAGACCAGTTGGAGAGGTCAAGGGTCTTCCCAAACCAACCTCTCCAGGTGCAACCATCGCCAAGACCTGAACTCCTCACCCGATGAACCGGCACCTTGGGGTCACTTGGGGTTCAACCCATTTGGTTCTTGGGGTCAACCCGTGGCAGAGCTGTTGGTTATCCAATAAATGGTTTCCGGGGAGGCAGTACCCAAACCCGCCTTCTAAATTGTATCTTATATATGGTACTAGGGAATTTGTGCCTATTTTACACAGTAAGGGGGTATTTCATCGAGTAGCATATATTATATGTTTCACCACCGCTTAGTAACGCTATCCACCAAGTAAATGTCTGATGGTGAAATACTCCGTTAGCCACTCGAGCGATGGGGTGTTTACAAAATCAATGCTGCGCTTCAGCCGTGCTAATTCAAAAATACTTATTTCCGAATATTAATATGAAAACATATAGAATACTTACTGTACTTACAGTTTAATACCAATGAATCCGCCTATATTTCAGTGTTTATCTCATGTTTGTAGGTTTTATAAATTGAGCTGTTTGTGGGAATTTCTAAATAAATCCGAAAAAATTGTCAACTTAAATTTACTCAAGGTCTAGAGCGATGAGACCTAATTATGGGTAGCCATCGTTCGATTAGTTAGTTTAGTATCGTTGGATAAATAAAATGAAACATGGTTAAGTATACATAACATTTAATCTCAAATCTAATCACAATGACCTAATAAGGTCTTAGCCTTAAAATTATCACAAAGAGCGGCGTGATCAAGCCAAGCAGAACATTAGAGCTACGGGACAGGGGGGATGAACTCTTCCGGTACTGGTCTACAATGTGTATCTTCCAGCCCATGTTGGAGTGGGTGAAGCTGTTGTAATACACTATGTCTGGCCAGGTGGTGTTGGGAGTGATCTCCAGGATTGCCGGTTCACCGGGTTCGCAGGTGAATATTAAGGAGCGGTTGTATTTCTTGAAGGTGGGGTAGTCGTCGTCCAAGCGGCGATCGCGACCTTTGGCGTGTTTTGAGACGCATAGGGGTCCGGCTGAAATGGAAAATAAATGATGTTATTTATTAACTAGTGGATGTTTTCATACTTGTGTCAAAAGATGCCAAAAAGATGGCATTTCAACTCACCGGCTATGGGTTTCGGCCTTCCCCTTCTGGTGAACTCCACTCCGGCCAGAACTCGGATATTCTTCTGGGCCGCGTCGCTGAGGCGGTCAAAACCTCCGTGGGGGTCCACCGAGATGATCAGGGGGTGGTACCACTCTGCAGAGTGGGGGTTGTTTCCTCCGAACACCTGCAACGAAACAAAATGATGATTAAAAAAAAAAAATCACATATGAAAACCCTGACAATATTTGAAAAAAAAACTCCTACTATGTATAAAAAAATGTAGTTCCATTTTCAATTTGATCAATAAGAAAAAGTAATGTCGCCGCTATGGAGAAGACAGATGGTAAAGAAAGTAGGTAGGTACTTACTTAATTTACAAAACAGATTTGGCGTTCAATTTTTAAGTTTTTCTACTATTTGTAATTTTTCTGGTATGAAGAATATTTGTAAAGAAACAACAGATATGCAACAGGATAAAGATCACCCCAACCCATAAATAAACCACTCACTAGATCGATATCTTCAGGCTTTTTGTATGAAACCAATATGTACACAGTAAAATTCTCAAACTTCATGATAGCCACTGATGGATTCCGTGTATACGACAAGCAAGTATATCTGGTTAAACAACTTTTTACCATACAACATCATATTTTTTAAAACAATTTAGGTACTTACCTTAAAAGCATAAGTCAATCCCCTTCTCAACCACAGTTCTGGAGACAGTAGGCCATTGATGTACCACGACAGCCCATTGGAGGTCTGCCCTGTGAGTGCCTGGTAGCCCCTCTTTCCCCCAGAGGGCCCCACCGTCGCTGTGAAGGTGCGCACAGACCTGTCAAAGATCTCGGATTTCTCCCACGGCTCGCGCAAGGTTAGGTCCGACCTGGATGTCAAAAAAGTGAGGTTAGTTTAGGAAACATCATGTTTTTTATGGTTCTATCCTTTATCTCAAGATATCTGCCTTCTCACCTCGTAAAATCGAAGCAGGTGTTGATTGGCTCCTTGACTCCAAATTCCAGAATATTGTTTCTCTTGGGGTAGATGTCGTGGAAGGCTGGTTCCTTATTGTTATCCAGTCTTCCTATCGCCCAAATAATGTATGTATTGCCTTCAGTTATGTACTCCTTGTCACCATGATCAGCTGAAACACAAAAACGTATTTCATTAAACATTTCATTATAAAAACCTGCTAAGGATTTGAAACAATCTCACTTGTAGTAAACCAATCCCGTCTGATTACGACTAAAAGGGATTGAAATACTAAAATGCAGTTAATCTCCTTCAACAGAAGCTATCTACCCAACAAGCCTCCATTGACTACCAGCTCAGGCATGTGGGTATCGAAGCCAGGGTTAAGTTAGCCTCTCAGAAGCTGGACATTGTAAAGAGACTGCAGATACATAATTGACTGAGTGTATAGCGAAGTCTTAATTTAACTCAACCATTTGGCATTTCATCTTACTATAATTTGTTTGTATGTTCCGTTTCCGGTTTCGAAAATCAGCTGCATACACTTTACTATTTAAGCAAGCCTTACTTTGACTAGATGGCTAACTTTAAATGATTGTAAGTTTGAAAAAAATCAATCCGTAAAAAGCCAAGTTTTTTTTACTAAAGATGGGTTGTTTCAAAGAATTTGAACAATTCATCAAATTTCAATGTTAATTTTTAAGTTCTGTGAAGGTTCTATTCAAGTTTTGTTATTATATCATTATTGATAGGTTGTTTCACAAAACTGAAATAATAACAGAACTTGAATAGAACCTCCACAGAACTCGAAAATCAACTTTGAAATTTGATGAATTGTTCAAATTCTGTGAAAACAACCTGTCCTAAATGTCTCTTAAAACTATATGAAATAATTTTTTTTCCGGGACTGGTGTCAAACGCGCTAATAACCTCACAAAATGATGAGCGGGCAGAACTGACATTTATTTTGTACATTAACTGCTCTAATAGCATTCCATTTCCGTATATGTCCACGAGTGTGTACGCGATTGCCACCAAAAGTTGATAGAATGCATTGTTATCGGCAAAGACAACGTCAAGTTTCAGCTCGATTGGATCTCAGGGAGTGGTTTAATTTCCGCTTTCAAGATTTTCTTTCGTTCCTTCCCGACATCCATTTGGACAAATTGTATCATTCCTTATTTGAATTTATAAATAATGTTTCATTCAATTATATAAGGTTTATAATTAACTAAGTCGCGATATAAGTACTTATGTACAAATCTTATGATTTCAGAGGAAATTTTCGTTTTGATTTATTAAATTAGAAACATACTTTATGGACTCGAGGTTCCCAGAACTATTAGTATTATAATAGAACCAACTGTTGTCTGTACAAATTGCAAGTGTGCACCATGCTGTTAATGGTAGCCGGCTCTGGTCTTCAGCTCCTAGATATCTGAATAAATCTCTGAAGCAATTCTATTGAAACAGTACCAAAAGGAAAAGTTGGTCCTGCTTTTGTGGTAGATCATTTATTTTATTGATGTGATTGTTAAACTTACAAGATATCAAAGTTCTTCTGTACGTGATAATGTTGATTCCATTTTCTCTGACGGCCGTGTGGATTTGATTACTGTCCTGTCCTCCCACCAAGTCATCTCTGCATACTCCTTTGTATTGACCAAGCACTTGTATGCACTGAAATCAACAAAAGAATCACATTGAAGAATTCAGACTATCTCATGATTTTTCATAGGTCTGCCCTAGTTTGTAAGTATGTAATTACCGGAGCCAAAGCTGTGATATTATAATCAACTGCGAATCCTCTATAGCCGTCAATATATGCCACAGTGACATCTGCACCAATCATTTGGCTCTTTTCCGTCGATCCAGATATCCCAAAAGCCATATATTCCTCTTCATTGACTTGTCCAGACAGTTCTATGGTGATCTGAGGTCCAAACACCTCCCAGGAGATCTGCAAGTCTTTATGCAGTTGGACACAGTTGGGGAGACTGTTCTTGTGGGGCTGGACCTTGACTAACGACGGTGGAACATTGAGGCCGTCGGGGATGAGGATGGAGCCGAAACTCTCTTTGGTCTCCAGGTCGAAGACGGCCAGCCAGTCTACGTTGAAGATGGTTATGTCTCCGGGAAGCTCGAGGGTTATGGTCTCTTTGTTGTATGCACGCAGGGGATCTAGGCTGTAAATAAAACAAAACTGTTTATCAATGTTCGTTGTGATGTTACTTCTAAAAGTATAGATCCATGTCATTGTTTTTTGCACCGCAATAGGAATAAAGGTGCTTATACTAAAACACTTTGGAGTTTCCTACGAATCCTTAAGCAGATTTTAAAATTTCTTCTTTTCTGATTTACTTTGCACAGATAACCTCAATATCTATAACATCCAAACCCCAACTTCAGGTTTATACAGTTTTATGTTTTTCCTTTATTCATCGATAATTTTACATTTCACCAAACTAGATCCGAGAATTGTTACATAGGTAAAGAAAAATATCCAATTCAGAGAAAAATATTCGAGAAAGATTCAGTTTTGTGGAATCGTGTACTCTTTCAAAAAGGTTTGTCCCATTCAAATATCCAACTCTGAAAATCAACAGCAAATAGAGACAAACTACTGGATGACTGACGTCGGGGTTCAGTGGATTGACATTGTGGAGGCGACAAACAAGAATTGATGTTGAGCGAATGTGGTTCTTATCTTGGGGATAATGCATCCAATGTTCGAGCTGTAAATGTGTGGTGATGTTTATTTTCTTGGGTCACTGCTCATGATGTGAACTTATAAGTTTTTAAATAACTTACTATCCGTATTCATCTGGAACCTTTTTTCCTTTGGATGAAGGTTGAGGTCCAACTCCAACCCAGAAATAGGTGTCTTTTCCAAGCCCATCGTAGCTGAAATCTGGAATTCTGCAAATATAGGGAAAACGGGTCAAAACAAGAAAATATAATATATAATAAATTATTATTATAAAATGTTTTTTTTAAAAGTCAAAAGTAAGTATAAAGCAAAACATTATACATTATATTATTTTATGTTACTGTTACATGTTTTACTAATATTGTTTCATATTAAGTTTACTGTATGCTTTAAATTTTTTTTGTATTATATTTGATAGCTCACTAGGTATATTTTGTTATTAAAAAAGTCCATGTAAAAGTCCGGCTGGCGTAGAACCAAATTAAATAAAATACCCTTCTTTCAGATTTATATAGAAAACCATCACACAAACTTTTTCTGGATTATTTAACTGCCTTTTTACTGCCATCTACTGGAAATTTTTAACAACTTTCTGACTGAACGAATTATAGTTTTTCGATTAAATTTTTTTTCTTTAAGTCTCATCTAACTATGTACATACAAGCTGTAGTCATAAGCAAGAAGGCAGCTGGATATTTTCAATGGTCACATTCTGATATACGATGCCTTTCATGTTTATCACATATTATAATAAAAAGTACATTAGAATGTGACCATTGAAAATATCCAACTGGCTTTTTGCTTATGACTACAGCATATATGTACATAGTTAGATGAGACACGTACAGATAAAAGTGGTTCCACTATGTTGGATGTTGTGAACATCTAACTTTATTCCACCATTTTAGCCGACCTACAACATCGACCCTGGTAGACTATGTGTTAACTGTAATATAATTGTAATTACAAAAACAACTCCAAAAAGTTTTAAAAGGCCGACAGAACTACTTTCAAAAGAAGTGCATTTCATCCCGAACGAAGATTGGAACATATTTTTTACGTGACGTTCTGATTGTCTACTATATTATTTTTAACTATAATCCTACAATAATAATTGTACAGACCTGTGAAAAATCACGAATGGTCTGAATTCTTGACAAATCAGTTCCTTTGGGAAATAAGAATTAAAATAATTTTTTATTAAATATATTATATTATAGGTAGGTACTTTATCGCTTTTCTTAATACTCGTTAGTTCCAATTTTGAAAATAACTCAAAGCATATCTGAGTTTAAGAGTTCATTGAACCAGAGTTGTGCAGGACATAGTTATGGGTACAGCAGTATTAATTGCTGTATACCAACTCATGTGTTAAATTATCAGTTGAATAAATAATGAATTACCTCAGAGTCTTTGCATCCAGCATCTCGACGTTGTCGGAGCCGACCCCGTGAGATCTGCCGATGAAACTGCCGCCCTTCTGGGGTGCGGGGGGTTCAAACTCCTCGGGGATGTAGATGTCCCCGAAGGTGTTCTGATTGGAGAGATCGTAGATAGCGAACCACTTGATCTCTGTGATCTTTTTGCCGTCCGGGAGAGTTAAAGTGAAGTCTTTGTTGAAATAGCGGTCCAGTACGTTTGTTCTGAAAGAAAGCAGACATTTAATGGTGAATTTGAACGGAACTGCATCATCATATACAGGGTGTCCAGGGGTAAAGTGCACCAACTTCGGGAGGTAATTCTACATGATGTTAGAAGTAAAACAGAAAAATAACTGTTTTCGAAATTCCATTGTTTTTATTTCCCATACAAAAATATTTTTCCATAGAAGAATATTATTTTCTCCGTGGAAACAATTCAATTGGACTAAAAACCTACCTTAAAAAACGAAAGAAAAAAAATAACTTTTTTGAAAATTGTTTGTGTGGGAAAATAAATATTCTTCTATGGAAAAATCATTTTGAATGGGGAATAAAAATTGGAATTTATAAGAAATTATAATGGAATTAGAAAGAAAGTTATTTTTCCTTTTTGCTTCTACCAACATACATAATCACCTCCTGAAGTTAGCGCACTTTACCCCTGAACACCCTGTTTATATTTAGGTATGTTATTATTGTAGAAAAGCGAAATACAAGATTTTTAATTGCATTAGTACTTTTTATACATTTCTTTATCAGTTGCTTGATCACTGAAATTTTGCTTCAGAGTTGAAACCCACATATCTAATAATGACAACTCATCAAAATAACAATTCAACACACCTATAAAAAGTGTTCTAAAGTTATGAAAAGTGATGAAAACTAGGTTAAATAGGTTGCATATGTAACTATTTCACCTAGTTTTTGTTTCATCGCTTTTAATGACTTTATATCACATTTTAAAGGTGTGTTGAATTGTCATTTTGAAGAGTTCTCATGGAACCATCTAATGATATATTAGGTTTTCTAACAAAAGAGAATTTTCCTGTCCTATGCTTCCCGGGGTGGCGGTACCCATACCCACCTCCCAAATTGGAAAGAATTGAATTGACTTTAAGGACGGGTTGTTTCACAGATTTTGAAAAATTAATCAAATTTCAAAGTTGATTTACAAGTTCTGTGGAGGTTCTATTCAAGTTTTATTACTGTATTATTATTGGCCAGTAGCTTCACAAAACTGAATTAATTATAGAACTCGATTAGAACCTTCATTGAACTTGAAAATCAACTTTGAAATATGATGAATTATTCAAATTCGGTGAAACAACCCGTCCTAAGTGTGTTGAAACTTGGGTAAAACTAAGTACTAGTAATATAGACCCCTGTATATTAAATTTGACTCACTTGCCATACTCGTCAGGCACGATGAAGCCCTGGGGACCAGGTCGGTTGGCCGCCCCCGCCCAGAAGAACGAGTCAGCTCCGTTACCATCGTAGCTGAACCCCACCAGCAGCAGGGTGTACTGGTCCACAGCATACACGTCTCCACCCACCTGGGAGAGTTAGCAACAATGTTGGATTATACATTCATAAGGGAATATATAATACGCTCATATTATACCAGCTCGTGGTCACTGGAAAAGTGGAAGGCAGGAGAAGCGTATGAATATTATTGATGCATTGGAAGGAGACGAGGATTGAGTATGAAGAGAGTTTGGCTGGAGAGTTAAAGGGTCCGCTCAACCGACCTCTCCTAAAAGGTGGGCAGACGCACCTGCCACCAAGACCTCAACTAACCTCACTCCATGAAACCGGCACCCCTACTGTCTCCAAACATAGTTGGGATGACCCAAGTCAGATTTGTTGGTTATCCAATTATTGATTCCCCGGGGCGGAGGTACCCATACCTCCTCCCGAAATGATAATCAGCCATATTGAATTTTCGACAGTTTTGATTAGTTTACTTAATGACGATTCTCGGTGCATTTCAGCTTTTGATCAAACTGCGATTAGCTGACAAGCATAACAACATGAAAAGTGCAAAATGCCTTTTTGGTATTTATTTTGTGAATTTTGGTAAATAAATTGAATAAACGTAACTGGTGTCATACCTGATGATGGTATGAGTTTATTTTTCCAAGATATTTCCCCTGGTATGGGCCATCTTCATCTTCTTCACAGCCAACATCTAAAATATAAATATATTGAATTTTAATTACACAAATAATTTTCCCTCCAATTTTTTCTTACATGTTTGTTGTTCTGCTGCTCTCTGTATTTATTATTATAACAAATGACAGCTATATAGCCTTTCGAAAAAGAAACTTTTTATTATTTATTAAGTGTATGTGAGTTAAGCGTTTTTTTTTAAATTTAAGTTTTTACGTAATTAAGTAAAGTTTGTCAAAAAAATTGACTTAAACAAAAAGTTTATATTTCGGAAAATGATGATTGATTTACTCTTCTGATATTAAAATTTGATCGCCGATGAAACCGTGCAACGCCTTATCTCTCCTACCTGCCTACCTCAAAAATGAGTCAACTCTATGAAGTAAAAGTTTGCGGGGGTAATAATAATTATACGTTTCAAAATCATATCGCTACTATTTTTAATACATCCAACTCGATTCCGATTAGAATTAATATAACTACAAAGAAACCTCATTAGAAATTAAGTTATGCTTGACGTAGTTGTCTTATTAAAAACTTTCCCGTCAATATTTTGTAGGTTAGGTTGTTCCATACGCTGTCTCGCATAACTTACTGACGTCTTCTAAGACATTGAATCATCAAAATACATCAGATAAATACACTTACCTCTAAAACTAAGTGTTAAAACTATCAAAAACACACTGATTATGCTCCTCCGAGATGTTATTTTGTTAAATTCGTCCATTTTAATTCATAACACTTCACAATAACAACACTAACTTCATTTTCTTTGTATTTAGTAATGTCCACTGTCTGCTACAGATGTTTTTGTACGTCTGAAGTTTTCGACTGGGTTTTTCAATTTTTGGTGAATCACCAAATTCAGACAATGATGTGTCAATGATTATTATTTGTCGTACGTCATAGTTGAACGTTCCATGATTGGTGTCGGCACTGTATAGTGTTCACAGTGTTCAGTGATCCTGTTTGGTAAAGGCGATATAACTGAGTCGAGACAATGAACGGGCAGACAGAATTTACAAGGTGAAATGGTCGACCAACAGACGCGGAACAGAAGTTAAATGGCGAAGAAAAAGAAAGGCCTCGCCTAAATGTTGATATTTTATTATTTTAATGGTTTATTTTGTAATCTACTTCTTGTTTACAATGGATTTTCAACGGAGAGACGCGCGTACCGAATTGGAAACCTTAATAATTATTTATGACTAGCTGGAGTTCCCGGCGTTACCCGAGCTTTACGCAAAGTTTTTGGAAATCAAATGAAAACAGTGATTTTCCTCTTGTTATGAATGTCATGTGAGCAAAATTTCATCACGAAGTATCAAAATTCTTTTCTTATTTTTAAATACTTACATCTATTTGAATTTCGATTTTGTTTTCTTAGAATAAATAAAATTTAAGAATTAATAAAAACGAATGAATGAAATTGAATCTTGGAAGTGGAAATTTACCCTCTTCCTGACATCCGATCGAGCTGAAACTTGAAAGATAGACTCGTTGTCGATGTCACTCACGCGCCACACGCATTTCTCTGAGATTGAGGACATAAAAAATTACAGCTCGTTACAATAAATCTCGGTACCATCCAATTAGGATTTGGCTTAAGCGCGATTCACTAATAATCAGTCCCCCGGGAGGAAGTTCTAATCGTCAGGCAAAACAAAAAAAAAATCTATTAACAAAAATATTTGCATTATTTAAAAAAAATGCTTTGTTTTTCACGGGTTGATTTTTTTTTATTTCCAGGGAGGAAATATTGTGATCTCAATTCTTGTAAATAAAAAGTAAAAAACAAAACTGAAAATCTGGGATGTCATAATGCCAGAACTTATCGTTTGAGAGTTTTTATTAAACGTAAACATAGATTTTCCGATTTGAAACAAAAGCTAGGCTAAAGATTTCGACGCTCGGATAAGTAACAAACCCGTCTTAACCAATCATTTGTTTCTGATGTTGTATAGTAAACCATGTTAATCATTTTATTTGGAGCACATCCTGACAAACTCTCAACTTGGCTCCTCAAGGAATTTCAATTACTAATATTACACTGCCAGAATTACACATGGACGGAAATATTGACGAAATCACACACATAGAGAATTAAACGCATTTATAGAATATGCTTTTATGTATGTAATACACACAGTATTAAAAGTAAAGTAGTAGTATTAAAAATAAATGCTCCTGGACTAATTCGTCTGCAGTATTCATATTTGCACATTCAGAAAACAAACACATAAATATAAAAATTGACAGTTCTGCAATGGCGGGCCAATACACCCATACACATACCTACTTTTATGATATTATTTACTATGCAAAATCTCCCTGTATGGACGTCCGCCACCACACACTATTTACAGGTTACCAGTTAACAGTTAGGTTAGGGATTTTTGACGTGTGTAATTACAGTAGCCACAATTTAAGTATATTCTTACTTCTTATACTATAT
The DNA here is from genome assembly GCA_026573805.1 of Hesperophylax magnus. NCBI lineage: Eukaryota > Metazoa > Arthropoda > Insecta > Trichoptera > Limnephilidae > Hesperophylax > Hesperophylax magnus. The sequence continues at coordinate 1,866,626 of JAIUSX010000150.1, read as the reverse complement.
TCTATTCTTACTATAAGTCTTCTTCTTTTCGTGTAATTTTGTCCATGAGTAATTCCGTCCGCGTGTAATTCTGATAGTGTAATATTATTGATTGTAAGGACCGTGTACCATCGCGCGACAGTTTTATCATAGCGCGCATATCTAAATACTGCCAAAAGTTAAGGCCAAAGCTTAGAAGAATTTTTATTATTTGTGTTGAAAGCTGCATTTATGTTAAGTACTTAGTTGTAATAAACGTCCCCTTTTCAAACTAAATAGATGTTCCTTTATTTATATCAGTTTTTGTAAATTTATAGTAAAATTAGGTAATGAATTACATTGGAAATAGCGTGAGCAGTGTGTTCGCGCGCGTCCTTACATGTAATTTTTTAAGTAGCGCCTCCTCACGGCTTATTGCTCACTGTAGCAATTTTTGGTTGAATTTAATAAATTGTAATATTCTATATTACATCTAAGAATCGTGCATAGCAAAATTAGCAAGAATTAATTGTGCTTTGTGATGGTTGTTAGGTTAGGTCGTAAGGAGGCGTCACCACCAAATCCACCTCTGTCCGTGTCTTAACTAACGGTTAGTTGGCAAATGAAAGTCGCTCCAGTCCGCGCAACTACGTAGGTACCTCAATATTATACCGAGTACAAAAACTAGTCCCCGATACAGTCTGAGACTTGCCCGCAATGCCTGCCTGCTTTAGGCGAGGCGGTCAGACTTGAGGAATATTATTATTATGAATCTAAGAGTATTTTCGTTTAACGCTTGAAAGAACGCGACAAGGTTATTTTGTGGTACTTACTTCTGAAGGCATTGCGATTTTACTATCAAATTGTAATTGTAATATCGTTAAATTATGAATTTATCAGAAAATTCGCGGATATAATTATTATTACGATTTAGGTTATTAATTTGATTAAATATTCAAATAAAAATTGTAAATAATTTCAGAAGGTTTAGAAGGAAGTAATTGATTTATGAAAGTTTTTTTAATGCAATTTACTTATAGAATATTGCGACGCTACTTGTGTGGCTGCAATTTAGTTAGAGAATTTGGCGACGTTACTGTGTGGCTTGCAATTTACTTAGAGAATATTATGATGCTATTTTTAGACTTCCAATTTACCTAGGGAATATTGTGAGGCTACCATAAGGCTTCCGATTTAATAAGGGAATATTGTGAGGCTTTCAATTTACTTAGGGTATATTGTGAGGCAAGTGAAAGGAGGGATGGGAAGGAGAAGAGACAAATTAAGATTGCAGAGTAGGTATTCAAGACTCTTGGGCACTAAAGTTATTTCGTTTCTGAATGTTGTTCCATGTCCATAGGCACCTACTTATGTTGAGGCTGTAGGTAGGACTTCCACTCTGAATATATAAATATATAGTAGATAGGTAGGTACCAGCTTTTTATTTCCTCGCGCTAGGATTTGAATTAACCAACTCTTCGCAGATTTGAACATGCCATTTTAGCCCCGTTTACTATTACCAGAGATATTTAATTATAAATTTCAAAAGTGAATACCCTACTCAGTTTGATTGCTTGTAGATCATTTTTACAAGGCAAAAGAATTGTCATTTGACACATAAACTACAATCTCTAAAAGAGTAACTCCATAATAATTGTATTAGCCTAATAAATAAAATAAAACAATGCTATCTACACTCGCGAGTGTTCATGGACAAATTCTGATAACACCAGGATACGACATGCACTTATTTCCGTTTATTTCCTTATCATTGCTAAATGAGTAAGATACTTGTTTTAACGTTGCTATTTAAAAATAAATAATAATGTTTTTGGAATACTACATTTAAAAATATTGTTTTTATGTGAATGCCGCACAAGAGTCTGTCCCAACTGTCTGTCCCAACTGTCTGTCCCAACTGTCTGTCCCAACTGTCTGCCCCAACAGTCTGCCCCAACTGTCTGTCCCAACTGTCTGTTCCGACTGTCTGTCCCAACTGTCTGTCCCAACTGTCTGCCCCAACAGTCTGCCCCAACTGTCTGTCCCAACTGTCTGTTCCAACTGTCTATCCCAACTGTCTGTCCCGAAGTTAGAGCACTTTACCCACGGACACCATGTATATTTGTAGGTATCTGATAATATTATTACTCCAGCGTCTGGACGGTGTAGGCCCTGTGATTGGTCAAATTCAAATTGTGTTTAAATAAGACTTTAAAGATTAAGACACCATTTCATACTGAAATAGAATCGCCACATGTAATACGGTATTTCTTAAAAAATATCGTTTCTGCTCATACAATTTTTGGATAACATCGAAGAAAATATGTCTTAGAAAGTTCATAATCCATTGGATTAATTACATTACAGTGAAAATTATCCACAATTACGTGATTACGTTTGACGTTTGACGAAAAAGCACGCGTTAATTCAATATGGCCGATACCTGATACGCATCGCGGCTAGGTGGCCGACAGAGCGCCCCTCTGGCGGTGAAGAAACGAATCAAATGACTGGCGCGTATATTTAAATATGCAAAATTACTTGAACATCAAGCATTTAATAATAAGATTTCTTCTGGAAGTTTAGTTCTACTTTGCAATGGCATTTTTCATTATTATTTATAATTTTTTTTTTGCTTATTAATTACATCTGATTTTATATTGACATGTTTTCTAATTTCTAAAATTTCTAAATTATTTATTTGCGATGCTTTAATCCTGAGTGAAGTATTTTAAGACCTGAATTTTTATCGAAAGTGTGATTCAAAAGATGATTTGCAAACTCATATTCACTATTTCCATTTAGAACCCTGAGATGTTTTTTAGTTCTGACTTCAAAGTTTCTATTGGTTCTACCTTTGCAAAATAAATTACAATCCAGCCCAATTGAGTTTATAAACTCCTGATTTTTTTGTTTGATTTTCGCAATCTATATTATTAAGAATATATTTATTCATTCTGTTAATAGTGTAAAACGCCGGTTGAATAGTACCAGGAATGTTTATATATATAATTTTAGAAGTGTCGTTATCCACAAACAGAATTCTACGCCATTGTTTATTTATATCTTAAGAACTAGGGTAAAAATACCGTTTGAAGATAATATGATTAATTATTTTATTTAGTATTTCAACTATCAATTTATTAGAATAACCGTTATTAAATGTTATTTGTCTTATGAATATATTGTTTTATGGTTATATGCAAAAAAAAATTTCAGGTCTTAAAATACTTCACACAGGATATAAAGCATCACAAATAAATATTTTCGAAATTTTAGAAATAAGAGAACATGTTTATAAAAGTAGATGTAATTAACAAGATTTTTTTTTTATAAACTCTCTTTTAAATATTTTCCCACTTAACTGGTCTTTCATATTGTAATTCCTAATTCTTATAAACCCAGCCTACTCTTACCCCTCCCCCCTCCTTCCACTTCTTTTTTCCAATTGTAATCTATATTTAATTTTTGACTTCGGTGTATACTTCGTTCATGAAACATGTATTGGTTGTATATAATAAAGTGAAGTTAAAAAAGTTATTTGTTTTTTAATAAAATAAAGTTTAATCGGATAACATTATTTTATCTATTTCCATTGTATATCAAAGCATACGTACATAATAAAATGTAAACATTATATTTATTTATTAATTGGACAATTTGCATGGCGCCGCTTTTGTGAGATATTACCTCAGGGGCGCTATATTGTAATAATCTACCTTTATATATAGATTTTTACTCTCCCGATGAAGGTGTATATATAATCTAACTTTAAACTTTATTAGATACAGTAACAGTTTTAGGAAAAGAATTACCACCAGTTGGAGTAAAATTCACACCTTTTAATTAAACCGACTGCTAATCACATTGCACAATTACCCTCCTTTTATCCATAAACACGGGTACAATTAATCAATATGTAATAATGTATTATTTCAGTCAACTTTGTTGTAACTATCTTTAATTGTTGTGACAAACTATACGATATTGATTCAACTTATAGACATTGACGGTTGTAACACATATTTAAGCACTGCAAGTCTCCTATGAGCAAATTATATTAGGTACCATAACAGTTAATATCAGTTGTAGACATGTAGTCAATAATAGTGTTTCATTTGAAATAATCCATCACAAATACGTAAAATTTCATTTATTCAAACAACTGTCATTCTTATTATGCCTAAATTGAGCATGTTATTATTCATTAACTCCTTCGTGTTCCGTGTTTTAACAATATATACTCACCCTCTCTCTGTGAATGACCTAATATCTATCTATTAAATGTAACTGTTGTTAATATCACTTAAACTGGGCGCAGCCCAACCAAGTGCCGCCCGCAGGGCCTAGCAGCAAAAACCCGCGGAGCGGGTTTTTAACTGCTAGTCATAGTTAATGACTCTGAAAAAAAATATGTCGGTTCTTTAGTTTCAGAAACTATCTATAATAATAATACTTGGATGACTTGTATAGCGCCGTTTTTGTGCAAAAACACCTCAAGGGCGCTGAACACTTCAAGGGCGCTATCTTTAGTATTCGTAGAGTTATAGTATATACCTACATTTTGTAAAATGATTTTTCAGCGCCAAAACCCACATCTTCCATCTTCTTCCCTATCACTGCTGCCAACTTCACGACATTCCCCAAATTGAGGATGCCATAGTCCCGCGTGCTCTGTACGATTGGGACTCTTGTACGATAGTCACATATTTTTTTCAAATACACGTTCATAAATTCAGAGGATGTAAGATTTCTCTTAATTCCGAAAATAATTTCCAATGGCCTTAATAAATATACAATTTACTCCAAATCTACATTGTTACATGACGTATTTTCATACATATTTATATGTTATATATATTATAAGTTAACCACCTTCGCAAATTATGTTAATTTTATAATTATATTCGCGAGTTTGGGCGTGTTCGTAAGTCCCGAAATGCAAGTGTTGTACTTTTATAGCTTCGGAAAAATTGACTATTAGCGCCATCTATTATATGAGACCAAATTAAATTAATCTTGAAAATAGGTTTGCGCCTCGGGTAAACTTGAATATGATGTGATTTTAAATGAGACTCGGGAGAATTTAATGCGAATAGTAGAATATTTCTCCGACAGATCTTCTTTTGAATAATCTTCTCACTTTCTTATTTAGGTAGGTCCTATTGTCCTATATAGAAAAATTATATATAATTTATCTCGTTTTGTTCTTAGAAGAATCTAAGTGGATTTTAACTTGATTTCAGTAGGTTGAATTGTGTTTGAAAAATCGGTCGTGGAGTCATGGAAAATAAGAAACTCAAGTGAAATATATTATGGCTTAAAAACATATAATTATATTTATATCGATCAACGAGCGCCGATTTTGAATATCATAGTAGTTTTATTACATATAAGTACATGCAAAAATCATAAATAATTATTTAAAAAGAAATAAAACACTACGATATATTTTTTCAGATTTCTTTCGTAATCCTCTAACTAGGTGGAGTTGAGCTAGGGGAGGAGGGGGGGGGTCAGAAGGGGACATCTAGGTGCCATAATTTAGGGCCCCAGGCGTCGCTTTCATTAAGGAACCTCGGAATTAATATGGTGGTCTGCACCGCACCGCATTCACACATCGCCGATTCTTTAAGGCCCCACATAGGCATCATGTGGGCACAGCGCTTTGGGAATACCTTATCTTATTGATAAAGATCCTGAATTTAAGATGAAGTAATTTTAAGGTTTAGTTCCGATGATTTAATTAACCTTATTTTAAATCGGAGGTTTAGGATCACAAGGGTGAAATTACAAAAATATAGTTTTGAGATAAATACAAAAACAGGTCGGTAGGTGCAATAAAGTTATCTGAAAAAAAATGCAGTTACGCAATTTATTGTAAAGAAATTGTAGTCGCACATTGCATGTAAATCAATTTTTGTGGACTGTAATCAAAACTTTATTAACCTTTCATTTGATACGACTATTTGGGAAGCTGGATATAGTTAGAATTGGGAGCTGATTTAGCCCTGGTCCTTTGAAACACGTCTTGTGAGGGCACATGTAAACATTAATGGTTTTCTTGGCAAACTTTGAAAATACACTTTGAGGGCCACTTAACGTGAACACTGCACAACTGGTCTTAAATAGAGTGATTGGGTATAGATAAAATGTTGCATTTGTTATTCAAGTAGGTAATCCAAACTCTCAGACAGGGACAGGTAATTGGATAATGGAATGTAGGGAATGGAATATAGAAAGAATATAAATAGTTTTGAAAATATTGTGCTAATATTGTTTCGAATTAAAAAATAAAATAATATTTAGGATGGTTTTTCATCTTTGTGTCCATATTTTTTTGTTTCAAGTGTATTTTCACCAACTTCATTACTTTTTTAATACTTTAAGCCCCCGAATTCGATTAAATTTCTATCGATTCATAACGTATTTCTCTTTAACTCTTAATATCTATACATGTGTAATGCCGAAACGGTAATTAGGTACGTGAAATTCCCTCGATAGAAAAAATAGCAAAGTAAGCTCTTAAAATAATTAAAAACACGTTTTGTTCTGATATTTCATTTGTTATAGGTATGAAAATTCACAGTGTATCTTTAAATGAAACTAAAGCATTTGTCAAGAGATTTTTTCCTTTATTACAAACGATTCCTGTTTTATTAAATGATTTCACCATTTCCGATAAATTTTTATCGTTTTTTAATATTAGCTCTCTCTAAAATTCGTATTTACATATCTACCTTTCAAACCGTCTCTGAACGCTTACTACGGGGCCTTAATATTTAATATTACAATATGTCAAGTTATTGACTAATGTTTTTTTATTCCTTAAGATAGACGGATGAAAATAGAACCTTCATAATAAATGTACAGTAATAAAGTAAAATAAGTAATTTACCTGCAAATTACAGATAACAATAACGATTAGAATTCCGATGCTTCGCGCCCAAAGGTTGAAATAACCTGAGGTTATCGCAATCTTTGATTATCTGCGATTATCCTTGTGAAGAGTTATCCTTGGTATTTTATCCATTCTCGAGGATTGCATCTAATAGTTTGTAGCCACTCCTTGTTGGCAGGGCCGAACCTGCAACATTTTGTGCTTGGTGGAGAAATTAATTACATATTTTGCTCCACACGAAAATCCAATACAGCCATTTTTTGTCAATCAATAGCCTTATACCTTTCTTAACATAATATCAAATAATGGCAACAATAAATATAATCAACTAAAAAAAACTATCAAGTACAAAATTAACTCTGTAAGGGGCAAAATGAAGTGTACGAAATCAATTGTGACTATAATATATAGGCTTTCGCATCAATACTTAATATAGTATTTATTAACTTACTAGCTATTGTGCGGACGGAACCATTGAAGCGGGTGTCCGTTAAACTAACTAATTAATTAACCATCACGCCGTTTCCCCGCAGGGGTAGGGAGAGAGGACGGACCGCCAAACAACTCGGTCTTGGTACACACTTCTTGCCTCATTCACATTCATACATCGTCTCACACATACTCTTCTATTATTCTGACTCTTGACATGGCCCGACTCGAGTATCTGATTCACTTGATCGTGCCATTTCTTCCTCGGGCGTCTCCTACTTCTGCTATCATTCGCATTTGCATCATATATCCTCATTACACTCCTATCTTCGCTCATTCGCTCTACATGCCCAAACGATCTAAGCGTCCCATTCTTAATCTTACTCATTACGCTTACATCAGCCTTGCACTATTTGCGGATCTCCACATTTCTCACACGATCAAACATTGTTTTACCACACATACGTCAAAGGGATCTCATTTCAACAGCATTCAATCTACTTTCATCCTTTCTTTGCCAGTTCCATACATCACTTCCTTACATCAAGGTAGGTACCAGCCCTCCATTGTGGACTGCCAACTTCGCTTCTTTGGACAATTTTTTGTTAGCGCCAACTGCGTTCAGTCCTCCATTAATGAAGTTACCTATAATATATCTAATAATATATCTATAATATCCTTGATATTCGTGTATGAGCTCACCTATATATGGCGCTTTTTTATTCTATTAGGTTACAGTAGATGGCGTTAGCTGCCGAGATTGGTAGGATAATAAATTAGGTGAGAAAGATATCAGAGCGCTTGTCTATCTATGGCTATTGATAAAGGCAGTGCCTTAGTGGGTTTCCTTTACTTACATTTGTTTTATATTTTATACGTATACAATATTTTTTCTTCTAAAAAAGTTTGTAATTATACTGTAAACTTATTGGAAAAAATAAGGAATAAAAGGCGTGCGCAGGTAAAATTAATTGTTACTTTATATTTATTAATTAAAAATAATATATATAGTACACCTGCGGCACGTTCCAGAGTGGAAGATACTTTCAGTATCGCCCTGGTGTCAGACCACCATTCGTAAATGAAACGTTGCTTGAAATGGCTATAGCCGTGTTTGGTGACCATATCTGAATAACCAGGTACTTCCACACCTTCCTCTTACCCATCTCCTTCCCTCCCCACTACCTTCAGCCTCCCAACGTACCCAAATTGAGGATGCCATAGTACTGGCTCCAGATGGTTGGAAGCAGATGGGACTATTGTGTGGTTTATTATTTTGTTATTATTGGCTAGCCTTGACCTCAGATTTTCAACCATAATTAAGGACTTTATTATCTAAAGAGAAGCTTATACAGAAGTTTGAATAAGTCTTTATAAAACTAACGGTGGTTAATTACATAATATATTATATAAAGCAGTTAATATACTATGAATAGAGTAGTTTTGTACCGGCATCAAAAACTATTGCTAGTAGATTAATAGATTTAACTAAGTACATAATACATTAATTTCTAATCTCAAACCGCAAACTTTCTATTAGAATGTAACTTAGAAATAAGTAGGTAGTAGGTAGGTATGTATTTATATCCTAGTTGAAGTATATAGAAGTAAGTACGATGTCCGGAATCTACATCACGTTTGGAGTCAATTTTGTTATATAACTTTTTTGATTCGAGTTTTCTTTTTCGAATAAATCGAGTCGAATTTTAAGTACAAATTTAAAAAAAAAATCGGTTGCTAGGGGGTCAATATCAGCTGTTTAATGTATTTTGAAATGCGTCGAAAAATAGAAATGGTCAGATATTTTTTTTTTCGGTTACCTATGGACTGGTTGTTTCAAAGAATTTTAACAATCTATCCAATTTCAAAGTTATTTAGTTATTATCACGGTGAAATAATAACAGAACTTGAATATAACTCTTACTGAATTTCAAATTTATCATACTATGAGTTTCCATTCACCATGTATAAAAATATTGTCGAATGATTGACGGGATAAACTGATATTATTGTATTGTGGGTGCATTTGTATGCTCAAAGTTACGTCAATTTCCATTTACTGTACTCGGAGTGAAATTGATAAAACAATTTCAAATACCGAAATTCTTTATAGTGTTTTATTTTCGGGGTATTATGTCATGCTACGCTACCTCCTTCATTCTACATCAGATGTGAATTAGATTTTGGTGAAGTGTGTGCTTATGTATATAGATGTTATACCGTGTTCCCAGCTCCAATCCTTTAAGGGCTGGTATGATTTAAAACAGTTTTCTGCGTTTAGTTTTAGTGTAGTTGTCAATTACCGGATACCATCATAGTACTGAACTATATTGCCTATACACTATATAATTCGCTTCCAGATATGTATAAACACATCCACCATAATAAAAAATTGCAAAGCAATGCTTTAAAAGAATATTTTTTAACTACATTTAAAAATGAAAATATGTAACTGTGTTGTCATTTCTTGTTGTATCTTATCCATGTTTTTTTTTCTTTCTGTACTTGTTTTCTATTGTTGTTTGTTCTACTTAACGTGTCATTATTTTAATTTTTAATTTTTATGCTGTATTGATTGTGAAACTTATATTTGATATCAAAATACCGTTGTAAAATTGTACCTACTACCTCCTACATATGAATTGTAAGTTCCTCCTGTCCTAAAATGAGTTCTGTAACTCATCGGGATTGCTCTAGCAAGAAATAAACACAATAAAAAAAAAAAAAAAATAGCACCGTCGTCTTTATTAATATTAATGGGATTTTTGTGAATTTCAATTGGGCGTGCTCTATGCGTTTTGGGTCTTCCCAGAACTTAAGGAACAAATCGAAAGTAATGGCCGGTTTCTATTAATTGCTTGGCTATTGCCGATTTGTCAGGATGGCCGAGTTTACATGCTCGAAAATGTTCTGATATCCTTTTAGAGGTCGTCCATTCTGCTTCAAATCAAACCATACTCAATTTGTCTCAAAATCTTAAAACATACCGAAATTATTTCTTGAAGCCTGTCCGGTAGGAGTTGAATAGTCTCATTAAAGTTGTAGAGATAGGTTTTCTTTTTAATTGGTATTGATAACACATTTAGGTGTTTCCAGTGAATGAAATTATCGCTACGAAATAATAATTTTCATAGAAATATCAGCAAGCATTTCATATTATATATTTCTCAATGGTATTCGGCTGGTTTCGATATTCTTTTACAACTGTAATTATTAAACATCAAAATTATTTCGTAAAATAGTAGTGTTAAATATCTACAACGAGCTCCTTACGTATTCGCGTTTGATGCAACACTAAATAAGAGAAAAAAATCTTTCTTTTTTTTTCACGACGACTTTCAGCGGAGCGAGATTATACGAGAGTAATAGTGTAATATACGAGAGCAGAGCAGTGTGTGGTCCAGTTACAAAGTTGTTTGAGGCGCTCACGATTTATGATACTGTGGGCCCACAAAGCCACGCAGTTTTGATTAACTCCAATTAATAAATAAGTGAAAGTATTTCGGCAAAACGCTCTCGGCGAATATTATCTGTGTATATGGCAGTGATGCGCAACCATCGGCATTTTTACATCCGTACAGTTTAATAAATTAACTATCTATATTTGATTAATTTTCTTCATTAATTTTGTTTAAATTTTCTTCGTCGGGTAGGCGACCCATCGCATCGATAATATGCATTCAGGGGTTCCTGTCCCGGGCGAATTCGACGGTCTCCGTCCATTGTTTTCAAAGTTATGTATAAGAAAAAATTCAGATATCCAACACAGTTACTTTATAAGGAATGTAATGTCACGAATTTAAAACAGGTATTGAACACACAAACGCTTTGCAGATTTTTTAATAATATTAGTATTGCACAAAATTCAGCAAATTCGTAGTACAAGCTGCAAGAATTGACTCTGGTCTGAACTTTGTGGCAATTCACACTAAATCTTCATTTAGTCAAAGAAATTATTTGTAACAGGCTACACTTCTATTTAATAGCCTTCCAGAACAAATTAAATCGTAAAATTTCCCGTGCACTTTTTTAAAAATATTATTAAATTATTTGTGCTAGCCTATTAACATAGTTTGTCAACATTTTTTAAAAATCTTTGTCATTTTAAATTAATGGCAAAATATGTTGTAAATGTATATTTTTTCATTCTTGTCCTTTTATAATGTAATTTTTTTTCCTCTTTTCATCTTGGTCCTTTTAAAATAAATACTTATTATGTTTTTTTTCAATCAAACATCAACACATGGTCACCCTACATGTTTACTACATTATATAATAATAAGCTTAGTAGATACCCAATTTTCAAAAAAAAATTATATTAATTATAATATTATTCTCTCAATATATTAGTGTTTTTTTTATTAAATATAAAAAATACATATTAGTGTTATTTTTTTTAAGTCGTAAAATTTTTAAATATTTTGTCCTAGTGAATATAAAAAAAAATAAACAGTAGACAAAAAAAAAAACAATTGTAGGCCCAAACTCCCCTCGCACAGCATCTGGAATTACATTCGTCAACTTTTCTGAAACCCCGCTAGTAGGTATATTGTTAGATTTTTCTTATTAAAATATTACTTGTGTTGATGTTGCAATGTTGTAATATTTCCGAAGCAATATGAGTATTTTACACTTTTATAGTCGGTGAAGATTTTAGCAATCAATAAATTGACCTTATATTAAAGGTTGCGCACCGCTGATTATTTTGTGAGAACACGTCAATCTTTCACAAAAGGAAAATCAACGCGTTAGTTCAATAGATAACATTTATTACAGTAAATCATTTTTGACATTTGTTTTATTTTCCACTAAAATTAACCTCGAAGAAAAGTGGTAAGTATCTGCGAATATCTAATAAAATATTTATATTAAAGTGACTTTATAGAAGAATATAGATTAAAGAAAAACAATTGTTTTGGCCGTTAAATATGGCCTTACCCAACTGTGATATCCTTGATATTAATGTAAGAACTCACCCATAGATGGCACTAGTTGTCGAGAATAATAGGGTAATAAAAAAGACGGCAACCTCAAGGTCGAGGTCCAGATTATTCCAACCGCCTGCTAATTAAGAGACCATAGCCCATTGACAATCTATTGCAATTAAGTCCGTAGTCTTTTGTTGAAGTGGGAGTTTTTATTACAAGTTTGAAATAACCCCTGAGATACAACCTAACCTAACAAAATAATTTTACTAGTATAGTTTTTGCAATTTGGTTCCTTCAGTCACTCCAATAGTCGATGTCGCTGCATGTCTAAGAGATGCTTGTAATTTTATGAATTCGCAGTTGAGACTTGTAAAGCCATTCCGTAATAATTAAGTGAAAGTTAAATGCAAACTGGATCCTTTTAGAACATCTGAGTGTGTGTTACATTTGTAGGAAAATGATTTATAGATCTCGGACAAGAATGACAAAGAAGATGGAGGCATCTTTTAGCGGTAACCGGACAACTCAGAAGAGTGACAAATCAATACATTTTTCAAATTTGATACACAGAGAGAAATTAGTATTGCTAATTTATTAAGAATCTAATTACTGAAGACAATATTAGCGATTTACAAACGAAAATCTGAAACAGACAAATCAGAAAAGGATACGGTCACATCTAGGACTCAAACCCAGCACCCTTGGCGGGGCACCGCTATACCACTGAGCTAATGGGACCCTATCCCCTTCGGTCACATTTAACTGTATCATACTTCGAATAAGAACTACCAACATTGTCTTCATTTTTTCGCCGCTAATTTTTTATTGGCAACTATCTTTATGTATGATCGCAAGATTCAACCCGAACTAAATGCAATCTAGACAGCTTATCTTATTTTTTATTTGTTAATGTGCGACATCTATTGACTTTTCTGCAAATCTAGGATGAATATTTATTTATGAAATAAATTAAAACACTTTGTTTTTACCACGATAATATTTATTTTTTAAAAATCGAAATGTTTCGAGAACGATGTTCTCTTCATCAGGACATAAATTGTACTAAAACTAATTATCAAGTAAAGAAAAGGGGTGGGTAGAAATGAAAGTAAGGGTGGGGGGAGGGAGGTGGAAAGGGGAGGAGCTTAGAAGATCAAAGACAAAAAATTACAATGGAAATATGTTTAGGATAGGGTTATTCACAAAATTAATTTGATTATTAATAATATTTAAATTACTATTGACAGTTTTCCTAATTTCTAAAAGATTAAGTGAAAACCAGTAACGCTAGTGTGTAAAATTTTTAAACCTGTATTTATATCAAATGAATGGTTAAATTCAATTAGATAGTTAGCAAAATCAGAATAATTATTGCTATAGAGACATCTCAAATGTTTCTTAAAAGCCTCGTTTCAAAATTTCTGCAAGTTTTACCTATGTAAAAATGGTGAATATTTATTTTTTGGAATAACTTTATTGAGTAAACCCTCAAATTGTAATATTTTATAATTGAAGACAATATTAGCGATTTCTAACCGAAAATCTGAAACAGAATAATCAGAAAAGGAGAAATCGCTAATATTGTTTTCAATAATTAAATATTACAATTTGAGGGTTTACTCAATAAAGTTATTCTAAAAAATAAATATTAAGAATCTCTTTAAATTATTGGTAATCCAGATAAAAACGGGATTACAGGTCTTAACGAATGAATTAACAGGTTTCCTAATAAAATGTTAGTAAAATACGAATACATAACACGTGTTCAAGGAAATAGAATATTTATGCCCTAGGACCTATGACACTTTTGGATGCTGTGAGAACGATATTTTTGTGGAAAGAAAAGGTATAAACGCGGTCTTGAAGACGCCCATATAAGTATAACAAGTGGGAAGAAATACAAAAGTCAACAAATCGTTCCAAATCCGAGCCGTTGAGCAAACCACTTGGATTAATCATTAATTGTCCACGTCCACATTGGGCTGCACAACGCACCGAGCCGCTTTAAACAATCAAAACGAATGTTTTATAGGTCGCAAATCATTTCATAGGTTATTTTGACCTTGTGCAGCAAACATATGTAGCTATTTTGAAGAAACTAATACTTCACCCTTTTCAGGATACTAGCCGCGACCTGGAAAAAGCGATTCGGAGCAAGATTTCATACATACTATTTTGCCCTTTTGACTGCTTAATCATTTATTTCCTAGTTGGGAGCGGCTAGGTGCGTTGTGCGGCCTGTGGTCGTCACCATTGTTTTTGTTTTAGACGTTTCCACAGACAAGATCTTTTGTAAAACGCTTACAATGCGTCTGGTGAGATATGCAGAAATGCAGCTCTATTGAATTCACCACAACAATGGAAATTCAGATATGTATTTGTGCGTAACCCTTCAGAATAATAATATTAACACTCGGTTAAAAGGGTAAATTTGTTTCAATTGTAAAAAGGGATCAACCGTTTTGAAAACTGTTTTTTCTTCATTTTCTAATGTATTTTTTTATTTTTATTTTTTATATTAACTCCACACAGGAGGCCCTGAAGAAAATAATTTCCCTCAGGGCCTATGTCATCTTTGGGGATGCTGTGTGGAGGGTCTTTTTGTGGAGAGGAAGGAGTGAACATGGGTCTTGAAGAGTCCCATGTTGTAGGAGGGAGGAAACACAGAGGCCGGTAGCTCGTTCCACAGCCGAGCTGTTGAACTTAAGAACGAATCGTAGAAGCGACCCGTTCTCATGTGACAAATGTCAACCGTCAAATGTTGGGCGCGCGTTTGGCGTGTATCCCGACTACGCACCGGTGCCGAAGGGATCAATGACGCTAGTTCCTCAGAGCATCTTCCATTGTAATACCGATAGAACAAGGACAGCATACCTACCTGACGCCTGTGCTCTAAAGATTGCAGTCCGTTTGTTAAGATTGGGGAATCTATTAAACGGACCGCCCGTTTCTGCACAAAGTCAAGGGTTTTTTTCAGGTATTTAGGGGCTCCGGACCAGAGATGGCTGCCAAATTCGACGTACTGAAATGAAGAGTGCGTAGGTAGATTTGTATAGGTGTTTATTCGGGACTTATGACTAGAGATGACGAGATATACCTTTCAGAACTACCTTTTTATAATGATCATAAATTATCATCCTACCTTAAGGAAGTTTTGTCATTTCGTAAATTAACGTAGGCTTTTAACTAACTTTAAGTCCTGTTTGGGGTACGCTGGGAAGGAGATTGGAAGTAGAAGAATGGGAAGTACCTGGCTACTCAGATCTAATCAATAAAAACAGCGTTTCGATTTAGAATTACGATTTTTCATCAGAGCAATACCACTTTGAAAATAATGATTCTAAGAAAATTATATTGGATTTTTTTTCAATCGAGTAAAAAAGAATTTTAAAATGAGGGGATAAAATAGAGGAATTTTATGGAACTTTTTTTTTTTTTTAAATTATGGTAATTGATATAGTTTGCTTTTCTTTTTCAATTTTCAATTCCTCGAAAAGCCACATGTAATACAAAAGTAACATAAATCCACATGTATTGGTGCATCACACGTACTGACAATAAAGCGCTATATCCATTGTATGCAAAATATGTGCATTCACTTGATTATAAATGAAAAAGTAATTCAAAAACTGTGAGGCAATTAGCATGTTGCTCAGAACACGGCAATAAGTCTTCTTTCTTTTATTAACACCTGCATTGTTCCCGGCTCAATTAAAAACACATTCGAAAGTTTGATACGGTATTGAAAGGTTATTAAAAAATAAATGGGTCTCGATTTTAATGATTATTATTTATTTGTTACGATTATTTTGCTTTCGTCGTGGAATAATCAGTGGGAAATCAAGGGAAATGTTATATATTACGAGTATATGGGAGTTTCGTTTGTAATCAGGTATCGGATAACTAATTTCTCCTGGAGATGCACTGCGAACAGTGCGAAGTAATGCGGAATCATGTGTTTAAAATATGATTCCTTAGAAACGTTAAAGATGCTTTAATTAAATACAGACATCTTGGCCATTTCAAATTTTTTTGTAAGCCTAGAAAATTTGAAGCTAAAAAATTATTTAAAGTGAAAAATCTTCGACTTAAGGGCCGCCTTCCGGATATGGTTTTATGGTTCTGTAGTGATGCTACTAGAATTTTCAGGAACGTTCGCCCGTGCAAAATGCATCTACCTACCCGCCCGGAGATTCTCGACGCAACGGGCGCCAATAAAACGGGCCGCATCGAGACGTAGTCAGTCAGTCAGTCATTAATCAGCAGTTTTACAAGTGACCAACCTGCGAACTCTGCGATTGCTTGCTGCCTACTGAGCAGCCGGCCACCTGGCCACATTTACCACATTCCCAAAGTTCAATGTGGAAAATGATCGAAAAATATTTTAATATTTGTAATTAAACTTCTCGAAATAAAATACAACATGCAATTTCGGCGATGTTTTTTTGCTAAGCGAGAATTTCGACCTTATCGCCATCTGCATAAGGATGGCTTGATTTCACCAGATTCAGAATTTTAAACGCCGAGGTGCAAATATTTTGGTAACTTTAGAAACTGTACATTGATCAGTTTGATAAGGATTCGCTAACTTTCTGTGCAGTTGGCTCTTTTGTTGAGGGCAAGTAACTTTTATAAATTTATTATTTATTAACATTAAAAGTTGCTAAGATACTTATTTAGTTTGTCAGCAGTTACCAACATGACTAGATTTTATGTAATAACATGGTGCATTTTCGAATGGTATATACATTAGGGTGGAACACTTTTGTATGAAATTTTTTTTTTTTTTCGAAATTCGAATTGGAATACCAGGTAAAAGTTGCTTTATGTAATTCTAAATAACACTTCTCAATTTGGAACTTCAAGTTCGACATCTTGAGGTCCCGCCATAGACTTGAAATTTTATATTTTAAGGTTTTATAGACGTTTTGTATTAAACACCTTATAAACAAAATAATAAGTAAATATAATATGTTATGCATGAAATGATAAAATTAAAGTTGATTTTATTTAATAAAAACATTTTTTTCAAAATTAAACACAGATTAAGAAAGTTATGTTGTTATGAATATAATCGGAATAAACGGGTCGCTTCTACGATTCGTTCTTAAGTTCAACAGCTCGGCTGTGGAACGAACTGCCGGCCTCTGTGTTTCCTCCCTCCTACAACATGGGACTCTTCAAGACCCATGTTCACTCCTTCCTCTCCACAAAAAGACCCTCCACACAGCATCCCCAAAGATGACATAGGCCCTGAGGGAAATTATTTTCTTCAGGGCCTCCTGTGTGGAGTTAATATAAAAAAAAAAAAAAATCATTTTTTATAGCAAAAAACCATTTTTAGGTTCAAACTTTGGCATGAGTTTTCGAGATGCTAATTTAGATTTTATGAATCCCTCTCGTCTTGTCTTGTCGAATGCACTTAGAACTGCTTCTGTCACAACTTTTACAAATCTTTCCACAGCCTGGGTGTGGCAAGTCAGTCTCATAAACTTCAACACTTTATCTTCTCCATTTTCAATACGATCTTGTAACTAATCATCGGAAATATTCATCAGTATTGAGGGTTCGTATATTGTTACGTAATACAGTCTCCCTATAAATTAAAAGAATGGTTGCCCTAGATTAAATGGGACCTGGTCACCCTATTCCATGCCAGAAGGTCGTGGCGTACGTGACAAACGCAGCTAGCCGCCGCATGATCGGCACGGACCACCCAGAGCGTTCTCAGCTCAACACGGGCCGGCACCGGCCGCCCCGCCAGTCGAGAGCGGACCTCGGTGATTGCAACAGTGTGTCTCTCGCAGAGCGAACCACAAACGCTCGCAATGTTCGAGCGCGCGGAATTACGTAATAATAGAAACGGACGCGATCTCGTGCCAGTTTCCTAACTAGATGCATTTCGCTATCAATTGCCAATCATGTTTATTATCTCGGATAGAACTAAACTCAATGGAGTCCCGTTTCCGTGTAAAATCCCGAGTGAATATCACCACATCAACAGTACCGCCGCTTTTGAGCGCGGGAAACCTGGTCAACATGATGTACCATACCACATCTCAAGGCGAATCGTAAGCTTTCAACCTATCCCCTTTCTTGTGTTCAATTCTTGTAACTTCTTGTAAAAAATCCTCGTTTCATCCGGTCGTCACAGAGAGTGTAGAGAGTAGAGATCCAATTTATACCTGTGTTTCTTTAGAAGATGATTAATATACCTTGTGCCTTTTACTTATGTGTTATTATTGTGATGTCCTTTTCCAACCTCCTGACCGATGGACGAGCTGCTGATCAAAGAACTGCCCACCCCTGATTGTACACGAGTCATCTGCTTTACCTTTCTACTGAGCTTAGCCAATATTTAACCAGGTTCGATACCGGTTTATCCATAACTTAGCAATATATTTTGCTGCCAGTCAATCATGTCTATGTAAGAACATGCATTTAAGTTCACTTTTGGCACCTCAAAAATGCGCGAAACAGATTTTTTTATTAACTTGACGAGCCTTTAAAATGCGTCTTGCAGCGAGTTCTCTAATGTGCTTACGTGAATCTGTTATCATACTCAACAACAAGTTTTCTGGATGAACGAAGTAACTGTTTCAAATTATAACAGGGTCCACTATCGCTAACAACTCGTTGGACAAATATCTAGTGCTGTTAATGTTTTGAACCATCCAGCTTCCATAAATGATTTGAACCATCTTTGCAGGATGAATGTGTTTTGATAATAAACCAGACAGGAGCGTATGATTATACGACAAACGTTGCTGAAGTCACAAGATTTTGTTGTGGATTTTCTGTAGAAATATACAAATGCAGTATGCGATTAGCTCTTGTCAACCAGCGGGCATGGGGTAGTTTACCTGGGCTTCTATTCAATAAATCCAGGAGACCAGGATCCATTTATGACAGGAGTAGTAATTTCTTGTAAATATTTCTGGTCTGTACTGAGATCTTTGGATATTTGTGGAGGTAGTTCACCTTCTATCTTCTCAAAGTTAGCCAACGGCAGCGTCTCGCATATCTCTAATGCTTTACCAATTTGACCTGCAAATGATTTAGGTCCTGCAGTAGGGCCATCCAAATAGGTAAACAAATGCCTCAATGGTAACTCACTGGAGTGTAAGAGACAAATTATCCATTGCAATGGTCGAGATAGTCTGTTTTTCCTGTATTTGTGTTTTTTCCATCACAGCCAACAGCCATTAAACCATCTAGTGATATCTTTTCAGTCGTTAAAAATCTGTGGATAGCTCTTTCAATATTTCTTGCACTGCCCGATGTTGGAACCCCATAAACAGTACCTGGTTCTTTTATAATCGAAATATGTTCCTCTTGTACAATCACTCTAAGCCTCTTCGATCTTTTTAAAACAGTTTTAGCCGTCTTGTCTTTCCTTCCATCGAAATATAATGACTTAATTTCTGTTACTCTTTCTTCGGTTAAAATTTGCTCGCGTCTCATTCTGTCTTATTGTTCTTAGTTTCATCCTATCTATTATGCCTCATTTCTTGTTTGAGAGTACGTAATCTTCTATTCAGCATTTTTTTATTATGGATAAGATCAGTTCTTCCTAAAGCCATTAGTCAGTTAGAGCGTTGGTCTTCTAAAAACATTTGTTCCTCTTTTGGAACTTTTTTTTTTCTCAAACAAGTACAGCTTACAAATTCTTGACATTTACTTGCAGCTATGTCAAAAATCTTTCTACTCTGCACTCTGAACTCTTCTAACTTTTCTTCCTTAAGTTTCTTCAAAGACTTTTTCAAATTATAACACTTCGAGTGATAACTTTTTAGTAACTGTAAGATTATTTTGTGTATGACAATTGGAATAGAAGATTTTATCCACAATTCTTCAATTTTCGTTCAAACTACTACGGCAATTTCCAAATACGTAGGTTCTTTTGTTGTGTTATTCCTTACTTTTAAGTCTTGTCTAACCCATTCGTAGAATTTCATCACATTTTCATACGTAGGTAGGATATTCTCTTTCAACTCTGCACTTACACCAAATATCGGACATTTTAAATTTTGTCTTCTAGAAATCAGTTTAATTCACTTAAAAAACGTTTATCAATAAGTACTCGTGAATATAATTGACGCCCGACCTTTCATCTGAGACAATTATCGTCAGTAGTTTAAACAAAACACTGCATTTCGTAGATTGTCAGGTGCCGCCCCCCGCTTCGTTCCGCACTTTGCACCTCTGTTACAGCGCCAAAGTATATTAAAATAAAGAAATATTTGATTGCAATAGTTATTCAACTATATTTCAATATGTTTTTAAATAAAATAAACCTATTTTAATAAATTCTGTACTATTTTCTAGGCCGCGCAAATATCCCCTAAACTGTCGTTTTTGTAAATGTTCGATGTCTTGGCGGGGGCTCTTACCGTTGTCTGATATTATTTATATTTTTAATTGAGGTAATTGATGGCAATTGGCAACTTAATACAACTATTCCAAATCAAAATTAGAAAAAAAAAATTTTCGTTCCGCCCTAATATACATGTATAATAATGCTGCGTAGACTCGGTTCACTACTGCGGTATACAAATGATTGAAAAAGAATTCATGTTTTTTGGAAATCTTGGTAAATATTTACGTATGACGTCATACGTACCCTTTAGAAGGTGAACTTTCAAAAAAATAATTTAAAAAATCTTATTATTATTAGAGCATGTGGGATCATTGCAACTTCAATATGTGCATCTTGTAAGGCTAGGAAGTAATGAAGCAGAGGAGTTGGGGAGGAGGTACCTAGCTATTTAGATGTAATCACTAATACTGAGAGTATCGCCGTGAAGAAAGACCATTAGACCTATTAAGGGAATAAAAGTTCTAGTCGGTAGAGACAACAGCTGAAAGGCGTAACAGAATATAAGTTGATAAGATGATGAGAAGGTGATTGGTTCGAGATGTACAAAGATTCGTTCAAAAATAACAATACCAATGTATCTACTCGATAGCTTCCTTCATATTTGCTAATCTATGGCAAGCATCACAGGCAGTGTTACGTTATTACGTAACAACGTGAGAACCACTGCATCACTAGATACAAAACAGATGAATCTATATAGATATTATACTATCTGCGAGGAAGCAGAAGAAAATACTATGTTGAAACAAGAACAATTAAATCTTTGATTGAACTCTCAGATCTCTTCAGATATCAAACGATTTGAAGAGACATGCTTCATTTTGTTCCATTTTCTTAAGAAATTCACTTCCCTCTTACAATAAGTTATTCTACAAAATCGACTCCAAATGTGTTGTAGATTCACCAGTTTTCTGCTTGTTCTGCAACTTGACGGACACCGTGTATCATTTATAATTTTCTTGTGAATTAGAGTTCAGATAATTACTACATTGAAAAAAATAATTTAATCAGTGTCTCGAAGGTTAGACACCTTGGAATATAATAATAAACGTGTTTTAAATTTTAATCAACGGTCAAACAACTGGTATTGTACGGTAAATGGTTGTTTAACAGTTGCGTAAAATTTGAAACACGTTTATTCATAAGGGGGGTTCGAGTTTTGTAGTTGATGAACACTTTCAGTCCTAGAGGATTTCCTGAATGTGAGGTATTGGCAGGGAGACTTGAATTGTTACAGTATCAACACTGTATTAAAATCCTTCTGTTTGTAAGTTCCAATGTATTTGTGTATAACGAAAACTAAAGCTTGCACTCAGAACCCAATAGATCAAAAATCATTATTAATTGCATGTTTAATATTTGCAGTGGTTCCATGCTAACTCAACAGAGTGACTATTCAACACACTTTTAAAAAGTGATATAAAGTCATTAAAAATGATGAAAAAAAATAATTTTAACCTAACCCAACCTAACATACTTAACCCAGTTAATAAAGTTTTTGTTTCATCACTTTCAATAACTTTATATAACTCTTTAAAGATGTGATGAATTATCATTTTGACGCTTTATCCGGTCACCATTTGCAGTATTACGAATATGCCCAGAGTTTATCAACCCATGATAGTTGGTAGTTAAATTTTGAATAATTACGTTATTTTATTTGGTTTTACGTCCAGCTCATTTACATGGATTATAAGAACAGAAAATACCTAGTGAGCTACCGAAAGTTAGAAACAGAGTGTTTACAGCGTAAAATAACGTTAAACTGATAAACTAAATATTAAACAATATTAGTAAAACATGTAAAACAATAACCCAAAATTAAATAGAAAGTACACAAATACTACAAATGAGACAAATCACCTAAAGAACATTACCTATGTTCTATAAATGTTTTCAGTAAATACATCAATTTAGTACCGCAAAACTTGTTGCCCCGATCATGCATCCTATTGGTTAGTGAGTATGTCTGATAGTTGGTTATGTATGTATTGCAGAAGAATTTAACATTTTGTCGTGGGTTCCTAGTCGCTACATGAAATTTAATTAAAGAATCTACAGTTTTATTCCGAGATTGATGATTTTTTTCACACTTGATCTTCAAAATAAGAGGAAGATTACTGTCCAAGTTTGAACGCCGTAGACTTCAGATATAATAGATAATCCCCAATTTCGGTGGTCGCCATAGAGTTGTCAAAAAAGTGTTTCATGACGAATTTTTAAAGAAAAAGATTTTCATATGAAAATGTCAACATTTTCTTGAAATTTTAGATTTGGAAAAAACTGTATCTTTGAAAAACAATTATTTTTGAAATATGTAATTTTAGCCAATTTTTTAATCTAGCATGCAACGATTTTCTATGATTTCTGCGTAACATTTCGGAGATATGTACAAAGGATTAAGACACGAAGTAGTGACCAGCATTGATGATGAGAATTGGTGGGTGAATGAAACGTATCGCGGTTAATTCTAATATCCACGAGCCTACCTACTTAGCGCAATGGTCT
Organism: Hesperophylax magnus; assembly: GCA_026573805.1. Classification (NCBI taxonomy): domain Eukaryota; kingdom Metazoa; phylum Arthropoda; class Insecta; order Trichoptera; family Limnephilidae; genus Hesperophylax; species Hesperophylax magnus. Next base: position 1,843,522 of record JAIUSX010000150.1, on the reverse strand, counting down.
CTAGTGTCTAGTCTTCATGATGTATGGTGAATAATTAGATCGAATTGCTGCACGTTGTTAGAGAGGGAGAGAGTGGTGATCTGTGTGGTATACTCGTCTCTCTCCATCTTCGTGAGGTGTTTTTACTGTCTTAACGCATAAACACTCAATAATTAGCTGGTTATTAGTTACGAGCAGGTGGGTCCAACAATCAAATAGCTTGGTTATGTTATGTTCGATGAGAATAAGATAATTAAAAAAATATAAACCTAGTTATTTTTATTTCTCTTAAATTTATTTTTGAGATTATTTAAACACTGTACACATAAAATACAACAGTGAATTTATGTATCGTAATTATGTATACCTCACTAGGGGGGGGGGTCTTGTTCTGGAGCCGACTAAAGATGTTTAGTTCTATTTTATTTGTCTTCTATGTCAAATGACTGACCTAATATGTTTGCATAAAATTATCCACGGTCATCTTGATACCTCATTGTGTCTAAGCAATATTGAAATAAATGTCCCCAGTTCCCATCGTTTAAGACACCATAGAATTTTTCACCTGAATATATTCAAAAATAATATCGCCTATTTTAGCCCTCTGACCCAAATGTGTCGACTGTATAATAAGATTGAGTGTGCTGAAGTAGATATTTTCGTCGATAATCTATACAGATTCAAAAAATTTGTTCTGCTGCTGCTAATGTTAGATAATTATATTATGTATCACTGTAACTCTCGTGTCTCTTGTCTCTCCTAGTATTATTTCTCATTTTACTGAGCTTATTTAAAATTTTATATTATTATTTGTTTGGTTTTTTAATTGTACGTAACCTGTATTTAATTGCATTTTTACCTGTGTGTATGTAATTTGTAGATTTTTGTCTGTAACTCAACTCAACTGAGTTTTTGTAACTGGATAGTTCTCACGTAAGTGAGAACATCTGTAAAAACCCAATATAAATAAATGTCGTTTTAATTTTTTTCATTGACATCTTTCAGCCAATTTTTTTTTTCTTGATTTGTACTATTAGTTTTATATTTGTGTTAAGGACGTTGTGGAGTTTTGTTGCATAATAAATGTAGTTTCTTTTTTAGAATGTGGTTTTATAACTGGGAATGTTTTGATTTGATCTAATGTGATGACTACTCGGTCTAGTAGAAGATTCTGTATTTTTGAATAGTTTCAATAGTATATTTGTTGCATATTTGGTACAGCAAAACAATTGAAAATTTCAATCGAGGATGACATATAGGCAAAAACTGTCTTGAAAGTAAGTATTCTGAAGTAATAACTTGTTTGAAGACACAATTAATACCTTCAACATTTTCGTTTTTCGGAACATTTCAAAGCTTTTTCTTTTTTACGAAATGGTATTTAAAAATAAATTCATAATCTTTCAGGAAGCGATTCTTTGCGTGACTAAGTAAGCGAGCAAAATTATTTTAGGAATTAATTTAGAAAAAAAAACTGTTATTTTTACGAGTTTTGGTAATGTTAAACAAATGAAATTAACAAAAATATAAAATCTTAAATTAATAAAGTTAACAAAATAATAGTACCCTGTAAATCAGCTTTGCTATTCATGTTTCCTTATTTTGATTCCCCCTGCCCCCCCCTTCAACTCTCCACCCCCATTTTCCCCATCTAACAACATCTAATTATTTCTGTACCAGCATAGTTTTTAAAAACGCTACAAGGAGAAAACGTACAAATACAAAATATTGTTAATTTATTAAACATTTATATAAATTATTCGTAATCCTGTTAAAAGCAGGACTGCAGGCCGTTAGCGAATAAACTGATAGGTTTTATGTATTAACGTGACGTAGGTACACGTGTTCTTAAATTCATCATATTTTCGCATTTCGTCATTATATATTAACAAGGTAAACGCACGTGCATGATCACGTATTTCGATATATTCGGAAAGTAGTCAAATTTTATTAGGAAACGGCCTACTGTCCCGTTATTAACAGGATTACAATAAATTAGCAATACTCACTTTCACAATGATAATGATGTGTAGCAATCGGTTGCAAAATAATAAAACAATAAGTATTACATAATAAAAAAAATTAACTTTATCGTTGAAAACAATATCAGCGACTCTCAAAAGAAAAATGTGATACAGAAAAGACAGAAAAATAATCGAGGTTCTTAGTCGAATGTCTTCAATGTGTAAATATTAAAATTTGAGGGTTTACTCATTGATATTATATATTAATCACTATAAAAATATTAATCCTAGACTGAAAGAAAAGTCAATAGATGTCGCACATAAAATAAAAAGGATACATTTATCCAAGAAACTATTCATTTAGATCAGGTAGAATCTTGCAATCATACATAAATACAGCCGCCAAACAATACGCTTAAAGAGAATAAGATAATGTGGGTTGAAGTAGGATACAGTTAAAAATGACATTGATATAGTCTAATTAGCTCAGCACTCAGAGCAATTCCCCGGTAAGGAAGATGTCCTGAATTCAATTTCTAGTTGCGACTGAATCTTTTTCTGTCTTTTCTGTTAAACATTTTACATTTGAGAGTCGTTAATATTTTCCCCAATGATGAAATATTACAATGTGATGTTTTACTCACTATGATTCGATCACAAAAAAACTCTTCAAAATAAAATTAAACAAAGGATCTTTTATTTTGTTCAGGACTGAATAAGTATTTAGAAAAAAAAACTATTGCGGTTTTCATTACCTTGCATTGTTTGCATAGGTCAAAGGTAAAAACAAAACACAATATTTCTCACTTTACGTCAGAGGAGTCAACTAATACAATCAAAATCATTCATCTTATAGCGAAGAGCACAGATAGGAACAAAAATCATTGAGTTGCATATAAATAGAGTGTACATTCCTTGCAATATAATGTGAAATGTTGTTCCCGTACGGGAAGTAGGAAGCATGTAGGAAGGGTGTGGTAGCTGTCGATGTCGCCCGAATACTTCGACCGGTGACCGGCAGCCGCCCGCCGCCGAGCAAATGCTCAACAAGTTTTTAACATTAATAAGTCAATTTAAAACGACTACTGATTATGGTAAAACCCTAATTCCCGATGAAAGGTTATACCATTGCTTTTCCTATATTTTCCAGTACGACTTGTACAATATCTCAGCGTGCATGTCGGCATTTTGAAGTTATCGCCGGAAACTTGTGCCCAGGGAGTGCTTATCTCACATCAGACAATGATCCGATATGCATGTCCAATACTTCGAACGCCAAAGCTGACTCTATCTATATACCTCATTGAAAAAAATAGTTTTTTGATGAAATAAGGCTACATATTTGTAAAAAAAATATTTTTACTATTAATTAGGTAATGCAAAAGAACATCTTTTCCCCAACTTCAACTAACTTTAGTTATTCTTGATACTGTATTCGGGAGTGATACGAATCGGTCGTATGGATTCGTTATGGTACGTATACATTTGCTAACTTAAACGCGAACTGAGCCACGAATTATGGGAGAGGAACGAAGTAACAGCAAGCGGCGGCGTTTCGCGCCATTTCGTTAGCTTGGTTCTTTTCACATAAGACGTGGTTCAGTTCGGCGGTTTGGCTCGCGTATGTATACGTAGCACAACAAAGGTTTAGGTTTCTATGTATCGCGTACAAAATTTCAAGACCCTATAACTCAGTTAATAGTGCCGACTCCCACCTAATTCTTACAGATTCGGATTCCCCAGCCCTACATTAGTCTAAATCAAGTTCAATTTCGGTTATTCGAGTGACTCCCCTAAACTGAATTTTACCCAAATTAATATTATCGTTACAAAAACAGTAAAAAAGAAATATTTTCATCTTTCAATCATCACGAAAAGACGCAAAAACAAAATAGCAAACCATTGCGAACTACACTACACAAGAAACAAAAATGATGTTTTGCGCAGACCTGCAGTCCATTGCAGCCTCCCTACCACAATAATAAGATGACATACCTAGATATACTTACATATTAATATAGGTATCTCTCCAGCCGACATAATGTTACCTCTGCAACTGGTTGAGAGAAAGAACCGATCTCATAAGTACTAGAGGACTAGCCATCGCGCGTTCAGTCGGCGAAGTTCTTTCAACGAGTGCGCATGCGCGGGACAGACTAAAAAAAGAAAACTAGAATATTAATGGCTAATGAATTTAAATTTTAGAATAAAATCGAGGACCGGTTCCTAATTATTACGTATGCGGTCGGCTTGAAGAATAAGTTATATTTAAAAAAAAAGTAAATCAGTGATTGATTTTGATTTTTGTCCAATTGTTTTTTTGAAAGACGTTTGTTATGGCGTATTTGATGTTGTGGGTGGTGTGCAGTGTTCTGATGCTTGCAGGTATGTTAAATTAATTTAATAAATAAATATATTGAAAATTGAGAAAAATGTTTTTAGCGTTTTACTGTTTTATAGACCGAATTTAAAATGCGAATAATATTTAGATTATTTCCGTAGCTTTTTCTTTTAAGGCATCTTTAGATTCTTGATTAAAAATATTACGGTGAATATTTCCTTAACCGCCACACTTTTAATAGGTACAGATTATGGAAATTACACTTCGTTTCAACTTAATTACTACAAGACACAATTATTTACCTCGGGATAGGTGGTAAAAGATGCATTATATTTCCATTATTTTTCGATCACAGTTCAGAATTTACCTTATAAAACGATCCATTTTCCGCTATTTTGGACTTTTTTGTAACATGGAGTGACACTTGCGAAAGTTTTGTTTCAGTCGCAATACTCATAAATTACTCAATTAACCAAAACCAAGAACCTATTCCTTTGTAAATAGTTATTTCTTGTAGTAATTATTGAAACGAAGTGTAATTTCAAAAAGCTGTGCCTGAAAATGCGGCGGTTAGTGAAATAATTATCAATATTATAAATAATCCTATTATTGGTTTTGAATTGAAGTGGTTTGAGGACATTTTTAATTGTTTGACGGCCTCCGTGGCTGAGGATTAAGGCTCTCGACGAGCAAGCCAGAGATCGCGGGTTCATATCCCGGCGTGCGCAAGGAATTTTCATTTGATTAATTTGCGTTATTTCATAATTTAATCATTTAAAAAATTGTATTTTTGCGGCACGTTCCAGAGTGGAAGATACCCTAGTATCGTCCTGGTGTAAGACCAACATTCAGAATTGAAAAGTTGCTTGAAATGGCGTTGGTCTTGATTGGTAACCAGATCTGAATAGCCAGGTACTTCCTCACCTTCCTCTTCTACATCTCCTCCCCCTACCAATCGTCTTCAGCCTCACAACATACCCGGAGATGCCATATTATCACTGGATCCAGACGGTTACGAGCAGTTGAGTTGGGAGAACTTTTGTGCGATTTCACATCAAAAAAACATGTATGATCCATAAGATTTTATTCGTATTTCAATGGAAGTTGAAAAGTGCGTCCAGAGTAAATTTCCTTTATTTATTTATTACCAAAAAAGAAAGCGTTAAACATAAAGCAAGACTTTCTCGTAAATAGGACATTTAAAAAAATTAAATTACATTACATTAGTAGGTAGATATATTGTTTGACTGCCAAAAGAGTGTACTTTTTTTGATTCAATAAAATAATTATTATGGTGTGTTTTAATAAATTTATTTATTTTAACATTTTGGTGTAAGTACCGCACAACGTACGTCCAGAGCCAGTGAAATTATGGCATCCCAAATTGGGGTATTTTGTGATTCTGAAGGTAGTGGAAAGGGGAAGGAGACAGGGAAGAGAAAGGTGGGGGAAGTACCTGCCTATTCAAATCGGGTCACCAAATACGATTAAAGCCAATTCAAGCAGCGTTTTTATTTTAAATGGTGATCTTTCAGCAAGGCGACACTGAAATTATCTATCATTCTAACGTGTTGCAAATATCATATAAATATAAATATTTGCGGCACATATATAAATCTATATAAATATAATGGTCTGGACCTGCGAATCGACTTAGGAATTCGTACTCAAGAATCGTGTCCATTCAACCACGGAGGTTGTCAAACTTACATATATTATTTTACAGTGACTTATTATTACAAATTTCAACATTGATTTTCAGCTCTACTCGTTATAAGGGTTGAAATGTTGGAAATTACTTTAGACATATAATTACAAGCAATAATTAGTGGCCTGAAATATCAATACAAATTGAAAATATCTCCCGACTAAAAATAAATGCCGCCAAGGGGAATTGAACCCGCACCTTCTGATGTCCGGTCAGGTGCTCTGAACCACTGAGCTATGTCGGCTTATTTCCAACCCGCCAAATAATTCAATATGTACTAGTACCTCAATCAACAATTACTGCTTATTATATTTTTTTCCAGCTGTAAACAACCAAAATTATTTATTTTTACTCGGGAGATATTTTAAATTTTTATTGATATTTCAGGCGACTTATTATTGCTAATAATTATTTGTTATCCTTTGTGCTAAGCATAAAACCTTTATAAACATTAGTTTATCATTAAAAAAATAATACCTACTTTAAACATAGTTATTTTTTCCTAAACTCCATATTTTTGTAATTTTTTCTGCTTCTTAACATCAAACGGGGCTATTTTATACACCTACTTAAAAATCATCTAATTCATCTCCACTTTTTTTGCGTTATGTGATTTCTCGCCTTATTACGAAAATCGTCTTCTTTTTGCAAAAGGTACAATAAACACAAAAAAGCTTCAGGTTAAATGAGACGTTCGTTATAATATATGTGTTGGTGGATGGAGTTAATTAAATTATTTATTTAAAATACGCTTTTTTCATGTTATGCTTTACAATATTAAAATGAATTTTTTGTTTGCGTCAGTACATAAGCAATATGAATATGAATAAATAGTTTTATCCGTATAAAAACACAATTCCTTCAAGAAAGGCATACGAATACAATATTGTATCAGTGATTCACTTCAATATTGTATTTGGATGCTTCTCTTGAAACAGTTGAGTTTTTGTATGGACAAAACAATTTATATTGAATATGTAGGTATGTACGGGCAAAAACAAAAATCGTCTTAATATTGTAAAGCATAACTTGTAAAGGCGTATTTTAATAAAATAATTTAAATAACACTTTCTATGAACACGTGGATTATAATAAACGTCGCGTTTAATCTTAAATTCCTGGTCCTGTATACAGAATCAATTAAATTATGTTTTGCTACACCACTGTGGCAAGTTGCAACCTGCCTTCTAATTCTGATAATTGATCAAAGTAAATTAAATAGACAAGTCTAGTAAATAATAACGTAAAGATCTGACAATCTAGTGTACAAAATATGAAGAATAAACATATATTTATCAACACCGGTTGAGTAATATTTCACAACGAATTGAGTACATCATTATAGACAATTTATTGCATGTAATTAATACGTATGTGCGGTCAGAGAGCAAATGCTGCACAGAATGTGAGAGAACGGAGTCGTTCGAAAGGTCAATATAATAATATTTCGCTGACCTTTTAATATCTTAAATATGTACAAACCGCTTCTTGAATTATTCAGGAAAGTTCTTTTTAATTTTATTTACGTAATTTAACAAATTATTAAAAACAACTGTTAATTTTAGGCCCAGTTGTGTTGTTTGTTTCACAAAAATTCAAATGTAACATTGTCAACAACCAGCCATTCAGCGCCACTGTGTTTTTTTTATATTTAAAAGGTCCCGTTAAATGTTTTTAAGGTTTCTGTCAAATTGTAATGAGTTGAAAAGCTCAACTTTATAGTTCTGTTAATCACGATTTGTTTAAAAACTAAAATAGACATGGAATCGGCATTTGATGAAACTTTTCAATTGTTAAATAATAAAAATGGCAATTTGATGACTTTGTCACACTTGAATTTCTGTCAAACAACTGGGCCTAAATAACTGTATATGGGTATTTTATTTAATTTCCCATATCCAGTGGAATAACATCTCTGTTTGGGAAATGTTGTAAGACTGATGGAATTAGGTGAGGAGAAGTGGAATATGAAGGTTTGAAAGTACCTGACTATTCAAATCTAGTCAGATTGTTCAAGTGGTAACTAGTTCAGAACAGTAGTTGAAACAGTGAAAGTACCTGACTATTCAAATCTAGTCAGATTGTTCAAGTGGTAACTAGTTCAGAACAGTAGTTGAAACAGTGAAAGACCACAATTCAAAATCGAAACGTTTTCGATGGAGTATTGCAATGATTTTAGCCGTGAATAGATCTTAAGAGACAGGTACTAGGTAAACCAAATTTTTTCATCTCTTTTCTCTCCCCAATCCATTCAGTGGAAGATGCTCTCAGTACCTTGGTGTAAGACTATAATTCAGAAATGAAATTATGCATTAAATAGCTATAGCCGGGTTTGGTGACCAAATTTGAATGGCCAGGTTTTTCCCCACCTCCAGCCTTACAACATATCCCAATTTGGGATGTCATAGTGGCTTCAGATGATTGGGAGCAGTTGGGACTCTTGCGCGGTATTCACATAAAAGCGTATCAGAATATACCTTAATTGACGATGCCGTATTCCCACTGGCTCCGGGCAGTAGGGGCTCTTGCTATGTTAAAAGTTATTTCACATTGCTAAAGCCATTTTAAATAGTGTTTTGATTCTATATGATCGATGCATCGAATACACAAAGAGTTACATATTCGGAAAAAAATCATTGCAAAAAAGATTGCAAGGAATGAATAAGATTAGGAAAGGGAAACTTTGATGGTTTGGGCACGTACAGTAGATGGACGAATAAAGGAGTGTGATACGAATAAATGATTCGCCGGTGAATGGAAGAATAAGTCGGAAACACCTCAGGAATACATGAAAAGATGAAGTGAATGAAATAATTGCATCGGGCACAGGTCAATAGTCGGAAAAAGTTGGATATTTATAATAAGATCAACGAATGTCGATGAGACAAGGGGTGTGGTGTGTGAGTGAAGAGTTGGCGAGTTCCTGTTGAAAACATATCGACACTCAATATTGTTAACTATTAGAATTGCAATATTCTATGGCTCCAGTTCTTGTGGTTCATTTCAAAATTACCTCTTTTAATTTTCCCTCACTGAAGTTCTTCTAATGCGAATTACCCTATTTCGAGTTTTTCTGGTTGAAAGTTTCTTATTCCAAATTTCCTCTTTTCAATTTTCACTCATTGAACTTCATTCATACAAATTTTCCGTTTATCAATTTTCCCCCATTAAAGTTTAACTATTTTAAATTTTCCTCTTTCAATTTCCTCTCAATGAAGTTCTTCTATTTCAAAATTTCTATTTTAAGTATTCCCCTTTTAATCATCTTTTAAGCTTTCCTTTGCAAAGTTTCCCTCTATTTAAGTATCTTTTAAATTTAAAAATGTAAAAATTATGCCATTGCATGATATTGTGTACTTTTCTAAAACGCTTTTACAAAATTGTGTATTGAATTTGCAAGTTCTTATTCTAAAAATAATTTTCTTAATATCGATGTTGGTTTTGGAAAGTGGGACACCGAAGGAAAAACGAAGTTAAGGAGAATATTTTTTGGAAAACTGTTTTGATAACTATTTAAAGATAGTTGAAAGTCTACAATAATATCTACAGAACTGTAAAGCAGTGTGATAATTGTGTTGTAAGTATAAAAAAATTTATTACAAAAACGAATAGTGTAAACACGCAAACCATAATTTATTCCAATGTCAGAGGAAACAATGCATTTTTTAACTTTGTAATTTTCATATTACTTTTATACGTATGTACATCTAGCTTTGCAATATATTTTCATTACATAAAAAATGTATCCAATGATCAATTAATAGATTTTTCAATATCATCGTGTAACATTTTAAATCGGGCGGCCAACGATGACACCTCTTATTTAGGTGGCGATAAGGTTTAAATTCCCGTTTAACACCAGCCGTCTGTTTTGATTTATTCAAGAGAACAACATCGCCAAAAAGTGTATTATTTTATTTTGCGTAGCATTCAAAGATATTAGAAGAACGAGATATGCTATGTTGGCCGCCGGACCGTAGGCGGAGTACTACCTAATTAGGGTACTTTGAACGGTATCGGGACGTGTACGCACAGAAATCTGTTCTATGTATTAGTGCGGATACCTTAGCGTAAGCGAAGGTGTGCAGTAGTATTGGTGAACAAAACCGGCGACACTCGGCAAAACAATTCCACACAGTATGAACTGCTCATAGAACATCTCGTTCTTCTAATATCTTTGGTATTATTATTATTATATTAACAGCAGTTAATATATGAAGTAAATGTCGGTCCTACCCGATCGCCATTTGGCGAGATTGGTAAAGTTATCGATTCCAGTTTCTTGATAGGAAGGTCAAACAAAGAAATGTTTTTTATAGTTTAAAGTAGATGTATTATAAAACAGGGTTTTTTACCTGAAGAAAGAAAATATACGTCTTCAAATGAAGAATCACAGGGTTAATATGCTATCAGTATCGCCCTGGTGAGAGACCATTCAAAATCAAAACTGTGCTTGAAATGGCTTTAGATATGTTATGTGACCAGCATTTTTTATTAAGAAACTTTAAAACCATCATCTTTCGCATCTTATATTTTCTCTCACGCACAGTATCCTCAAATTACTCCCTAAATGGGATTCTATATTTCTACTGATTCTGAGGAGTTGAAACTTTTTCTGAATTTTCACAATATATGTTTTAAATGTAATTATTGCAATCTATTTGCTCAATAATCAACTTGTTTTATGATTGAGTGTGAATTGAGTCGGTTGCAAAACCAATTTCTTTTCGTTCTGGCGTGAACTTTGTCTGTAACAAATATCGTAGATTATTTTGAACGCAAGATGAGCTATGATTTATCTCATATCCAATGCGATTAATATTATTTAGTGTATAGGTATCTTATCAAATTTATTAAGTTTTCTATGAATTAATGTAGTTAGGTTCACATCAGATCAACAAGAAATAGGTTTTGCAACTGACTCAATTCACAATCAATCATAAGATAGGGTGATTGATGAGCGAATGGAATACAATAATTACACTTGCAGACCGGATAAGATCAATTCAGCAAATGTACATGATGTAAACCATGAAATTGAAGAGAATTATTCGTATTATGCAAGGATGAGAGATCTAATTTGCTGAACATTAACCAATTTGTCCGCAAGTTTTTACTGCATGACTTTATTCATTATGTAGTGATGTTATTCGTCACCTTGTGATTTAGGTCGAGAATCATCGAGTTTGTTTGTCGAGATGTTGAAAGCCGTACATTGATTATAAATCTTCATGATCTCGTTTTCACTCTCGAGTCTTGAGTTAATATTAACACAAACAAAATATGGTAATAGTGTTTAGGTACTAACAGCAGTAAACTTTTTAAATAAGGTTATTTTTAATGGGGAGTGTTAGGTTAATATTTGCAAGTGAATGGTAGAATGAGATGTGTAAACAAGTTAGTAAAATGTTTTAGTAGGGTCATGTCAAGAGTTAGTGTGAAGCAAGGAGTCTTCAATTAGGGAGGCGGGTTTGGTTACTGCCTCCCCGGGAACTATTTATTGAATAACCAACACCTCTGCCACGATTAAGGTGATTTAGCAAGGGTGAGGTGTGTTGAGGATGCACCTGCCCACCATTGGAGGTGGCCAACCACTTTTCCCCCCTGGCAACAGATGGTTACTCCTTCAAGGCTCACAAAAACTTTAATTTTTTTGATAATACGAAATCTAATATTAATTATATAATTTATAAATATGATTCAAATATATATATAATTTAAAAAAAAAACGATTCTAGATCCTCCAACGTCCCCTCATACGGTGTTAGGAAGCAGTACTCAAGTACTTACTATAAGTAGACAGAATGCAAATACTTACTATTAGGAGGCAGTATGCAAGTACTTGCTATAAGGAGGCATTTTGAAGTTTTTTACAATTAGGAGGCAGTATGCAAGTACTTGCTATAAGGAGGCATTGTAAAGTTTTTTTACTATTAGGAGACAGTATGCAAGTACTTGCTATAAGGAGGCATTTTAAAGTTTTTTTACTATTACGAGGTAGTATGCAAGTACTTACTATGCACACACAAATAATATACAATTAATAGTTCAAACACATTTAAACATCTTCTGCACAGTGTTAGAGTAAATGACATGTGCAATATGTAAGTATTTACAGTAAATTAAAAGAATACAATAGTTCAATGAGATAAGAGAAAAAAACGCCTGTCCACCAGCTGTGTGGTATACCAGATCGGGAGAGGCTGGTTTGGGGAGACCCTTTGACCTCTCCAACTGGTTTCTCGACCCATCGCCTTGCGCCCCAGTGGGAAGGATTTGTTCACATGTCCATCACTCCTGGATACACTGATCCCTAGATTCCTATCCAATTCTCATCCCTTTTACCTTCTCAAAACTTACTCTCCTTCCTTTCTTTAAAAAAAACCCTCCACACAGCATACCAAAAGATGACTGCGGCCCCGAGGGAAATAATTTTCCTCAGGGCTTCCAGTGTATTTGACAAAATAGATTTGTTTGGTTTCCGTCTTCTCTTCCATTTTCTTCTTACGATCACTGGGGATGCTGGGGTGGGAAGGTTGTCAGGACTTGAATGCGTACTTGCGGGTATTAAAATATACGATCAACTTCATAATATACGAACTAATTGTAAAAAGCGACTTTTTTGAAAAACTTTTAACTGAAACTAATGCAAATCGTTAAGATAGTGTTTGGAGACGGGGTTTAATTTGTTTTAGAAAATTGAATCACAGATTTAATGTTAAAACCAAAAGATTCATTGATTGTTTATTTTACGAACATTTTCCATGAAGCAGCGCGATATGTAGACATCAGAATTATGAACGAAATTTACATATTAAAGAATGTCAGTGCATTCGCCAATCTATCGTCTGTGTCCAAATGTTATTGAAGATCAGAAACCGGTTTGCCGTGACCACAAATATTCTAAGCTAGGTAAACTTGTTATTTACTTATCATTTTAATGCTAATTTAGCCAAAATGTATTTATAACCCGTTTTGCACAAGAGTGAATTAATTAATTCTAAACATCTTCATTGAAATTTATTTATGAGAAAAAAGATTTATGAGAGATAGTACATTCTGCTTCTGAGAACCATAGTCGAGAGATTGAATCATCGAGTGAATAAAGATTAGAATAGATTTAGAATTAAAATTAAGAAAAAAAAAATATGAAAAATGTGAGATTTACATAGTGACTGAATTATTTTGGCCAAACAAAATGTTACTATAGAATTTCACATACACACGGATAGGTTTTCTTATTTTGTTTTATTTTTTATTTATCTACATAAAACATGATTATAAATGATTTCACTAGGAAATATCAGTATAGGGACAGACTTAAGAGGTACATCAATATACCATTTCTTTTAGACGACATGATACTCAAGTTTTTCTCAAGACTTACTTTATAATTAATTCTAAAAAAATTCGTAACTTACGACTGATACTCAAGGATGTTAGCTATTTATATTTAAATTAATAAAAACAGTACCTTACCATTAAAATATTTTACGTATAAAACATAAACAGTTAACAAGTATAAACATTTATAAAACTTTTTTTACTACAAAATTATCGGTAAGCACTACATTTTATTTTTCTAGACGATGAATTAGTAGCTTACCGAGGTATTGATTTAGAAATATCTGAGATTTTAGATACTTACCTTTATCAGAATTCATTATTTTCACTATATCGGAACAGGTAATTATTACACGTATATTGGAAATTTACTAAAATTTTATCAGGAAACCTGTTAATTCTTTCGTTAAATGCCTACAACCCGGTTTTTAACTGGATTACCAATAATTTGAAGAGTTTTTTCATTTTTCTCCGTGTATGGTCTCATTGGCTCCAGGCAGTTGAAATTTAAATAAGAGTTGTTTTAGTAAAAGTTGTCTGGGTTTTCTCAAAAAATCTCTTATTAAATAGAACTTCGGCTCAGCAAAAAACTTGAAATTTATCGATTGATTTTAATGGATTCTGATACCTAAATTTGCAGGCGGTTGGAATAATGTGAACCCGACCTTGAGGTTCCCATTGTCACATAAATATTATGTGACTAGTGCAGTTCTTGCCTATTTAGATATTTTGTCTATGGTGTTTTTTTTTTGGAGATTGGCAATTTTTTTGGGGAAGACAAAGGGTTTTTTGTTTATGGGCACTTCCTCCCGAACAGCGATGGGCTAGCTGTTCGTGAATTAGTCACTCGCCAAGGAGGTGTTTTAATCACTGTATGAATCCAAGTTGATTTTATCTTTAAAAAGGACGCGGAGTATTTTTTCGTAACACGAGTAGTTCGTGTACGGTATTATTTTTAGTGGATCATATGTGAATCCCACTTTTTTCCGGTGCTGGCAGTTGGCCATTTTATGGAAATTGTTTTTTGGACATGAAATTGTAAAGTGATTGGTCCTTGTTGTGGCTAGAATAATATGCCTTTTTGACCCCGCATCGCGAAGTCACGGATTGCTGAAAGTTCTTCCGAAATCCGTAAGTCTTGGAGACTGGTTGGGCCACGTGCCTTTCGGATGGAGATTGTTGAGACAGCCTGAGGCTGGAGACGTACTTATTTATTATACAATCATTCTATACAATACTCGACAGCTAAATGCCGTCTATGGGTAAACTAATAGACTAATATCTAGTGCTATCTATGGGTGAGCTTTTACAATAATATAACTCATTAAAATCAAAGAAATAATCAATCGAATGTTGTAATTACCTACAGTTTTGTTGAAAATAATATTGAAAGAAAAAAGTGTAGTGCATAATGAATACTATTAAAAAAAAGACCTTCAGATTCCGGCCTGAATGTATTGGTTGAAGTTGAAAGAATGGATAAATAGCTTTATTATCTACTTGATACTAGGCGAATGTGGACAGATAAGGATGCCAAGGCCAGTCTTAGAAAAGTCAAAAGTAAATATAAACAAGTTGCAAAAGGTTTTCAAATGATATTGATAAAATATATATTATATTTTTAAATACGTTTTGGAACGTGTGTATTATCTGAGATACAATAGACTTCAACAATTTCATCAATTTTTTTATAATTATTAAGAGCTAGCGCGGACCAGTGCTAAATCGCGTGATATTATAATTGTAGGGTTTGTGAAGCCTTGTACATGAATACAAAATTAATACAATAAACACAATCAATTTGATAATTATTTATAATAATTTCATACTATTCATGCTACTGAATTTTAATAATATGTAATGAAATCCTCAGCACGCAAGATCCCAGTGAAGATATTATTACCTCTATGTGTTATAAAAAAGGAAGATAATAAAACATTTCTTATAATTATTATAAAACAAATATTTTCAATATTAGAGAAGTTCAGAAATTTACTTTTCGTAGTAACTTTAAAAATTACCACATATATCAAAATTTAAACAAAAGAAATACACATTTCAAATATAAAATTATGAATTATCTAATTAAATTGAAATAATTTAGGCACCTATTTAATGCTGTGATTATATACCTGCTTATCATCCGTTCTAATTTTAAATATTAAAAGTTTATTGAACTTGCATAATTTTATCACCCATGTACCGACAAACGAAATTAGTGTGTTTAGTAAAATAATTTTGGCACCAACTTTATAGTTTGTCTGAAATAAGTAATGTACTAATTATCAGTTCCAATTTTGAAAATTAAAAGGTAGTTGAACTGAACCATTTTACGACGTACACAGGAATATCATTTCATCACCCATGCACCGAAATTAGCATGTTTTATAAAATTTGTATTGACCGTCTTACTGAAAAACGTGGTGAAATTTGATAAACGATTATGTTTGTGAAAACCTTATTTTTTCCAAGGTATTTTAAATGTTCTAAATATAAAATCTATTTGAAAACGTCGTAAAAACACCACTTTTGAAACTATATAAAATTACCTTCTCGATTTTTGTATTTAAAATATACTTTACTTAAAAAGTTCAATATTTTAATTTAAAACATGAAACAAGTTAGAAAAAGCTCAACACAAACATTTTTTGATCAAAACAAAGAAATAAAAAAAAAACACATTACATTTATTTACGGAGTTTCCAAGAAAGCTGTCACTTCATTTTGTATCTCGTTCTTACAAATAAACTAATCTAAAAAATATTTAAAAAATTCCCAGAGAGTAACAAAAAATCACATATTTTGGCACAATTTAAACTTTCTTTTTTTTTAAAGTTGTATTTACCTACACATGCATTATACGTTTATGTTATTAAAAAAATCACTTTCTTGGAAGTTTTATTAAATTCCCGGGATAAAAGTCAATTAAATCACGAAAACGTTAAAGTGAATTCACATGATGATATTACTAATGGATCAAAACTAACAAATAATAGTAAATTTATTGAACCATACTAATAAAATAATGAATTGGTTATTAGAATAGAAATTATTCACAAAAAAAATTACAAATTACAAATTACAAATCACAAATAAATTTTCTTGGGAAAAACATGCACCTGCCGCATCAGGCGCATGCGCCAGTCTGACAAAATTCTATGTTGCCAGATCTTTCGTAGCCAGTTAGAAACATTTTTATTAGTAATAATTCAGCATTGAAATTGTAGTCTCTGCGTAAGAAAAACACCTTTTAACGGTTGTGAAATGTTTTTTTATAGTAAGACCGTATGTGTTAAAATATTTCGAAAGTAAAATGTTTATTGTTTCATGCACATAGAGTTCAACGCATCTGAACGCAAGAAACCCGTTTTTCAGCACACTTTAATATTTCATAACCTCAAAAAAAAAGTTATTAGTAACAATATAAATTTTTTATCAGTAGCCTAACATTATAGGCAACTGATTCTGGAAATTATGGGAACACTGGGAAGGTACATAAGTCTGCGGGTTTGATTTTTGCTACAACGCAATAAAAAACCATCTTTTCAGCCATTCTGAACATAGTTTAAAATTTGACGTAGGTATTCATTAAAAACGCACGGAAAATATTTCGGCAGGTCCCTATTTCTTTTAATATAACTTTTCAAAATTCTTAAACGATGCCATAAATGTTAACCTTAATAAGGCTACGTCTTTTAAAAGTAATAACAGCGTTCTAAAAAAAACCAAGACCCTTCAAACTGAGCTACAATTCAACACCAATTAAAACTCAAACGTTTTGACCAAGTGCGTGCATTTAACTTGTTAGCAAAAGGGTTGTTTGGTTTGTTTGGTCCGGCCATATAACTGTTTCATCGTAAACTGTAACATCACGAAAATAAAAATGTGGAAGGGAGAGGGAACGAGAAAGGCTCGAGAAAGAAGGCTGTAAGGAATGTGACTTCCCAACGGAATCTAACAGCTGATTGACATCCGTTGGTTTTAGTGAAGGTTCAATTAAAAAGACATGCAATTCGATCAAATAATTAATAATCGATGTACAACGGTGTTTGTATGGAAATTAGTTCGTATGCGTTTATCATTAGCTAGTTTTTATGTGGTTTGCAAGATTGTAGGTTCGATTCCCATTACACTGTCTTTAGTCTTTAGTCCAGCATGTCATAATACATATCTAGATACACACAAGTCTTTCATAAGATCTGGTAACTTAAGAAACTGACGGTCGACAGCAATCTGTCATACGAATATAAATAATTGCAGCATTGAGCACCATTGTGACAAGAAACTAAATAAAATAACATTTTTCAGTATTCTAGTCAACCTGCCTAATAAACCCTTCGGCTTCAATGGTTTTTCATCGATATTTTTTCATGTGCGAATTAAGATGATCTATATCTTATTCATTTTTAATTAATTGTCTAATAAAATTAATATTTTAAATACCAAGAGATTAAAGAATATTTAAATCAACGTAAATACCACGCTTTTAAAGTTTTCCTTGGGTTTATCGTTAATTTTGTAATAAAGTTAAATTGTTTTCGGGCTTTGTAAAACATTAAAACACCAGGCGATATTTCCCAAAAATGAACATATAAATTAATAGAATTTATAGGTGCTTTCTGTTATCTTGGTTACTTTGTCTAGAATACTACACAAAGAAAACTTAAATTATTTCAAATTTATTAAGAATCTATTCAATTTATTTTTAATGTGGTTTAAAACGGGATTGCAGGCCTTTAACGAATGAATTGATAGGTTTCCTAATAAACTTTTAGTACAACACGAATGTGGTATGTGTTGTCGGAACATGTGTTCATAAAAACTCTAATATTTTCGCATTTCGGCATTGTATATTATCAGGACAGCAGGTGCATGAACACGTGCTCCGAAATATTAGGAATGTATTAAAAATTTAATACAAAACGGCCTGCAATCCCGTTTTTAACCGGATTTAATATATCTGCAATACTCATTTTTCTCCGTGTATATCGATATATTGATTTTAATAATAATTACAAACAAATTTTGAATAGGCGCAATATTAAGACGAAATTCAAAACAATACGAATAAATTTTAAATAAAATCATGAGTAATCAAATACATACGTAAAACCCGTTGCACGAGTGCACCGATCAATCAAATATTTTTAATCTCCCATTTCCGTCTTCATCTTGCTGGAATCCAGCCTCCACCTGCCTCAAGTCCGATACACTATAACATGATGATACTGTGGTATTGTGGTACTGGTGGCTGGCGCCTGAGTGGATTGTGAGCGAATACCTCGCTCTGATCCCAGCTAAACTAACGGGGCTTTTCACATTCTCGGGCTTTAGTATGCTAACTCTGTTATAAACCAACATCTTGCAGATACTTCTGCCAATATCCGCTCTTTTTATATTGGGATTTTCCTTTGTCAAATTCAGATTTAAAACTGCAAAAAAACTTTAAAAATATTATCTTCAATCTTTAGTTAATAGGACTTTCAAAACCTTCTTTACCTTCTTTCTCAGATCAGATCGAGCTGAAAATCAGTAAATAGACTCGTTGTCGATGACAATGCATTCTTTTGGTGCCACACGCGGACATATAGATACGTATTTCGACAGCAGTTGATTTAGAAAATAAATGTCCCACAAAACCAATCAGGATTTGATGCTAGCGCAGTTGATTCGGGTCCCTAGGGAGGAAGGTTCAACCCTCAGCAATTTTTATTTTTTAACTCTTCAGGCCTCATATTTTGACAGAAGCTCGGAATGTTGCCGCTTTGTAATAAAATCCAAATAAATGGAATATTTCTGAATTCCAAAAACTAGCAACTGTTTTTGAAAGTAAGATTTCAAATTTTATTATTATAAATTAACATATACTTTTGAAAATATACAAAAATCGAATGGAAACATAATATATATGAAAATACACTTTAGTTTTTTGTAACTAAAATTACCGACATCAAAAAATATATGACAACGCTTTTATTTTATTAAAAAATGTATTAAAAATGTTAACGTCACCTCACTTTTTGTAGTTTCATATAAAAATAATTAGATATTAAAAATTTATGCAGTTAATTTTTATTTTCAAATTGCGTTCGGAACCTTTAGTTTCATAAAAGTGTACATTTTAATTCTTCTATGAATAATTTTTGAATTTAAATATAAAGCGTGGTATTTTCTCTTTCTATCATCGTATAGATCAAATGTTGGGTTAAAAGACATTTTCACATCAGTTTATGCACCAGCCCATGGGGAGGAAGATTTAATCCCTTCCCAGTCAAACAAAGAAACAACTTTTATATTGGCTTCTAGCCCACCCAAAATATGGGGCAACTAGGTCGAAAATTGAAAATAGATGTAAAAAAGTTTGTTTTTATGTGTTACATCTTCAGGAAGTCTAGCACGGATGATCGAAGCCATATGCCTATACGATATTGACGATATCTGTCATCTATGGTCAGTAAGCGATATTTGCGAGCACGGTCAGAATATGATTCCAACAGACGGTACACAAAAGCCTCTACTTTTAGCGCAATCTCCAAGGTGTCGTATAAGCTGTCAATATGCACAACTTTTTGGATAATGTCGTTCGTTATGCAAAATAACTGAGTTATTATTGATGGAAGTGAACTAACTAAGCTCTTAGAACTGAAAAATATCTTATACACGATCACTTAATTAATTCACCAAAGATGCGATCAATTGATTCCGTCCCAGCTTGGAGAAACGGAAGTTGTTACTTATGACTAACCTCATGAACTAATTAACTCCGTTTTTAGTGGAAAAAAAGTACATGCGGACTGCCAATGTATTTAAAAATTAATATTTCAATTGGACATTGTCAATTTATTAGTATTTTTAACTTTTACGTAGCCGTCTGACGCTAAGGAAAGTCAATTCATAGACAGTGTAGTCAGCGTATGTCAATTTGCATTATCAATATTGGTCTAGAACAAGGCTGCCCAACCCCAGGCCCGCGGGCCACAATGTGGCCCGCGAACGAATTATAAGTGGCCCGCGTGAAACATTTTCAAAAAAACCCGCCAATCCGCCAATTTGAAAAAGTGTCGCGGGCCCGCGGTAAAACAAACAATGCAGCTTGCGCGCGGTCACCAGTGTTGCCAACGACGGCGATTTATCGCTATTTAGGCTACTCAGAACGAGAATCAGCGACGAAAAAATCTAACCTGTTGAACTTACTTTTGAAACAAAAATACACCGGTTTTCGACATAATATTCTTTGCGTCGAAATGGAATCCTGTAGCCACCCCCCCCATGGAATTCTAAAAATTGCTGTGGGGTATCACATATGATGTTGGAATTTTTTCTCAGCGAAGTTCCGTAACAACCCCCCCCCATGGATTTCAAATATTTTGTGCGGAGCACTTATTTAGATTTTTTTTTGTGGGGAATTATGTTTTATAGAAATTCTCTAACAACCCCCCCCCCCATGGAAATAGGAACCGTCAGGTATTCAGTGGCCCGCCAGTGATTCAAAATCGTCAATTTCGCCCAACTGCTAAAAAGGTTGGGCAGCCTTGGTCTAGAATGAATGAAAAGTATGAATGCGATCGGGAAATCGGTATAAAATCATCAGATCCGATATTGTAAAATTATTGATTTGTTCTAGAACCATTGATATAGTAAAGTTTGCGATAAGCATTCGTTTAAGGTTATGTCCTGACATTGTTTGTGTTTATTCTAAAATGAACAGGTTACCTTTTGTACTTGAATTTTTTGGGAGTTTTTTAATTAATTGTATTGTCATTTGATGTTCAATCAGTCAAACGTTCGCATATATAACATCGTTTAATCTGTTGTATATTGATTCGTACATACATATTTACCCCGTTTGATCGCCCAATTTAATATGAAATCATTACTTCTTGTGTAGGTTCAGTATTTAATATTTCTAACGGAACCTTAGAAGTCAATTAAATGAAGAGCATAAACTTTTATTAACGTTATTGATGTCTTCTGAATCAGTAATTTAACTGTTATACAGAACAAATTTCCTGTATTTAATGGTGAAACCAATTAAAGCTTTTAAATCAGTATCCGCAGTCTAACGGAAAAGGCATGGTAACCTGTACACTAATCCGAAAATTGGCATCAAGATGGAAGTTTAGTCTTTCACGCTATTTAATATTGAAACACTTTTACGGTTACTCCAACTATCTGGTTCCTACCCAAATTGCCCTCTCCCTTGTTTTTATTCCATTTTCTTCTTGTTCTTACCTTCGAAAAAAATAACAAGAAGATTTTAAAAATAGAAGGCCAAAATCAAGTGTCTTTTGTTTATTGATGTTATTTTTGTCTTTGTTGCATATCGTTGCATATTTATCGCCCCTCGTAATAATTATCGGAAAACAGTATAAATTGGCAGCCCCAATCATCATGCATTAAATACATATTGTGTATTATCGAGAGTGATCAAAAAACCGATCATGTTGTGAACAATACTAGATGTACATCTATAAACTATAGTGCCCACAGAACATTTAATACCAAAATCAGAAACTTCTAATTGAAGCAACAACATTGACAAGGTAAAGACCTCCTTTCCCACTCCTATTTTTCCTTGTGATAGATACGATTGTTCATTCTAATTTTCTTGTTAAAAATTACAGTTCATTCGTCGAGTACCAATCGATTCGGTACGCAATACATACCATAAGAAGAGATACTACGCGCACCTTTCATAACATTCTAATAGTGGAACGCGTCTCAGCCAAATACGTAATAGCGCCTCTATTGTACATATAAATTTAGGGTACAATAGCGTTGTATTCTTTGAGAATCTCTAGATTTCTCACACAATCGTACTAGATTTTACCACAGATATGCTTCAAGGATTTCATGTTTACAGTATTTAGTCTACATTTATCCTTCCTCTGCCGGTTCCATGCCTCACTGCCATATATTAACGGCCCTCGTGGTCGAGGGGTAAGGTTCTCGACCAGCAAACTGGAGGTAGCGGGTTTAAATTCCGCCGTGCGCAAGAAAATTTTAATTATTTTATATGCAATAATTATTAGCCTGAAACACTCATCCACATTGAAAAATCTCCTGATAAAAGATACATGACGCCAACGGGACTTGAACCCGTGTCCTTTCGATTTCCGGTCGACAGCTCTGACCACTGAGCTATGGCGGCTTATCTCTTATCCGCGAAATAACTCAATATATACTAGTGTTTCATTCAACAATTACTGATTGTTACATTTTTTCACCTGAAACAACCAACTTTATTTTATATGAGAAAGGCGTTGTAAGTGCTAACTCTCTCACTAGATGGCGTCGAGACAAATTGCCTACATTTTTTGATGAAAATACTAGAACTTATCAAATATTATTATTTTTTTTTTTGGTAAACTAATGTTTCAGACAAGACTTTTTATGCATAGCAATGTGGATGAGTGTTTCAGGCTAATAATTATTGCTTATAATATAATTGTTACCCTTTGTGCTTTGCATAAAAAATCTTTTCTTAAATATTAGTTTACCAAAAAAAAAAAAAAATTAAATTATATTTGATTAATTCAAAATTGACTCATTTAACATTTTTTTTCCAGAATTTACACTTTAATTGAGCTATTATTAAGTCATTAGTCATTAGGTAGGTACTCGTAGTTAAATAATTCGTGCCATTTTTAAATTACCGTCATTTACGCGCTCGTACAACATCGGGTAATCCACATTTTTTAACCGCCTGAGTTTCTTTGGACTACTAATCTAATGGCAGTAGGTTACTTTTTACCAACTTTATATTCTTTTAACGACTTGGCAGAATTTAATTTTATATTTGTATTAAAATAATTACACGAATGTGATGAATGGAAATTTTTTATTTTTTTTAGTAATAAAGCAAATAATGGAGATGTGAAATCACTCGAACAGCGAGCTGTGACATCGTGAAATTTGCACTGTTTCTTCACTATGAAATATCTAGATCAGTGCCGCAATTTTAATCTCTGAACGTCATTCCAACATTATATACATCAAGTTGCTTAAGATTTTGATACCTAAGTGACTGTTACGAGTGTAGTTCCGAACAGTTGTCTTTGGCTGCAATCTACAGGGTGAATATTACAGTGAAGATAAACAAGTCTTATAACGGAGAGAGAGAGAGAGCTTCAAAGTAGTTATATAGCGATGTTTTTCCACAAAAATGATGGCCGAAATGCAAGATATTAATAATATTTGGCTGATTTGCATGGCTCCGTTTTTGTAAAAAATCACCTCACGGGCGCTGTACAAACAAATAAATGTAATATCATTGGCTTATAACCGAGATTCATAATTTTAACTAGTAGTTTAAACTAAGACTTATAACTGCTGGCTTAAAACTAGTGACTAAAAATTACATACAAATTTACAACTGTGGTTTAAAGTTATAGATTTACAACTTACATAATTACATATCCTTTTTTGTTTTATCTAGATTTATTGATAATTATAGAATACAGTCTATTTATATACTGTAACTTTATTAACCATTATTTAATGTCAATAAAATTGATTTTATTGATAATTTGATTTTATTTTGTACTTTAAAAACTCTGCTCTGTTTTGCAGTGACGTGAGTTAGAAACGCAATATTTTTTTTACATTTAAATTGGGTTCTTTTTAGTAGTCTGGTTCAAAACTATTCTATTCTATTGAAAAAATTAAGAAAAATAATTTTGTTTAAGCCAATATTTTTGAAATGGTGTAAATTTTTGAACAAACCAAAATTGGGTTCTCCAAAGGGGTACTGTAAGTTCATAAGTCATTTTCAACAAAAAGTGGAATATCAATAATTTACAATGTATTGGATTTAAGTCATAGATATATAATAACAGCGGTATATTACAATGTATTGGATTTATGTCGTAGATGTATAATAACAGCGGTATATTACAATGTATTGGATTTAAGTCATAGATATATAATAACAGCGGTATATTACAATGTATTGGATTTAAGTCATAGATATATAATAACAACGGTATATTACAATGTATTGGATTTAAGTCATAGATATATAATAACAACGGTATATTACAATGTATTGGATTTAAGTCATAGATATATAATAACAACGGTATATTACAATGTATTGGATTTAAGTCATAGATATATAATAACAGCGGTATATTACAATGTATTGGATTTAAGTCGTAGATGTATAATAATAGCGGTATATTACAATGTATTGGATTTAAGTCATAGATATATAATAACAGCGGTATATTACAATGTATTGGATTTAATCTTATCACCTCTTTAAATGACTTGTTCTTCAAATTTGTAAACACGAAACATGAGTTTGATTGCTGTGAAATGGCCGACTAACAAAGTACGTATAGTGGTAATAATTACAATAATGTTGAACGCAAACTGCTTTCGCTTTTTTTAACCATACAGGTCAACTTTCTCTCACATCGACACATCTGTCTAAGCATTATCATTGTTGCCAACAGCCTTCTCGTGTAATACTTCATCTGTACAATACAAACTATCCAAAGTAATATATTTATGGTTATGGCTAGGTCATAAAAAGTTTCTATAGGACGAGTTTCATTATTTTTTTTCTTCTATGAATACACAAAGTTATGTAGTCATGAAAATTATTGAATAATGAGCTTCAAACCTTTATTAATAGGTAGTTACATACATTATTACAAACAAACTCCAACGGCTCGGAGGGCTTTGAAGCAGAGAATGGACGGTTATCTCGAGAGTATTTCCTCCTGGGGTAAAAATAATCTCGTCGAATTTAATGTTTCAAAGACCCAATCCTGTCTGATTACGTCTAAAACGGATCCAAATGATAATCTAGTCTCCTTCAACGGAAGCAATCTTCCGAACAGGCCTTCCATTGATATGCTTGGTGTAACTATAAGTGACCAGCTCAGGTACGGGGGCTCCATCGAAGCCAGAGTAAAGTTGGCCTCTCAGAAGCTGGGCGTACTGTACAGGGCCCGCAGATACTTTCATAATACACAACTGCTGACCTTGTACAAATCGCAAGTGCGCCCCACTGTCGAATTTGGCAGCCATCTCTGGTCCGGAGCCCCTAAATACCTGAAAAAAACCCTAGACTCTGTGCAAAAATGGGCGGTCCGTTTGATAGATTCCCCAATCTTAACAAACGGACTGCAATCTTTAGAGCACAGGCGTCAGGTAGGTATGCTGTCCTTGTTCTATCGGTATTACAATGGAAGATGCTCTGAGGAACTAGCGTCATTGATCCCTTCGGCACCGGTGCGTAGTCGGGATACACGCCAAACGCGTGTCCGACATTTGTACACAGTTGACACATGTCACATGTGAACGGGTCGCTTCTACGATTCGTTCTTAAGTTCAACAGCTCGGCTGTGGAACGAACTGCCGGCCTCTGTGTTTCCTCCCTCCTACAACATGGGACTCTTCAAGACCCATGTTCACTCTTTCCTCTCCACAAAAAGACCCTCCACACAGCATCCCCAAAGATGACATAGGCCCTGAGGGAAATTATTTTCTTCAGGGCCTCCTGTGTGGAGTTAATATAAAAAAAATAAATAAAAAAAACATCATACGTCATTTTTGGGTTCACATTACTATCAATAAAGCTATTTTTTAGCATTGATTTCGACTGTTATTTAGATGAAATTTGAAGTGATAAAATAGTTCCACTTTTTTTTTACTCCAAGTTACCTCCAATTCTCTAACTAAAACTACCGAATCCGGTATACGCGCAATGCTTATCACGTTCTAATAGTGGAACGCGTTTCGACGAGAGTATCTACGTAATAACGCATTTAATTGTATAGCTGTATGTTTTTTTTTAAATTTTCTTCCACTCGGGATCTGGATGTCATTTTTGTGGATAATATGTGGAGGGTCTTTTTAAAGAATGTAATTAGAGGAAGTTCTGGAAAGGAAAAAAAAATTATGTGGGGTAGGTAGGAATCTGGGGGTCAGTGTCTCAAATAGTAACGGACGTAAACTAGTCATAGTGAGGAATCATACGTGACATCACTGATATAGCATCTTCTGTCTTTTTCGTTTTCAAACAAGACGCGTGAGAAGGAAAAAGACGAATGTCGATGACGTCCGTACGAGCTCTAGTTGAAACTAGTTTATGAATCCACCTAAGTTGGTGCAGTTAGTGGCCATCTTCTACCAAGACATAGATATCTGGACAAACCTCACCCTATAAAGCCGGGAACCCCTGCTAAGTCACTAAACGCAACGCACCACTTTGGATGACCTCTGAAGAAGGTGTTAGTTATGCAATTAATGGTTCCCGGGGAGGCGGTACCTATACTCTCCTGAAATTGCTCTGGTAAAAGACCACCATTGAGAATCGAATAGTTGCTTGAAAAGGCTTCAGCCATGTTTGGGGATCAGATTTGAATAGTCATATACTTCCCAATCTTCCTCATCTCCTTTCAACCACACAATATACCCCAATTAGGGATGCCATAGTCCCACTGGCTCCCAACAGTGGGATGCAGTTGGGAAACTTGTGCGGTATTCACTTTTGTGTTCACATAAATCAAGTTACAAATATCAAAATGCCTCACAACAGGATTTGTTAAATATTTCACAATTATTTCCATTCTAGAAGAGTTAAGCATACAAAATAGGCTTTCATCTGTCTGCCTACAGGGAATTCTAAAATACTTTAGACATGTTGTCAAACTGAGAACTCATCAACAAACACTCAAAGGGGAACGCTGGAGAAGCAGAGATAGATTATTGATTCATTTACCCAAATCTTTCTCAGCATGCTCACAATAATTGGTATTAACTTCTCTTAAATTACCAAAACTTATTTGTTTAGTAAAAGCTTCAACATCAAATAATTACAATCAGGAAAAATGCAAAAAAATTGCATATAAATTGAACAGGAAGGAATGTAACACCAGGACAATACGAACGTGCCGAAAATGTACTACATATTATTTAAATGATAAAATTGTGAAATAATAGTAATAATAATAATGGCTAATTTATATAGCGCCGTTTTCGTGAAAAATCACCTCAAGGGCGCTGTGCTGTACAATACTACAAATTAATCAATTAAAATTTACTTGCGCACGCCAGGATTTGAACCTTGGACCTCGGGGCTTACTAGTCGAGAGTCCCTCGACAACGGAGAATAACAGAAGGTAATGTATGAGATGAGGTATTAATGTGAATAAGACCAGATGCCAAAACAAAGATGTTTAGCGGTCCTTCCTTTCTGCCTACCCCTGTTAGTTAGTTAGTCATTTAGTTTATATTATAATAGTTTTTCAGAACGTCCAAAACCTTGCTATGATGATTACATATTAAAATAGTAATTTTAGTTCTTTGTCATACTTTGCAAGAATAACTTTACAAATGTTTTTTCAATTAAATTATGCTAAATATGTCAGTTTGAAAGAACGAATTCTCTAGTAATAATATTAAAAATGTAGGCACTTAAACGAGGTTATCCATTCTTTAATATACTGCACCAAATGAAAAAGAACAAACTAAAACACATTGTTCATTTCAATTATTCGGTAACCTATATTTATTAATTAACGATAAATGAGATTGATTTGTAAATATTTAGTAAAATGGTTTAATACGTAGAATTTTAGATTGTCTATGGTTATGACTTGTGGTTATGTTGAAGCCCTGAGAATAAATAAAGTTGTACGTAAAACTATAACTGATATTACTTTATGATTTATTGGCTGGTGAATGATAGTTTAAAACTAGCATGACCACAGATTAATGTGAAACTAAATACGCAATTTATTAATTGATAACCTCAATAATATCAAACAGGACTGTTAACTGTGCTACTAAGCCGCAAGTACTATACCGATATTATAACTGTTTAATAATTTCGACATTCACCTGCTTAAGTTGACCACTAAAGTTTATAAACGTATAATAAATAAGTATCCGAAAACCAGTAAATATATCGCCACTTATGATTATGTGTGAAATTAGAGTAAATATTTATTGTGGATTAGAGAAGAAGAAAAAAATAACAAGAATATGAACAAACAAGATAAAAGAAATAAGCAGTCATAAGAAAACTAAAAAAAAGAATAACAAAATAAAAAGAAAATAACAAAACTAAGAACACGAACGAAAACAAGAAGAATAATAATAGAAATTTCATTAACAAGTTACTTGCAAACCGTCCGTGTTAATAAACATAATTTTTGAGTAAATGTAATTTTTACATCGAAAATGGTTTCTAATGTGTCTCCCATATATTGAATACTCTTTTTCTCTCTCTCCTTTTTTTATTTGTTGCATTTTTTCTTTCCATCTTGCATTGTATTTATTATTTATTTTGGGTACATCATTTATGTTAAGCAATTGAGCGTATTATTATTTCATATATTTTTATTTTTTACACCTACACAGATAATTTTACGTTTTCTAATGTTTTAAATGCAATTGCTAGCATTTTTCCTACTTATTTTTACTTTTAAATACAACTTTACTCTTTTTTGTTGTTTGTTTTTGGGGTGTTATGCCGTGTTGCGCTAACTCCTTCTTTAGCCGACGTTTCGGACAGCGTTGCAGTGTCCATCATCAGGGCAGATCCAAACACCCCAAAAACAAACAACAAAAATGCTTTTGGCCGTGAGAATCTAAAAACTTTACTCTATACATATGATAAGTTTTTATGGGGTATTCCATCTCAATAAGAACTATCAACCTTAAGTTTGTTCAATTTTTTTGTTTTTATATATGTATGTAATATTTTATATCTACATTATTTTATGTATTCTTTTGTTTTTTTATTAAGCCCTGATTTGTCTACAAAATATATGTAATTATACTGCTATCCGGCTCAAAACAGATATTGTCTAGTGAGTCGGGTAACGCACATGATTTTTTTTAATAACCTTAAATAAAAAATAGAATGAGAACAAAACTGAGAACTCGATCAACCATAAGACAAATTGATAGAAAAAAAAAACAAAACCAAAAATACGAAAAATAGCAAAATTAAGAAAGCAATAGAACTTGAACATGCTAAAATCCCGTTGAAATATTGGGACATAAAATTTGATATCTGTTTTATAACATTCTGACATGCAGAAATTTTCAAAACTTTTTCTTTTTAATTTCACCATATTGTGTCCGACACTTAGGACGGGTTGTTTCACAGAACTTCTGTTCTCTGAAAGTTCTGTTCTAGTTCTAGGACTTTTGCAGAACTTGAATATATGATTGATAAATTATAGAAATTCTGTGAAACAATTCATCCTAAGGTTCCCTCTGATTTATAGTTTAAAAAATAGCGGAGAAATTAGGATTAAAGAAAAGGACGAAAAAATCGAAGCACCCGTACATTCAGATCAAGTCACAGAGCAGAACTAAAATCATAAAAAAACCTTACAAAAATAATTTATGTTCGCGTATTGTTTGTAACCGTGCGGTAATACCTAAGCACATTTTTATCGCTTCCTTACCAAATAAATTATTACATGAAATGTTCATTCTCGTAGCTTCCCATGTTCTTGCGGCATCGAGTTCAAAACAGAGTTCTTACAAAGGTTATAGTTGAACGCTCTCTGGCCTGTTACTTACTAAGTAGTTATTACAACTTACAATATACCGACAGACACGCAGAAAGTCACATATTATGCAAGACCAGGGAGTATTTCACACGTCGTGTAGTGTGTAGGCAAAACAGTATTGTTGCGTTGGCAATAATAAATAATAAAAATGCTTTGCATGTCGCAGTTAAGTCGTGTAGAGTCGACAAATCATTTTGTGAAATTGTTTTAAAATGAGTTTAATATTTTATATCTTTGCGAAATCTAGTAGTTTCGTCTCCGGAGTTATTAACAAATTAAATAAAACTCCGGGTGCAACGAAAGCTCAGACTTTTAATGTGATGGATTGACAACGGGCTCTGAGGGTCTTTTTTATGTGAATCCGCACAAGAGTCCCAATTACTCCCAACCGTCTGGAGCCAGGCCAGTAGTACTATGGCATCCCCTATTGGTATATTGTGAGGCTGAGGATAGCGGGAAGGGGAAGTAGAGGAGGAAAAGGTAGGTGGGAATCAGCTGGCTATTCAAATACGGTCACCAAACACGGCCAAAGCCATTTATGAATGGTGGTCCTACACCAGGGCGATACTGAGAGTATCATCCACTCTGTAACGTTCCCCAAATATACTGTGTATTATTTTAATTGAGTAATTTGTTAAATAACACAAATTAAATTTATTTGCGCACACTGGGATTTATTTATTTACCGTATTGCCATCTACAACTCGGGACCTCCCGCTTGCTAGTCGAGAACCTTACCATTCGACCAAGAAATCGAAAGCTTAGGCGTAACTACCGACGATTTTATACCAATTTCAAAACCGATGTCGATAACGCAATAAATCAGAATCGATATACACTGGCCTTTGAAATAATCAAACTTTTTAAAAAGTATTTTTACTAGCCCAGAAAAAATAAAGTATCAGGCCTATAAACACTGTTTTGATGTGTAAAATATCCTACTTACGAACCTCTTTTCGGTTACAATTTTATTGCTGAATGTGGAAAATTTAATTCGTTATAAAATGATCTAAAAACATTTTAATATTTGTGCCAAACTTCAATAAATAACATATATCACCAAATTTTTGACAACGTTTTTTTCTTGCGAACGCAGCTGCTGTTAGGCGGGAATTTAGACCGTATCGCCATATACATAAGGAGTTTTACTGTTAGCGACCTGATTCCAAATGTTACACGAAGTGTTCCACCGCCTTAAGTATAATATTCAGTTGAGGTACATTTTTATTAAAATGTGAGTAAAAAAAATCAAATAATGGGCACATACATATTAAAGTTTACAATTTTATAGCAAGCTGTGAGATAACAATATATTATTTTCTTGAACGGTTGTAAGGGGTCATAAAAAATTCGTATGTGAGATGAAAAAAGCTATAACACATTAAAAATGGTGCAATAAACTTGCTAAGCTGGGACATTACAGTTTAACCAAAAAGCTTATTTGGTTTCATAAAGATTTCAAACTCAACATAAAAACTTCACCGTTTTGATGCGTTGTAAAAATTGTGTCATTCTAATTATTCAATTACATACTTTAAGTACCACACGTTTGTTCAGATAAGCATTTTCTCTTCCTCTCCTGTTTATTACCTGAAATTACACTTCTTGCATCATTTCCACCACACATTATCAATCTATCTTTCAACCAATCTTTAAACTTCTTTAACATTTTAGGCCTCCGCTATATGTTGACACACGGTCAGAGCCTTTCCGTTTGGCAATAAAATTCAAATAAATAATTTATACAAAAATTGAATTTTTTTATTCATTTTTTTAATTATAATATCGTTTGGAACCTTTGGTTTCATAAAGGCGCATATGCTTGAATACAAAGCGTGGTGTTTTTTCTATCTAACATAATTTAGTTCATATTTATCACAAGGACAGTAAGGCAGATTCAACGATTTCTACCACATGTGTTTTTCCCAAAAGCGAACAAAATAGCCTGAATGGTTAGCATTTTGTTTTTTCGTCTTTCAAAATCTGACTCCTTTCCGATGTTTTATTACTTTTAAAAATTGCAACACATTATAATATCAAGTAAAAAAAATTCTGAACAAATTCTAATGTAATATAGTCAGCAAACATTTTCATCAGAAATCGTCTAATTTAAATGCGAGTGAGAAATTAGAGCGATGCACTACATCGTGTAATATTTTAAATTTAAATCAATAACAACCCTTACGTAGATGGCGATAAGGTTTAAATTCCAGTTTAACACCATCCGCCTGTTTTGATTTATGCAAGAAAAAACATGGCCAAAAAGTGTCTTTTGTTTTATTTTGTAGATGTTCAGGCATAAATATTTAATTTTTTTCGATCATTTTATAAATTACTTAATTTGCCACACTATACAATAAAATCATAACCGAAAATGGGTTCGTAAATATGAGATTTTGAACTTTAAAGCAGTTTTCATAGGCCTTATACATTATTTTTTTCTGGACTTATAAAAAGACTTATCTAAAAAAAACTAGATTATTTCAAAGGCCGGGATATATTCTCCTCGCAGTATTTAATTAAAGCATCTGAAACATTTCTAGGCGACCAAATTTTCAAACCAAAACCACATAATTTTACATTACTACGTGTGGCATCGCCTTAATATCTCGGAATTTTCTAGTACTGATTTAGTATTGGGTAAGCTAGCTTAATTAGAACTATATATAATACTAATTAAACCTCCAATTTCAAAAATATCAATTGTAAAAGACTTAAGGGCTATATTAAAAGGGCTAGTTTATTTATAAGACGGTAAGCATTGAATGATTATTATAGTACCTACCTACAGATATATTTTAAGCAACTTGGATTTACATTTGACGTAACGTTTATTTAATTTAATGTTTTATTTGAATCAAACTAAGATTCCGTAGTAAGCGTTCAAAAAGTAGAAGAAGATGGTTTCAAAGGGAGATCTGTAAATACGAATGTTAGAGGGAGAGCGCTAATTAAAAATTGATAATAATTAAGCGAAAATTGTGAAAAAAATTAATAAAACACCACCCATTAAAAATAGGGACAATCACTCTCTACAATTGCGTAAATTGCATTTAAAGATACACTGTGATTTTTTTCATACATATAACATGTAAAATAACAGAAGTAAATGTGGGTTTAATAATTTTAGAAGCATACTTTGCGATTGTTTTTTTTCGAGGGGATTTCATATAATTACCATTTTTAATTCTCTACGAATTTTTACAAATACGAATTTTTTTAACAAACTATCCCTTAGCATGAAAATATCTATGAACAATATATAATACAACAATAATTTCGTAGATAGATATCTATTTTCAGAATACTAGAGCTCTATTCAATTATTGAAATAAATTAAATAATTTTTTCTGACCTTTTTAAATTATTATCATTGTTCATATCGGTCTAGGACGCAAATAGTAGAACGCACATGCTTGAAATATGTACTTAGCAATAATACACCTGCATTATTATTTGCATTGCATTCTAGCCATTAATAATGCACTCAGTGGTTACAAAATGCATTCACTTCTTGCCTTTATATCATGTATTTCATTCAGAAGATAAATATCGGATTGGGCAAGAGTTTTTAATACGCAATAAAGGCTATCGACGTATTGTGGCGCAAGTGTATGCAGTGAGTTTTAGTGTCAAAAAGAGACACGCGGCATGATTTGTCAATGTGACATGCGTGACATTTATTTATTTGTTAGATGAATAAATAAATAAGCACACAAATATTAACTAAATGACATTTTGACAGTGACGTTACAATTGATCAAGACTTGTTATCGTCTCACCATGACGTTACAATTGATCTAGACTTTTATGACAGATCAGTTCTAAATTTGAAAAAAAACAATTCAAATATTATATTATAGGTAGGTAATGTGTCGCTTGTTGGAAATATTCACAAAATGAGTTCCAATTTTGAAAATGTCAGTAAAAACATAAACGTGTTTATGTTCCACTATTTATGGGTAGATATTTTTAATAGGTGAATTTGGTAATTTTAACACTGTAAACGTCATTTTTTTATTGTGCAAAAACGTTGATGGTGCGATGTGACACTTGATATGATGTGATTGTGGATGTGATGAAATGCAACACAAGTCGCTACACTCGAGAACGATGACACATGTTCTCGACAACAGTTATGTCAGGAGCTATTTATGTCATTAGGACATTATTTACCGAACTCACGTTATTATTTACTCACGAAAATAAGAACTCACATACTGATTCGTATCCAATTGAAAATAATAATATTTCCGAATAGGTCACGTTGGTTACTTGAGCGGTATTATAAGTGGTTTTATACCTTGATAATATTGTAATTGCATCTGAAATAATTGTAAGATTGCAGACTGTTATGTTTTGAGTATCCACTTAAAAAATACATTATTGTTTTTGTTTTATTTTTGTACGCTGTTAAAGCATTTTTAAGTTGCTTCGAAATTTAAACGGGAATCAAAGCCTTAATCTCTCAACTCTCATAGTAAAATTTTTTCAAGTAATTAAGTAATCAGCCTGGGCAACGCCGGGGACTTCTGGCTAGTCTAGCTACAAAACAAATATATTGAGGGTAATTGCAAAACACCAATTGTAAAAAAGTAGATAAAATTTAAAATTACGGTACACAAAAAATTGTATTGCTAATTTATTAAGAATCTCCTAAAATTATCGATAATCCGGTTAAAAACGGGATTGCAGGCCTTTAACGAATGAATTAACAGGTTTCTTATTAAAATTTTTGTAAACTGCGAATATCACGATGTTGGAACACGTGTTCGAACACATCGTGATAATGTATTCTTAGTTTACTAAAAGTTTATCAGAAAACCTGTTGAATTATTCGTTAAGGGCCTGCAATTCATTTTTGACAGGGTTACTAATAATTTGAAAAAAATCTTAATAATTAAGCATTTATGATTTGCTCTATATATTATTCCACGTGGTTTCAAAGATCTTAACAAAAAAATTCAAAATTTCCAATTTCAAAAAGTACATAAAACCGAAAAAATATTTATGGAAAGCGTTTTGTTCTTATTCAATATCAACGTACAAAATTATTCTATTCGGTTGTTTATGTATCGAGTTACCCGCCAAAGTAGGTGAACGCACTTGCGTGCAAACACTTCGCGTGTTTGTATAAATTTTGTCACCTACATTGTAAAGTAGTGCAAAAAGTGGGAAGTAAGGCGGCCTCTTTGGTCACTCTCTATAATCTCTATGATTCCTGTTACCGACCTACTTTTTTTCGCAATTACGAAATCGATAATTTTTTTTTCAGGATTCCCCAAAAACATTCTGAAACATCTTCTGGCAAACGTTTAGTGAATTTACTTAATAAATAACATTGATCATGCGATTTTTTACTTGACCATTTTTGCCCCTCCCTTCTCAATGCTTAACAATAAAAAAGTCTAAAACCACTTTAGAACCAACCAAAACGGTAACCGAATCTTGTCTTGGCAAATATAATGTATTGACTATAAAATTAAATACTTATTATTTTGTCAGAAGCAGACATGGTTTCATTTGCTGAATTTTAAACAAATTCAGCAAATGAAAATAAAAACCGTATTATCTGCTTTTGACAAATAAAAATACATATCAGCATCACCTCCCCACATCCTGGAATAAAGAATTTATTATTCATTATTATTAATACCCCGAAACACTAAAACCTCGACCATATCTGCTTTAGCCAAATAGCCCCTCATATACAGGGTTTTCCAATAAGAGGTGTTATTTTGATATTCAATCGTATAAGATCAATAGTTACGTTGCTTGTGTGGCCCTTTTGTTGAAAGTAAACGTTGTCCAGATCAATAACGTCTCAATAACGATTCATTCACCGTAACTGTTGTTCCAGCCTCATTTTCGAAAAAGCAAGGTCCAATGACTCCGCCGGACCATAAACCGCACCAAACAGTGACACGTTGAGGATAGAGAGGCTTTTCAACAATAACTCTTGGGTTTTCCGAGCCCCAGATGCGACAATTTTGCTTGTTGACGAAACCACCGAGGTGGAAATGGGCCTCATCACTCAAGATGATTTGCATTTGATTCACTCAAGTGAATTTTAATAATTTCAATGCATTGTTGAAGCGTGTATAGTTCCATTTTTATTAATGACGTAGTTTCAACTTGTTAAATGTCAAAAATGACAGCTTCAAAAGTAATATCTACCGAAATAGTGGGCTATTCAAAATAACACCTCTTATTGGAAAACCCTGTATAACACATATAGATGAGCATCATACTATGTTTATTTAAACTGCTTTTGAACTCCCATGCAATGGCCTTGCTTGTGTGGGATTTTTGTTATTATACCTCTGCTATAGGTCACCCCAAATGTTTCGCTACGTTTAGTGATTTTACAGGGGTGCCCGGGTTCATCGAGTGAGGCGTTTTCAGGATGTCTGCCCACCAGCTGCGTTGCTTGCCGGATCGGGAGAGGCTGGTTTGGGGAGTCCTTTGACCTTTTCAACTGGTTTCTCTTAACCCATCGCCTTGCACCGTAGAGGGAGGGATAGATTCATTCCAGGACACACTAATACTTTGATTCCTACTAACCCTTTAAACCTTTTCCCCCTACCAAAACTTTCCTTAAAAATGCCCTTGAGACAGCGTCCCCAATGTTGACACAGGCGCTGAAGAAAATTATTTTCCCCAGGGCCTCTTGTATGCGGTTAATGTTAAAAAATAAATGATATAATAATACATATTTTTTTATAATTTTTGGAATAACTTAACAAGGAAAACCAAAAAAAAAGAAAAAAATTCAATCACATTTAAAATTGAACACAGGACCTTAGCCTTGCTGGAGCTTTGTTCTATCACTAACCTAATTTGACACTATCCCCTTCGGTCATATTTTTTACTACCAACTACCAACTGTCTACATTATCTTCACTTTTTAACGCGTATTTTAATTGGCTGCTATCTTTATACGATTGCGCGATTCGTCCCTAACTAAGAGTTCTATAGAACCCTATAAGCACTTTAATATATTTTGTAATAATAGATATTTAACAAAAACATTTCTTACTGATAAATGGGAATCCATCGGGCCTGTTCTCTTATTTGTTTCATGAAGTGAGAGTAAATTCAGAGTAGAATGTCTCGTGTCTGAAATTGATACTTTCGAGGCAATCATGCATCATGGCTGATGGCTGATGCCCGTGTCTGTACCACGCTCTTAGCAAAAACAACACAATCCACCAGATTATAAGATACTTTATCACTTCTATTCACGAATAGACGTTTCTCAATGCATTGTTTTTATCAAAATGCAACGAAATCGAAATTTTTCGAAAGTGTTTAGTAGGTTTCGTTTGCGTACCTATCATGTATTTTACGAATTCTGTACGAAAAATTTATCACTATACGTTTAGTTGTCATCTACATTCAACAACGAAAAGCATCAGATTTTAACAAATTCAAAATGTTAAATTAATAAAATAAATTTAAAATGTCATTTTAAATGGTTTGACATTATTTAACCATATTGATTGCTTAAAAAGGCTTGTTTTCAGTAGGAAAATAATTAAACTCAGGGCCTACGTCATGTTTGGGGATGCTGTGTGGAGTGTATTTTTAAAAAAAGGAAGTAGTGGAAATTGTGGGATGAAAAAGTGTATGTAGGGGTAGGATGTAGGGGTGGTGAGGTATGTCAGAAGAGATAGACCTATGAATCTATTCCTGAGACCAGTTGGTGAGGTCGAAAGATCTCCCCAAAGTATCCTATCCCGATCTGGCACCCCACGCAGCTGGTGAGCTGGCGCGTGAAATTAGTGGAACAGTAAAAATGGAGAAATAATCGCAATTTTCATTGTGTACAACCCATGCATCAGAATAGTGTAATGCTAACTTAATTATGATTATTATTGAGGTACGTTATTATAGCATTATTGTAACTATATTCCTCGCAGTTAAGTACATCTATTATTGCAAAAGTATTGCCAAGTATTATAATTGACGGATTAATAATGGCATGATCTTTGAAAACTGAAAAATCACGAAATACAACCTTATCTTGTCAAGATTGACCCGAAGAAATTTAAACAAAAGAAATAAACATTTAAAAAATAGAATAAAATTATTTTCTCGTAAAAATTTTTAACACCTACTGTGTGGTGGGCCAGATTTGGAAGGTCTGATTGAAGTAGATCTTCTAACCTGTTCAACAGGACTCTCTCGACCCATTGCCTTACACCGCAGTGAGAGGGATGAACACACTGGCTCCCATATTCCTACCCACCCCTCACACCCCTTTCCTTCCCAGATCTTCCTCTCAATCCATTCCTTAAAAAATCCTCCACACAACATCCTCAAAGATGAGTTAGTGTAAAATTATTGTTTGTCTGAATTCTTGACACAATCAGTTCCAATTATAAAAAATAGTTCATTGAACCAGAATTACAATGAAATAATTAGCATGTTTGATGATGTTTATGATTATGTATTACATTCCTACAACTATTTTCTTGTCTGATCCTTGTGTCTGTTTGTTTTACCAGGAACATCACAGTCAGCCCACTACCTGGGCAAGTCCCTCGGGAAGCTCTCTGAGCTGCATCACGCCGTGTCGGGACACGTTTACGCCGTGGATGGAAGGACGCTCTTTATTAAGAACTTCAAGTACGACGGAGAAGGACCAGGTAAATAAACCAAAATTAATTTTTCTGTTTTGCGAACAAACCGTTATTATCCAGAGAGTCAATTTTTTCGCTTTTCGGAACAGCTCATAAGATCTCATAGAAATCGTTGTGTCTCTGTTACTGTTATAGTGAAAAATATGATTTAAACAGTGTTAGAAAAAGAAAACACAAAAATTTATATGAAAATCTAGAAGTTAACAATGAATGATACAGAGGAATTAAAATGTACCTTTATGAAGCCAACGGAACGTAATATAAATTAATTTTGTATGAAACAACAAAGAAAGTGGAGTGACATTAATATTTATAATACACTTAATTAATAAAATATTTCAGTTCAGCATTTAGACGAAAAAACATTAATAATTAAAACAAATTAACAATAATAATTAAAATATTAATATTTTCAAAATTATTTCTGTATTTCTGACAAATTTTAATGATTATTTCACCACATTTTAAAAACATTGTTTTGTTTTCGGATACTTTAGGAAATATTCCGTTTATTTGGATTTTCATGCAGAGCAGAAATACACTCGAATTCTAAGACCTGGCAGCGTCTTTCAGGACTATAATGGTTGTTAATATGCCAAAAGCCTGAGGGGCTAAAGAATAACTTTGAGAAACAGTTTTGAATAGTGGCATTTGGAAAACCTCGGAAATTGCGTACATAATCTGGTTAAGACTCATTAAAAACCGGTAAAAATGTAATTAAATTGTTTGGAATTGTTGAATGCATATTTGGTGTAAGCACATGATTAGCTTTTAGGGTAATATTTATGAACCTATTAAAGGTTTCAGCTCAACAGAATCCAGTTCAAATCAATTATTTCATTTATGTGTGCTACGGCTTCAATGCATTCCAAAGTCTCTCATGCTTTATCGTCAGGTGCAGATTACGGAGCCACAGATCTGGGCACGGTTTCTGGTTACAAATTTCCAAGGCGGGTATCGCGAAGAACCTCCGGTGGTATGGAAATTGAACCCATGAAAGTATGCTAACCTGTTCTTGTACCTGCCAGCGGTGGGCGATTGACCTGATCTGAATACTAGACTGTTGAGGTTTGCTCGGTGCAC
Source organism: Hesperophylax magnus (assembly GCA_026573805.1). Classification (NCBI taxonomy): domain Eukaryota; kingdom Metazoa; phylum Arthropoda; class Insecta; order Trichoptera; family Limnephilidae; genus Hesperophylax; species Hesperophylax magnus. Next base: position 1,803,914 of record JAIUSX010000150.1, on the reverse strand, counting down.
TAAACTTGTCAATCCATCTCGTAGTCACTGGAAGGTTTGTGAGTTGGTTAGATCGAGACCGAATAAGGTAAAGGTCCCGTCTGCAAGGGGGCACCTGCGTGGAATATTCTAGTCAATTCTCTACATAATATTAACTAGTGTTAGGAATTCATCAGCAGAACTGCAAAACATTTTGACATTGAATAAGTTGTTACTAATATCTGACTTTTGCCAAAATGGCTGACAAAGGAGGAAGCAAAAACAACTCATGTTCCCAAAAGTCATCCAATAACCTTGTAGAAAAAAATAAAAAAATCTAAGTTCATTTTGATATCATTGTATCAATTCTCCGGAGACAATCCTAAAGATGCTTTGGTAAAACGAAACCATATATGTATGAGAATAAGCATATTTTGTTTTTTTACAACATCGTCAAAGCTTTAAATCTTTGTTACTTAGGTATTCATACGTGTAGATTAGTCAGTAAATTTATCCCGATCGTTTCGTTATCATTTTGATTGATTTCAGTAGCTAAAGCATTTTTGAAGCCCTCAAAATGTATTTTTGTTATTGCGTAATTCGTAGCTCCATTTATTATAATTTTTTTAAATATTTAGTAAAACAAATTAAAAAATGTTAAGTTCTATTAGTTTTAGAATAATTTTAGTTAATATATTCACCTAACCTTTCTCCATAATTTGATATGATGGCCTATAACACCCTTGAAGGGTCAAAGGCAAAAAGATTAGTAATTCTGTGAACTAGTAGATTTGGAGTCCAAAACGAATGTTTTTAATTTTCTCTTATTTAATAAATCAGAAGCAAAATTCACTCTGAAATCATAGATTTATAAGTAGTAACTTAAAAACATGCATACATAATTTTGTGTGACATTTAAAAAAAATTTCAAATGAGGAATTTTTCAAAGGAATATAACCATCTCAATGACAGTTCTTTTTTCAAACTTTCTCCTTCTTTCTTTCAGGCTGATAGGTACCATAATATTGATTATTCCGATTTGACAGCTTGTAGATGAACCGCGATCATGCGAACTCTGGCAGGTTAAAAAGTTAGGATTCAAAATTGCCACCATTTTGAACCGGAACCGGAACGTAACAAACTTAACAGACATATGCGAAATGCCAGATGGTCGAGTTAAAACAGGACTGGCTAATCAATCATTAAGTTCTGCAAGTGTTTTAGTTTTATGATAGTAACAACTATTTTGACGTTATGAAACTTAACCCGATAACGTCTTATTGTATTTTTCTTTTCGCACGAATTTTTCCCACGAAGCCTTTTTTTATTTATTTAGAAAATACGATAAGCACAAGTAAATGTAATTTATTTTTGTTCATAGTTCAAATCGTGAATTATGAGTGTTTTATTAAAATAACTCACATTTATCCTATTTTAAACCTCCATTGTGTATTTGTGAAGGCTTTTACATGAACACGACTGCAGTATAGTTATAACTCACAAATAACCTTGTTTCAATCTTCTAGAAGGAAAAGGCACATGCGTTCGCCTTTCAAGACCCAGTTTGCCTTACAAAATCTCCACAAAACAATGTTTCAGACTTCCGTCAAAGAATAATTACCTAAAACATCGTTGCATATACGAATTTCACCATAACATATTATACTTTACGATTAGATCGGGGTTCCCTAGAATGCATTATTGTAACAATTATACTTCGGTTTAGGGTACAATTCTGTTATAAATAGATTACACACCATTGATAACTCTTATGCTAAGTTAGCTGATGTTGTCTCTACTGAAGTATAAAGCTGTATTAATTATAAACTTTAGCAGTGCATATTTTATCGAGGTCACTGCATGACAGGTTTATTCTTTTCTTTTTGTTTAGTTGTTTAATCTCATAATTTTTTTCTTTCTTCTTTCTATATTGTACTACGACTAATCTATAACGAATTGTTTTAAAAATCATTGCATCAATTTTGTGTACGAAGTCATCAAGTTTAGGTTCGCCTAGTTTTTGTATATTTCGCTGTTCGTTTTACCAACGAATTCCGTACAGTATTAAGGCTCGATTATACAGAAGGTACAGATACGATGTCCTCGAGGCTGTAGTAAGTCAGGCATGATCAGATTCATTTATTTGTCCCAGAAAATGACTGTTCATTAGGTGACAAAAAAACCAAGTCAGAAAATGGTGAAATAGGTTTCCTGAATTCTAGAATTCAAGATAGGTATCGAATGAATTATGTACTGTTTTTTATAGTTATTAACAATATAAGCACAATTTACGCAGACAAATATCGTACTTAACCAAAATGATATATTTTTAAACTTAGTAAAATTTCCTTTACTATCAGGTAGTTGATTACTAAACATTGTATGGGCTATTATCACCCTAATAAAGTAGTCCTAGAGAGAGATATAGCATCTTCTGTCTTTTTCGTTTCCACACAAGTCGTGTGAGAAGGAAGATTTTTATGTAAGCATTTCAGGACGATCGTCGATGACGTACGTATGACCTCTCTCTGGAACTACTACATCTATCAATATCGTATATATATCTCTTTACGAAGCATATTCAAAAGGGAGCAAGCCGATTTATCGCTGCGAGTATCGAACTCGATCTGTCCGACTGTCAACCGAGCGTCCTCACTACCTCTTTATTGATTACCAGATCCCTGGCGTTGCCCGGGCCTTACGCAAATTTTTCGAAATCAGATATAAACAGTGATACCTATTCTTCTTGTTTTGAAGCTCAAGTATTCAAAATTTCGTCAACCTCGGAATAAAACAGAGTAGATTTGGATAAAAATCAAACCCATGCCACCAGCCACAGACAATCTGCATTAAATAAACAGATAGTTAACAATTATATAATAATAAAATAAATATCAACTCTACTTTAACGACTAATCTTCTAATAATTGTAATATCAATAGTAAGTAAAATGTCCAGCGTTTTTGCTATAGTATCCCCTGCGTTCAAATTCGTAATTTTTTTTTTATAAAAGTGTGTTTATCTGAAGTGACTTGCCAGGTGAGTATATTTTTCTGTATCTGTTTATAAATAATAATATTAGATAGAGCCTAGGAACTTGTAAATAATTATAAAGCGCCATTAAGGTGATTTTTCACAAAAAACGGCCCGTTACAAATTATTATTTTTATACGTTGATACAAATTTTCACTTCTACTTATTACTTTCACTAATCTCCATTCAAACGTAATCTCATCCAGCCATAACAACAATATATATAAAATCACATATTACCATCACAATAAGCGGAAAATGTTGCTTATGTCGTGATGGAGGACTTAGCCAACCGAGGAATTGAACATACTATGCCTGGGTGGGAACTAGACATAATGCCAACTCAGCTACTGACCAGTAGAATTTATTAATGGTATGATTCTATCGCCACAGCGAGGCATATAACACTAACCAATATTTTAACCACAAATTGCCGCATTTCGCAATAATACTCTTCTTTCTACACTCTTACGCTTTTTCCACCTGTGACATAACATACAACATATTATAACATTAACAGTACCAGGGGGACAGCAGATTGAGGAGATGCCAGTGCTTCTACCCGACGTACTGAGGCCGCAAAGCGAGTTTTTATTCGCGTTCTCGGGTCGGGTAAATGCGGCGAGAGGCCGTAATATAAATAGCTGGTATTCCATTCACTCGGGTGGTGCCGTTACGTTCTCCGAACGGGAGTGCGAATTTTTCTACATAATGCATATATATTATTAAATAATTATTACAATTATTGCGAGATTTAATCTCTTCAGATGTTGTCATTTATGTCGATTGAAAGTTAACGCACCTAAGATGATGATATAAATATAAACATTTATTAGAAATTTGAACTATATCAATTGAAATAAAATATTATATTTTTTTCCCCTGGAACCTACATCACAATAATCATATACAAGCTAAAGGGAATATACAAAATAAATTGTTAAGTTTTATATTGGGTATTCTAGCAAAACCAATGATTAAATGATATGAAAATGCTTAAATTGTCAGACAGAAGGATTTACACTAACTTCGTTCTTATGTATTAAATTCTTGATGATTTGATAGTCCAGAAATGCTTGCATTGATAAGCTTTCGGATTCCACTATGTAATACCTGAAGTCGGGATCTATTTCAGTGCAGAAATTCTAGGAATAACTACCATATGTATTCATCTCTGCCCAGAATACTCCTAATTGAAGGAAATAATTATACCAAATTAGTGGACATTTTAAATTTATCACTAAACAAAGACAAAATGTTGTTACTGAGGCAGTTCAGCTATTTATATATATAACGCTTATGAATAATTATTAACCTCGTAAAAGTATTAACTATGTATAAGTATTTACTATGTATACGTATTAACTATGTATATGTATTAACTATGTATAATTTCTATTCAAATGTTCAAACCGTTAAATAAGACGTTAATAAATAAATAATTATTTTTTAAATATTAATTTTTAGAAGTTGCGGATGTTGAAAATGGGATCTTGGTATGATCAAGTAAATCAAATTCGGTTAGTAGTCGAGTGGTTTCCCCTCCCAAACGTCAGATATTGTCTTTACTGACGATTCAAAGTTGTTATGATAATTTTTATTTTTTTAGTATTAGAAGTTGGGTTATAGAAAATAAGAACTTGGCATGATCAAGTGAATCAAATTCAGTTAACGATCGAGAGGTTTAAAGCGATGGGTTCCCACCAAGACGCCAAGGGTTCAATCTTTTCATGCTTCAAGTTATTTATCGTTGCACAAGCAATGGCACGATCAAATGAATCAGATACTCGAGTCAGGCCATGTCAAGAGTCAGAATAATAGTAGAGTATGTTTGCGACGATGTATGAATGTGAATCAGGCAAGAAGTGCGGGGAAACGGCGTGATGGTTAGTTAGTTAGTTATATATATATTTGTTACCTGGGAGTGTTGTGTCTTTCCTTTAAACAAATCATATTTTTATATTACGTCTGCAAATTAAAAAAATATTAGTAATTAATTAATAAAAAACTTCGATATATTAATAATAAATTAATCTCGAAGAAGCAGGTAATAAAGATTTCTCTTCAGTAGGTACGTCACCAAATTTCTATTAATTATGAATTCAAGTCTATTGAATATGCACAATAGATATTTTCACCTCTCAAAAATGAACAATTAAAATACCATTTTATTAATCGTCGGTTAACGTGTTTAATTTCTCCTGTTTCTGTGAATATTCATAAGTTCTTTAAATTCTTAGGTACCCACCTACTGTTAAAAGTTATGCACATACTTTTCTGATAGATACATAATTAATAAAAATACTGTATGTGTAGTCGTTTTGAAAGATTTAAAAAAAATATTATGTTAAGCCTGTTTTTAGAAACACCGACAGTTTTTGTTATATGGTATGGTATAAAACATCTGTAATTATTCAACCAATAAAATGTTTCACCGACGTGTCTTCATTTAGTGAATAGAAAAGAGAAAAGATTTACACTAGCCTATGGGGATGGGATGGTGAGAGGGAGCGGAAGGGCGGATCTAGTCAGTCGGAGTAATATGTACTGTGTGAATGTTATTTATCCAGTCGAGTGGTCGCATCAACAATTGGAATATGAGTTGAGTGATTGACTTTAGAGTTGGAAATTTCACGCCCTCATTTAATCCATCGGCATACTTGCCGCCAATTTGTGGCTGCACTTTTTTCCCTTCGGTATATTGCCCGCCCCATTGGGGCGACTAAAAGTTTTCCCACATACTTAGATAGTACACAATAAAATTAAAACCTATCTAAAAGCATAAAAAGTGTTTAGTTTGGGGAAATATGGGGTGCAATACTTCACAGTAATCCTTTTAAAGTATGAAAAGATGATGTGACAAATAAAAATTAGTTTGCCGATAAGTTAAAAAAAATCATAACTAATTAAAGTGCTACATAGTCAATCATCCACCTATATTTTACCGTTTATTCTATATTTTTATGATTAATACAATGCTTATTAACAAATCGTAAATACGCGAATTCTGGCATATTATGGCTTGCGATCTTTCAAGACGTTTTACAAACTCGGCATAATATGGCGAAAATCACTCGAGTGGTTATTGATTTTAGGTTTGAAAATGTGAGGTGCTGCGTGAAATATTTCCATTATCATGAAGACCCATATAAGTCAATCAAGTGGTTTAAAACAAAGGAAAAATGTTTTTAATTTTTTCGCTTATTTTATTTGTCTATAAAATTTAAATTTTATATCTAGTACATATACCATACTATTGTGAGCCGGGTACTCATTACTATTACCAGTAAGTAGTCAATTTCTGCACCTTCTAATTTTAATCTGTCTTCTACTCTGTATCTGATGCTGATCAGAAACTCAAACACATCCACATTATGAGAGTTGGAGAAGTGAAATGAAGTCATTAGTATTCCGTACTTTCTATTTGATCGTTGTTATATAATTTATGCAAGACTTAACTAAACTCTGCCTCTGGGAACAAATTCAAGTTGGGCCTGGAAGTTGTTATTGTCAGATTGATGATGTTAACGATGGTAAAAAGTGGATATTTTGATGTTGACGATAATACGGTCAAGACAAAATAAACGCAAGGAAAGCCGACGGAGACAACTAATTATTGTTATTTTATTAAGAATCTCTTTAAATTAAACAAAAATACGAACATTTCCGAGTTACGAATAACCTGACAATATTTGAAAATCTTCTACTACCACCACAGTAAGCGGAAAATGTTGCCTGTGTCGTGATAGAGGACTTAGTCCGCCGAGGAATTAAACTCACGACGCACGGGTGGGACTCAGACGCGATGCCAACTCAGCCACTTATCGGTCACTCTTATCTCTCGTATCGTATCTCTTCAAATTATTCGTAATCCGGTTAGAAACTGATAGGTAAATTGACAGGAAACCTATCAATTTACTAATGAATTAATAGGTTTCCTGTTAAGTTTTTACTAAAAAAGAATCTATTATCACGATGTCGGCACACCTGCTCATAAAAATAATAATAATATTTTGCAAATTTTTCATTACATATTGTCAAGGCAAATGCAGGTGTGTGAATACATGTTTTAATATATTAGGAATTGATTAAAAGTTTATTGGAAAAGGCCTCCAATCCCGTTTTTAACCAGATAACGAATGATTTGAAGAGATTTTTTATAAATCAGCGATACTCATTTTTCTTCATGTGATTTTTATAAACTTCATTTTAAGATCATTGCGAAATTTACTAAGGTAATCCCAACCTTACCTAACCTTAACTAACCAATACTCGTGAAAATGTATGATTGGAAATAGTTTTAATCAAATCTTTTTAGCTTTATTTTTTTATACTGAAAAGGGACAGGCTTTTATTTTCCGTGCTTTTGCTTTTCCATAAAAATTGTATGTAATATAATTTGTAATTTATTTAAATCTTCTTTATTTAAGTTCTTTATCAATGTTACCAAGAGTAATTGATCTATCTTCTACTTATATGAAGAAGAGCGTCGGTGGTGGGCAGCGTACATTTGGTTTTTATTCAAATCGATATTGATGAAGTTTTGCACACTTGACCATCAAAATAAGAGAAAGGTCACCATCTACATAAGATTTAGCAGAAATTCGACAATTCTTAATGAAATTTTGCACACCTGACGTTAAAAATAGGAGGATCATCACTCTCCACAAATGATTTCAGTAAACTATGTGTAAATCCCGATCAGCGGCGGGAACTTAAACTAGTACGATATAAAATTCCTAGTGTAATTATGAAGGTAATATTCAAATCAGTTAATCAAATCTATCGCATTAAATAATACTATAAACCTCTTGAACCAAATACAAACTTCATTTAATATAATATGACATATTATTCCAGTTACTAGGAGCCTGTACTTGATAAAACGATTAAATATAATATAATAAACAACTTGTTTAGCCGCGAACCACAAACGTATGGAGGTAATTCTTATTTATTATCAAATCAAGAAACTGAAAAAAATGCCGTTGTAGTTGCTTATTATTCTTGTTTATTTATATAAAAGTTAAGTATGTCATCTATAACACGTTCCACTTATTTTTTGTAGTCAAGTAATGAATCCGAGAGTGGAAATAAGTCACTAAGTTGATAGAAACTTATCACTTTTCAATGTGAAGTATAGTTTCTTTTATGTTTACGTTCCGAATCGCAAGAAAATTATACTGAATTTTTGTGAAGATTATTTACTGTCTTTTTTATGGAGTGAATTTTCATGGGAGAAGAATTTTTATATCCGTTATGTTGGTATTCTTGATAAAAATTCTTTAAAGATAGTAATTTTGCTACAAATTCACGCGTTGTGCGTGCCTTTGGAAAGAACGGCTTCATTTAGTATGGGCGAGTGAGAAAGCAGTTAGATTTTCTGCTCGATTTGATAAATTAATGTCACTACTTTGGGAATTTCACGCACAATTACACGGTATGCTTCAAGCGGTAAATTTGAAAATTTAATACGTGATTTTGTCACTGTACCCTAGTTCTTAGATGCTAATGTGAATTTGTATTCTTTTACATTATTTTTTTTTTAATACAGGTGCTTAGGATCACAGGGGCCTGACTACAAAAACTCATGCTTTGAATTAAGGCGAAGCTTAATGCTAAATCACCATTTTGATTAATCTTTATAAAGAATTGGTGTAAATTATGAATACAAAAAAATATGCTATAGATAAATTAAAGGTTTTCCTATCGTTTCGCTTGAGTAAAATACAAATAAAAAAATAAAATACTCAATAAAAAATATAAAGGTAAGCTACTAAAAAAACATTTTTTCAATAGAAATGTATGAACGCGTAAAGGAATCAACTTTAAAAAAATACAGTATTATAGCTAAGATTATCTGTGACAGTTTCACTCGATTAACTTTTTTGCTTTCTTATAAAATTATTTACAAAATAAATAAAAACCCGTTTTGTGCTTGAAATCGAACGTTTCTAGACTCCGTTTGTCAATCGATTTAAATGCCTATTACCTACAATATTAAGTATACCAAGAATATACACATTTTAGCTTGTAGCTTCCTCTTAAGCTTGGTTTCGGTATAGCCATAATCATATTTATTAATGACACGACGTTCTATCTTGTACATACAGCCGTTTAAGAGATACAGTTGGGCATATGAGCATTCCAATCATTAATTGCTTTTATCTCAAAACTACGTTTTTATAGATAGACCTCTGTGATCCTAAGCCTACGAAAACTTCTACTTGATTCAAGAAGAATATAATACTAATACATTTAAACGAAACATGAAACAGAACCAGACACAGAAAAATAAAAAGATAACTGATAAGTCTTACTGGTACAACGTCTTTATCCACTCGACTGTTGGAACCTAATTATCATAAGTCATTTTTGTTGTTCTCATATTTATTATAGAGACAGAGTTTATAATAAATAAGGTTGGAACCTCCAGGTTGGTGTCAATATTATTAAGAGAGTTTGGGAGAAAACTCGGAGATAAAACATATCCGTTTATGTCTTTAGATGTTCTACCGGTCTCACGGTTATATTATAATATGGTTAGGTTATGGGTATTTAAAAAAAAATTATACTGTAGAAACAAACAATACAGTAGTTAACAGTAATTTACAGATATTAAATATTTCAAGTTGGGTACCTATGATATGTTTCCTTGTAATATCTCATGTATGGTATATGTATATTCAGTAATTAACGGGTGAGTGTGTAGTGTATAGACGTGTACGTGAGAGTGTATATGTATGCGCATTTAACAGCTTATAATATCATTGACATGATGTTACTTTTAAATTTAGGCAGTGAATCAGAAAAAAGTAGTAGTTAGAGTTTAGAAAAATGTAATTGAGTGTATAAAGAGCATTGTTAATTAGATGCTGTATTTGTTTTCTAAGGCTCCGTAGTTAGCGTTCAAAGATGGTTTGAAAGGGAGATATGTAAATACGAATGTTAGAGGGAGCGCACTAATAATTAAGCGAAAATTGTGAGAATATTTTATAAAATACGACTCGTTTGAAATAGAGCAAAAATAATTCTTCAAATGCTTAACTTGCATTTAAAGATACACTGTGATTTTTTTCATACTTATAAAATATTAAACAACAGAATAAAACTTGTTTTTAATAATTTTTCGAGTTTTCTTTGCGATTTTTTTCTATCGAGAGAATTTCATATAATTACTTCTTCAAAAATTACATATATTTTTTTAGGAACTTACAAAGTTAGTGTTAAAGAAAAATATGTTATTAATCGGTAGAAATCCGGAATAGCGTTGTATATCGTGTACGCCTGAAGTTCTGTTCAGTCGATGTTATCGTTTAAAATTCTATACATTAATGTTATAGTATAAAGATTGAAATGTACATTCAAAGTTATTGCTGAATTCGTTTGCTAATCTATTGCTCGAAGCTGAATGGTTACGAAATGTTACTGATTCAACCATCTACGGGGGTAATAAGCGACTTGTGTAATTTAAATTGGCAGTTAGTTGACCCTGTGAGTTACATGCTCCTATCCTACTATCAAAGGATACTAATATAATCTCTTGAAACAATACAGTACAATTGCACGTGAATTGAATCTATTGGTAAACACGTAATAGATTGATTATTGTTTCTGACATAAGATTTGAGAAAATTATAGCCTATATTACCTTTCACTATATTGTGGTCGAGGGGTAAGGCTCTAGCTAGTTGGAGGTTGCGAGTTCAAATCCCGGCGTGCGCAAGTAAATTTTATTTGATTATTTCACAGACTACTCTTTTAAAATAATAAATAATATATTTGCGGTACGTTCCAGAGTGGAAAATACTCTCAGTATCGCACTGATGTAAGACCACTATTCAGAATTAAAACGTTGCTTAAAATGTTTTTAAACGTGTTTGGCGACCAGAGCTGATTAGCCAGGTATTTCTCCACATTTCTCTTTCCCATCTAAAAAACAAAAATAAAAATGATATACATAGATAATAGAAACAATTGAGATGGGACATGAACCAGTATAAAGTTTATGTGAGATATGGCATGGACGCGTCCCGACTTAGTATATAGATATAAACAAAGACACAGCTGCTTTGCAGTAGTATGAGTGAAAGATGTTGGCGACATTTCATCATAATAATGGTTCGTGGCCGATCTCTCTTGTTTCTATTATAAGTGAAAGAAAAAGTCAGGACTAATAGCAAAAATTTGACAGTATAATTTTTAGTGTATTTTATTTAAAATCCCACCGTGGAATGAAATCTCTCCTTATAATGACGTTGTTTGATCATTTGCGCCTACCGATTATGAATTCTAATTTTCCATAGTTTCCTATGTTGAAAGATGAAAGAACTACGGGATATGATCTCAGTATTTACTTTGTCAAAGACTACCACTCAGATACTAAACATTACTTGATATTACGAATAATCACTGGAGACTGAAATGCCACCTACATTTTGTTCTTTAAATAAGCTCAAGTTCGCAGAAATTGCTGGTTAAAGTTATCAGGGTATTTAGCCCAGAAGATCGATAAAACTCTTCATCAATACAATATTGACGAAAAATTCGTCATCTGTGGTCAGTTTGCGATATTTGCGAGCACGGCCAGGGCAATATGATTCCGAGAGTCAAAAGGTAGTCAAAAGCCGCTGCTCCTAGCGCGGCCACCGAGATGTCAGATAAGCTGTCAATATGCGCAAATTTTTGGATAATGTCGTTCGGTATGCAAAATAACTGTGTTATTAATGAATTGAGGTGCACTAACTAAGCTCTTAGAACTGAATGAAATCGTATGCACGATCCGTATAGACTTAATTAATATATCTGCGATTAATTGATTCCGTTCCAGCGTCCAGAAAAAAATGTTGTTAGTTATAACTAATAATATTTGGCTAATTTATATAGCGCCGTTTTCGTGAGAAATCACCTCAAGGGCGCTGAATCACCTCAAGGGCGCTGACGTCATGACGTCATACACTAATTAACTCCATTTTTGGTATCTAAAAGTACAAACGGACTGCAAATATATACTAAAGTTAATATTTCAATTCGACGTTGTCAACGTTTAGGAATGTCAATTCAAGCGCATTTCGATTTCTGATTTATTGCGTTTTCGATATCGGACCTTGCTCGGGAAATCGGTATAAAATCACCGGTAGTTAAGCCTATCGATCCGATATTGTAAAATTATCGATTTCACTGTGACCCCCCCATTTGGGCATGTCCCTTAACCGGTTCAGTGCCAATCACTCACAATTATGTGTAATTTTAATGGTAAAAAACCTCCATAGGTATATCACAAGGAACCATTTGTAATTATGCATATACCATATTAATACATTTAAAGCGCCCTCGAGGTGATTTTCTCATATTATTATTGAATCGTGGCACTGAAAAATCCACAGTTCTATAATCTAAGCAATTTTCAAGGGAAAACTTTTATTTACTAAAGAAAATGCAATTGTTTGAGACAGACGGCATGTTTTCTATTGTTTGCCAGTAATGGTAAGTAACATTTATTATGACAAATGAAGATTACACTGTTATTATTGCAGTAGAGCATGAAAGTGCATGTGGTACACAGTCGAAGTCGAACATTAAATGTTTGTTAGACATTTTACAATAATTAGGTTAATTTTGATTGGACATCTTCTTTTGAGTGGAAGATAATCTTAACCCTGGTAAATGGAAACTATTCAGAAACGATAGATTGCTTGAAATGGCTTTAGCCGTTTCAAGTAACACGATGAAGCCACAAGCCGAAAATGTGCAAATTTTTAGTATGCCACGAAACAAGAATCTATAAACACAGCAAAAGTGGTTTTTATTTATTTCGTGAATAATTTCACAAGAAAGAAAAAATACCAAACAAGGGAAACTATTACAGACAATCTTAGAAACAGTATTATTATTTTTTAAGTTGTTTATTTTATATGCATTCATACATTTCTAAAGAAAAATTTTTTTTAGTAGTTTACGCTTATATTAGTAAGTAATTATTTTTTTTACCTTAATTCTACTCAAGAGATATAATAGAAAAATCTTCAATATATTTATTATTTATATTTATTCATAATGTAAATTGACACCGTAGTAAAGATTAATGGAAAATGGTGATTTAGCGGCTTCGCCGAAGTCTGTTGAGGACAGTTCCCGTTAAACGCACATTCCAGGTTCGTATCAGCTTTTGAACCAATTGTGAGCAGAAAAGCACAATAATTTCAAGGAACGTTTCATTCTGAATTTTTGTATCGCATCAGAACGATCCTGTAAGTAAGTACTGTAAGTATCGCCCTGATGAGATAACAGAATTCAGAATATCGATTCGGTAAGTATCCATTACTCTGGAACGTACTGCATACATGCTACACATTATTTTAAATGATTAAGTTGTGTAATAGTACAAATTATTCACATACATTATTTATTTATTTCCTCAAAATTTCACGACGAATTTATATTTAATGATGAACTTGCGCTACAAAATTATAAAGGCTTGTCATAAAATGCTCTGGTTTATATCAAATAAGCGCAGACCCGTGGAAAATAACGCGATATTGTGATTCTAGGATTTGTGAAGCTGAAAGCATTTATAAAATAACTCGATATTGTGATTCTAGGATTTGTGAAGCTGAAAGCATTTATAAATAATGCGATATTCTGATTCTAGGATTTGTGAAGCTGAAAGCATTTATAAAATAATATTTACCTCAGAGTCATTGCCTTTCACAAGACGATAAGGAATTTACATTTCGAATGAACACCGTTAGTAAACTTGAAAAAATACGTCTGATAATAGTCAAAGTTTAAACAAAAGAAATACAAATTGTTGCGCTTCACTGAATCGTTCCGGCAATCAGTTCCAATTCTGAAAATCACAACAAATTCCAGTGCTTGATCTTGTGACCGGTCGGTGGCTGAGTTGACATCTCGTTTGGGTCCCACCCAGGCGTAGTGCGTTCAATTCCTCCATCACATCACAATATTTACTGCTTACTGTTGTGGTAGTAAAAGAATTTCAAATATTGTCAGGTTATTCGTAAACCGGGAGTGTTTGTCTTTCTTTAAAAAAAGAAGAAAATAAAAGTTACACAAAGACACACGACCAAAAATATTATTTTTAATTATAGAATTATTTAAATTCATGTTATTTATATGAAAAATGTTGAAACCTAGTAACTCCTAATATAGGCTCAAGTAATGGTGGGATCACCTTAAGTTATGATTATGCCTACGTTAGTTTCATTGCATCGTTTCGCATACCATATCTTCAAATTTATGTTAATCTTTCTGTCTCATTGTTCATTCATCTTGGTCATTCTAACCTTTCTGGGCGACCCTGACTCCTTTTACCATCAAGATAAACCGTATTAATCATAATTTCTTCCATATAAGAACATTTTATTGATGCTTATCTCAATATTGCTAAAAACAAACATAAGAAATTACAGAACAATAATGAAATGTATTAATTCGTGTGTTGACTCAAAGTGGATTTGAACACATGGCGCCAGGGTCAGTAAAAAGCTTTACCGTTGTGCTATTGGGGTCAATATCAAAAGAGACATGAAGTACATGTATTATAAATCAATACAAGTCCAAGATTATCCCGTTACTAATAAACTAACGATAAATGCGATAAGTTTTTTTTAAACTACAATCTAACTCAACACAGCCCAAGAAGTTATTGTTTACTCCAAATGGTATCTCTTGACCTATTGCTCTGCGCCACAGCTGGTGAGATAGATTCATACGTCCGTGACTCCTGGATAAACTGATCCCTAGATTCCTACCCACCCCTCATACCTTTTCCTTTCCATAACTGGAAAATAACTCTTGTATCTTATTGTACTTGTCAACACGGCTTTATCTCCGGCAGATCAACTTTGACTAACCTAACATTTATGAATATTTCATTTCTAATAGTGGCTCCCTTATCAGGCACAAGAGCTCCTCTTTTCTGATAAGGTATACATGACCAATTATGAACCTTAATATTATATTTTGCAAAATATGTATGTATTAATGTAACCCATATCTATATTAAAATAATTAAAAAAAAAAAAAAAATGCACTTGCCAACAAACAACAAGTTGATTCTATATATACCGACTTCAGTAAGGCGTTTGATAAGGTCTGTCATAAAATCCTCATTAATAAACTTTTGAAACTCGGCATTAATGGAAACCTTTTATCTTGGTTTAAGAGTTACTTACTTAGGCGTCAGTTAACTGTCTGTATTAATGATCACTTATCCTACATGTTCAAAGCTACCAGTGGCGTACCCCAGGGTTCGCATCTTGGTCCTTTACTTTTTAATTTATTCATTAACGACGTAACGAACATATTCACCCGTGTTCTCATTCTAATGTTCGCTGATGATATGAAGATATATAGAATTATTGACAATATCGAGGACTGTCTAACACTTCAATCTAATATTAATAGCTTTTACGATTGGTGTCTTAAAAACAAATTAACTCTTAATGTAAAAAATGTCGATTCCACCATTGTTGTTCACCTACTTTCTCAATAATCACACCTTATTATCTGTTGATAAAATAAGAGACCTTTGTATAACCTTTGACACTAAATTAACATTCATTAAATATATTAATAATATAACCAGTAAAGCCATACAAATGTTAGGATTTGTCTTACGGATTTCAAAGGATTTTAAAAATTTAAAAACTGTCAAATTACTTTACACTTCACTTGTTAGAAGCCAACTAGAATTTAACACCACCATTTGGAGTCCTTACTACAGTGTACACGAGAATTCCCTTGAGCGAGTCCAACATAAATTTTTAGGTTATATTAATTTTAAATTGGGAATATTCATCGAAAACATTAATTACCCCTCTCTGTTACAATTATTGGGACTCGATACATTAAAAGAAAGAAGAATTTGTTCAGACCTATTTTATTTATTTGAAATCGTTACCAACCTGTTGAACTCCCCTGAACTTCTTTCGTTAATATGTTTCCATGTACCTAGTCGATCAGTTCGTTTCAAATTACCCTATCATTGCAACAATACAGGATCTAACGCTGAACTCAATTCCATAATGAATCGTCTGCATGTACTTGGAAATAAATATGTTTTGGATGAACCTATAAACATTGCTAGTTTAACCTCATACAAACACTACTTAATTAAAACTGTATGTCAGCGCTTCTCAGATTGACTATAATCAAATACAGTTTTAAAGTATTAATTTCTTAGCACTAATTACATAATATCCGGGATTTATAATATGTTGTATTGTATTTATAATAACCTACTCATTGTACTTTTTATGTTGATTCTACTATTTCTATTGTTCTCTTTTATGTTTTTATATATATATATTTTTTTTATCTATGTATATTCTGAATTCATATGTAAAATAATTGTTATTATTTTGTAAAAGCCGCTATAATCGGCGATAATAAATAAATAAATAACTTCCTCTCCTTCTTTTCCATAAAAAACCCTCCACACAGCATTCAGTCAGCAGATGACATAGGCCCTGAGGGAAATTATTTTCTTCAGGGCCTCCTATGTGGAGTTAACAACAAAAAATAATTTAAAAAAACCATTCTATAATACATATACAATATCATTACTTACTAATGGTTGATAAATGAGTTGGATTATAAATAAACATACAAAAAAACTATATACACGTTTAAAATGAAAATTGCCACTAGTTTGTCGACCTATTTGGGTAATGTTTTAGTTATCAATGCCATTTGTAGATAGATACTACAGATCCGTAATTGAAACCTTCCTACATTGAAAAGTATAATTATTAGGTATGTGTATATGCGAAGAGTTGTTGTCAAATGAAAGTTGGGTGGTCACAATGTTGTTTAGCATCTGTCACAACATATAAAATAAAATCCCAAATCACAGCTAGTGTAGACGCTTTTTTTTTTTTTTTTTTTTTTATAGTGTATACCTCACAAGAGTCCCAACTGCTCCCGTCTGGAGCCAGTGAGACTATGGCATCCCCAATTGGGGGATGTTGTGAGGCTGAAGGTAAGTGGGGAAGGGAAAGAGGAAGGTGGGGAAGTACCTGGCTATTCAGATCTAGTCACTAAACACGGCTAAAGCCATTTGGAGCAACGTTTCAATTCTGAATGGTGGTCTTACACCAGGGCGATACTGGTAGTATCTTCCACTCTGGAACGTGCCGCAAATATACTATATATTATTTTAATTAATTAATTGTGAAATAACACAAATTAATCAAATAAAATTTATTTGCGCACGCCGGGTTCGAACCCGCGACCTTCGGAATGGCAGTCCAATGCGTTACCACTGGACTATGCCGGCCGTCAAAAATGCTAGTCTCAATAACATCTACATTAACCGTATCGCGTATTTAATAAATCAATTATTGCCTCAAATAAGAGTAATCATTAAATCCTATACTCTCATCATAATATAGCTTTGGCGCAGCTGATAGGGTGCCTTGATGGATGCTTTGAACCAATTTTCATCTTATTTTCATATTTTCGTCACTATTCTTAGCGGTTTGTTAAAATCTAACACTGGTCACATGATGGTTAATGTATGTTGTGTATCTTTTTTTCAGCCGCCTACTTCTATGTGGGCAGCGGCAAGTCCCCCAGTAACGTGGGTGCCCAGCGGCTGCGGGACGAGCGCGGCTCCGCGGAGGTTCTGAAGCCCTATCGGGGGGCAGACATCACCTTGACTCTGCCCGAGGGAAAGACGCTCAGTTCCATCAAGTGGTTCTCCATCTGGTGTGATGAATTCTCCGTAAGTTATTCTTATTATTATGTGCCGTTGCGTCAGCGATCTTGGATATTTTCTCAACATCACTGATTTCGAGGCAACGGCCAGTTGGCATTTTAGGCCATTCACCACATTCCTGAACCTTTTTAAGGACCAGATGGGTAACTCTATCGGTTCTTCAATACTCTACTTTGTTTTAAAACGAAACTACTATTGAATGATTATAAAAGCCCCCTACACGTTAATGTTGAATGTCCCTACACGTTACAACACATATTTATAAACACCAATAACGTTTAAGTGTTCTCATCCAAGGCAGTTTGTTATTGTTCTTGAAGCTAGTGGAGAGACAAAATTTATAAAGAAGAATATACAAAAGAGAGTACAAAGAAAAAAGAAAAGAAAAGCAAATTTAAACACGTTCCCATGGCACAATACACAAGAACAGTCTTAGCTTCTGGCGTACCACAGGCAGTCCCGACGAGAGACAATAAGCAATGGGACGGGAAGGCGGTGCTACAAACCCTTCCCACCGTCCTCGGCAGCACAGTGGCCAGACCTGATACCTATGAAGACGGTGAGGTAGTAGAGAAGAGACATTTGAAGAACTCTGGGAATTATGTAATTCACTCCAGCCGACAGGACTACAAGAGAACTGGAGATCAGGGTCCTATCCCTGCCACGGCTCCGTCAGGGGTGGCGCAGTAGAAAGTGCAAGAAAATAAGCGCTTACAAAAGAAAAATTAAAGGCACCACCTGTGCCATAAGGGGCTCTTCTACTCCCTTATGGGGAGGGTGTAACAGTACGCACCAGGAAGCAGTACAATTCTATCCAGTAAGATAAATCAGTAAATTTTTTTAAAAGATTCCAGTATCATTATAACCTAGAAGAGAAAAAAATGAAAGCAAAGGTTCATAAAGTTAAAACCTATTGAAGGGACACTGTACACTATAAAATAATGCGGCCAGTTGGCTGTTGCCCACTCAGCGAAATTCCACACAACAACATCAGGGCCATTGATTCTTGAGTTCTTCAGTGGTGATTTCGGTAGTGTTATCAGATTAGCGGTGTAGCGAGTATAGGTCGTTGCATCTTTGGTACGTATAATGGACGTAGTAGGTACATTGATCTCTTCACATATTTTTCTTTATCTCCAACTTTTATTTTTTTTTCTCTTTTCCTCTTAAGTTATCTTCGTTTTTTCTTCCCTTCCCGCGTCTTATACTCCTACCTCTACCTCATTGTGTTTTGTCTTTTTATATTTTACCCTGATTTTGATTCCTTCGTCTTAATTTATTTTTTGACAGTTTTTAAAAATTTTCATTTCTTCCTCTTTTATCCAATTTATTAATGAGTTTCCTCTTCCTTTTCTAAATATTATTTAAGTATTTTCTATTTGGTGAGGGCTTTATAAATTATAGACTAATTAGTCGACTATATAATGAACGCGAAGATTTAACACTCTAATGATAGCAGATGAAAATCCATAAATGGAGCTAGGGCGTGATAAGACTGTTAGCATTGATAGAAGATAGCCCAAACCAAAGAGCTTTTCCTTCTAAATGCCTGCAAGAAGGGCTGGAAGTCTTGACTGGGCGGTATTTGTTTAGCACTTAATCTATCTAAGCATTGACACCTGGAGAGATTAGTGGAAGACCAGAAAGAGTGGTGGCGTTTTCTAGAAATAACAAGGATAGTAGTGCCAATGTTTTTTTAATAACTGTTACAAGAAAGAAAAATCTTCAATATTGCACTCACTAACTGCGCTCGATTTGTAAATCTAAAATATCCAGGTTGTTTGTCCAAATGGTTAATAGACGAGACCTTGAAATCTCGACTCAAGGGATTTTGATGTGTTGCAGACTGTCAAGCATGTGGATGACGAGTACTCGCTTTAAGCTTTCGGCACAGGAATTTATATGATCCACAGAACGATGTCTGTTACATAGATTTTGAAGTAATACTTGGAACCCACCATATATCATAGAAGAAGATGAACATGCATTAATCGAAGATGTTTATTCCAGGTGAACTTTGGAGACGTGAAGATCCCCCGCTCTTTCGACTTCCCGAAGCCGCAAAAGATAGGTGCCCTGTCCGGCGTGCACGGAGTGTCTTCTGATCATATCGTCCTGGTGGACGCTCAGACTTTGCTCATTCCAAACTTCAGCTATGATGGAGAGGCTCCAGGTATGGATATTTATAAATCTATAAAAATCTCAAAAAAATACACGATTATGTATGTTGAACTCCACAAAACCAAAGCTTACTTTCAGCGAAGCGTAGCAGAACTTCTATGCTCTGGGTAGGCCTCTCCAGTTCGCAAATTTCTCAAACTTAGCTGATTCTTTGTAGATTTGACCCATCAGACGCCTATGTTGTTATCTTTATGTTGAACGGCAACGTCGCTGGGAATGGCATAATCTGCGTTCAATAACCAGATTTCATTAGATAGATGCTTTACAGCTCCCCCCTTTTTATCTTTTTTATCCCTTTAACGCTTCATTTAGCCCATGGGGATGCAATTGTTCGACTTCACTGGCTACGCATAACATTAAAAACCTCACTTAGATATAAGAAACATTATTTAAAGAAACAAGAAGAACAATAAAAAACAACGAAGCTTGTAATAAGTTTTGTAATCTTCCGTATGCTCCAAATAGCCCACAAAAACTGGTAATCGGTACAAAAACTAACCTAGTAAAAAAACAACTGGTAGAGTCGTGCATTTCTTTTGCATGTACCTGGCAAAAGCGAGCTATTAAATTATAGTTTTTTTATTCCGTCGAGTTTCTTTACACCAGAAATTTAAAACAGAAGCTGAACGATTGCTTCTAGTTTTATGTAATAATCTACGAAAACACGATTTGAAAGGAAGTTCTAAAATTGAGCTTAATCTGTTCATCACGATTTGGTTGAATGCAATAGTTATTGAATCATACGGGTATTACCATCGTCAATAGAGCTGCCATTTTTATGTAATGAACAAAGGAGTTGCTGGTTTCTTTTTGAGGTAAAGTCTGATTAATTTTAATGAGGTGAGTGGTATCTGATACAAAGAACCCGATGAGGAAATAAAGCGGTAATTATGATGACCGAATGCACACATGCTAAATGGAATTGACCAATAAACAAATAGTGGTGGTAGGATTTTGTGGAAAAGTATTCAAATGAACACTTGATGAAATTTTGACAGTCTCAAACATAATGTTATTGAAACTGAAGTCATCAAGAAAGCATAAATTTTTAGTATAACAACTACAAATTTATTTGTTTGTCCGGGTTTAGTATCTTTAAGTTATTTTAAAAATGTGATTACCACGCAAAATTTCCAAGTGCTCGGCGCCAGTGAAGCTACGGCAACGGCTTTACAATTTGGGAGGCGGGTATGGGTACCGCTGCCCTATGAACAAATTCATGGCAGTCACCCCAAGTGGTTCGCAACGTTTGGTGACTGGTGTCCGGACCCATGGGGTGAGATTTGCCTAGGTTTTAGCGGCGGATTCGTCTGCCTACTAACAGCGTGACGTGCCGGATTGGGAGAAGCCGGTTGAGGAGACTCATTGACCTCTCCAGCAGGACTCTTGTCCTATAGCCTTGCACCGCAGTGGGAAGAGTTCGTCCGTTGCTTCTGGATGCACTGAACCACGGATTCCTACCCACTCCTCAAACCTTTTTCTTTCCCAGAACCTCCTCACTCTCCTTTCTTTTAAAAGACTTTCCATACAGCACCCTAAAAGTTGACATTGACCCTAAGAGTTACTCTGATTCGGGGGATGTCGTGAGGATAAAGGAAGTGGGGAGGCGAAATAGGAAGGTTCTCGACAATTTTACACTCAAAAATTTCCCTGACTGTGTTTTGTACAACTAGAGGAACTTCATCAGTACCCAGTTAGGCAATGTGTTAGGTGGTTAATGTAACTTCTCTAAGTTGAAAGGGATTAGTTAATTCGAGTCTAGTCATAACTATTTATGCCGGTAGCTCATTCCACGCCCACGTGGAATACTGCACACGTACCGTTTTGCATAAGAGCAAGTCGAATATACTCCCCGTGTTCATATGGCTGAAATCAACTGTTAACCGTTATATAATTTATTATTAATAAACCAATACAACTAGATCCATTCATATTATTGTCAATTGTGAAGTATCAATACCACAATATTGTGAATATAATGCAAAACTGGTTTGGTTACTCAGAAGTAATGAACAGGTCTTGCAAAAGCTAGAATCAATGGCACACAATACTATATTATAATATCGTCCATTCAAAAATCCCTTCACCAAACCACAGCCTGTAGTATTCAAGAATGAGCCACATGCACCACGATGTTTTTTTTCGGTTCATTAGGGTCTTTTTAAACCAATCAATACATCTTTTTTAATACATCTATTTGTCTTTCGATTTTGTTTTCTTGATTGAATGAATGAATGATTGAAATGGAATCTTGGAAATCTAAATGAATCAGCTTCCCGACATTTTAATGATCCGAAACTTGACGTAGTAGACTCGTTGTCGATGTCAATGCATTATTTCGACATTTGCACTCACGCACACACACGCGCATTTCTCTTACTTGGGTGACAGTTAAAAAATTTACAGCAGTTAATATACTAAATAAATTTCGGTACCATCCAATTATGATTAAGTGATAGCGCGGTTCACTAATTTTAGTCAGTCCCTGGGGAGGAAGGTTCAATTCTCGGTCAAACCATTTAAAATATATATTTTCAAATATATCTATAAAAATGGATGGTATTGGATGGATATATTATTGTCAAACAATTATGAATTTCACGGGTTAGGTTATTTAAACTTTTGAATCGTATTTTAAAACACACAGATTTTTTCGGAAAGTATTACGTGCATGTTGAAAAAGTAATCTTTATTTTAAATGTCAACTAGGGCTAATGCTACCAAAACTTTTAGAAGAGTGTGTTTTTTACATGGATTTTACAAACTATTAAATGGTTCAAAATCGTAGAAAACAAGCAATTGAAAAATAGATTCTATGACATGTTAACAATTTCTAATAGCACGCGAAAGTTATAATCGTCAGTTTCACTGTCTGTGTGTTTGCTATATAAAAAATTCGATGCTGAGTTTTATCATCAAATATACTTATTTTATTTGTATATTTGATCCTGGTTCAATCAATTAGCGTTGAATTTAAGTTAACAGAAAATGAATTTAGTTTTCACTTTTTAAAATTGGGATTATAATATTCCGTGATTTTTGACGGGTCTGTTCTAGTAATATTAAAAGAGCATACAAAATCCGGTTATTTTCATATACTGACATCGCAAGCTAAAAACACGGATTTTTGTAAATGGTGGGTAGCATTCTCAGCCATATATTTTTTTTAAATGCATTTAATAATTAATGCAAGTGGCTCATTGTACCAAAACCGTATACCTTAATAATCGAGCTACCAGTCGAGAATTTCACGATTGCACGGCACAAGATATTAATATATAAATCAGTCGATTATCTTCGATAAAATTGCTCATCGTTAGAAAAAAACGCAGATCACGACATTGCGGCACGATCTTTCTGAATAAATTTAATTGGGTGAACTTTTGAAAAACATATAAATCCACGCCAGCACTTTAAAGGTTAATAATATATTAACCGTAGACAATAATCAGGTCGTATTGGTCATTAGGCAAACCTAAGGTTAAATTAAATGTACCTACAGTTAGTATCTTTATATTAATTAAATTAAAATTTCAATTAAGGTACCACATCAGTGTGACCTCTTAAACTTAATTAACTTTACAAAGTTAGTTCTAATCAAGGTTACAGTGAGATGTGAATTATGAATGTTACCCAAATAGACATTAAAAAATGAATTAAATTCAGGTGCGCTTTGACCCCGCATTCAGAATTTCTACCGATTTATAACATACACATTTCTCTTGAACTACGGTTTTTAAGTTCTCAAAAACCAAAATCTTATTTTTGAAGATAATATCTGTACATTTGTAGAGCGGAAACGGTAATTATTTAAGTTCCCTTGATTGAAAAAAAATATTGCAAAGTATTCTCCGCAAATAATTAACAACACATTTTTTATCTTTAAATGCAACTTATACATTATTTGTCGACAGATTTTAGTATCTTTAAATGCAACTTAGGCATTTGTCTAGAGATTTTAGTATCTTTAAATGCAACTTAGGCATTTGTCTAGAGATTTTAGTATCTTTAAATGTAACTTAAGCATTTGTTTAGAGATTTAGTATCTTTAAATGCAACTTAGGCATTTGTCTAGAGACTTTAGTATTTTTAAATGCAACTTATACATTATCTGTCGAGAGATTTTAGTAAATTTAAATGCAACTTAGGCATTTGTCTAGAGATTTTAGTATCTTTAAATGTAACTTAAGCATTTGTTTAGAGATTTAGTATCTTTAAATGCAACTTAGGCATTTGTCTAGAGACTTTAGTATTTTTAAATGCAACTTATACATTATTTGTCGAGAGATTTAAGTAAATTTAAATGCAACTTAGGCATTTGTCTAGAGATTTTAGTATCTTTAAATGCAACTTAGGCATTTGTCTAGAGACTTTAGTATCTTTAAATGCAACTTAGGCATTTGTTTAGAGATTTAGTATCTTTAAATGCAATTTAGATATTTGTTTAGATATTTAGTATGTTTAAATGCAACTTAGGCATTTGTCGAGAGACTTTAGTATCTTTAAATGCAACTTAGGCATTTGTCGAGATATTTTTCAATATTTAAATACAGCTTAGACATTTGTCGAGAGGTTTCTGTATCTTGAAATGCAACTTAGGCGTTTGTCGAGAGTTTTTTTGCACTATTTTAAACGAATCGTGTTTTATTAAATGTATTCACAATTTTCTCTTTATTATTATTTAGCTTTTAAATATTAGCGCGCTCCCTCTTACGTTCGTATTTAAGTATCTCCCTTTCACACCATCTTTTTCTTCATTTTGAACGCTAACTATGAGGTGGCTTACTATCAGAAATATATAATTTTTATTTATTATTAAAATTAATTGTTTTTTTTTAATATTAATTTATATCGTTCTCCGAAATGTCATCTGTGTTCTGATAAAATAAAACACTCTTGAACGGAGAGCTATGGCTTCATGAAAATTGCACAGCTCTCGTTGTTTTTCTGTTTTGCATAGGGTTTAAAAGAGGAACTCTGAGAAATTTGTGGACTAAAAATAGAAAACAACAATTACATATGTATTTATATCGGATTGATTTAATTTTAATGCTATTTTAACGCTATATTATGTTTGTTAGTTCCCCGGAAAACGATTTGTAAAAGTTTTATTGTCACTTTAATCTCTCATTCTTGTTTGATTAAAATTGCACATTACCAAATGTTCTTACTTAAGCCTATACCAATTATTATTCTTATTTCGATTAAAAAAAGATTTAAAGCGTAACTCAATACGAAATAATTAAACGATTTCCTATTATAAAAAAGTCAGATTTAGGTACTCATCGCTAATGATGTTAATGATAATATTATAATTTGAAAGTCACCCATTTAAAAACACATACCTTTTGTGTGATGATTTTATTTTGAAGGTCACCTAAATAAGGCCACCTTGGCTTTGATTGACATTTAAGATGACTTGATGAAATTATACGATTATATTAATGTGGTTATAATCAAGTAGTTAATTTCACGCCTCGAGTCATCGTGCCTACGGCATAATTATAATGAAAAATGATTTTTAAAATATATTTTATCATTCAAACGTGCTCTTAGTAGGTTACCGTTTATGTTTGCCAGGGGCGTGCAGTATATTATAACATTATATAGGATTACTATGTGCGTGACTCCGAATTAAACTAAATTAATATTAAGAATTCGTCTTCATCTCTGCTTATATATTTGTATAGCTTTAAGTTATACCGATAATATTTGTATTGCATTAAGTTATAGCAATAATATTTGTGTGGCGTTAAGTTATAGCAATACTATTTGTATAGCGTTAAGTTATAACAATAATATTTCCATAGCCTTGGGTTATAGCAATAATATTTCTATAGCCTTAAGTTATAGCGATATTATTATCAATAGTAAGTTTTAAATTTATATGACATCTGCACGTTTATTTCTAAACCAAGATGTTGTTACAATCTTAAATACAGGATTCCAAAATTAAAAATCGTTTTAGACAGCAAAATGTTTTCAGGAATCTGCATGTCAGAAATGGTATTAATTAAACATTTTAATCTTATTCCATAAAAATGACAGTTTTCCTCTTTCTTACTTTTCGATATACTTGTGATTGTTATAGTCTTTTTATATAAAAATATTACTTTTCCTCTTTGGTACTTTTTAAATTTTTCTTTTATGTGAATCCGTACAAGAGTCCCAACTGCTCCCAACCGTCTGGAGCCAGTGATAATATAGCATCCTCAATTGGGGTATGTTGTGAGATTGAATGTATTGGGGAGGGGAAGGAGATGAGAGAGAGGAAGGTGGGGAAGTACTTGGTTATTCAGGTATCTGTATATGGCTATGCATCTGGTCACCAATCATGACCAAAGCAACATGGTCAAGCAACGTTTCAATTCTGATTGATCGTCTTTTTTTTTTTTGGTAAGGCATTAAATAAAATATAACATTGACGTGTATAATGTATAACCTTCAAAATTTATTCTAGTAAATTGAAACTAGTTTTGCTTGTTTTTTCCAGATGCCAAATTCTGGGTTGGCAGAGAAGATAAGCCCTCTCCTCAGGGAACCAGGATTCCAGACGAGAACGGGAAGGAAGCCCCGCTCATCAAGTACGACAGAAAGACCATCGTACTCACTTTGCCGGGGGTAAGAAATACCAACCAACCAACCAACCTTTAAAATATTATCATCCACGAATTAATTCGGATTCAAAATATAACCATACAACAAATTACAGAAAAAAACCCAAATTGCAAGAATATATATTTAAAAAATAATTTTGAATGTCAATTCGGGACTTGAAAAGGCCGAATCGGTATTTTTTTTACCGTCAGGAAACGACTTGATCTCTTACCGGCACCTTCGGCGTATAAAATGAATGCGTTTTTCTCCCTAGGACCTGACGATA
Organism: Hesperophylax magnus; assembly: GCA_026573805.1. Lineage (NCBI taxonomy): Eukaryota > Metazoa > Arthropoda > Insecta > Trichoptera > Limnephilidae > Hesperophylax > Hesperophylax magnus. Next base: position 1,777,116 of record JAIUSX010000150.1, on the reverse strand, counting down.
TTCGACATCCGCCACTTCGGCGTGTGGTGTGAAGCCTTCACAGTGGACTTTGGTCACATCAAGATCCCCGAGCTGCCCAACGTCCCCCCCTCCCTCAAGATGCTCGGAGTCAGCCCCCAGGTAGATACACTAAACAAACACATCCTCCCTCATCATATTAAATAACCAAACCTCATCATACAAACATTACATAAAACTAACCTGAATCATATTTTAAATTGCGGTAATTTGCAGGTTTTCACTGACTACGATAATAATAAGCCATGTTCTATAAAATTATAAGAAGCAATTTGAAATATCTCGTGGTTTATGGACTCTGCACCAAACTAAATACAAAAATATGCTGAAAGAAGAGAAAATCCTCAGGTATATCTTCATGCGGATGCATGGAACTTATCCGAGGTTCATGCGCCATATGAACTCAATTGAGGCAACGAATACATATATTCCAGAAACTGGACGCTATACAAATCTTGCAATACTTAGTTTTAATATAGCCCATTTCTCTTGGAAAGCAGAGGCGTGCCTGAAAACTTCCGCTGTAGTCGTCACCACACGGAATAACAAATGTTCTAGCACAGCATACCATGATAAACGGAATAGTGCTTTCGAATGAAATTTGTAAAACACTAGAAATATTTAATTACTTTTCATTTTATCTCTTCTAAGTCTGAACTCTACTTCAATCTTCCGTATAATTTACCTTTTTAACTAAAACTAATATAATATACTTTTGCCTTTCCTCTCTCCACAATTTGTAATGATGGCCAGAACACTCTTGAAAGGTCAATCAACTCGGGAAATACAGTGTAAGATCAAGGCTTAAGATAAGGCTTGAACGCTATTTCCACTGTGAGCTGTAAATCAGTAAAAATAGTGCAAAAAAATATCAAAAAGGGGTCATGAAATCTGACGCGAATTCGAGTAGTAAAATTATTTATTTATAAATACATTTTAAGACTACACCCATTTTAGCTTTAATTTATAAAAAATATATAATAAATTTCAGCGAAGTTAATTATTTATTAGTTATTAACGGCAAATAACCTTGTCAATGGCAATGAAACCCAAAACGTGTAAATAAACAGTTGGTTCCTGGAAAAAATAAAAATCAAAGAAGAATTTAAGCAAAAGCGTTAATCAAAAACAATCTACAAAAAAAGACATTGAATTACAATAGACAAAAGCATATATTTAAAATACAAGACATCGACAGATCTTAGTAGATACTAAGATCTGTCGGTGTCTAGAACAATATAAGCTTGTAACAAATCTACATAACTTCTATTAAGTACCGCATATCAGTCCCAACTGCTCTCAACCGTCTAGAGCAAGTGAGATTATGGCATCCTCAACAATTAAGATATGCTGTGAGGTTGAACGAGGTGAGGAGGGGAAAGATACATGAGATAAGATATTTGAGATATCTGACTATTAAGATCTGGTCATCAAACCTGGCTAAAGCCATTTCAAGCAACGTTTCGGTTCTGAATGTTGGTCTTTCACCGGGGCGATATTGAAAGCATCTACCACTTTGAAACGTGCCGCAATATGTATTGTTTTTCAAAATAATATAATTAATTTTGAAATAACAAAAACTAATCAAATAAAATTTATTTGTGATTTAATTTATCTACTTTAATTTCACATTTGTTTTCAGGATTTAATGAATGCAAATCTTAAAAGCGGAAATTAATTCCTTCTCGAAATACGATCAAACTGAAACATATATAGATAGTTAGACAGAGAGATCAACTTTTTGTGGAAATCACGTACACAACTTACATGGACATTTCTCTGGAATCGGATGACATTACGGCAGTTAAAATTACTAATGGTAATTCTTACCCGATCGGCATTTGGCGAGATTAGCAGAGTTGGTGACTCAGTTCCTGGGTAGGAAGGTTCAATCCTTAGTCAAACCATTTTTTTAAGGTTTAAAAGACATTTCAAAATAGATAAAAAAACTACCAAATACACTGCCTTTGTCGTTGTTTTTTTTTAACTATTAGTAAAATAATAGTTATGTTTTCCGCTCAAAATCTTAAAAAGGCGGTTTTCAAAATCATGTTAATACAAATCGCGCTAAAAGAGGGATAACTAGACACTTTCATTATTTCAGATTCTACGTTGTTCGTCGTGAATAGATAAAAACGTAAACAGAGTGTAAATAATGAAATCGCTCACATGAGGAAAAAACTGTAATAAAGTTTACAGTTATCCATTACAAGAGCAGGGAGTCAGCTGTTAGTCAGTTAGTGGGTGCCTAGACTGCCTATACTGCCAACACTAACTACACTGCCTACTGCCCGTGGCATATGAGAATAGCTAAAGGTAGGTAATTGTTATAAGTAGGTACCCACTGGTAACGTCTTGAACTCATTTTAAATAGCTGGGATTCAATAAGCGTGAATTTTGCTCTTGGGTAACCTAAAAATATTGCGCTTTAAGAGATTAAAAAAATATCTTTTTTATGTTCGTGCTACGTGATGTAGTTTTTGAAAAAAATCACCACGTAAAAATCATTTTGGATGACTGACGATTAAACCTTCCTACCCAGAAACTGGAGTCGCCAACTCTATCGACCTCACCAAATGCCAATCGCGTAGAGCCGACATTTATTTCGTATATTAACTGCTGTAATGTCATCCGATTTCGGAGAAATGCGTGTACATATGTCCTCGTGCGTGCATGTGATTGAAATCTAAAGTTATCTGCGTTTATCTGCCGAGATTCAGCTGGATCAAATGTCAGGAAGTAAGTTAATTTCCGTATCCAAGGTTTGCATTCATTCACGAAAACAATAGTGAAATTCAAATACAGGATTTTCCAATAAGAGGTGTTGTTTTGATATTCAATCGTAAAAGATCAATGGTTTCGTTGCTTGTGTGGCACGCAGCACCGTTTTGTTAAAAGTAAACGTTGTTCAGATCAATACCATCCAATTCCGGCCATAAAAAATCATTAATCATCTCTCGATAGCGATCCATTCATCGTTACTGTTTCTCCAGCCTCATTTTCAAAAAAGTAAGGTCCAATGACTCCGCTGGACCATAAACCGCACCAAACATTCACACGTTGAGGTTAGAGAGGCTTTTTAACAATAACTCTTGGGTTTTCCGAGCCCCAGATGCGACAATTTTGCTTGTTGACGAAGCCACCGAGGTGGAAATGGGCCTCATCACTCAAGATGATTTGCATTTGATTCACTCAAGTGAATTTTAATTATTTCAATGCGTTGTTGAAGCGTGTATCGTTCCATTTTTATTAATGGCGTAGTTTCTACTTGTCAAATGTCAAAAAATGACAGCTTCAAAAGTAACATCTACCGAAATAGCAGGCTATTCAAAATAACACTTCTTGTTGGAAAACCCTATAGATGTATTTAAATAAAAGTTAATTGTTCCAAATAATGTTTGGTTATGTTAAGTTAGGTTTTTGACTAATTCTGTAAAAAGAGTGTATTTGTAAAATAGTGTTTTTTTTCATACGTACTGTGTACTGTGTGTGATGTAGTTTTTGTTTAAGGAAGAAAAATTAAGAAACAATAAATATGTTGGTAAAAAAAAACTTCTTTAAAAAACTGCGACAGTGGATAGTAATTTGAATCACTACCTTACATATCTCAATCGAATACACGAGGACACCTTTCCTCAACTGGGTTTAGACTTATATATCTCGATCGAATCCGCGAGGACACCTTTCCTCAACTGGGTTAAGAGTTATATATCTTGATCGAATCCACGAGGACACCTTTCCTCAACTGAGTTTAGACTCGGTATTCGTACTTGGGCCAGAATACTTTTTGCCCTACTCCAGGACCGTGACAGATGAAGCTGTGCCACAATGATTCCATATATACGGGCTTGTAATGGGTCGTAAAGAGCGGTAACTTGACGTGCTTCACTGTCTAGTTTTGTGTCACATAGTGCTTTAACGTTCTCATAATTTTAGTAATTGAGTACCTAGTTGTAATCTCAATTGATCTAATAAGTTATTTGAATTATTCCATTCTTTCATACAAGGTAATTAACTTATCTATCACCCTATATTTCTTATAAAATTCGCCGAGTCATAAAATGTAACCTCTATTCTATAGACCTTGAATTTCGGACAGAGTTTTTCTTTTGTAACAGCTTTTTTTTTTACTTACTGTTTTCACAAACCACACGTTATTGGTTTATCTCTAGATTTATTTGACGATAATAAATAAAAATAGATTTAATTGGTCGTGAAAAAAATCCCATAGATAATGAGATTTTTTGGTAATTCTTTTCGAATTTTAACTAACTAACCATCAACTCGTTTCGCAGCATGGGTAGGCAGATACAATGTACCACCATACAGTTCTGTCTTGGTACATGCTTTCATACAACGTTTTACTTAATACACTTCTTACATAAAGACTTTTATTGATTCTTTTTTGATCATTCCATGTCTACCCCGGGTCATTGAATTGTTCTTCTTTTATTGTAAAATGTCAATTTTATATCTTTATCTCAAATAAAACAGCTTTCATTCTTATTTATGAACTTGATGAAATTTACTTTATAATCATCGAAGAAAATGACACGAAAACGCAATCTTTTACTAACCTAATGTTACTGACCGATACAGACCAAATATTCAACTGCTGTGACGTACTAGATATACGCCAATTATACGTTAAAACACTACTAAACTACATTTTTAACAAAAAAAATAAATTTCAACATACACAAAATAACACTAACAGACCAGTTAGACAAGCGTACAAAGAAAACATTAAAACTCCAACAGTAAATTCAACCTTTGGACAAAGACACTACCAATACCATGCTATAAAAGCTTTCAACAGTCTAAAAATTGAAATTAAAATTGAGGAAAATAAAAATAATTTCACACACAAAATTACAAAATGGATTAAACAACAAAAAAGACAATATTACCAAAATGTCATAGCATAAAATAAAAATAAAACCTACACGTAACACACAAAACCAACATAAACACACATCACTCACAAACACACAAGATTATTTTCATTGTATTATTTTTTAATTTTAAATGTATTATTATGTATTTTTATTTTTAATTTTAAATTTATTATTTTCTTTTCAAATTTACTATCTTCTCTTTAAATGTAATATGTAGACTAGATTTTCATATTATAAAATGAAGGCCTCAGCACGGGCAAGCCACCCAGTGAGGCCTACATTACTGGAAAACATAAATTGTAACAAAATAATGTACCAAATAAAATAAAATAAAAAAAACCAGGAAAAACTCTGGGAGGCGATTTTGTAAAGTAGCTATTGGATTGCTTTTCGCGTCCTATTTGTGTGGTGTTTATGCATGTATTAATGTTGACTGGTAAAACGTTTGCATGGATACTTAATGACGTTGTGATGTCATTTGTGTTTGTGAGTATGAGTTTATAATCCTTTAATATATATTATAACATATTAAGGCAATGCACCACATCGTGTAATATTTGAAATCGGGCTGCTAACGATAGCACTCCTCATGTAGACAGCGATAAGGTTTAAATTACCGCTTAACGCCTGTTTTGATTTATGCAAGAAAAAATATCGCTAAAATAAATTGTTTTATTTTATTTTGCGACGTTTAGGAACGAATATTTGAATGTTTTACAATCATTTTCTAAAAAACTTTCTTTGCCACATTATACAGTAAAACTACAACACTAACTACATTACTAACAGTAACCGAAACGGGGTTATTATTTTGCGTTATTTCAAAGGCCAAGATGTGTTCTACTCGGTATTTCTAAGCAAACCAAAAATATACGATTTTCCATTACTTGGTAGTGCTTCACCATAAGATATATTATGTTCACACAGTTTTCTGACTGTAAGCAGATTTGTTTTTTCATACGTAGACTAATAAAGTACCGCGCAATTAAAAAATATAGCTGTGAAAATTGGAAGGGCGGTGGTACTTCGTCTAACGCTAGGGAATATATCGCGTTGATCTTTGGTATTCCACTATGTGTGAGAAGCTGTGAGCGCAATATAATTATAATGTGTATGAGATCACAAATAACCTGAAAATCTCCTTTCTAAATATCCACTTGCATAAATATCGGCTCTTGCAAAGGTGGCCGCCATTTTCGCAGTCGCTTCTTGCCCAATTATATATGCCGCATCTGTAGACTGTTAAATGATGAAGCTGATATTAAAATTATTCTTGTGAATTGTTTCTTATTCCAGGATTATTAACAAGCATATCTTTTTGGTGTTTGATATTTCACGGCAGTATGTGAAATTATGGATTTTGCTAAAACAACAAATTCTTGATTACCACGGTACATGATTTCCAAGAAATTCGCATTAGTCAAAACTGCTTAGATTGAGAGAGAAGAAGAAAAAAGCTTCAAATTAAAGAAGTCTGCATTAAGTATAAGTAAATATTATACTGTTTATTACATTGCTCTATTACTCATTTCATTACATACAATAACATACTGTTTAAATTTAGAAAAAACGTCTTTAAAATTCGCATACACATTAAAGAATTGTTTTGCTCGTGCACTTCTGTTGTTCAGTTTTGATGTCGTGTGCTATATAATATTGATTATTATTCATCTAAAGGATTAAATTTCATTATTTTTTAATGATAAACTTTTTGATCTAATCTAATCTAATTTGTATTAGTATTTCGGATGACTAATTATTGCTTATAATTATTGATTAAATTTCAGTTTAACTTTGTTTCGAATCGAAAAAAATGTGATTTAAATTAATTACGTGCATAAAAAAATGTCAAAATTACATAAAACTAAAAGGCTAAAACATAAGTTCGACTGCCTGGGCCTTTTATACTCGTATATTTGTAATTATTGGTCATTGGTGTTCGAAAAGTCACATTCAGACGAGAGCCTAAAAAGTAGCCAGACGTACGTCGGGCGCTACGGTCAACAATGATAACCTTATTTAGTGACTATTAGTGTCTACGAAAGTAAACCACTTTTTTGCAATCCTAATGCGGTATCAAAAAATTATAGATCGGATTACCTTGATAGATGCATATTTATTTGTTCAGTTGTTGTAATAATTGAATGGATATCTGAATGACACTTCTGTGCATAATACGGAATCCTCAAGACATTAGTTCTTTAGCCAAAATTTTGCAAAAAATATCAATTTTATCTTTGATACACGAGAGATTAACGCCCTTTAAATTTATTTGTAGAATTTCATAGGACTGCTAATAAAAGCAAAATGATTATATTATATTTTTCCATTGTTGGAAGTCAACTTAAATACAACTCTTCCGAACCAACTTTAAAATATTCATGTACCTCATAGACATATGAATATTAGTAGACCTGCCCTAAGTGATTAAAAGCGTATTATCCCCACTCCCCATACCGGTTCCATTGAGCCGGCTGGGCTCGCATATGGCTTCAAGTGAAATTTGAAAACGTGACGTCATCATTCTTGTGCGAACTATGGTCGAGGCATCATCGGTTCATTTTACGAAATAACACGGCAAAATGTTGACTTTTGATATCAAAACTTGTAAAAATAGATGTGAAAAAGAGAATAAACCCAATTGTCGTATTACATTCCATAAGTAAGCATTATTTTACTTTATTTTAAGCTTATTCACACCGTATTATATGGATCAGTTTTAGAAACATATACTATCACATCACAATGTAGCGATTCTCAAGTGTGCTCATCGTTGTTTACTGGGGTAAGTAAATTATGAGACATTTGTAAAAGTGTCTTAACTAAATACTCTGAAACTAACTACGACTCTGAAATAGAAGCTGCCTTACTTTGCCGAATTTGGACTTCGCAAATTAGTTCATAACGTGGCGAGTAATTTGCGCTCCCATGTAAAAATGTCTATTCATTCAAACGCAGATTTTACTTTTAAGAAGTAAATGGTGATATTATAATGCGAGATGCCTATTTACTGTCAGATTGATTTATTGACGAATCACAGTCAGCCTTACTCCCCTCGTTCTTCAACAGTTGATTTTACCCCTCGCCCTTATCTTCTCGTCTATTAATTCCTATGTCTGTGATGTACCTACAAGCTATTGTATATAAAATGATAAATACAGCATAAATTATAACGTTTTCTAAGGTTTAAAAAGGGTAATCCATCAGTTTTTGTTGAATTACAACACTCATTTTAAAATTATATGAATATGCTTAAATTGTCGGAAAAAAGGATTTCACTGACTTTGTATTTCTATTCAAAATTCTAAATAACACATTTGATATTCCAGAATTCCTTGTACTGGCAATCTTTTGGATACCACTACGTAATATTAGAAATTGGGATTTATTTCAGTGCTGAAATTCTGCGATTAAATATAATTTGTATTCCTCATTATCCAGAATATTAACGGAGCGAAATAATTATGCGAGTCAGTGGACATTTTCAATTTATATCTAAATGAATACAAAAGATTGTTACTGCGGCAGTTCCATTTATGTATAACGCTGTATATTTTTTTACCTTTCCTATGTAAAAGCTCGTAAAAAGGGCGTTTTTAAATAAATAAATTAGTACATTTCTGTTTGATGAGGATTCTGTGAAGGATTTTCAATTTTTCTAACCTTGTTCCATTAGATTTTCATAATGTCACAAGGTCCGCATTCTTTCTATCTTCTCCGAGGAATCTCGTTCAATAATGTGGCCGCTCTTCACAATTGACTTCTTTGCCCTCGAACCACCAGATTTCAGACGCAGAATCGAAGTGAAGAAGGCCAATTTCTACTTTGGGATGTCGTGCCATTATGATGAACCGAAAAAGTGAGACAAATTTGAGAGCCAATTGGAAACCACGAAAGAATGGGAACTTACAGAATGGTAAATTTTGCATTCACAATTAATGTAAACCCTTAAATAAATAAAAAAAACAGAAAAGACCAACAAGGTTTTAGTTTTAATATTAATCATAAAATCATGGAGATTGCTTACCTACGGTAGCAAATATAGTTAGCTCACAATAAAAAAGACAAATTCAAAGACCTTGATTCGAAGAAGAATATTCAGATAAAGTTCCTTTTATTATAAAATCTGGCTCTTTTTACAATCTTCTTGCATCATTTGGATTTAATGTCAAGCGATTTTGCGTCTGGTTTTTTGTTACAAAACCGGTTCAAGATGCCAATGTTCGAGTCGAAAGTGATCGGCGATCACGTAATACCGAATTGTATGAAGAATTACATGGAGAGATAAGTCCACATAATACAGAGTCTTTAAGTATAGGAATTAACGTTGTTAACGATACTTAGACAATTGAGATTTTAACTGAATTGGCTGGAAAACCCACACTTCTGTGATACAATTTACTTTCGTTTAATATGATTAACAAAAGAGGCCTCGTTATAAAAATTACGTGATCTTTTATATTAGTTTGCTTTGTCTGGTTTTAATAGCGGAGGCTGCGGTCTACACCATTAGGAGATGCAATTTTGCAATGTAATAATTAAGGCCAAGCTGGTATAATGGCTTTATTAGTTACAATACGTAATATTATTCTATGTTAGTAAGTATGAACTAACATTATTTCTCTTAAGTTTTTCGTGTAGTTTATGGCTTAACGCTTGGACGATCTCCATGAGATAGTGGTAAGCTTTCTTGCTTCGGATAAAATTTACTTGTTCGAAACCCAAAGTAGGATATCATTTTTTTTTAATTTCTGTAGAAAAAATAAAATAATATCTATTGTATTTGCATCTGGTTCCAGATGATTAAATTCAATCACCCTGGCGTGAGACTTAAAATCATCATTGGAGCGTTTCTTGAAATAGCTTTAGATCTTACCAAACTTCTCATTTTATTTCTCTTTCCCCTACCGCCTTTCTTTCAGTCTGACAAGCCTTTCACAAGTGGTAATGCTATAGTTCCACTGCCTCCGGGCAGATGGACTTTTCTGCCGTATCACATAAAACATAATTAAAAAATACTTACTTAGTCCTCTGTAGTTGGCCTTATGGTCATCATGCATATGATTAAAATGGTATGGTTTGAATCTCTTGTTATGAATTTGGCATGACGCTCTACATTTGGCTTTAATTAGGTGATATTTGTGTTGTTTGGAATTGCCCAAGTTGGTAGGATTATTCCTTTCTTGTTGTGGTTCGATCGCAACGACTCCTCCCAGTTATCCTAAGCTCTCTGCATCCCGCTTTACCTTATTTCACTACCATCTCTGAAGAGCATCCGTTTTTCTGTTGTTACAGAAAAGAAACCAGGAACTCCTTTCCTCCACTTCCACGGCCGGCCGAACCAGTTCCTCCTCAAAGTACCAGAACCAAGGAAACCTCAAGGCGACCACCTACAGGCCTCCTACTAGATTCATAAATAGCGCAGTCGCGAGCCTGGAGCCGAGTTCTGGAAGGTTCCAAGCCCCTCTCAACGTGAACGACGCCAACTTTCAACTAGTGTACCCAGTAGCTCCCTCTCTCATCCACAGAAGAGCTGATGACTTCCAGCCTCCTCAAGCGCAACAGCTCTTGGGCAGCGACTACAATAACTACGACAGACAGACTGGAAGAATTGATAAGAGCAACCAGAGGGCTGATAAATCTTTGATTCAACCCTCGCAAGAGATCTATGTTAATCACGAACCGCCACAGGAAGGAAGGGCGTTTTATAACCAATACCCCCAACAATTCCAATACGTACAGCAGCCACGGAATCAACAACAAACACAGCAGCAATATCATCAACAACAGCAAATAACACCCCAGCAATATCAACAGCAACAGCAATTAGCTCCTCAGCAGTTTCAACAACAACAGCAAATATCTCCACAGTACTACCAACAACAACAAACACAATTGCTTCAAAGTCAGCAAGTGGCACAACAAAACCAGTACCAAGTAGTCCCACAACAGAACCAATACCAAGGAGCACAACAACAAAATCAATTGCTGCAAAATCAACAGCAAATAGTACCACAACAGCAAGTGTTGCAACATCAGTACATAGCTCAGCAAACAGTTCCCCAGTTGCTACAGAACCAACCGCAATACCAAAATCAACAGCATTTCCAACAGCAGCCTCTTTATCAAAATCACCTAGTCCATCCTCAGTACCAAACCCAAGGTTCTTCTCTCAGCGGCCCGGCCGACCTTGAGAGAAGAAGATATGACCTTGACCTTGGCAGAGGTCAGCAGAGCGGCGGGTCGTTTAGTAGATTCTCGTTCAACGCCGGCGAAACCAACTCGAACTCATACGCGCAACTCTCCTAGCCAGAGCGTTAAGCCACAACGGTAGATTATGTTAATGAAGACAAGCATTGATGAAGACCGTCCTATGCTAATTTTACAGCTATTTCTTTTAAAGTATTATTTATAATATTCATTATCTATATTTATAAATCGCTAGCCATAACCAAACAACGAGATTCAGCCATTCTGCTGCGTTATATCAGGAATCACTGAATTGTACAAAACGTATCCAATTATTTAACACTGCCATGTAAATACTATTTTAGTAGCAAAACGATATAAAATATCGCCATGCCTGTATTTGGTAGTGGCGTGACCTACTTTGGAGAAATAATGTACATATTACACCGAATGCTGCTTTTTAATCATAGCTTTTTTATTGTATTTTTTTTATAAAAAAATTATAATACACACAGTAGGTTTACGAATTATTATAAAATACCTAACAAAAACTACAGTTCTAGTTACAATTATCGATAAAATGATTATTTTTCGTCGTAATTACCACAAAGTGATATAAAATATTATACAATATATACATATTTTTAGGTGTTACAATTTTTTTTTTTAATATTTTTGTAGCCTCGACGTCTTGTTACCATACTAACCCTCACTTCACTATAATATTAATAATTAAGTCTTCATCATATAAAAAAATTGCTTGTATTCGTACAATTAATTAATTAATTAATTATTTAATCATACGTGATGTTTGTGAAGCCGCGCCCACTTTGCTTTTTAATGAATTAAGTTATCATTATTATCTTCTTCTTCTGGATGCTTGATTATTAAAGAATCTTGGTGAACATTCTGCCACATCTATTTCCCCAGGTTCTTAGCCTAACCGTATATTTCTTATACACTTTTAACACCTGTCCATTGGTAAATGTAATTTATAAAAAAAAGGTACAGCCTGCACCCCTCAACCTCGCTATTGGTATTGCATATATTATATTAAACAGGAATCTGTTTGTGTGAAGTACCAAAACTCTCGAACGGTTAGCTCTGTTGTCATAGAAATCGTACAGCTTTTCCCGCATTGAAATTCTGTCAGCTTTAATCAATTTACATTTCATTTTGAATCAGTAGTCACTGATCGTATGTCTAATTTTATATCTATGCATTTTAAAGAAAAATTTACAATACATAATTGGTTTCAAATAAGATCCGTTTTGTTCATCGTACCGCCATTATCACGATGTTGAATTATTAATGCAAAATACAGATTATGCATCCTCAGCGGAGCAACGGCTTCTTGCGCAAGTGGGCAGGTATCGGACAACAGATGGACTATCTACCTGATTCTTATATCACCTTCCCAGTGATGCAACAAGACCATTGACCACCTGGCCGGTAACGCCAACTTTTCTTCGGGAGGTTTTATGGATTTATTTGTTTTAAGAAGGCGCATGTTTATTCGTTTCATTATTTCTGTTGCAATGTTGTTTATTTTGTTAATCTTTGAGTTCTATCATTCAAATGTCATCGTCGTACATATTTGTGTTTTTTTTTTAAATAAATCATTAAGCTGCTATTATTTCTTCTTCTTCGTCATAAGCCTTCTGGCGTCCTGCTTTTAAGAAAATTCTCTATTTGTCAATCGTTTGCAGAACTCTTCAAAATTTTGTCTGGTCTCCACTTTACCAACAATTATTTTTTCTTGCATAGGCAAGATATAGATCCATTTTTTTGCAATGTCCATGATGTGGTAATGGAATCTAAGCCATATGTTTGTAACATGGCCATATGCCTAGCATCTTTCTTTCCATGGCGTTTAGGGCGAGTTAGTTGATCGTCTCATCTTCTTCTTCGTACGTTTTCTGTCGTCCAGCTTTGAAAATGGGCCTCCCTCAAATGTCTTCAATTTTGCCGATTCTTGGCGACTCTCACCCATCCGAAGCTGGCAGTTCTTTTTTGATCATGAACCCATCAATACATGTTTGTTCAGATTTTTATATTTTTCACACTCTAGAATGTCATCAGACGATATTTGAATCCCAACGGTCGTCTTTAGTTGTGTTCGGTATCCAGTATAATATCAAATTCAGAATTTGATGATTTCGGTAAAATTTGTCTTGATTCTAAATCATTCATTCATATTTCAATCTCTATAATTTCTTATACTTATTGCTACTTTCCACATTTTAAGAACTGTATATATGTTTTGAGGTGGCAGCGTTATTCCAACTCATCTTGTGTTATCTCTAGTTGAAAATAGTAGGCGCAAATTTGTCAGTTACTGTATTTTTACTTCGCACACTTTAAGGCTACGTGATTTAACAACTAAAGTTTCCCATCCATGAGTTTCCTCATTATACAATGGATATTTAAGGTGTGCGTATTATATAAGATCGATTATTCCCATGGATAAATAAACGACAAGCCGAAAACGTGCGGTGAAAGTTATCTGGACTAGTTTATTGAAGATATTACGAACGAATTAAAATTACATGTAATCCAGCCGTTTGTAAAATGCTTAGTTTGGCCGAGAAGAGAAAAATTGATCTGATGGATAATACATACAAGAGCCATTAAGTTGTTTCTTTTGAGACATCTCATGTTGCATTAGGTACCTACCTACTTATTCTTTTTACTAGGTACCATATTCTTAAAACTAATAACGCTATGAATAATATCTAGGATTTTAGCATTTCTATTCATAAGCCGATCTTCGTGGAAATTTTTAGTCTTCTGCTACAGCTTGCGGTGAATTTCTGTATATCCATGTATTTTACATGTGTATGCCATTTCATGTGTAAAATAGTTTCAGCATCCCTGTTACGTTTGAGAACCGTTAACCAATATATTTAGTTTATTCTTATTGTTTACTAATTATTATGAAAAAATCACCAAGCTGACCACGAAACATCTTTTTTAATAGAGATGCAAAAACATTGAGTGTTTTACTTGATATTAACGCGTTAAAGTGTTGTATATAATATAAAACATAAAATTGCAAGCAATGTGGTTTTTATAGACGGTCGTACAAAAGCCTATTCTGCTTTAAAACCATTTTATTTAAAGGGTTTCCGACATATTAATTAAAATAATTTTATATTCCTGAGATTTTATCGATTTCGCTACGTGAATAAAATACTCATGGATTTAATTCAATCTACATCACATTATGTAATGCTTGCTTTACGCTTTCGGCAGGTGGAAAAGATGCACTCTCCTTGTCGGCTCTCTTTCCCGTGTCGGTTTTTTGTGACCAAGTCATCTTGGACAGGGGTGTGATGAGGAACAATTGGCCAACACAGTCGCTACACAATCACCAACAATAAATCTACGCAACTAACAGCGCGAGAGAAAGGTCCTTCGCCTCGGGAAAAAATGTAGAATGGTCATTACGAGAATAAATTACAAAACTAAGAGATTTCATTAAATTTATTTCACTTTTTTAAGGACGTTTTGGGATTTGTACGGCAATGGAAAGATACGAAGGAATCATAAGCGATTTTTACCAGTTTATGTAGTTACCATTTATTGTGATAATGTTTGTACGAAAAGAATAATTATTCGTGTAAAAGTGAAAAGAATGGTGGAAGCTCCCAGCGGGTCGCGGGGTCGGAAGGTTGGAAGATCGGAGGATCGGATGGTCCGAAGGTCGGAAGGTCGGAGGATCGGAAGGTCGAAAGGTCGGAGGATCAGAAGGTCGGAAGGTCGAATGATCGGAAGGTCGAAAGGTCGGAGGATCGTAAGGTCAGAAGGTCGGAAGGTCAGAAGATCGGAAGGTCGATAGGTCGGAGGATCGGAAGGTCGGAAGGTCGGACGATCGGAAGGTCGGAAGGTAGGAAGGTTGGGAAGGTTGGGAAGGCAACAGTATTTTGCGGCCAGTAAACATATTCAGTTTTGATTTGCATTATAATAAACCTTTAACATGATAGTCGTAAGTTACTCTTAATATTTTATACTTTTGTATCTGCAATAAATAAAATAAAGAAAGTTGTATATAAAACGAATTTTTATTTTTTTCACATATTTATATAAAATGGTTGTAAAATTACCTACTAGAAGGGCGGAAGAGCATAGAGCAGCGTGTTATAATATTTCATCACTCGGTTTCTTTTAAATAAATTATTTTATTTTCTCCTCCGTAAGCAAAAGTATAAAAGGGTTTATTGTTGTTTTGTTCTGGCTCCCCTTACGTATTTTATTATTATCTTGTTCTGGGTCCCCTTACGTAATTTAAGTTATATAATAAATGTTTCTACACACAGAATAGAGATTTCTTTGTTGAAAAATATTTGTAATCAAATTGAATATATTTAATTCATATGATTCTCGTAAAATTTTTCATAATCCTTTAACGAATGAATTGATAGGTTTCCTAATAAACTGTCCATAAAACACGAATGTTTTATTGCGATGTCGGAACACGTGTTCATAAAAATTCTACCATTTTCGCATTTCGTCATTGTATAATATCAGGACAAACGCAGGTATATGAACACGTGTTCCGATATATTATAAATGTATTAAAATATGACTAGTAAACGGCCTGCAATCTCGTTTTTAACAGTATTTTAATAAATCAGCAATACTCATTTTATCTCCGTGTGGACCTCTGATACAGAGGAAAAATCATGAGTTCGGATTGTGCAAAAATTATCAGTTGCCATTCAAAACTGAACACATTTCAGGCCTCAAAAATGGCTACAAGTACAAACTACAAAAACAGATCCTCGTCTACGTAAAGTCCGTGCAGTGTCTGTTCTGCAGGTCACAAGAGTGCAAAGGGTTAACCGAAAAAAGGAAGTGAAAACCTGCGAAGTATTAACGTAACCGCCTTATATAATAAATTATAATTGGGCAAGTCCAATGTGTAAAAATAATAAGTAATGTTGTGTTTTTTTCAGTCCAAGCTCAACTGCGAAGTGCTGTATGATGATCTGGCCTTTGAAGTGAGATGGGCCGTCGCGGGAGAAAGTGTTGTTATTCAACTGGTCGCTAAATTAGGTAAGTGAACTTAACTGAAGTACGTACACGTGCCTGAAATGTACATTTTACAAGTGACTGACATCATTGGCACATTCTTAGAGTCAAGTAGTACTTGAATTGGAAATGACACTCCAAAATAGTTAAAAGTGCTTGCTAATTAATATGATTTTTATCTTCTTCTAATTGATTTAATTTCTGCTTGCATATGTGAGGTCACTATTCACTCTGACACTCTTAAGACAATTTGTGAAACCGTGTTCTACAGGGTTTTCCAATAAGAGGTGTTATTTTGATATTTAATCGGAAAATATCAATGGTTTCGTTGCTTGTGTGGCACGTGGCGCCGTTTTGTTGAAAGTAAACATTGTCCAGATCAATACCATCCAATTCCGGCCATAAAAAAATCATCGATAAATCTCGATAGTGCAATCTATTCACCGCAACTGTTGCTCCAGCCTCACTTTCAAAAAAGTAAGGTCCAATGACTCCGCCGGACCATAAACCGCACCAAACAGTCATACGTTGAGGATTGAGAGGCTTTTCAACAATAATTCTTGGGTTTTTCGAGCCCCAGATGCGACAATTTTGCTTGTTGACGAAGCCACCGAGGTGGAAATGGGCCTCATCACTCAAGATGATTTGCATTTGATTCACTCAAGTGGATTTTTTATAATTTCAATGCGTTGTTGAAGCGTGTATCGCCATTTTTATTAATGGCGTAGTTTTTACTTGTCAAATGTCAAAAAATGACAGCTTTAAAAGTAACATCTACCGAAATAACGGGCTATTCAAAATCACACCTCTTATTGGAAAACCCTGTATTAGATGTGAATTTAAATATTCGGGGCCTTGTTTTTCCACCAATTGGGGCCCCCATCCGTTGATTTTGGCCGCCACCTCAAGTCTGGAGCCTCTAAATAGGCATCTGAAAAATAATTCCCGACTCAGTGCTGAAACCGTCAAACCTAACAGACGCATGAATGCCAATGACGAGTTTTGATTAGGATATAAGATCTCATTTAAATGTGTTAGCTGTTTTGGACCTCGTTGTACGGCCATCTCAATAAAGGTGCCAGATGGACCAAAGAACTGGAGTCATTGATCCATCTGGCACTAGTTTACATCTGGAAACACGTGTCCAATACAAATGCATGGCATTTACCACGTGAAAACGCGCCGTTTTTACAGCTCGTTCCTGTAATAATAAAAATCGGTATTTTGAACTGTCTAGTGACTCTAGTGCAAATACTATCCAGTTAGGCATAATGAAATGTGATGTAATTCCAGAGGACGGTGAATATATGTCTTTCGGCATCTCCGGTGAAGAAGATCACAGCCGCATGGTGGGAGCTGATGTGGCGGTGGCCTGGGTGGACAGAGCCACCCTCAAGGGGTACGCTGCAGATTACTTCCTGGATGCGAAGAGTCAGTGCGCCGGACAAAGGGGCAGCTGCCCTGATGACCGACTTGCGGTGAGGAACCAACCAATCTACCTTACATTTTAATTGTGTTGTT
Organism: Hesperophylax magnus; assembly: GCA_026573805.1. Lineage (NCBI taxonomy): Eukaryota > Metazoa > Arthropoda > Insecta > Trichoptera > Limnephilidae > Hesperophylax > Hesperophylax magnus. Next base: position 1,759,456 of record JAIUSX010000150.1, on the reverse strand, counting down.
CCATTAGTAATTTCTAAACAAACAGTAGTAACAGGGTCGGTACCAATGACATAACTATATGAAAGAGAATAATAATTGGATAGCATCGACATTTATTTCGTATAGTAATTGCTGTACATTTTTAAATATAATGTCACCCAATTTCAGAAACTGCTTGTGCGTGTATGAGTGCCACCTAAAGTAGTTAATAGAATGCACAATCATCGACAACGAGTCTATCTGCCAAGTTTCAGCTCGATCGGATGTCGGGAAGTAGATTAATTTCCACTTCAAAGATTTCATTTCACAAATTAATTTTTTTATTCATTAATTCTAAAAAACAAAATCGTAATTGAAACAGATGTATTTAAAAAAATATGTGATGTCACTGGTGTGCATGTGTATGTGTACCTATGTGTATGCATTGTGTTAAGTAGTTGTGCGTTTTGAGTACGCATTGATTATGTTACCAGTAATGTTTTTCTTAAATGACGGTAGGGAGTCAAAAAATTGTCGAAAGTCTAGTTGGGGTAAAGATTTGTAAATGTTTGGAGAACACTCGAAATTTTGTGAGTTTGCCGCAGCGTTTGTTTTGTTGTTAAATGTGGAAAATGTTTGGTGTGACGGGGATGTTTGGTTGTATTTTAAGGTTAGTGTAAGACAGGAGTTCTGGGCAGTCTATTCCATCGAATTTATGTTTACTTTACCAGGTAGGCTTTGAGGAGTGCTGTAATGAGCAAGAGTAGTTGGACTGTAGGCTGCTTAAAAAAGTGACAATGAAATTTGGACAGTAGAAAAAAATTCCAAAATCTTGAAGTGGTCATTATTATTCTTTCCCGCTATTTCGTATGTTTTAGAACATTCTATTTTGAGAATTTGATGCCGCAATGGCTCCTTGTACTTAGTCACAATATAATTCACATATCTATTGTAAAAATACAAAGGATTGAAAAATACAGGTTAATAGACGAGAAGGTTGATTAACGCAATGCCATGAAGCACTCAGAAAAAGCAATTAATGAAGAACCTATCGCTAATAAAAACAATATTAAACAAAGCAAGACTAGCGGCGCATTGTGGGGTTCTGATACATACCATGAAGTATGGCGCTGAGGGTTTGAGGTGTGGAAAGTAAAGACAGTGATCACGTTGAATAACCACGTATGGCCGAATTACGATCCGAAATTTTGCATGGTGATCGAAGAATAAAGAAATGGTAGTTAGGAGAATATTACTACACGTAAGTGGATAGAAAAAGAAGTTGCGGATGTACCAGGACCAGAAGGACAAAGAATGGTAAATTAAATGTTGGATTTGGTACCACAGATTCCAATAAAAAGACATTTTGAGACTCAACGTGATTTACTAAAATGAATACATTTTATATTGTATGTAGTTGATGAAGTTATCATACAGAGTTGTGCAAAACCAATCATTATTACGAAACATATTTCAACTTTGACTTATGTTCGCATGCTCATAAAATGAGTTACGAAAAAGGCGTTTATTTTCAATCATTAAAACTAATCCAAAAAGATCCATTGAATTCAAGTTGACGCAACCCAGTTTCGGTCGATTTGGATTAATGTAATTGATTTCATTTTGCAGAACGTGGGAAGGAGATTGCATTTGAAAAGTAATTACATACTTAAATGGCGAAGGCTCCACCCCATTATGAAATAATCGATCTGCAGATATCGATCGTCGGCGGTCAGAAATAAACTATTTAGTTTAGTTCGCTTTCGTTTCATCGATTTCTGATAAAATGGCTTATCCATTTCGAAAGTTTTTGGTCCAAGCCATCAATATCAATTTGCACTATTTTTATTGATTAATTTGATATTTTAGAAAGAAAGAGTTACATCACTAAGTATAATGTAGGAGAAAATAAAACAAACATAAGTTGTTCCTGCACGTCACACAAAGAATTTTGGCAGATTAAATTATTTTTTAATGTGATACCGTGTAAGAGACCCAACCCCAACTGTCGATGGTATGCCCATTTGGGGATATTGTTAGATTGAAGGGTTTGGTGGAGGAGAAGGATATGGAAAAGTGGAAGGTTGGAAAGTGCCAAGACATTCAGATATAGACACAGCTATGGAAATTTTCAGCAAACGTTTCGATTTTTGAACGGATCTCGTTTTTGTGTTAGTAAGTTATATGCATCCAACTTTTTTACCTCTTTATCTTTATTACTCTTGTAATAATAACAATTGGAAATTTTGTATATCTCCCTTTTCGTGAAATATCACCTCGAGGACGCTGTACAATTTATTATGAGTTCCTAGGCTCTACCTAATGTTATTATTTATAAACAGATACAGAAAAACGTGCTCACCTGGCAGGTCACTTCAGATAAACACACTTTTATTAATAAGTTTAAGACACGCAGAGGGCACCATAGTAAAAACAATGGACATTGATTTTACAATATTTTAATTTGCATTACTAATGATATTACATTTATTAGAATATTAGTGGCAAAAGTAGAGTTGACATTTATTTTAAAAGATTGGAGAATTAAGGACTACAGGACAACCTTAAAATTCTTAGTTGTTTACATTTTTTACAAATTTAGTTATTTACGTCTGTTTAAAAATGTGAGTTTCAAGTTTTATCTCTGAATTCTGTCGAGTTTGTGATCATTCTTAAATCATGTGGCAATCCATTCCAGGCTTTAGGTCCTGAAACTCCGAAAGCAGGCTTACCGGACTTAGTATCTGGTGTGCGCTTTGGTTCCTTCCGATAGCTGATGACGCTGCTGTCCTAAGGGTTGACTATCGTGAATTGGCATTTTGACTTAAATACCATCCCGCAGAGCATAAGGCGTCTCGTAAACACACAGACAACAACCCTGCATATTGAAATATGTAATCTAATAAAAACAGAAAGGGAACGAAACAGAACATAAAAAATAATAGGTTAGGGGCCGTTCAAGTATTACGTAAGCAGATTTATTACAATTATTTACCCCCTCTTCCCCCTCGTCACCAAAACTAAGCAAAGCTCTTACCCCCCCCTCCCATGCTTACGTAAAAATTGGTACCTATATGCAGTGTTGCCAACGGGTCTTGGCCTAATGTCGCCGTTTTTCAAACATTTAGTAGCCTAATGTATCCGAATTTCATAAAATAAATTCTGCCCACATATTCCCCACAAATTGTACGTGAGCTTAATTCCCCCTTTTATTATTCGAAATTCATGGGGGGGGGGGGGGGGGGTTGTTAGAGAATTTCTGTAAAACATAATTCCCCACAAAAGTGATTCAAAATAAGTACTCTCCATAAAATATTTCAAATCCATGGGGGGGGGGGGGGTTGTTACAGAACTTCGCTGAAAAAATATTTATTTTGAAAACCATGGGGGGGGTGGCTACGGAATTCCATTTCAAAATTAAGAGATCTGAGGTAGCCTAATCGGCGACCAGTTGCCTTTTAGATTTTTTCGTCGCCGATCCTCGTTCTGAGTAGCCTAAATGGCGATAAATCGCCTTCGTTGGCAACACTGCCTATATGCATTTTTCTGTTAATGTATTCTGTTTTTTAAGCGAGTATCTAAGCGTATTAATTATTTGTGGGAATCTCCGAATATGTATGAACATAGACAATGTGTGCGTTGCCAATGTGTAAAAAAAAATAACTATTGCTGAGCAGTGCTGACGTAATCACTATCTCGACCCCCCCACCCCCCATGTCATCAAAAATAAGCAAAGCAAAGCAAAGACCCCCCTGCCCCCCTATAGTGCTTACATAATACTTGAACGGCCCCTTAGGTTAGGTTAGGGGTGGTAAGTTTTTTTTCTTCACTTTTCTCCAATGTTCTGTTTTGTCACGGAACCGTAAAATAACATTGTTTTGCTGCTTGCCTACCTTCACAATTATGGATTTTGGCTCGCAGGAAAAGACCAATTCAGTCCGTCTGCTGAACGCGGCCATGGTGAACGGCTACTCCATCGTGACATACCAGCGGCCGCTGAAGGCAGCGGACGAGCTCGACAAGCCGGTCTTCCACGACAAGCCGCAGCCCATCGTGTGGGCCGTGGGGCCTCTGAACTCCAGGCAGGAGGTGTCATACCACACACACTTCACCAAGGTAACATTCAACTTATAATATTTACATAAGAAATACATCCTTGTTATGTTCTATGCTCCTGGTCAAGTGAGGTAAAGTATTCCCTCATGTTAGAGAGAGTTCAGAAGAAATAACAGTTTTCTCTATATGAGGGAGTATAACGTATGGCTACTACCCGTGGCTATATCCTACTAATTTTGTCTTGGGTACAAGGAGAAAAATGAGTATTGCTAATTTATTAAGAATCTCTTCAAATTATTCGTAGTTCTGTTATGAAAGGGATTTTCAGGACCTGAACGAATTAATTGATAGTATTATTACGATGTCAGAACACGTTTTCATAAAAATCCTAATATTGTCGCATTTCGTCATTATATATTCCGATATATTATTAATATACTAAAAGTTTATCGGGATTACCAATAATTTGAATAAATTCTTAATAAATAAGGAATACTCTTTTTTCCATCGGGTCGGAAGGGATGTGCACATTGCTACGCATTTCGTCAGACTGATTCGTAGATGGTTTGAAAACTCGGCTATCATGGAGAGAATTCATTTCTATGTTCCCGATGGTTATCTCCATCACCGACAATATAAACGAAGAAGTCCGCGATCTCCGTCTTAATACCATAGTAATACGTCCCTAATCTTAGGATAGGAGGGCGATTCTCGTTCTTTTAGCCTTAAGCTAAATGATAGCATTCGTCAACGACTGCTATCGTTTGCGAAAGATAGCTGTCCGTCGCTTGCAACATCTTTTCTTAACTATTAAGCGATTCTCGTTCTTTTGATATCCTTACAAGTTCGATTTTGGAGAGACCTAGTAAAAAATCCTAAAGAAGCGTGGTTAAGAAATTGTTAAGAGATTATTGAAAACACAAATTGGTGAAATATAATTAAGTGACGCAAGGTTTCTAACTAAAACTTAAAAAAACAAATACTTTGTATTATAATGCATTTTAATAACTGCTTATTTTATTTATGAATGACATAAATAAGCCATTTATCGAAGATTTACGTTTTGTGAAAAGGTACTTACCTCGCTGGATAGTAATGACTTTTTTACAGATTCACCACTTCTAAAGTGACGTTTGCTGTCAAACTAACGCTGCCGAATGGCGGTAACTGTCACCCAAGTTGATTTAAGAATGAAAGGGATTCTTATTTCGTTGTGGTTAACTTCAAAACCCACAATTTCGAGCGCCAGCCAGAAACTTATTATTATTTATGTAGAAATCCTCAATGGTATGTGTAGTTTATTGTAAATTAAATCACTTATCTGGCTTTCGACATTTTACGTACTTTACAAACATCGCAATTACCTGATTCAATTCATTTAATAGCATTATTGTGCCACAAACAAGTCACTAATCATGTTTACAGTCAATACTTACGATAATATTAAGTTTTCTCTTATTAAAACTACGCAAATATTGCTAATTGTCAAAACGTCACAATTAAATGAAGCAAATTCCCCGCGAACGCTAGCGTTCGGCCGCCGAATGACAGGTCTAGGGGTACCCTTCGCGTAAGGCTAAAAATTTTGGCGCGCAATCGAAAATCTAAGGATTCCATCTGTCAACGAGAGAACCGGAATCGCTTCATACGAATAAACCGAGAAAAATCGTTAATTTGAATGTAAGGACGATTTTAGTGTCGTTAAGTAGAACGAGAATCGCCCTCGCAGTTTAAAAATCTGTCAGCCACTAATACTGCGGTATTACGGCCGGTGTACGCACTACGCAGACGCGTGATTATGTGTAACGTTTTCTACTAACCTGTTCTTATTCCTCCGTATTATCTATTATGAGTAAGACGGCATAAGAAAACATGAATGCATAGACATCAACATCTGCGATTGCCCTACTCTAGAAATAACTGACAAAATAAAATATCTAGGAATCATAATGGACCGTAACGTCAGATGGATCGGATATGTGACGCAAATTTGGGGGCGGTACATGGAGCGTTTTGGTGAAACTGTTGGGTTGGATATCTCCAAAGCCTTTGACAGAGTCTGGCACCGGGCGCTTATCGGGAAGTTACAATTGTATGGGATCCACCCAACCCTGCATAGTTGGATTGCGGACTTTCTGAGGGGAAGAACAATTCAAACCGTGGTTGACGGCTCTTCTTCCTTACCGCACCAAATCAATGTGGGGCTGCCACAAGGATCTGTGCTGTCTCCGACGCTGTTTTTGTTGCACATCAACGATCTCGTTGAATGTGCACCAATTCACTGCTATGCTGATGACAGCACCGTTCACGAGGGTTATCTTTTTGACAGGCCCCCTTCCACCTATGCTGTCCGAACAGCTCGGGAAGTTTTGAAGCAAAAAATTGACCACCACCTCGAGATGGTTCGTGCCTGGGGTAAGGCCAACTTGGCCAGTTTCAACGTCACAAAAACCCAAGCGTGTCTGATTTCGGCAAAGAGGGAGATCAATGACTGTCTGGTGCAATTTGATGGGAGCACTCTCCCCAATAAAGACTCCATTGAAATGCTTGGAGTTACTATATCAGACCGGCTCAAGTATCGGGGATCCATAAAAGCCCGAGTAAATCAGGCCTCCAAGAAGTTGGGCGTCTTGTGCAGGGCTAGGAGATTCTTCAAAAGTGACCAGCTGCTGACCCTGTACAAGTCTCAAGTCCGCCCAACTATTGAATTTGGAAGCCACCTTTGGGCTGGTGCCCCAAAATACTTAATAAACCTGCTTGAATCTGTGCAAAGGAGAGCGATCCGTCTGATTGACAATCCGTTGTTAACAGACCGATTGCCTTCTCTAATGCATAGACGCAATGTAGGCATGCTGTGTCTGTTCTACACGTATTTCAATGAAGCCTGCTCCAAGGAGCTAGCAGCATTGGTTCCTGATGCACCGGTGCACGTGCGCGAAACTCGACGGACACGAGCTGAACACCCGTTCACGGTTGACGTTGGCTTCATGAGAACGGGTGTAAGTACATTGTGTAAGTCGGCTCGTATGTGGAACGAGCTACCGGCATCTGTTTTTCTTCCCTCCTATAATCCGAGTCTCTTCAAGGCCCGCATTAACAAATCCCTTCCTACAGCCCCTACCTTATTCCGCCTCACAACGCCGCCCAACCGGGTGCACAGGCAGGGACGCTCTTGTGAGGTGTCACAAAAAAAAAAAAAAAAGATGGACATATCATATCAAACACATACAAAAATAAACTCCTCAAAACAAGATACATTTTCCTGAACATAATAAACATATTTAAACTAAAACAACATATATTATGGACTTTGCCAATCCATTATAAATTAAAAAAAAATAATAATTTAAAAAACAAAATAAATTTACCTTAAAACAATAAAAAATATACCTACACATATTATGCACAACCGACCATTAATTTGTTTTTATAACTGCCTTAATTATTTTATTTTTATTAGGTTACTTTATTTTATTTTACTTCATTTATTTTATAAAACGGAAGTCCTGCGTTCGATACCCAGTTGATATCGTTACACATTTAAAAAAATATTATGTAGAATGACAAAATAAACTCCCGAAATAAGAAAAAGGCTACTTTTTAATAACGAAATGTATTTTATATTTTTCCAGGCTGATAAGTTTTTGGACTTCGGCCGCCCCCCAGCGTGGAACTGCCCTATGCCAGAGATGGACGAAGTCGGGGAGATGACGGAGACGATCAGGAAAAGCAGTGGCCGCCAGCCAGCCAGCAGTGCCAGCAAACCTGTCAACAATGGCCAGTATCTGGTGGAGACGTCGTCCAACAATAGAGGAGGCAGCAAATTCCAAGTCGATCAATATGACAGCGATATCAGTGAAACTACAGGATATAAGGTAAAGAAAAAACTTATTGAATTCACAGAAGCGTAGTAAATATTTACACACAAATAGATAGATAATTAATACTATTAGGGATAAAAATTGTGGTATCCGGCTTTTGAATAACGGATTTACTAGAAGCACTGTTTTCCGAAATTAACTGAAAGCACCGTAAAAACGTTGATAATTATTAAGTCAGAAATAAAATAATAATGGAGGGCAACCATATTATAGTGCCTCCAGGATCTGAAAAGGCTATTACACACTATCTGCCTTGATGATGGCCACTACAAGGCTGACGAAAAGTTGAAAAAAAAGGTTTATTCTCATCTCACTGTAGGAGCTATTTTATTAAAAAACAAGCTACCCCGCTTTTAAAAATCATTGAAACATTTTTATTCCTCATGTTGGTGTTTCGCAATAACTATTGATCTGTTGTTGTTCTGATTTCTAATGTCAAATTCAAATTGCTGTCAATATGGCATCAGATATCAAAGCGTCGTAGATATCGTTTTTCTGTAATTATTATTGGTAAATAACTAATCTGTTACTCTAATTGGGCTAATTAAATTGTGTTTTAAAGTTTATTTAATTTGCGCAATTGCAAAATTGTGTATTTTGTGTTTTGGTATCAAACTTACAATAACCAACTGGATGGAAGATTAATTTCTTCAAAAACTGAATTCATTGTGTACTTCATTTTACTGTTTTGTGCCTATTTATGCTGAAACCGAATTTTTTCCCTAATTTAATATGGAGAATTTCGACTCATTTAAAGGGTCGGATTAATAACGTAAGGGTGTTCATGGTACAATGTCAATGTTTGAATGAGGATTATCCATAAATTCCCGACCTGTGATGAAATGACGTAGATGGTTAAATGGTTTGTTTTAATATTTATGTTTGTTGTATTTCAGGAGCAAGCCACAAGGAAACCTCGCCCAGTGCCAACTCCCAGGCCAGCCTCCAAGAACAATGCGTGGGAGATCCCTCCAATCAACTGCTATGAACCTGAAGATGGAGTGTTCTACGCACAGATGGGACCCACCGGAGGCAAGCAGGGATATTCCGCCATTACCGGTAATTTAAATGCCTAACTATATAAATAAATGTGCCGCTATTTTTACAGCATGACCCAGATGCAATAATAGACATATTTGATGGCATTATAAGAAGTAAACTGGAGAATGCTAGTTGTTAGTGGTGTATGCACCAAACTAAATATATAAATACACTGAAATAAGTTTAGAAAAAAATTCTCAGGTGGTAGATATATTTCTCAGGTGGACGCATGAAACTTATCCCAGTTTCTTGCACCATATGGACTTGAGGCAACAAGTAGAATAAGCCTAGAAACCAGGTGTTACGCAAGTCTTGCAATACTTAGTTTTAATATAATACATGACTATTGATAGCCCATTCCTCTTTCGAATGCTATGGCTTGTACGTGCCTTAAAACTTCAGTCGTAGTAGACGCTACTTTTTAAGATACCACATGCCAGAACAGATGTTCTAGCACAGAGTAGCATGGCAAGAGGAATGGTGCTTTTGAATCGAATTTTTAAAATAATGGATGCTATATATAATGTTATTGGTATATATTTAATTAATCTTTAAATAATTTTAAAACTTTTTGTATACTGACCTTCCCAAATGTTAAGAATGTTAAAATATGAAAATCTTGTACTGTAAATGGATACATTGAACCATAATAAGGAAGTTGAGTCCATTTTTTTTATTTTTTTTTATCAATGATCGCATTCAAACTTAAATACAAGTATTTTTTTTTTTTTTTAAGTTTGTTTTCATAGTTAAATTAATTCTCAAAGTTAGAATTTTATTAAGCCCGCCAAAACGAGCGGAATCCAAGCGGTAAGAGGCGGGGTGTGGGTGTGACGTCATTCAAACTGTGAGAACCACGTCGCTTAAACATTTTGTATGGAAAAAAATTTAATTCTTTAATAAGGAATTCCAGTAATTTTTTTACCAATGTTAACCGTCTATTAGAATTGATGTTATTAAAAAAAAGAAAATTGATTAAGATTTCATAGTTAAATTAATATTTTAAGTTAGAATATTTGCTTCTACCGCCCGCACGGTATTGAAGACGCTATTTGTTGACCGTCGCGCAGAAAAGTAAAGAACAAAAGTAAAATAACGGTTTACAGCCCAGTTCACTGTGAGACTTTTCTGCGCGGCGGCCTGAAGTGTATCACATGTAATGTGACATGCATAATAATAAAAACTTCTAAGCGATGCAATAAACAACATATTATTATAAAGCACTATACGAATATGTATCTTTAGAAATCCATTTCATATAATAACAACAAATACCTACATATATTTGACAATAGATGGGAGCTATTTTTTTCACATAGATCCTATTGACAAAGGGGTTTCTCCGGGAATGCAGCTGGTTTTCAGCAGTGCCTTATTATATGGTAAACAAAAGATGAAATATTTAAAAGCCATCACCACATTATAATATATGTATATTATAATGAGTAGAGAATAATTATCATGTCATGCGAAATCAATAAATATACCTGGTAAATGTCAGATGGGTAGAATTCGCAATGATTATTATACTGTAAAAATGTATTATATTTATCGTAACGTACAAATGAACACAATTAATAATTTGATATACTTACTTGGTAGCTTTAACTCCACGACCAGCTGTGATTTGACCCAAATAAACGTTTGGCCTATACACCTCTCTCATCTAAACCGACCATCTCTCATGTAATAGAAAGAGATGCACCATAGGTGATCCGTTGTATGTACAAGTCACGACACATGTGACGTCAGAATTCTTTCGACCAATCGTGGAGCGTATACAGTCTATTGCTATTGAATGCTTTTTCAAGAACGTTTAACTAATTCTAAGAATAATAATATAGAAATATATTTATATATTTAGAATGGATATTTTTTGATCTACATGAACATATTTTTTATAAGTCAAAATATTTTTCACTCAACTTCCTTATTGCATCTAATAACACTATCTGACTATTTCAGGAGAATTATTTCAGACCTGGTTATGTTACACAGAGTCATTAACAACTTAATTGATAGTCTTGCCATCCTTGCCACTATTAAACTCCACATACCGACTAGGAATACAAGACAAAATATAACATTCTTCTGCAATACATACACAACCAACTATCAGACACACTCACTGACCAATAGGATGCATGATCTGGGCAACAAGTATGGGGGTGCTATTGATTTATTTATTGACTCCATTTATAGAATTAAGCATAATCTATACCAACACTTTGTCGAATCCTACAAATTAGAGTAGCATTGGTAAATTAGTTTTAATGATTTGTCTTATATGTAGTGTTGTTGTAATTTCTTTTTTACTTTATGTTACTCTTACGTTTTACTAATATTGCTTCATATTTAGTTTTTTTTTTAAAAAATAGTTTTTTTTAAAATTATTTCTTAATATTTTCTCATTATACTTGTAATCACAATTTTACAATTGTGTATTTTTTAAATTCTTTACAATGGATAACATCTATTTACTGTCAGTATCTCCTGTATATTACAGATATTCTCCTATGTACACTGCATCATGTATCACTTCTATGTAAAAGCCTTTTTAGGCTTATATATAAATAAATAAATTATTATTTGAACGTTACAATAAAATAGCAAGCAATTTATTTATATCTATATATTATGTATTTATTTAACAACTGGCTGTACCCCTCTACTGATTGCTGTGGCTCAGTCTGTGTGTGCAGATAGACAAACAATAGCATGTGTTGCTTTTATGTCCGACAGATACTTTCAGATATTTACGATTTAAAAAAAACGAACATTTACATTTTTATTTACATAGATATGATGTCTATAATTTTCCAGGTCATGTTGGCTGGGGAATCTCTTGGTACATAAATGGTTTGCTGATTCCTGAGATCAACGTGGTCAGGGGCAAGACCTACACCTTTGTGGTGGAGGGTGGGATAGATCCCAACGTGCCGGCGCGCTACCACCCCTTTTACATCACCGACGACCCGCAAGGAGGCTACGAACATAAAACAGACGAGGAAAGGGCAGTAAGTGTCTCCCTACTTTTACAATAATTATATATTTGAACATTTTTATAATGCTGTTTTTGTGAAAAATCACTTTAAGGGCACTTTGCAATGAATAAATAATACTGTATTTCAAGGCTGCCCAACCTTTTTAGCAGTTGGGCGAAATTGACGATTCTGAATCACTGGCGGGCCACTGAATACCTGACGGTTCCTATTTCCATGGGGGGGGGGGGGGGTTGTTAGAGAATTTCTATAAAACATAATTCCCCACAAAAAAAATCTAAATAAGTGCTCCCCACAAAATATTTGAAATCCATGGGGGGGGGGGGGTTGTTACGGAACTTCGCTGAGAACAAATTCCGCACATCCGAACATCATATGTGATACCCCACAGCAATTTTTCGAATTCCATGAGGGGGGGGGGGGGGTGGCTACAGGATTCCATTTCGACGCAAAGAATATTATGTCGAAAACCGGTATTCGATATATTGTATTTTTGTTTCAAAAGTAAGTTCAACAGGTTAGATTTTTTCGTCGCTGATTCTCGTTCTGAGTAGCCTAAATAGCGATAAATCGCCGTCGTTGGCAACACTGGTGACCGCGCGCAAACTGCATTGTTTGTTTTGCCGCGGGCCCGCGACACTTTTTCAAATTGGCGGATTGGCGGGTTTTTTGAAAATGTTTCACGCGGGCCACTTATAATTCGTTCGCGGGCCACATTGTGGCCCGCGGGCCTGGGGTTGGGCAGCCTTGCTGTATTTGAAAATTTTGGGCTGGTAAGAATGGTAAGTAAAATCTTATAGAATATAATGTTTCAAAGATACAAGTGTGTCTGATTACGACTGAAAGGGATTGGAAATGATAATCTAGTCTCCTTCATTGGAGTTAATCTTACCAACAGGACTTCCATTAACATGCTTAATGTAACCTTAAGTGACCAGCTCAAGCATCGGCCATAGAAGCCAGACTTATGTTAGCCTCTCAGAAACTGAACATCCTGTAGCCTGTAGATACCTTAATAGTACACAACTACTGAGCTATTAGCCTGTACAAAACGCTTGTACGCCTCACTGTTGAATTTGGCAGCCACCTCTGGACAAAGAAAGATACCTTTGATTGATAAATCCAAGACTTAAGCTAAAATATTAAGGGCCGATATTTCAGTGTACTCAGGAATTTTAGGATCAGATTGGGTTCTCAGGAAACCTACACGATAGCAACTTGATGATCGTAAATATCTCTCAAACTGAGCTTAAATTGCAACAGGAATAAAGGCCCAAAATCAAACAAATTAATAACAACACAACCTCACTCTTCCAGAACATTAAGATCTTTGCGGGAGTGCAAGAGAACCGTCGTGGCGATGTGATTCCCACGGGCGTAGGCCGACTCTGCAACTGGACGCCGGACATAGACGGACCCGGGGCTGACGAGTACGGCTCCTTCGGGGCCTACCAACGCTCCCTCACGCTGCAGTGTGACCAGGGAGAGCCAGGAGTGGTCACATGGACTCCCGGGAAACATACGCCCGATACTGTATACTATCAGGTATGGAATTATAAAGATATTTTTTGGATGCCAAATGTGGCCTACCAGCCAGCGCTTCCTTACTTTTATAGTGTGACCAAACACTGCTAAAGGTCCCCAAAATAGCTACATAGATACAGCATAAAACTATTAGCTGCCTGACTGGTTTGTCTGTGGCTGAGTTGGCATCGCGTCTGGTTCTCACCAAGGCGTTATGCTCACGGCAGGCATCACGACACAAGCAAAATTTTCCGCTTACTGTGGTGGTAGTAAAAGATTTTCAAATAATGTTAGGTTATTCATAACCCGGGAATGTTTGTTTTTCTTTAAAAATTTTTGTTCGTAATTTTAAATCCATCATCCAAATATTTATTTACGGTTTATTTATTTTATTCATGTGTATAATATAACAGTATAGGTTATATAACATTATCTAATTGGTTGTAGAAGTACAGTGATACATTTAGCTTGGAGTGCCAAAAATCTTGTAAACTCACTGAAGGTTTCAAAGAATATGTCGAATTTGTCATTTAACTTATTTAGATAGCGGACGCCCTGCCCATGGGTGAATTCTGATTCTGCTAATCAATGGTGAAGAGTCTTATGAGATGAATGTTGATGAAGCCAGGAATGCTTGCCAGAGTTGGAGAGCGTTCCATCTTCTCTCTCTATCCTTCTGGAGAAATGACATTGTGGCTAGTTGTTGGCTTATTTTTCCCAAATTTGGCACATTTTCCAACTAGTTTTTGTTAACAAGAACCTGTATAATCTTTGTTCAATTTCCTTTCAGTGCTTTACTCATCGCTATTTGGGCTGGAAAATCAATGTCCTCGATTCCTGTGAGTCTTCCGCCGAAGCCAGCGAGGTCAAGGAGACCTTTACTTCTCCCGATCGCATCTCCACTGATGATGATATCAGCGATGATCTAGTCTCTCGACCTTCCATCAGAGTTGCCACGAGAGTCAAGCCAGACAACAACTTCGCCGAACAACAAAAAGATTCATCGAAACAAAACTCAGATAACCCAAATCTTATCAACTCCGCCGGTAACAGAGTCACGATCAGAGAAATCGCTGGCAAACCTAAAGATAACATCATCATCGGCGAATCGGTCAATTCTTTCTCTGGAGATTTGAAGATGGTTTCTCCCGAACAGAATCCTAGACCTGAACTCAGTAATAATAATAATATCAATAGACCTGATATCAATATCCCTATCTCGCAAAACCAGTTCAAACAAGTGATTGATTTTGAATCTAATCAGCAAAATAACCAAAGGGATGAGGCATTTGAAAGGCATCCTGTTTATCATCATAGTACTCCAGCCTCTAATAATGGAAACAATAATATTAAAGATCAAGGAAATCAGCAAAGGATTCCAAACAAGAATATCAACAATGAAGAGTTTCAGATGGATGTTAAGAACGCCCCAACTCATTTGGCTCTGCAAAGCAATCAGAAACCCATGACATTGCAGACATTCATGAGGCCTCATGGAAAACCACCAATGATGGGGAATAATAATATGTATTTTAGAAGACCATCTCCTCAGGAAATGAGATTGAGAAGACCAGGAATGCAGAAGCCGATGATGAACATGCCAAACAGAATGCCGCCCCCTTTCATGATGGGACAACCCAATTTCATGTCTCCACACAAGATGTATAAAAATCCTCCTTTTAACAGACCTCCCATCAACGGTTTTGGAAGACTTCCAATCGTGATGCCACAAGGAATGAA
Organism: Hesperophylax magnus; assembly: GCA_026573805.1. Lineage (NCBI taxonomy): Eukaryota > Metazoa > Arthropoda > Insecta > Trichoptera > Limnephilidae > Hesperophylax > Hesperophylax magnus. The sequence goes on along the minus strand of JAIUSX010000150.1, from coordinate 1,744,254 downwards.
ACCAGGAATGAGCAATAATAATAACATTGCCATGAAAAATGGCAATATCAATGGTATGAATAACAACAACAATGGTATGATTAACAACAACAATGGTATGATTAACAACAACAATGGCATGAATAACAACAACAATGGCATGCATGGCAGTAACAACAATGGAATCGGACAGAAATACAACAACGGACATGGTAATGGAAGCGGAAACAAGTCTCCCAATGGACAATCCATCATTTTGGGAAAACCCTCTCTGAATGCTCAAACACTTACTTTGGGACAGCCCACCATCATTGGCCAGCAAGTTGTAAAGTCCCAGATGTCTTTGCCACCAGCACAAGATAACTCCGATCAGTTGAATCTCCCCATTACTTACGTGAACAAGCCTGGACAGATCATCATGGGTAAACCCATGGACAATCCCATTCCTTTAGATCAGCAAATGATGCCTACCAAACACCACATCGCGTATACCAACTTCCGATCAGCCAGCACTACTCCAAAGACACACACTTCCAGCAGTAAAATTGATATTGTTCATGCCGTATCAGGAATAGAAGAATCATCTAGAAGTCCGGCAAATATCACTCCATCTGAGCTCATGAATTCTTCTGCCAATCCACCTGAAAGTCAGATAACTTTGACTCCAGCTGTTAACACTGGTTTCAAACCCGATTCAGTTGTCATCGAAGGAGGTTTTAAACCGATCATCCGAGAGCCATTGCTGTCCGGACAAGATAGAATTACCGACTATGATGACGATACAGATTCTAATAGAAGAAATGATTCAGAAAGCTCTGAATCGGAAGAAGAAGAAGAACCTAATAACCAGCTGATCAATAATGATTTCTATGAGAAACAATTGACGCAATCGTTCGAGCCAATGTTTATCCCATCTCCACCAGATCGTCACATCCAAAGGCTGCAGAATGGAACCAATAATAATGATAGCAATAAGAGATTAGAGTACGTTGAGATTGGTCCGAGACCTGTGTATGTTTTCCCCGAATCTAAGTCTAATTCAGATAGCAAGAAGACATTAGATGATATGACAATGGCTGCAGATCGCGTCGATGCTTATTATCTTCCACCCATTAACAAAGCTAGACCCGTTATGGCCGAGCAACCTGATGATATTGAACTCCCAGCCGGTACTGTTGTCTCATACGATGGTCACACTGTATCGGACATGTCTTTGACAAGCCCACAGAAAACCGCAGCAGGAAAATACTCGAGCAAATTATCAAGCAATTCAGAACTCTTGACGAAGACACCGCAATTCGGTCCTTTTAAAGGAGAAATCCCAAGTTTGATACAAGGACAAATCGGCTCTCCGGTACAGGTAACAAAATTACAATCAGTAAGCAACAGTCACAACTTCCCAGGAAGTATTAATCAGAATTTCAAAGGCAGTAATAGCAATACTGCTTCAAAAGCGACGCATTTAACTCTGGTGAATTCATTTGACGGTCATGAAGAAACGAAAAATGTTAATAGTGATGCTGAATACGATGCATCTGAAATCCACGAAGAGATCTACGACGAGGTTAAAGAAGATGATGAAGAAGAGGAAGAAACTAAGAAGGTTAAGAGAGAAGTTCATCATACGCCTGATCACACCGATGAACCAAAACCTGAGCCAGAACCCGGACACGATCATGATCATTCTACGCACAATCATGATCATTCTATGCACGATCATGATCATTCTATGCACGACCATGACCATTCCGGCCACGACCATTCTCATCATGACCACTCCAACAGTAACAGTTCGCAGTCAAGTCAAAAAGCCAATTCTGCTGTCAAAACCTTCACACATTTCATGCTCCTTCCATTATGTATCCTTAGTTCCATGTTTGTATATTGTTAACTATAACTATCTATAAGTTTGTTATAATAATCCATTGAGATAGAATCTCTTGATAGGCTATCGGGTATGTTAAATGTGGCATGGTAATTATACCGGCTGTGCCAGTGGGTTATTTTTTTCGTCAACCAGGTTCCTCCAATCACGGTAATGCGCTGCAAAGAGAGTCGCGGATACTTCTGACGTTTCGGACACTTGTGATACATGATCAGTTCAACCAAGCCAAGCCACTTTGCCAGTGATCATAAACTTCTTGTTCGAGTTCAAATTTTTTTGTCAGCGACTTTTCATTTAGTGTTCCAAGGTAGCCAATATCTACCCATTCTAAATCAATGGAAAAAATTTACAATAATATTGTTGTGAAGCTTGCCATTTGCTGAGTGCAAATAATTATTGATTTGTATTTAATTCTAACTAAAATATTACTTTGGTAAAATGACTGTTGTCGACGTATTTTTGAAGTTGAAATGGTTTTACAAAGAGAACTGTGAAATTAATTTTGAATAGCAATGCAACTAAAACTGTTTTATTTTGGAAATATGTTTTATAGCGCTCTATAAGCTTATTTTCCACAAAACTACTGAATGTATTTTATAAACAAATTATTTTTAAGAAGCACTTTTATACTCCTGTTTATTATTTTGGGTTACCAATATTGTTCTGGATAGGAAGAATGTGGATCTTGTTGGATTGGACATCTTTTGTAAATACGCTTATGAATTAATTAAAGTAATTAAAAATATATAAATAATTTATTATTGTAAGAACTTAACTTAACTATACACATTATTATGTACATACAAATTTTTGAGAGTTGATGACATATTCTACGTACATATATAGATTATGGGCCATACTACTAAACTTTTCAATTTGGGAGGCGGTTATGGGAACCACCACCCCGGAAACCATTTATTGGATAACCAACACCTCTGCCATAGGTCAGCCCAAGTGAACGCTACGTTTGGTGACTTAGCAGGGGTACCCAGGGGACCATGGGGTGAGGATTGTCTAGATCTTGGCAGAGGATGCGTCTGTCAAGAGATTCCAGGAGGACTCTCTCGACCCATCGCCTTGCTCCACAGTGGGAGGGGTGAATTCAAACATCCGTCACTCCTGGACCCACTGACCCCCATTCCTTCCCACCCCTATTATCTTTTTCCTTCCGAGATCTTCCTCTCCTTCCTTTCCTTAAAAAACCCTTTACACAGCATCCCCAAAGATGATATGAATCCTATAATTTCCATACCCGCTATATCCGATTTTTTGACAAAATGATCTGAGTATGACATCTTGTTCACATTTTTGCGAGCAACAAGAGGAGTCTAAAATTGAGTTTCAAAACCCTCCTTATCACAACCAAAAACCATGTTAAAACTGCGAGTGAGAAACCAAATCCGTTATATCATACAGAAAGTTACTATCAAAAGACGCTATATCGGATTCAACCAATCACAAGCAGTTATTTTGCCAAAGTACAATATGGCCGCCGCTCTGACGCCACGCTCGTATGTCAAAATGATCTACGCGTGTGTTTCTAAACCCGCCATGTCGGCTCAGTTGACTTTCAAAAGCCTCTATATCACGAAGTGACGCGCTATAATACGCTTTACCCATTTTATTTATCGAAATTACTTAATTATTGCTAGACATATATAGAAAAATAAATGCTTTTCGAAATTTTATTACTCCAATTCATTACATAAAAAATTGTAATGCAATTACTTATGTACGCTAGAGATGTGACATTTTTTTGCGGTTTTCTCCAAATCAATGAAAGTCGATATAGGGGTATAGAAATTACACGACTCATATAGGCCCTGAGGGAAATTATTTTCTTCAGGGCCTCGTGTGTGGAGCTAATGTGAAAAAAAGTGTTTTTAATTTTACCCAACTAATAAACAACCATCAATATAAGGTAAATGATTGATAATCAGTTGTGTAAAATTAAAAATACTTTTATAAGTAAGGCTATTTGCAGAAGATATAACGAAGAGTGTCCTGGTGCGGATATGTATTTTAGAGAAATCTACACTTTTATTCTGAGATTGATGAAATTTTGCACAAATGACCTTATTTATATACGAGATTTTTAAAACCACCCTAACCCCTTTTCCAACTCCAAAAATCAAAATTATGATACTTCATGATGAAATTTTGCATACTTGACTTTCAAAATAAGAGGAACATTACTACCTACATGGTTCAAAGCTAAGCTCGGACAATGCCGGGGACATAAATCTATATATATAAATAAAAATTGTTTGTTCAAAATCTTAAAATCCGAAAGTTCTTTACCGATTGTTTCGAAATTTTGACACAACGTAGCATTCCAATACAAATGTGTTTTTATATATCTATGTACAGATGTCACCTGTGCCAGGTAAAAACATGATTTTTGTCACCAGTGACATGTAAAAACATATTTTTTTTAAAGCCACGCCATCTGTTGGACGTAAAAGCAACACGCGCTATTATTTCTCTAATTGCACTGCGGATACAGCTAATAATAATAAATATATGATTTAATCACATATAAAAATACAATAAAAAATATTACATAATATTATGTACATATTACATACCTACATATATATTTGAATAGAAGAATCCACATAAATTTATTTCATTCGACCACGAAAATGATTTATTGTTTATTGTAACAGGATTGTATTTTTAGCTACAATTTCTATTTCTCCTTTTCCCTTTGTACTTAGTAGTGAGTTAATATACATATTCTAATGTTGAATAAGTGTCTTATTTTTATATGAATACCAAGAGTCCCAACTCTCCGGAAACAGTGGGACTATGGCATCCCCAATGTGGTAATTTCACTGTTTTTATTATTGTGGAAAAAATGACGGCTTTTTTAAAATTAACTTTTATGTTGATAAATAAATTTTCTACAATGATTTAAAAAGTGCCATTTTTATTTGCTGCCAATACAACAGTTTTTTTTGTGAATATGGCGCTGTTGACATGATGGCGACCAACATCAGTGACCGCTGTCTTAACGTCCAGAAGCATTTTCTACTTCATAATGACGTTCTAGCCAGTTCGAATCGTTTGGAAATGTTCAGTTTTAGATCGTTTTTAAAATCAGTAATTGTGAAAGAAATTTTTTTAATTACACATTTTTAGAGCAATGATGAAATAAAAAAAAATATTTTAAATCTTCCATTCATTTTTAACAGTATTCTTGATAGTTTCTGAAAATACCCCTCTGGGGTATGCTGTGATGCTGAAAGGACAGGCATAGTGTTTATTTAACCAGGGCGATACTGAGAGTATCTAAAACTCCAGGCATTTATTCAACAACCGCATTTTGACCCTCATTCACATGGCTGCCTTTCGGAGGAAGAGTCATTGTAATCTTCTTAGCTAGACTCCTGAAATGCATGATGGATCTGTTTTTGGCGTAGTTGATGTCCAGGATCTTCCGCACATCCTCGCTGGACCTGATCATCTCCCCATAGTGCTTTGGCTGCAGACCCTGGGAGTCCTTGGCTTCGTGCTGCATCCGTGATCCACTAGGAACTTGACTATGTCAGCGTCACACGATTGAATAACTGGAAAATAAAGGTGAAAACATACATATTCTCCCCCTTGTCTTATTTGGGTTGTACACCCGTCGCATCGACAAGGTATCCAGGCGTCAATATTCTGCGCTAATTAAATTTTTTTTTTTATTTTATTTTATTTTTTTTTTTAAATTTTATTGAAACATATAAACAAGGTTACAATTTTTTTTACAATATAAACACTAATATTTCAATCACTCTCCTAATAAAGCAGCTGCTTGTGTTTAGGAGAGGACAACAAAAATATTTTAACATTTTTTTTAAATTAAACAAAAAATATTAGTAATAAAACAAAAAATAACAATAAAAGCAATAAAAATATAGGTTAGTTAATAAATGATTCAAAGAATTTAAAAGGCAAAAACATATTTCTAAACAATAAGTAAAGTTATGAGGTGGTACAAGAGTATTTTAATTTAATTTTTTTTTAATATTTTTAGTAGTTTTCTTCCGATCGTATATCAAGTGGTAATTTATTAAATAATTTTACACCCTTGAATATATAGTGATGTTGTGCTGTTGTGGTTCGTGCTAGTGGCACGGTTAGTCCTCCAACAGATGTTATTCTTTTGCTAATATTCAATTGTGGTAAATTATTTTTACTTCAGTGGCCTCCATCTATATCAGGCACAGCTTAAGTTGTCTCTCCCGACTAGGTATGTCTGGGCCGTCCCACTAGACACCTAAGATGAGTACATTGGAAAAATATATTCACTCTAAGCATCAATCGACTTCTTTGCAGGGGAGAACAATGACCTTTCAACTGGTAGGCCCCACACATGTTACTGAAATTTATTACATGCTCGAGAATCAATGTCGATATTTGATGAAGAACTGTAAAAATATAATAAGGATCTAAAGTAAAAAGTAAAACGCTACTAATATGTCATATTACATATTCTGCGCATCAATCGTCTTGTCTTCAGAGGTAGACAGAGATAATGATAACCTTTCTACTGCGTGGGTTCTAGAGATGTGCCAGCCAAATTGGTAATAATAATAATTGTATAATTAATTTGTACAGTTTGTTGTGATAAATAACTTCACAGCCTTATTGTTCCAGACAGAATTAACATTTGACCAATTTCAATTGAAGTAAATCAAAATTTTAGCTTACATCGGGCAAGCAGACACTTTCATAATTCACTTCTACCAATAACAATAACAAATGATAATGAATAATGAATAACCTACGCAGACTTGTGAAAAATCAAATGATATTATAATTCCAATTTTGAAAAGACAAAATTAAAATAATTGAGGAGCTGGATGCAGTAAAAACGGTGACCGGATAAATCATCACATCTTTAAAAAGCTATATAAAGTCATGGAAAGTTATGAAACAAAAACTTTATTAACTGGGTTAAGTAGGTTAGGTTAGGTTGGGTTAAAAAATTTTTTTTTTCATCGTTTCTAATGAATTTATATCACTTTTTAAAAGTGTGTTGAATTGTCACTGTGTTGAGTTATCATGGAACTGTTAGGTTAGGTGTGGTAAGTGAACCAGATACTAAAGTCATAGAAGAGTATGTATGAGACGATGTATGAATGTGAATGAGACAAGGAGTGTGTGCCAAGACAGAGTTGTTTGGTGGTCTGTCTTTTCTGCCCACCCCTGCGGAAATAGCATGATGGTAAGTTAGGTTTGTTCCTTTTCTTCACTACTCTTTACTTTTATTTAATGTTCTATTTTGTCATGGAACCATTATATTTACCTGCAGTAAACAAAGGAGTCCACCCATTTTTATCCTCACTTTTTACATTCCCACCATTTGCCAAGAAATACTTCAAAATGTCCAAATGATTGGATTCGACTGCATAGTGTAAGGCCGTCAGACCGTTGATGTCCCTGGCTTTGAGATCGGCCCCATTCTCATTCAGGATCTTTGCGATGGAGAGCTTCCGGTGAAACGCTGAAACCATGATGGCTGTCTTATGGTCTTTGGGGGATGGCGTGTTGACATTGGCACCACTTTGAAGGAGCAAGTGAACCATTTCTGTGTTGCCTTGGTGAAAAAAAGTTGGAAAAAGTTTAGTTTAACGTTCCTTTGATAAAACATAAAATCATTATGCATTTTTATTGTAGGAAGGTCCAATGCTCTCCAGGAAATCCGCTGGCACAACGCGGGTGTAAACTGGGCACCTCTAGTTAAGTTTAGACTTATGGAATATTGTTCGTGCAATGGGTATAAAACTTAACTCAATATAAAACATGGTAGTAGAGAGTAAAATAATCTATAATTTTATGTAAACGGTTAAGTAGAAATGTTTTGTAAACACCTCACTAGGAAATCCTGTGCTGAGATGTTTGAAAGTATTAGATTAAGTTTTATTGTATATTAGGTTAGTAGCAGTTAAAGTAAATCGGACGGCCTCCGTGGTGGAGGGGTAAGGCTCTCTACTAGTAAGCCACAGGTTGCAGGTTCAAATCTCAGCGTGTGCGAGTTGATTATATTCGATGAATTTGTGATATTTCACAATTTACTCATTTAAATTAATGTAGGTATATAGATTATTTGCAGTGAATTCTAGAGTGGTAGATATATTTATTATGTGAATACTGCACAAGAGTCTCGACTGCTGACCGGATCAGGTCACCAAACATGACTAAAGCCATTTCAAGCAACCTTGCAATTCTGAATGGTGATCTTACACAAAGGCGATACTGAGAGAATCTTTCACTGTGGAATGTGCAGCAAATATACTAAACATTATTTTAAATGAATAAATTGTGAAATAACACAAATTAATCAAATAAAATTTACTAGCGCACGCCGGGATTTGAACCAGTGAGCCCCTGATTGCTAGTTGAGACTCTTATCCCTCGACCACAAAGGTCGTATTTAAAAATCAAACCGATTTATTTATGCAATAATTATTTTTTTATAAAAGTGAATCTAATTATACATATAGTTTAAACACTAATAATTATATTTTTCATTGTTTGATTTGGGGTAAAATACAGGGTATTCCAATAAGAGGTGTTAATTTGAATAGCCCGCTATTTCGGTAGATTTTACTTTTGAAGCTGTCATTTTTGATCAAATGGAACGATACACGCTTCGATTGGGTCCTTGAAATGCGTGAAAATGATCCGGAATTCCATCGAAAAATCATCTTGAGTGATAAGGCCCATTTCCAACTCGGTGGCTTTGTCAACAAGTAAAATTGTCGCATCTGGGGCTCGGAAAACCCAAGAGTTATTGTTGAAAAGCCTCTCTATCCTCAAAGTGTGACTGTTTGGTGCGGTTTATGGTCCGGCGTAGTCATTGGACCTTACTTTTTCGAAAATGAGTCTGGAGCAACAGTTACGGCGAATGGATTGCGCTATTGAGAGATGATTAATGATTTTTTATGGCCGGAATTGGATGGTATTGAGTGGCGCTACGTGCCACACAAGCAACGAAACCAATGATCTTTTACGGAAAAAATAAGATAAGGTTTTTTTTTGCATGGTACAAAGGATAACAAATTATTATAAGTAATAATTAGTCGCCTGAAATATCCATAAATATTAAAAATATCTCACGAGTAAAAATAAATGCCGCCAACGGGAATTGAACCCACACCTTCTGATGTCCGGTCAGGTGCTCTGGACCACTGAGCTACGTCGGCAACAAAGTTGGTTGTTTACAGGTGAAAAAATATAATAAGCATTACTTGTTGATTGAAATACTAGTACATATTTAATTATTTGGCATGTTGGAAATAAGTCGACGTAGCTCAGTGGTCTAGAGCACCTGACCGGACATCAGAAGGTGCGGGTTCAATTACCGTCGTCGGCATATATTTTTACTTGGGAGATATTTTCAATTTGTTTGGATATTTTAGGCGACTAATTATTGCTTATAATAATTAAGTATATCAAAGATATTGTATTCTAATATTTTTGATCTATATATACAGGGTGTTAAGGGACGTACTTGAATTACTTTAACCAGTGATTCCTGACATTATTTGGAGTAAAAAATGAAAATAAAATTTTGGTCTCAAAAGTAAGTCAAGTACGCCCCTTAACACCCAGTATAAGAATTAATATTTTGTGGTTTGTCCCTTATAGCCTCATAAACTACTAGACAGATTTTAGTGAAAATTTAACAGTTTATTCTTATTAGTCAGGAGTGTTTAGAGAGTGGTTTGATTGGTGTAAGAAGTCTGAGAAAACTTAACACATTTTCTCTGCATTGGAAAGAGATACGGAGTCGAATGAAAGTAGATATAATGTAGTTTTTTAATAGTAAAAATGTGGTATACAGTAGTGAACGTTGGAAGTCGGGGGCGCCCGAGGAAGATCGTGCCATATCTTCCTCGGGCGCCCCCGACTTCCAAGTGAAACAAAAAATTATAAAAAGGAAACATTTTAAAATATTTAGAATAATATTATTTCCATCACAATAAATTGCACAGAAGAAATATAACGCATTACCTAGTAATCTAAAACTTCCGGCAACAAACAAAAAAACATTGGCAAAAGCTCTTAAAAGCTATTTCCTCAGCAGTTTTATTAATGAATGACACATTATTTCTTTGGAACTCTAAAATAACTTCTGCGTTTATTTATTTTAATGTGTTTATGTTGTCTTGTCTTTAATCTAATGTTGTCTTTCCCGAAATGAGTTTTGTAAACTCACTGCGAATAATGCATTATAAATTGGTTATCATTTTGTAATGTATCTTGTAATAAATAAATAAATCTTAAAAATAGAGCCAGTTTTCGGGTTCAGTAGAATTTATAACCTCAAAACATTACTTTGAACCATTCATAAATCCGAGCAACGCCGGTACACGTCAGCTAGTATAATATAACTAGCAGTTAAAAACCCGCTCCGCGGGTTTTTTTCTGCTAGGCCCTGCGGGCGGCACTTCGTTGGGCTTCGCCCAGTTTAAGTGATACTAACAACAGTTACATTTAATAGGTAGATATTAGGTCATTCACAGAGAGAGGGTGAGTATATATTGTTAAAACACGGAACAGGAAGGCGTTTAGGCATAATAAGAATGACAGTTGTTCGGGTAAAACTTTACCTTTCCCGAATAATTGCCTAAATGGCTAAAGGTAAATTAATATAGGTAAATATTCGGAATCGCTGGACACGGAAAATAGGAAATATTTTTAAATAATACCTTCTGATTCACCTTAATTACTATAAAAGGAATCGAACAGCATTTGGGAAAATTTTAATTTTAGCTTTTTAATTTTTAATTACGTAAAATGAAAATTCGCTTTCGCTGTATGGGATGACAGCCTGAATAATTTCTGTTGATAACATTTTCTTTTGTCGGTATTCCTGAAATGAGCGGCTAGAGACAATTGAAAAACGTAAATTAAAAAAATATAATGTAATACAATATTCCGGCAAAATAGTGCCTACTTAGCACAAATGATTTTTTGACTATTATTTTATTTAACCTCACCTATAATGAAATAACCTAACCTATAATAATCCAGCCTAACCTATAATAATCCAGCCTAACCTATGTCCTAACCTAAACTAAAATAATCCAACCTAAGCTATATCCTATCCTAACCTATAATAATCTAACCTGACCTTGTAGCAGTGCGTACTTCTGGACGGGCAGTTCCTACCCGATTAAGATAATCATTGGTCAACATTCTTCAATTGGCACGACTGTTTCGAGCTATGAGTGCGGGTTGCACTTCGTTGAGCTCAGTTGCTTGCTGGACTCGGTTTCATACGGTGTGTTTGTGCGACGCTAGAACAATGAGGGTCTACTGTGCAAACTACGGAAGGTCTTTTTCACTTATATCTTTTAACAATGTACTTATAATTTAAATAGGGATTACTCATTTTAACTTCTTGCGTAGTTATTTTATAACTCGCTGGCGCCCGCTCAGACATTCTTTACAAGATTAAGTGTTTTTAAATTCATTAATGTCACATGTTCTTTAGTCAAAATTTTATCAAGATGGCGTTATTTACACGTACATTCTTGTCACGCTCTGAGTTAAATTGTTTGATAGAGTCTCATGTTTATTTTATTTGATAAAACATTTTAATTATTGTTTTAATAAATTAGCGTCTGTTGATATTTAAAGTATTCTATTTTTTATCATCCTTATCAGTTCTCATCACTACCTACCTACTTTGAATAATTGCGTGTGCGTGGATGACTAGATAATTGTATTCGGTAATTTTACCAATTAATGTCACAATCGAAAGACCCATCATTAATTTTATACAATGAATCTCTTCATCACGCATCCACGATAAAATGTTACAACCTAAGCTTACCTCACCTATAATAATCCAACCTAACCTAACCTATATCCTAACCTAACCTATAATAATCCAATCTAGCCTAACCCAACCTAACCTAACCGAACCAATCCTAACCTAACCTATCCTAACCTAACCTAACCTATACAAATCCAACCTAACCTATAATAACCCAACCTAACCTAACCCATAATAACCCAAACTAACGTTACCTAACCTAACATAACCTGACTTATCCTAACCTATAATAATCCAACTTAATCTAACCTTATCTATAAACTAACTTGTACTATACTAATCCAACCTAATCTAACCTAACCTAGCATAACCCAACATAGCCTATCCTAACCTATAATAACCTTTTTTTTTAAATATTTCCTTACTTGTAAAAGAAACCAAAATACCAAAATAATATTTGCATAGAGTAAATTATGGTAAAATTATTTGAATTCGACCAATCAGAGGGACCAGACCGTCCAGACGATCGCATAATAATATTATACAAGATGCCATTGCAAAGTTTAAATAAACTTCCAGAAGAAATCTTTTTATAAAACGCTTGTTAATGGTCAAGTAATTTTGCATATTTAAATATTCGCGCCAGCCACTTTCGGTTCGTTCTTTCACCGCCAGAGGAGCGCTCTGTCGGCTATCTATTGACACGGTGCGTATCGGCCATGTTGAATGAACGCGTGCTTTTTTCGTCAAACGTCAAACGTAATCACGTAATTGTGGATATTTTTCACTGTAATGTAATTAATCCAATGGATCATGAACTTTCTAAAACATATTTTCTTCGATATTATCCAAAAATTGTATTAGCAGAAACGATATTTTTGAAGAAATATCGTATTACATGTGGCGATTCTATTTCAGTATGAAATCGTGTCTTAATCTTTGAAGTCTTATTTAAACACAATTTGAATTTGACCAATCACAGGGCCTACATCGTCCAGACGCTGGGACAATAATACTATTAGAAGAATAGAAGATATATTGTACACTCACCATTCATTGTAGCCACCATCAGAGGCGTCAAACCGTCAATATTAGTGGATTCAATCATTCCTGGATAAATACTAAACAACGTCTCGGCTTTGCTAAGAAATCCACCCTCTATCGCCAAGAATAGACTGACATTTGACGGCTCATCCAAAGGCGTGGACACCTCCAACACATCCGACCACTGAGTCTCGATTCGTGGCCTCTGTGGTACAATCAATTGATCAATTTTTAGATTCAAATTATACAATTCATTAGCTGAGAGGACCTTGTCATTAATTTCTTGAGCTGTTGTATTGAACAATAAACTATTATGTCTGCTGAATTTAGATGCATTTCTAGCATTTATCAAACTAATTGATGATTTTTCGTCCACTTTTTGAATCTCCGGTACTGATTCTAATATAAATTGTGATTTGTTTTTTCGTATTTCACTTGTAGATTTGTTTTTAAGTATGGTGTCCATTGATGGGGTTTGATGCTTTGTAATGCTGCCTATGGTCATTTTGCTTGCAGTATTATTTAGTTCTGATGAATACAGTTCAGTTAATTCGTTTTTTGAAGGTATGGGGGTTTCTTGTAAACGGGTTACTATGATTTTATAACGAAATTGATATTCTGATTTGGGATGTAAGCTGTTTATGTAGGTACATGGTTTGTTTCCACTGAAAAAAAGCAAAGAAAATCAAATTAATTATGGAAATTGTAAGCTTTGTGTTTACAGATATTATTTATTTATTTGCGACCGTTAAAAAAGCGTAATAAATACACACAGAGCTTTTCCCCGAAAAATCCGCTCGTGGTAAGTTTGTTAGTGGTGAAATCAGGAACTAACACACTTAATTGATTTCCAAGAATTAATTGATGAAATTAAAATTAGATTCATTTTATTCTTAGTTTTTGTTGTTGTTCCACAACTTTTTTAAATTTATTTAAAGCAAAACAAAAAATAGAACAGTAGATACATTTTTGTCCCTATTTTATGGCGTGTGAAGTTTGCAGATTGAAGATTTTCATAATATAACTGTTATTAAATTATACAATGCAGATATAGTTATAAATATTTTATACGATAATTTAAATAAGAAAATTGAAGGAATGTGAGAGATGTATGAAGATTAGTTGGTTAGAGTGTCGAATGTATCGGTGTTGTTATTGAAATATATAGCAGATGTAAGGATTTATAGAGTTATTTGTATTTTGAAAGTATGGAGTTGGGTTTCGGTTTTTAAGTTGTTAGGGAAATAGTTGAAGATTTTAGGAGCTAGGTAAATGAATTGTTTTTGTGCTGAAGTAGTATGAAGGTACAAATTGGTAAACAAAAAAATCTTCAACTTTTTCCCTAACAACTTAAAAACCGAAACCCAACTCCATACTTTCAAAATACAAATATAGAGTTATTTGTATTTTGAAAGTATGGAGTTGGGTTTCGGTTTTTAAGTTGTTAGGGAAAAAGTTGAAGATTTTAGGAGCTAGGTAAATGAATTGTTTTTGTGCTGAAGTAGTATGAAGGTACAAATTGGTAAACAAAAAAATTAAAGGAAAAAAAATGACGTTTTTAACTGGCGCCAAAACTATAAATGTAACAAGTTTAGTGCCAGATGCAGACGTAACGTGTCGTCTTTTATAATAAATGTCACAAGTTTAGTGCCAGATACATGCCAGATACCTTCGGGGCCGGACTTCCCCTTAGACCCCGAGAGGTCCCGGCCTAGAGCCCCAACTTCGGGGCGGGGGGCCCCTATCAGGAACCGATTTTTATATTATTTATTTTTCATATTAACTCCACACAGCAGGCCCCGACGGGAAATAAGGTTCTCAAGGCATAATACTTTTTCTTTTGTTAAGAAGCTGTGAAATTGGTTGGCACCATTGACTTATCGGTTCACATTGAGGATACAGGACTCGGAAAGTAATATATAATTTTTTCCGTAGAATCCTAACGTCGGAGGGACCCCGGATTGGTTCCAAAATGATACACACTGAGGACACAGAACTCGGGAAAAAAATTCACATTGTGTGTAAGTGGAAAATGTTGCTTGTGCAACGTTGGATGACTTAGCTAGCAGTGGTTTGAAAACGCGACGCCTGGGTGCGAATTCAATGCATTTGTCCACTCGGCTACTAGCTGGTTACGGTGATGTGTTTTAGGGGTTCCGTTTTAAGCAATACTAAATAATTTTTATTTTATAAAATACTAAAGAATTTTCGTCTAAATATTGTTGGGTTAAATAAAAATCGAAAGCATTTATTGGTTTGCGCTTCGACCCACAAAAATTTTTCCGTGTCTCTGTGAAAGTTATCACTCCCTTCACCCACACCACAATCCTACCCCTAATGTGAAAATCATAGAAAATTTTTCACCTACGGCGCTTTTTCCACTTTTTTAATGAATATAATAATTCATATTCCACTAACTTTACCCACACCTACCTTAAGGGGATACCTCCCCTCGCTGTTTCCATGTCTTTGTAAATGTTATAATTCATATTCCACCCCCTTTACTTACACCACATACCTCTATTGGGAATATCAATGAACAAATTTCACCTTCAGAGCTTTTTCCGAGTGTTTCTGAATATAGTTATTAATATTCCACTAACTTCATCCACACCACATATATTTTATATCTATGTAGGTAAACTAGACATTAAAAAACGACTTTCATTTGACATTTCCAATGCAAAATAGTATTTTTGGTTCCTTACGGCTTATAACGGCCCTGTTCGTATACCCGAGTAACGCTGGGTACAGGTAAGCTTGTATGTAAATAATTCTAGTTTATTATGACTACTTCTTTGATCCTTCTCTATAAGCTCTATAAAACAAATAAAGCTGCACCCCCCCCTTTAGCTCGGAGGCTTGCGTCTCCCTGTCGGTTGGTTACAGTTCTGGTGGTGTGATCGTGTTGTAAGAATGTTTTTTTTAATAACAATAATAAAAGTATTGTTTCAATATATTTAATTTTATTATAATTATTATTGTAATGTATTCGTATAGCATTTATGTGTGGAATTCACCGTATACATTTGATAGTTTAATTTCCCTACACATGAAAAAAGCACAAGGATATAAAAAACGGCTAATAATATGATATTCGAGAATGACAAAGTCAAACTTTTTAATGAAGTTGTATGTATGTGGCGGAAGTGTGTATTTTGTTAAATCAATAGAGGGAAATATCCCATCAAGACCGTGGTTTCAACAATTCCCCCATTTCTCCAAGAAATTAATTTCCTCACTTGTTCGAATGAGGATTGGGAATTGTTCCGTTCGTTCTCACTTTTTTTTTAAAATTCACGTGCTTGACTCCCCAGATGTCGTACATTTTGTGGTATAGAAGTGGGAACTTTAGATCACATATTTTTTTGTTGTCCCTCTCTAAACAAATATCCTCTCTTCTTTCAAGCCTTATCTAAAATTGCCTCTCCTCCTAAATAATAATAATAATAATATTTGACTAATTTATATATCGCCGTTTTCGTGAAAAATACCTCAAAGTTAAAGTCTGAATTCGACTCCCAATCTTCCATATAATTTTTACATTTGCCAATTTAAACAAATCTATCTACATAAATAAAAATGTAAGGACGGGTTGTTTCGGAGAATTTGAACATTTCATCAAATTTCAACGTTCATTTTCGGGTTCTGTGAAAGTCCTATTCAAGTTCTGTTATTATATCATTTTAGGCTAATTGCTTGACAAAACTGAAATAAAAACAGAACTTGAAAAAATCTTTCACAGAACTTGTAAATGAACGTTGAAATTTGATGAATTGTTCAAATTCTCTGAAACAACACGTCCTAAATGTTCGTTTATTCATAATCTTAAATCTCCGAAAGTTCTTCACCGATTGCTTTCCGGCCTGGTAGACACGAAACTAACATAATTATTAGGTATCGTATCTTGCTGTACTGATAAATTAATATCGCAAAAAAAGTTATGTCCCGTAGGAAGATTAAAATTAGTAACATTTTTTTTCAAAAGAAAGACAATAATTCCTGGGTTACGGAATAACCCGAGTATAATCTGCTACCATCATTATAAGCGAAAGATGTTGCTTGTGCGATGATGATGCACTTGCCATCAGAATAACAATAGTTGAACCCACGACCGAGTAAAATAAAATTAGTAGTAAAAAAAGTAAAACAGTTGCTTTACTCGAAATTGACACTAGGGATGCAACGAATATTCGGCTTCTATTCGGTATTCGGCTATTTTTTATATTCAGTAATCGACCGAATTCGGCCGAATAACTAATAATGAAAAATAAGATATTTTACATCAGTCAGAGGCAAATTGTGGTGAACAAAAAGGAGTGTTTCTGCATTTGCTGGTAGCAAACGATTGCGTTTTCCGTCGTAGAATGTACCAGCTTTCGAAAATAGTTTCTCACTATAGACACTACTACAAGGTGACAAAAGATACATTTTAACAAACTTCATTAGATTTGGATATTGTTTTATGTTTGGAGACCACCAGTTGTAATGGTATGTGTACATTTGCGAACTTAAACGTAAATTGTGGTGAACAAAAAGGAGTGTTTCTGCATTTGCTGGTAGCAAACGATTGCGTTTTCCGTCGTAGAATGTACCAGCTTTCGAAAATAGTTTCTCACTATAGACACTACTACAAGGTGACAAAAGATACATTTTAACAAACTTCATTAGATTTGGATATTGTTTTATGTTTGGAGACCACCAGTTGTAATGGTATGTGTACATTTGCGAACTTAAACGTAAATTGTGGTGAACAAAAAGGAGTGTTTCTGCATTTGCTGGTAGCAAACGATTGCGTTTTCCGTCGTAGAATGTACCAGCTTTCGAAAATAGTTTCTCACTATAGACACTACTACAAGGTGACAAAAGATACATTTTAACAAACTTCATTAGATTTGGATATTGTTTTATGTTTGGAGACCACCAGTTGTAATGGTATGTGTACATTTGCGAACTTAAACGTAAATTGTGGTGAACAAAAAGGAGTGTTTCTGCATTTGCTGGTAGCAAACGATTGCGTTTTCCGTCGTAGAATGTACCAGCTTTCGAAAATAGTTTCTCACTATAGACACTACTACAAGGTGACAAAAGATACATTTTAACAAACTTCATTAGATTTGGATATTGTTTTATGTTTGGAGACCACCAGTTGTAATGGTATGTGTACATTTGCGAACTTAAACGTAAATTGTGGTGAACAAAAAGGAGTGTTTCTGCATTTGCTGGTAGCAAACGATTGCGTTTTCCGTCGTAGAATGTACCAGCTTTCGAAAATAGTTTCTCACTATAGACACTACTACAAGGTGACAAAAGATACATTTTAACAAACTTCATTAGATTTGGATATTGTTTTATGTTTGGAGACCACCAGTTGTAATGGTATGTGTACATTTGCGAACTTAAACGTAAATTGTGGTGAACAAAAAGGAGTGTTTCTGCATTTGCTGGTAGCAAACGATTGCGTTTTCCGTCGTAGAATGTACCAGCTTTCGAAAATAGTTTCTCACTATAGACACTACTACAAGGTGACAAAAGATACATTTTAACAAACTTCATTAGATTTGGATATTGTTTTATGTTTGGAGACCACCAGTTGTAATGGTATGTGTACATTTGCGAACTTAAACGTAAATTGTGGTGAACAAAAAGGAGTGTTTCTGCATTTGCTGGTAGCAAACGATTGCGTTTTCCGTCGTAGAATGTACCAGCTTTCGAAAATAGTTTCTCACTATAGACACTACTACAAGGTGACAAAAGATACATTTTAACAAACTTCATTAGATTTGGATATTGTTTTATGTTTGGAGACCACCAGTTGTAATGGTATGTGTACATTTGCGAACTTAAACGTAAATTGTGGTGAACAAAAAGGAGTGTTTCTGCATTTGCTGGTAGCAAACGATTGCGTTTTCCGTCGTAGAATGTACCAGCTTTCGAAAATAGTTTCTCACTATAGACACTACTACAAGGTGACAAAAGATACATTTTAACAAACTTCATTAGATTTGGATATTGTTTTATGTTTGGAGACCACCAGTTGTAATGGTATGTGTACATTTGCGAACTTAAACGTAAATTGTGGTGAACAAAAAGGAGTGTTTCTGCATTTGCTGGTAGCAAACGATTGCGTTTTCCGTCGTAGAATGTACCAGCTTTCGAAAATAGTTTCTCACTATAGACACTACTACAAGGTGACAAAAGATACATTTTAACAAACTTCATTAGATTTGGATATTGTTTTATGTTTGGAGACCACCAGTTGTAATGGTATGTGTACATTTGCGAACTTAAACGTAAATTGTGGTGAACAAAAAGGAGTGTTTCTGCATTTGCTGGTAGCAAACGATTGCGTTTTCCGTCGTAGAATGTACCAGCTTTCGAAAATAGTTTCTCACTATAGACACTACTACAAGGTGACAAAAGATACATTTTAACAAACTTCATTAGATTTGGATATTGTTTTATGTTTGGAGACCACCAGTTGTAATGGTATGTGTACATTTGCGAACTTAAACGTAAATTGTGGTGAACAAAAAGGAGTGTTTCTGCATTTGCTGGTAGCAAACGATTGCGTTTTCCGTCGTAGAATGTACCAGCTTTCGAAAATAGTTTCTCACTATAGACACTACTACAAGGTGACAAAAGATACATTTTAACAAACTTCATTAGATTTGGATATTGTTTTATGTTTGGAGACCACCAGTTGTAATGGTATGTGTACATTTGCGAACTTAAACGTAAATTGTGGTGAACAAAAAGGAGTGTTTCTGCATTTGCTGGTAGCAAACGATTGCGTTTTCCGTCGTAGAATGTACCAGCTTTCGAAAATAGTTTCTCACTATAGACACTACTACAAGGTGACAAAAGATACATTTTAACAAACTTCATTAGATTTGGATATTGTTTTATGTTTGGAGACCACCAGTTGTAATGGTATGTGTACATTTGCGAACTTAAACGCGAAACGAGCCACGAATTACGTGAAAGGAACAAAGAAACTGCAAGCGGCGTTTAGCGCCATTTGCGGTTTCTTCATTGCTTTCCCCAAAGATATTAGAAGAACGAGATGTGCTATGAGCTGGTCCAATTCGGCAGTTTGGCTCGCGTATGTATACGTAGCATGAGAATTTGCCTTACGATTGAGAAGAGGACTTTTCAAATAAAAATCTATCTTTTATGCAATTGCACTTTTCTTAATTCTCTCAGTTTTCATATTGGCAGTAGCGACTCTCGTGTATATTCGGCGGCAGAATATTCGGTATTCGGCCAAATCACGGTTCGGTTGCATCTTTAATTGACACTGTTAATTTATTTACTAGGTCATAAATATTCATAAATTTTAGCTAAAAACTATATTAAACTTGTCGAATTCCGCTGCACGCTTAATACGCAAAAAATATATAAATAGCACTTAGTTTCAACTTAATTTCTGAAAGAAATAACTAATGATGTGGTGGGAGATGGTAAAATATGCCTTAAAGTTACATTTTTTCTCAATGTAAGTTAAGTTCGAAGGTAAAGAAATACGCACAAATTATTAAACTAAACCCTAAAAACCTATTTTGTACATGTTTACTTACCTCCGACTTAAATAATTGTCCCAAAAATCAAGTATTTTTTTTTAAAGAGCCTTTGCATGCAGCGGAATTCGACAAGTTTCCCAATTATATTATTAAAATAAATTAAAAAATACCAGTAAATGTTGCTCCAATCATTATTAACACCTTTAATCTGCGTTTTGTAAAGGGTATCGTACTGCATGTTAGTAAAACTGGTAAAACCAACCACATTCACATCTTCCCAGGCCAAATTAACATGTTCACTTGAATAATTCACCAAATAAGGCTTTTCAGGCTTTAACGAACCAATTTCCCTTTCAAGTTGTTTTAAAATTTCTTCAGAGGACATTTTAAAAATTGATAATTTTGATGTTATTTTAGTGTTGACACGGCGAAGGCGCGATATCGTTTGCACGCATTTTTATTGTGTTTTAAATCGTTGTCTATTTTATGTCGTATTATTTATTTATTACCATAGTAACACGATTAACAAAATATTAATTGGGAAAAGTATAAACCTAATTCTCCCTTCTGATATGGCTAATGGGTAGGTACACTGCCGGACAAAAGTTTTTGGCCACAAAAATGATAATATTATTGTTTTGTCAAAATAAAACATTGAATTCATCATTAATTCTAGATTATTATTAATTCGGTTTTAATGTTAACACAATATAACATAACACAATACGCCTATAAGTTAGCATTAATTTAAGTAAATAATGAGATTCAATTTGACTATGCCCTCTGTCAAGCGTAAAATTACCAACTTATCAAATTTATAAAAATGTTAAAAGAAATTTGTAATAAAATCACACATTTAAAAAAAAAGAAAATTATTAACACACCACACATATCAACGTAGGTACTCACAATAAATTTTAAGTTCCGGTAGTATTTATGGAATTTAGCGTTGAAGATCAAATTTCTACTTTTTTCGTATTTTCTCACACATACATTCATAATTTTGGAAGCGGGTTTGAGTACCGCCGCCCCGGGATCCATTTATTGGATAACCAACACCTCTGCCATAGGTCACCCCAAGCGGCTCGCTACGTTTGGTGATTTAGCAGAGGTGCCCAGGTTCATCAGGTGCATGGAGCACCAGATAGGGAGTGGCTGGTTTAGGGAGATGCTTTGACCTCTCCAACTAGTCTCTCAACTCATGGCCTTTCGCCACAGTGGGAGGGATATATTCATACGTTCGTCACTCCTGAATAAACTGATCCCTAGCTTCCTATCCAACCATCATTCCTTTTATATTCCAAGAACTTCATCTTCTTCCTTTGATTTTTTTATTTCATTTAAAAGTAAAGACAAACATTCCCGGGTTACGAATAACCTGACAATATTTCGAAATCTCCTACTACCATCACAGTAAGCTGAAAATGTTGCTTGTGTTGTGATGGAGGACTTAGCCAGCCGAGGAATTGAATACACTACGCCTGGGTGGGACCCAAACGCGATGTCAACTCGGCCACCGACCGGTCATTTAAAAAGACCCTCCACACAGCATCCCAAAATATGACAAAGGCCAAGAGGAATTATTTTCCTCATGGACTACTGAAAAAAAACATTCACAGAACTATCATAATTCAATTCATACCTTATATTATTTTGGCGGCCTCCTTTGTCGAGGGGTAAAGCTCTTCGAATCTCGGCGCGCGAAAATATTTATTTTATGAATTTGTATATTTTACAATTTACATATTTAAAAAAGCATAAAGTATACCTACCCCAATTTGGTATGCCATAGTCTCATTGGTAGCTCTATTGACAGCATCGTCACCACTAAATTCCATATACCGACTAGGAACACAAGACAAAATGTAACATTCTTCTCAAATACATCAAAAAAAAAAAAATTAAATTGTTTTTTTTTTACGATATTCATATTCATATGTCAACTGAATATATTGGAAAGGAACCGAATTGATAAGTTGTTTATCAAACTCTCTGACGTATTCAACTGACGTGGTAAGATTACTTATTGATTTTTTTTACATTTATTACACTTTTAGTGGACACATAAATTTGGCCGGTGCAGTATATACGTGATCAATATTTTAATCGTAAATAGACGCGCGTTGTTGTTTGGTTTGTTCATTGATATAACAACACTAGATGCACTCTCCGATAGTAACCAACCACATGAAGTTGGGCACAAACACAAATATCGTAGGTTTATGAGTGGCGTCAATAACATATTAAATATTATAAAATATTGTGCACTCGTATATTGATGATTTAAAACAATACTAAGAACTGATGTAGGTAATTAATTATGGGCAGTAACTCGTAAAGGAAAATCTAAAACTACCGATCACAAGCAGTCCAAATGAAATCTTTAGAAGGTTCTGTGTTTTGGAGATTAGGCTACTTTATGCCAAAAACCTACTAGCTATTCAAACACAGAAATCATTTTGACACTGTCTAAACTGGTCCTGATACTTGAAACAAAGGACATAACCTTTGGCCAAAGAAATTTGAGATGCTTTGCACCTAAGCTATACATATAACAGAAATTATTTGAAATATGAATGAATCATTATCCAAGACAGATCAAATATAAACGATTTTATTAAAAAAAATATTTTTGGAATAACGTAGGACCCTCGCCTGGCCTCAGTTGGTAGAGCAGCGCCCCGGCAGGGTGAGGGTCCTTGGTTCAAGTCCTAGATGAGACCGTATCTTTTTCTGATTTTCTTTTTTAATTGTCAAAGAATCGCTAAAATTGTCTTCAATAATTAACTATTTCTAATTGAGGTTTTACTTATTACGTTATTCCAAAAGTAAATATTCATCCTAGAATTAGAAAAGTCAATAGATGTCGCACATTAAAATTAAAATAGGATATATTTATCCAACACACTGTCTAGATTGCATTTAGTTCGAGTTAATCTTCGATCAAACATAAAGATAGCAGTCAGTAAAAAAGTGCTGTGAGAAGATGAAGATAATGTTGGCAGTTCTTATTCGAAGTATGATACAGTTAAATATGAACGAAGGAGATAGGGTCCCATTAGCTCAGTTGGTGGAATGGCGTAGGAAGTTCACCTAGCGGTGCCCCAGCTAGGTGAACTTCCTGGCTTCAAGTCCTAGATGCGATCGTATCTCTTTTTGATTTTATTGTTTCAAATTTTCGTTTCAGAATCGCTATTACTGTCTTCAATAAATCTTAAAACAAGTAATAATTATAGTATGTATTTCTACAATTGTCTTTTATTTTAAATGTAATATTGTGTTGCTTTTATATATTTTGTGTTTTAAACTGCTTATGTTATAAACCACACCTACTCTCAATACAAGAGTTCCTAGCGAGACAGGCAAAATCAATGTAAATATAATGAATAAAGGTGAATAAAAATAATAATATTTTTCTACATTACCTACAAACATAGTTTTGGATAGTTGCGAAGAGAGAACATTAAATTATGTTATTAATTAGTTTTCATTCTAATTGCAAATAAATCGATAAATAACTGCCAAATGAGTGGTTAAGGAGCAAATTGAAGATATTAACTAAGCAATCGCCATACTTAAATAGGGCATGTAGCAAGATTAATCGATGACTGTTTAAATCACGAGGGCGTCCTTGTTTTTTTTTACACTAACCCCGAACAGGAGGATCTGAAAAAATATTTTCCATCAAGGAAAGGAAGGAGAGGAAGTTCAGAGTAGGAAGAAGGTATGTAAGGTAAGATTGGAATCTAGGGGACAGAATGTCCAGGTGGAGAGAGACTAGCTGGAGAGGTCTAATTGTCAGCTGGTAGGCAGGCGTATCCGCCGCCAAGATCTGAGTACACCTCACCCGATGAACCCGGGCACCCTTGCGTACTTGTCACCAAATCTTAGTACCTAAGTCACCAAACGTATTGGCGAGACCAGAGGGGAGTGGCAGAGGTGTTCGTACATGGGCGGTAAATGGGCGGGGGTACCCATACCCACCACCCAAATTGCTCGGGACATAAAAGCAGTGGCCACCCACAGTTAAGAAATGATTACGCTCTTAACCCCACCAGCTTCTTAGGGCCAAATATGACCCGGCTTCAATACATCATATATGATTTTATTTTGCTGAAATACGTGATTTGAGAATGTAAATGTGAGAATGGGAGATGCTCTTAACCCCTCCAGTTTCTTAGGGCCAAATATGACACGGCATCCATACATCATATATGATTTTATTTTGCTGAATGAAATACGTGATTTTTTCGACGACAGTAAAAAGTTTTCTCTGTTTTACTCAAATATATGTGTACTTGCATAGGACGCCACGAATAAAATCCTAAAAATAGCTAAAGTGAAGAATTCATAATTCCACCATTAACATTCCCACAGACACAGATCCTGGATTCGATTCCCAGTTGAGACTGTTATCTTTTTGAAGTGAAACTTCTTTACGCGCGTTATGCAATTTCGAGGACCGGAGTAAAACCAACTCATGACCGTCATGAAAAACCGTGATCATTTCGCTATAGGAGCCTAGCCAATATTATATACCTACTTTAGGTCACTCTCCAAACTCAGCTTCGCGGTCTAGAGGCAGAGGGCCCGATTGTCGTCGTGAAGAACCGAGGTTCGATCCCCGCTTTAACTATTTTTTTTTTCTTTTTGTGATTTTTTTAATAATAAGTTTTTTAAAAGTGATAAAATGCTCTCGTGCTGCGACTTTTAGATATTTTGACTATATGATATTTTGGTCGAATACGTAATAACCGCGGTCAGAGCGTTCGACACTCGTTATGCAGGACCCGGGTTCGAATCCCATATTTATAAACGTTTAATTTTTTTTTATCAACGATCTGTAATAATGTAGTAAAAAATTAGATAAATTAGTTAATTTAAATTTAATTTACTTTACGGTACCTATATGATATTTTGATCGAAGTATAGCTTACAAAGCGAGCCGGTAGAGTCGCTCGGTATTTTGATTAATTATTTTTATTTTAAATCATCAAAATTACTAATCAAGGCCGATAACGCCGCGTCGCGCGAAATATCTCTCTTCGCGGTCTAGAGGCAGAGCGTTCGACACTCGTTATGCAGGACCCGGGTTCGAATCCCATATTTTTATAACTTTTAATTTTTTTTATCATATGCTACTTATAAATATGTCAATAGACAGAAAAAAAGAAAGAATGAAATGAAAAGAGACAGAGAAGAATAATAAAAGTTTCACTTCCGTCGTGCGTAGGCTTGCCACACACTGTATTTTTAATTTTTTTGTGTCTTTTTCTGTTTGATGTTTAGTTTAGATTTAAAAGTATCAAATCTTCTTCTTCAATACTTATTAGACTGATCAATAAAAGGTTGTTTTAGGTGAAGCATGGCCATATCTAGTTTGTCTTGTTTCACTAGGCGGTAATTCTTGGATATTGTTAGTATTTGTTTGACTAAACAATATGACAATGCCTGACAATTCACGGTGCGTGTTTGGCGAGGTTCGGTCGCATAAATTAGTTTTGTAATTCGCGAATTTTCGCAAGTTATATAACTATATTGTAGTCATTAAAATGTATAATCAACAGGGTTCTCAAAAAGTACAGACACATGTATAATATAAGTTTTTATGTGAATATCGCACAAGACGAGCTACAACAGATCCCAAATATCCGGAGACGATTGGACTGTGGAATCCCTAATCGGAGTATGGTGTTATGGTGAAAGTGGCAGGAAAGGGAAAAATATCGCTTTTGGGAACGAAATCGTTGTGTCTCCCTTACTGGTGTGGTGAGAAATATGATGTAAACGTTGTGAGAAAGAGAAAATACTACGCTTTATATTAAAATCTAGAAATTAACCACATAAGAATTAAAATGTGCACCTTTATGAAAACAACCGGACCGGTCGGTGGCTGAGTTGACACATCGCGTTTGGGTCCCACCCAGGCGTAGTGTGTTCAATTCCTCGGCTGGCTAGATCCTCCATCACAACACAAGCAACATTTTCAGCTTACTGTATGGTAGTAGGAGATATTCAAATATTGTCAGGTTGTTCGTAACCCGGGAATGTTTGTCTTTATTTTTAAAATTTTTTTAAAAATGGTTCCAACTGTAATTTATTAATGAATTGACGAGAATTTTTTATTAATGATTTTTTTAATATGAAACGTCAAAAAAGTGAGGTAACAGCAACGTTTGAAACGCATTTGTATATACTAAAAGAAGTGTGTTTTATATGTACAAGGTTTTCCAATAAGAGGTGTTATTTTGAATAGCCCGCTATTTCAGTAGATGTTACTTTTGAAGCTGTCATTTTTTAACATTTGATAAGTAGAAACTATGCCATTAATAAAAATGGAACGATACACGCTTCAACAACGCCTTGAAATTATTAAAATTCACTTGAGTGAATCAAATGCAGATCATCTTGAGTGATGAGGTCCACCTCGGTGGCTTCGTCAACAAAAAAAATTATCGCATCAGGGGGCTCTGAAAATCCAAGAATTAATGTTGAAAAGCCTCTCTATCCTCAACGTGTGACTGTTTCGTGCGATTTATGGTCCGGCGGAGTCATTGGACCTTACTTTTTCGATAATGAGGCTGGAGCAACAGTTACGGTGAATGGATCGCTATCGAGAGATGATTAATGATTTTTTATGGTCGGAATTGAATTTTAGTAATCTGGACAACGTTTATCTTTATCAAGACGGCGCTACATGCCACACAAGCAACGAAACCATTGATCTTTTACGATTGAATATCAAAATAACACCTCTTATTGGAAAACCCTATATTTTCATTATCAGTTATTTTAGTTACAAAAAACGTAAAGCGAGCCATTTATTTTTTATTTATTATATGTTTGCAGTAAAAATTTAATTATTTATAAAAACACATGTTCATCTATCTATATAAATAAAATGTAAATATTCGTTTAAATCTTCGAAAGTTCTTCACCGATTGCATTGAAATTTTGACAGAACGTTGCATTCGAATACTCCCGTATGTATATTTTATATGGTGACCGGATAAATCATCAAAATGATAATTCATCACATATTCAAAAAGTTATATAAAGTCATGGAAAGTGATATTAACTGGGTTAAGTAGGTTAGGTATAAATTTTTTTTCATCTATTTTAATGACTTTATATCACTTTTTAAAGGTGTGTTGAATAGTCACTGTGTTGAGTTATCATTGAACCATTTTATATACCTATATTATATAGATGTCACCTGTGACAGGTAAAAACGTGCATTTTTTACAAAACGGCGCCATCTGTTGGTCATCTGAAATTTTTTCTACTTTCAAAATAGAAAGTTATTAAATATTTCGTGGATCACTTTTTCGTGCCATTAGACTTATTTAATGGATTGTATATACTTTATCTGAAAATAATAGGCAATTTAATTTGACGAATTATTCATAGAGATAATTTACACATCAATGGTGCCTTTTTCATTTGATTTCTTTATCAATTAAAAAAAATATATATGTTTTATTCTCCATTATTTAGGTACCTACAAATAAATGTTTCCAAAAAAAATATTGATTCACGTTCTTACGCAATATCATTGTCAGAAGGTTAAATAACAGTGCCTAATGATTTTTAAACAAATATTTTGTGCGTAGGCAGATAATGAATGATACATTCTCAGGAATTAATATTTACGTAGAATTATTTGGGTAAACAACATTGTTTATTTTAATTAATGACGTTATCCCTACGCACATCTTTCGTACCTACATACGTAGTATAAAATTACAGATATTATGGCTTAACTTTCATCAATATACTCGTATATCCCCTATTGAACTCTTCAGCAGAATAGATTAACTTGCAATAAATCTATGACCTTTTGTAAGAATGAGAGATTGTGGGAAATTAAACATGTTCCTAACAAAAAGATATTTTGTTCAATCAGATAAATTTTTTATCAAGTATATAGGTATCTACACATTAATATTAGAATTTAATTGCTGTGTTATAATGTCAAGCAATGCGTTCAATAATATGATTTTAAATCTTCTATATCTGTGTCTGTTTTGATATAAATCTACAGTTTTATTCCAAGATTCATGATTTTTTGTACGCTTGTCCTTAAAAAGATAATGGTTCATTTTACACGAGATTTTGAACAAGCACTCCCACCCCCCTTTCCCATCCCAAAGCAAAATTTTGATGGTTTCAGAAGGTTTTTTAAGGTAAAATAAAACCCGGACAACGCCGGAAAGATCAACTAGTATATCATATCCATCTATTATATAATTTAAAGAAGTGACTGTGGAGGTTCGCGGTCCGGAGATCCACAAAAAGTGGAAGGCTGATGTAAGCTTAATGAGTAAGATTAAGAAAGGGACGCTTAGATGGTTTGGGCATGTAGAGTGAATGAGCCAAGAAAGGAGTGTAAGGAAAATATATTATGCAAATATGAATAGTAGCAGAAGTCGGGGACGCTCGAGGAAGACATGGCACGATTAAGTGAATCAGATACTTGAGTCGGGCCAAGTCAAGAGTCAGAATAATAGAAGAGTATGTATGAGACGATGTATTAATGTGAATGAGGCAAGGAGTGTGTGCCAAGACCGAGTTGTTTATCGGTCCGTCCTCTCTGGCTACCCCTGCGGGGAAACAGCGTGATGGTTGTTTGTTAGTTAGTTGTTAGTCTGTAGGGGTGTAGCTTTGTTTTTCATACAAATCTATAGTTTTATTCCGAGATTGATAAAATTTGCACACTTGATCTTCAAAATAGAAATA
Source organism: Hesperophylax magnus (assembly GCA_026573805.1). NCBI lineage: Eukaryota > Metazoa > Arthropoda > Insecta > Trichoptera > Limnephilidae > Hesperophylax > Hesperophylax magnus. The sequence goes on along the minus strand of JAIUSX010000150.1, from coordinate 1,715,303 downwards.
AAGTCATTGTTTACATGAGATTTCGAAAAACAACCCCCACCCTCTTTTCTCATCCCAAATCAGGCTACGGCGTCCTTTGAACTTTGGTGTGCTCTCAGATCTAGTGCAAACATTATCTTTTTCAGCTGTCAGGTCAGATACTTTTTGTAAGCCCTGTATACGCGTGAAATAATATTATTTTCTCATCCATGTTTTTATCTTAATCTAAATCAGAATCTTATTCTATGAACAAATCTAATTCAAAAACTAATTTTTTAAATACTAATTAAATGTTTTCCTTGCGTAATCCCCGCATGTTTGCCAATTTATTTTCAATTACTTTTCGAGCAATTATAAGTGAATATATAATATAGACTAGAATTTTATTTGATAACCAACACCCCTGCCACAGGTCACCCCGAGTGGTTTGCTATATTTTGTGACTTAGCAAGGGTGCCCGTGATCATAGGTAAGGTTTTACTATAAATCAGCTCACATTATCCTTGGATACATTCAGATCTCGTAACTCAATATTTAATCAAATAATTTTAACTTTAATACGACCAAATATTTTTTCTTCAACGGAAATTGAATAAAATAAATAAAAATTGGCACTGAGTGCCAATAAAACTGAAGCTGAGAAACCGACAATATTTCATGAAAATACCCGTTATTTATCGTCTTCTTTTATTACTTTTCAATATTTAACCATTTTTACGACATATTTTATCAATTGAACAAGATGCCAAACCTCCGTTTTCAGCCATTTGTATACAAATATCAGTTGAAATTAATGGTATTTGGTACTTATTTTAAAATAAAACATGCAAGTTCTTGCGCACAGAGTCATCTTTTGGCGTGCGTAGATGTTGAAATTTTTTGGCACCAGGGTATTTATTTATGTTACTGGCAATGGCACAAAGAACATTTCTGCATATTTAGTTAATTTTTAAATTTGATACTTAGTGCCCTTTTTATTATTTCGCGTATTCAATTTACTTTTGCGTTCTTTCGCTAAATTTATTCATACTTAACTCATAACCATATTTGAATCAGAACTTGGTTATGGACTGCTAGCTTCCATTTTGATATAAAAATTAAATCCTAGTACCCTTAAAAAAGCTTTCTATTTGCGCTTTATTCCATTGTACCAACAACACACAGTGGTTCGTGGTTTGATATTATTTTTTTTCCGGATTAAGCAACGGGAAACATAAAAAAACACTTTCGCAATCCTTCGCAATGCTTCAGACTGCCACCACAAGTGTTAAATTACTAGTTATCTCTGTATCTGAAATACATTTTTATATCAGATGTAACATCGCTGTGAAATCCTGCTGTCGTGGGAAGTTGGTTTGTGTAGAAGCAGAGCCGCTGCGAGGGATCACGCGCCCGTTTGCACAATAAATATTAAATACGTTATAATAAATTATTGTACGAAAAAAACAATATTGGTAAATATTTCACTGATAATGTTTCTCATTAAAATTGATGAATGATGACCGTGCAGTAACAAACCAACTTACATAAATCTGGACAGTAAAATAACCTAATGTACACGGAGAAAACTTGGTCATATAAAATTCTGTTAATTTATTATAAATCTGATACAATTTTTTATTTCTATTATAAATTACATATATATTTATTATTATTTCTATTATAAATTATATATATATAATTATATATATATTAATTATATATTTTTTTTTAAAAGAAAGTCAAACATTATGGGGTTAAGAATAACCTGACAATATTTGAAAATCTCCCACTACCACCACAGTAAGCGGAAAATGTTGCTTGTGTTGTGATGGAGGACTTAGCCAGCCGAGGATGGAACACACTTCGCTAGCGTGGAACCTAAACGTGATGATTATTATTATTTTTTCTTTATTCAGGAAATATACTCCACATAGGAAATATTTTCCCTTACGGTCTAGTCATCTTCGAGCATGCTGTCTGGAGGGTTGTTTGGGGGAAAGATTTAAAGTGAACTTTAGGTCTTGAAAAAACCCATGTTGTAGGAGGGAAGAAACATAGAGGATGGTAAATCACTCCACAGCCGAGATGTTGAATATAATAACGAGTAGAAGATGTTAACCTTTTTCCTTATGTGGATTATTTGATGATATTAATCTCATTGGTGGTTAATTTTTTAAAAACATTGTTTTCTTTTTTATTTGAGATAGAGTCAAATGAATTAATAATTAATAATAATGGTCGAGTGTTTAAGACGTTCTCCCGGTAGATCAGAGATAATGGGTTCGACTCACAGTAAAGACCGTTATCTTTTTATTTTTCTGTGAATTGTTGTGTTTCATGTTTTGTTTAGAAATATAAGAATTATCATCTTCTTCAATGATTTAATAATTATTCCTGAAAACCGCTAGATCAGGTTGCGGTCGGTGTATAGGTAAATTCGAGAGGCAGCCGTTTAGTTCGGCCGCCCGAGTGCGACGCACACATTGCACATACGAATGCGTCCCTGTTGGTTCTGTACAAGGTATGTTTGAATAACGTCCTGTTTACAATTAGTCAAGGGATTGTATCAGTGTTCCGTGTCGGGGTTGTTTTTCCGACCCGTTCCCGTTATAATAAATGACAACTTTTAGGATTTATTACTTTTTTGTACGTGCCAACATTACTATCGCTGTGCAAAAAAGAAGATTAAAGAAGAAATTATGAGATGATTAACTAAAATAAAATCAGCAGCCATTAATAGCAAAGTGGTTAGAGTCTAGGTTTAACTTCTTGAGAATTGTGAAAATCACTAAATAATAAAATATAAAGTCGCCATCCGCGTCTGTCTGTTTATGCGCTTAGTTCTTCTAAACTATTGTGCAATTATATTAATATCATACACAAGATATTAAAAAAAACTATTTTTATCTTAATTTAAAGTCAAATGTAACTAATATGACTAATTGGGCAAGGTTTAAAAACACATCGTTCAAAGAAGCTTCTCGACTGTTTTGGTTGCTGTGCGTAATTTTAAATCTATGATATCTTCTAAGAAATGCATTTAAATGATATTCGATGAAGGGCAATTTTGATCTACAATAAATTCCTAACGTAACTACATATTTAATTGGATAAGGAACAATATTATATTGGTCAAAATAGCTTCGCAAATAATCCATTATACATGTGAAAGATAAAAACGATTAGTGTGGATTATCCTTAAGAGATAGACTTGTACCATGACTTACTTTTCTGTAGGCCTTTTTAAGATATACAATTCCGTAGTACTTTATTTTGATGTATGTATCTTATAAGGTTTATCCAGCGTTAGCAATGTAAGCGCGCTAGAATATTTTACTTACGACTTATTACAAAACATCGATTTTTGTAGTAGAGACTTTTTATAAATATAATATGCATGTTATATATATACATATACAACTTCTTCGGAAGAAATGATAGTAAAAACCCTATCAAAAACCGAAACGTAGTTAAGAAGAACTAGGCGCATAAATGGACAGACGCAGATAGCGACTTTATTTTATACTATTTGGAGTTATGCATTTTTCAAAAACATTAACAATAAATCAAAATATTGGGAAAGCGATGAAACAGCAAAAATACGGTTACATAATTTACAGAAGATACAGTAATTATTTCACCTAATTTTAAACATAAGATGCATTAACTTAATAAAGCTAGGCTTGTGTGTATGGGGATGTGTAATTTAGTTCGTTATTTTTTATGTATATACCAAAGTATTCACTTTATATTTTCAGTGTGTTTAAATGTGATTTTTAAAATCTTTGTTATTATTTATGTTTCGGATACTTTCTGGTAATGAATTAAAAAATCTTACTCCAAGATATTCATAGTTGAATTGCCCCATTGTTTTTTAACATTTCAGAGTTGGGAATATTGACGTTTGTCTGAATAGTTATCTATTGTTTTTAAAAGGTGCATATTTATTTAGAAAATTATCTTTGTTAATTTGTAATGTTGCATGGGAGAAGTATAAGGTATTTAGTTTTATGACTTTAATTTCTTGAAACAGAAGTTCTGATGAATTGAATATGATAAAAATAGAATTGTTTTTAATATTAATTTTTATGCTATATAAAGCGGTTGTTTGTGTTTTTTATAAGTTAGTGATTGGCAGAAAGCAAAGTGTGTCATTCTGAGTAAATTTTTATTTAGTACTCGTAAATGTCTTAGACATCTAAAGATGTTAAGTTTTCTGACTCTGTCTTTTAGTATGTTTATGTGTGTGGACCATTTTAGGCATTGGTCTGCTGTAATGCTTAGGTATTTTATTTCAGTTTTGCTTTCTATTACTAAACACAAGTTTTTGCAGTTATGTTGTAGTGTATTTGTCCTAGAGTGGATTATTATTTATATTTCTTGTTTTTTTTATGCTTAAAATTGTTATGTACAATTTATGCTAAATTGCAAATAATAAGTTTTTTTCAAATTTAGTGTCGATAAATTTATATCAAAGCATTTTTGCGTTAGCCATGTTATTCAGCCATTATAAAGTATGTTAGGAAATAGGAATCTTTTACTGTATCTAATACTTTAGGGAGGTCCGTTAGTGTTTATTTATTTTCCTATTGCAATTATATAAGTGCTACACTTGACCAATTAGCGGGGTAAACATACTCAATCCGTAGTTTAAGTACTGCTGTGCTTGCTTTGCAAAATGAGCTATCCGGATCCTTTCTAACATACCCACACGGAATAGTTCACTGTAAAAATTAAACAAGCGATGAAACATGCATATTATTTTAAAAAATACACTGAAGTATAAGTGTACGCATCCATATAACCACGTATGCTTACCCCGCGTACACTTATCCTATCACAAAAATGGAATCTAAATAAAGAAAACAGACTGGTAATCTGTGAGAGAATCGCCTCTTTGCACCATCGAAACCAACATTATTTGACTAAAACATTTTATGGACAGCGTCGTTTTCACACAGTTGGTAACAAAATAGCAATAGAGGCGCCACAAATAAGAAAACCGTGAAAAAATGTTTTACCAATCAATTTTTATTTTCTAAATTGGGCTCACTGTACACATGACCTTCTTCAAGGTGACCTAAAGCGCTACAGAATTAAGAAAGAGGAATGAGCGCAGGTGAAGCCTGCAAGACTTATGTGAAAAAAATCCGCGTACACTTACCTACCATGTACAATTACCCCACGTGACTCAAAGCCCCCTTTCCCCCATCTATCAAATCTTTCAAAATCTTCGTTTTTTTCCAGCAAAATTTCATTTGCAATACTTAAGTTCGGCACTAATAATAATGAAGTGTTATGGGCTATCATTGGTATGGGGTAGGAGGTCGGGTAATGGGGCCACAAGTTCGGAGGTCAATGGTGTAAAACGGAGACCCAACTTTGGCAATAGTTAATCATAATCTGCTTCTGTATATTGTAAAACTCATTAAAACAGGAACTTAGAGGAATAAGACCTTGACCCAGGACGAATTCATACATTTTTTATTTGCCTTTAATTAAAAAAAATAATGAATGGAAGTTATTTTATTTAGGGGGCTTTCATTTGAAAATGCAAACGTGAAATCTAAAAAAAAAAATTAACATTTTTTTAATATCTATAAATTGAATATATCTATGATTTCTTGAAAGGATTGACTTCACCTCCCCTAACTTCACTATACGCTTTCAACATTTAAATTTTTTTTTTATTAGTGTCTATGGCAAAGTTTGCAAACGATATAAAACATAATACAGGGTTTTCCAATAAGAGGTGTTATTTTGAATAGCCCGCTATTTCGGTAGATGTTACTTTTGAAGCTGTCATTTTTTGACATTTGACAAGTAGAAACTACGTCATTAATAAAAATGGAACGATACACGCTTCAACAATGCATTGAAATTATTAAAATTTACTTGAGTGAATCAAATGCAAATCATCTTGAGTGATGAGGCCCATTTCCACCTCGGTGGATTCGTCAACAAGCAAAATTGTCGCATTTGGGGCTCGGAAAACCCAAGAGTTATTGTTGAAAAGCCTCTCTATTCTCAAAGTGTGAGTGTTTGGTGCGGTTTATGGTCCGGCGTAGTGATTGGACCTTACTTTTTCGAAAATGAGGCTGGAGCAACAGTTACGGTGAATGGATTGCGCTATCGAGAGATGATTAAGGAGGTGATTATGATTATGATTTTTTATGGCCGGAATTGGATGTTATTGATCTGGACAATGTTTATTTTCAACAAGACGGCGGAACGTGCCACACAAGCAACGAAACCATTGATCTTTTACGATTGAATATCAAAATAACACCTGTTATTGGATAAACCTGTATAAGAATAAATTTAAGGTTTTCACAAACCTCCTTATTCCTCTCTAGGGAGGACTATTCTGAGGCGGCCTGTACTTTTAAAAAATCTTCTTGAATTTTGATATCGTTATCTTGAATCCATATATAAATAAAAATGTAAATGTTCGTTGGTTCAAAATCTTAATTCTCCGAATGTTCTTCACTGATTGCTTTGACATTATGACACAACGTTGCATTCGAATACTCGTGTGTGTTTTTTATATAGATGTCACCTAAGACAGGTAAAAACATGTTTTATTTATCACCTGTAAGACGTAAAACAACACGCACTATTGTTTTTCTATCTGCACAGACAGACTGATCCACAGCAACGCGTGGTGGGGTACAGCTAGTGAATGAATGAAATGGAATCTTGGAAGCGGAAATTTGTTGACAATGCATTCTTTCAACTTTTGGTGGCATTCATGCGCACACACGCATTTTAATATATAATTGAGATTTGGCTCAGGTGTTAGGGTTGTAGCTCATTCCAGTAACTGGAGAGGAAGGTTAAAGGAAGGTTTTTTATTTTATTTATTTATTGGAGAAAACACAGATAAATAATGTACATTAAACGAGATAAAGTAAAAAAAGTACATTGGAGAACTTGCCTTCATCCTAATTATTTTTCACAGATAGCTGTTAAAAAAAATAATAAGCCGTTAAGCCGAATATTTTTTATATAAATTTAAGGATAAAAAAATGTATATATGTTTATAAGAAAATGATCTTAAGTGAACAAATGAGAATAAGTACACAATATCTATTAATATACAATGTTAAGAGAAAAGAGGGAAATAATCAATTAATACGAATATGTGTTTAAAACAGAAAAATGATAAAGTTCGTATTGTTTTTATAGGGAGAATTCAAATTTTCTACTAAAAGTACTGTATGGGTCAAAAAAATTCTTCCGTTTTCAATTTTGATTAAACATTATGCACATTTTTCTGTTGAAGTTTAAAAGTTTAAAATGTTTCGTCTGTTTGAGTTCGAACCGGAAGTTTATAAACTAACTAACTAACTAGCAGGGGTAGGCAGAGAGGACGGACCGCCAAACAACTCGGTCTTGACACACAATATTTGCCTCATTCACATTCATACATAGTATCATGAATACTCTTCTATTATTCTGACTCTTGACATGGCTCGACTCAAATTAATATGATATTATATAATAATCACGTTTACTTGCCAAACCATTAATTTACCCTACACACTATACACACAGCCAGCAAAATAATATGCCCTAATAGCGAGCTAGCTACCCTTTATTGGTCTATAAAATCCGGATAGGTTTCGATTAGTCTATATTAGGTCTTTGGCCCGTTTTTCCCCTCAGAGAAGCTCACATACAAATAATTTCTCTAATGGCACGACGTTAAAAAAGACGACCGGTTTCAAACTATTCCTCCTTTTTACGTTAAACCCAATTCGTTTTCAATCGGAAACAATAAAAACGTTAAATCCTTGGCATCGATTCCGTGTCAATTTGATGTGAAAAGTGTTTCTTCTTTATGTATTAGCTTAGAATGAAGGTCAATATGTTTAATGGGCAGATAAAATAGCTAACAATAAATACCAACCTTATTCTTCTGTCTATTTTATTATTATCTAAATAGCATAAAACAAAGTCGCTATCCGCGTCTGTCTGTTTATGCGCTTAGTTCTTCTAAACTAAGCAACGGATTTTGATAGGATTTTCATTATCATATAGAAAACTGCTTCCGGAAGCTTTATATATAAAGGGTTTTCCAATAAGAGGTATTATTTTGAATAGCCCGCTATTTCGGTAGATGTTACTTTTAAAGCTGTCATTTTTTGACATTTGTTAAGAAGAAACTACGCCATTGATAAAAATGGAACGATACACGCTTCAACAACGCATTGAAATTATTAAAATTCACTTGAGTAAATCAAATGCAATCATCTTGAGTGATGAGGCCCATTTCCACCTCGGTGCCTTCGTCAAAAAGCAAAATTGTCGCATCTGGGGCTCGGAAAACCCAAGAGTTATTGTTGAAAAGCCTCTCTATCCTCAACGTGTGACTGTTTAGTGCGGTTTATGGTCCGGCGGAGTCATTGAACCTTACTTTTTCGAAAATGAGGCTGGAGCAACAGTTACGGTGAATGGATTGCGCTATCGAGAGATGATTGATGATTTTTCATGGCAGGAATTAGATGGTATTAATCTGGACAACATTTACTTTCAACAAGACGGCGCTACGTGCCACACAAACAACGAAACCATTGATCTTTTACGATTGAATATCAAAATAACACCTCTTATTGGAAAACCTTGTAGATGCATTTTACAATGATTTTACATTTATAGAAAGTAGAGAAAAGTAAAATATTTTCGGGCATTGCTAACGCTGGCTAAACCTTACGAGATACGTCAAAATAATGTAGTATGGAATTGTATATCTTAAAAAGGCCTCATAAACTCAAAACTTTACCATTGGCCATTTATAAGTTCCAGAGCAACGCCGGGTATACGTCAGCTAGTTAAATATACAAAATAGTGTCTGTATATTTCTATTGTCTTTGTTTTTTATACAAATCTACAGTTTTATTTCAGCATTCATGAATTTAAAAGCAAGAGGAAGATCACTATCTAGATGAGATTTTGAAAACAACCCCCAACTCTTTTGCTCACCTCTTTGAAAGTAATTTTGACACTTCTTGATGAAATTTTGCACACTCGGTTTCAAAATAAGAGGAAAATTACTCTCTACCACATATGATTTAGAAAAATAAACTGTTTAAAGCCAGAGCAACTCTGGGGTCTTCAGATTTCAGATTATTTATCAACATATTTAAAAGAAGTTTGTTCGTTTCTTAATCCGAGATTTATTGCACAATTAACTTTCAAAACTAGAAGAAATAAACTGTCTATACGAGATTTCTAAAATCTATCCCCACCCACCTTTCCCAAAAAAAGGCCGGGCAACGCCGGGGTCTTCAGCTAGACAGATATAAAAAAAGGAAGTATTATAAACCAATGGTTAATATTAAATCTTGTTATTAATTTGATAATTATTGAGTTTTACGGGGGACAAAAAGTTGTTTCAATAAAACGAATACTTTTACAAATATACGTAACTGCAAGGGTTTGGTCCGTCTCAAGTCGTATCGCACGCTTCCAAAACTACGTTGGACTTAATTTGTTGCAAAAATATGAAGATAAAAAATATAGGCTAAAAAGTCACGAGTTCAGAACCAAAATTTCATACTCAAATCAAATCTTAAAGTGGTAGATATTTTCAGTACCGCCCTGGTGAAACAATTCAGAAACAAATAGTGAACCTAAAATGGAAAATCTCCTTGAAAGCCATTAAAAAATCACAATTCTGTAATTTCTGAGCAAATGAACGTAATATTTCAATTGCGAGTTATGGGAGTAATAAAAAAACGTTATTATTACTGTACGACAATAAAGTGTTTGATGGTCGGGCGAAACCGGGTAATAACTACAAACTGGAACTATATTTCGAAGTTTTCTTTCTAAGACATGTTTTTTCAATGCACTTTGCCAAACTTCAACACCCCGATAAAAGAGGCCGAGCCAATTGTCAAAACGAGAAAACCATTTGCAGATACGAACTGAATCCATTAACCCCATTACCCAAAATATCTGGCAATACCCTCCCTATCTGGCAACATCCCCGCTATCTGGCAATGCCAGGAAAGTGTATTCCAACCACTGAAGAAATAAAAAGGAAGAAAAAAAATACTTTACTGTGCACACTTAAAACAAGAGTAAGGTCATTGTTTAAAACTCCGTGTAAAACCCAGGCCTTGGACTTCAGCTAGTACTTTTAATGTAAAGCTGTTCTAACTACAAAGCGTTTTTATGAAATATTACCTAGGTTCACATTTACACACGGAACGTGTACCTGTATCAATAATATCCGTGAGGAATTGATGTTTTTCTGCACGCCAGAAGTAATCTATTTTTAACATTTTTTTTTTACTTCTGCCGAAATTGTTCAACCATTTTCGTACACCCAAATTCTTACATTATTTCTTGAACAGATTATCAATTTTACTGGCCTGCACGGGGCCTGTTATTTAAAAGGTCTTTAATCGGCATAGACCACATTTCTAGAGATTTTCTGTTCGGTGGTTCAAACAATCACATTTGATACCAAACTTGGAGATTCTAACATCAAAACAGGAAACACAAAAATGGAACCAATGAAAATTTATTCCATCACTTTAGCTATAATTTTAATCCCATATTGTTGTAGTGTGTAAAAAAGAATTTAAAGCTTTTAAACATGCTACCTTATAACAAAATGACACATTTTTTAAGGGGAAGATTATTTCAGAAATCGGTACACGCATCGCATCTATTTTTTAGTGTAATTAGCGGACAACAAAACCTGGAATCATGTTTCAAATTTTTTTATTATTAACTAGCAAAATATACTTTATAGAAGTGTAGAGTATCGCGACGCATGTAAAATTAACAAACAACCAATTAAATGAACCTTTTCAGTTTCCATCGTAATTAGTTCAACACCAAATGGTGAATCACGATGCAAAACTTATAAACAAGCAATTTAACAGTTAGTAAAAAGATCAAATCAATATTATACAACCAAAATACGAAAATTATCTCAATGATTCACCATTTCGACCCGTTTTCGTAATTTGATACTTTTGTATCTGCTAAGAAGTGCACTGCATTGGAATTTGTATGAAAATGCGCGTGCGCGGAAAATAGCGTACCGATCATTTCCGAAGTTTTTCGAACATTGCCGAAGGTCAGTTAAAATGGCTACCGGCTTAATGTTATCGCATATGGGACTTGCTGTAATATTCTTTGGAGATATTGAGGGTTTATTATTTTTTTTTTACAATAAAATACCACATTGGCGTAAAGCATTGCCATGGGTTATTGATTGTCTAGAAATTTGTGCAATGCGGACGCTATTTTGTGCCGATATGAAAAATAATATTATTGTTCTGTTGCAAAATCTGAGTAGTGTTTAATATAAGTAAGGTTAATTAATTACTTAATTACTAAATAGATGAAATTGATAACGAGGACTTTAATGAATTGAATATCAATCAAATGTTATGAAAATACGTAAAGCATAATGGGTTCTTGTAAACTTTTTTACCAACGTTACAAAATTACAGTATAAATGCTTAGATTAGAAAAGTTTAAGTTAGAAATGTTTTAAAATACATCATTGTATTGGATTTAGAATTGTTAACTTTTGCAAATATAATGATGTTTTGTAGTTATGACTGTATTATATGTCCGTATTATACTCTGATATTATATATATATATTTAGCTCAACAATATTCCAATACAAGTTCGTTTTAATATATTTTATGACTTCAAATAAAACTGTTTTATTTGGTGAAATGTAAAACATTATAATTCAAGCAGAGTTAAGACTCTGGATGTTCAAAATGTAGTTGATAGATTTATTGTATCTAATAATCAAATGATATTTATTTTATGAATTTAGGCATTAAATTTCTGCATTATTTTAACTGAATTATGTCTGTAAAAGCCCCAAGGGCGTTCAATAAATAAATAAGGTACCTAGCCACTATAATCGGTTTTATTAGTGGTTTAGCCTAGGTGAGAAGGTTAGGTTATGTAAAGTAAGGTTAGGTTAGGTTACTTTGTATTAAGTTAGGTAAGGTTAGGTTGCTTACGATATTTATGAACATGAATTCTGATCAGCTGCTGTAGGTACTGATAAATTTACAAACTTTTTTTGCGTAGGCGGCCAAAAGTAGAACTAAAGAAAGAAAAAATTTTATTTTCTAAATCATTATTTTAGCATTTAAAATTGACAGCAGCGACTCCCCCAGCAACAGAAATACGCGTTTGGATCCGTCATGAGGGAGCATTTGTTTTACTTAATTTTTTTTTTTTTTTTTTTTTTATATTAACTCCACACAGGAGGCCCTGAAGAAAATAATTTCCCTCAGGGCCTATGTCATCTTTGGGGATGCTGTGTGGAGGGTCTTTTTGTGGAGAGGAAGGAGTGAACATGGGTCTTGAAGAGTCCCATGTTGTAGGAGGGAGGAAACACAGAGGCCGGCAGTTCGTTCCACAGCCGAGCTGTTGAACTTAAGAACGAATCGTAGAAGCGACCCGTTCTCATGTGACAAATGTCAACTGTGTACAAATGTTGGGCGCGCGTTTGGCGTGTATCCCGACTACGCACCGGTGCCGAAGGGATCAATGACGCTAGTTCCTCAGAGCATCTTCCATTGTAATACCGATAGAACAAGGACAGCATACCTACCTGACGCCTGTGCTCTAAAGATTGCAGTCCGTTTGTTAAGATTGGGGAATCTATCAAACGGACCGCCCGTTTTTGCACAGAGTCAAGGGTTTTTTTCAGGTATTTAGGGGCTCCGGACCAGAGATGGCTGCCAAATTCGACAGTAGGGCGCACTTGCGATTTGTACAGGGTCAGCAGTTGTGTATTATTAAAGTATCTGCGGGCCCTGTACAGTACGCCCAGCTTCTGAGAGGCCAACTTTACTCTGGCTTCGATGGAGCCCCCGTACCTGAGCTGGTCACTTATAGTTATACCAAGCATATCAATGGAAGGCCTGTTCGGAAGATTGCTTCCGTTGAAGGAGACTAGATTATATACTTAATAAATTTGACAGGTAATTATAACAACTTGTAAAAACAAAAACAACATAAACTTTATCTTTTTGTAAAAGTTTTAACGCGTGATTTGAAATAATTTCCATACCAAACTCAAATTTACACCGGTTGTGCAATGCCAAACGTTCTTGCCTTGTTTTTGTTTTTTAGTGGATCAATAACACAATTTTCATGAAATTTTTCAAATCATTAGTACCTCCACTGAAAATCTCATCTTTTACATTTTTTTTTATAACTTATTTCAATATAACTTACTTTTATGTTTACTACTTTAATCGTAGAATTAATGTGATAATAATTACCACAATACCAACGGAAAGGCCTTGTTTTTGTGTATTTTTTTTGTTTCAATGACATGTATCAAAAACTTTTAATAATAGAAAAAAGTATATGTACGCGGATAAAATGAGCATTGCTAATTTATTAAGAATCTCTTCAAATTATTGGTAATGTGGTTTAAAACGGGATTGTAGGCCTTTAACCAATGAATTAACAGGTTTCCTGATAAACTTTTAGTAAATTTCTTTTTAATGTGAATGACGCAGAAAAGTCCAAACTTTACAATTTTGAAGGCGGGTTTGGGTACCGCCGTCCCGGAAACCATTTATTGGATAATTAACACCCCTGCCATAGGTCACACATGTGGTGCGTAACGTTTGGTGACTTAGTAGGAGGTCAGGGTTAATTTGGTGAGTTTTGTCTAGGCCTTGGCGGGGGATGCGTTTGTCTACTTAATGCGTGGTGGGTCGGATCTGGAGAGACTGGTTAAAGGAAGCCTTTTGACCTCCTCAGCCGGACTCTCTCTCGAACCATCGCCTTGCACCGCAGTGGGAGGAATGGTTACATACATCTGTCACTCCTAGACACATTAACCCCCAAATTCCAACCACCCTTTTCCTTCCCTAAAAGATCTTCCGCACAGAATCCCCAAAGATGACACAGGCCCCGAGGTAAGGCTTTTTCCTCAGAGCCTCCTGTGTGGATATAAAAAAAACTGCTCCCAAACCGTCTGGAGCCAGTGAGACTATGGCATCCCCAAATGGGGTATGGATAACACGAATTAATCATATACACTTTACTTGCGCACGCCGAGATTTGAACCTGCGACCTTCGGTTTATCAGGAAACCTAATAACCAATACCCATTTTAAATAAATGAAAAGAAAATACTTGGTTTTAGGTCACTTTATTGAAAATTTTATTGTCTACCGGTTTCAGTACCTCCGTAGAATAAAATAAAATGTATCAATAAAGTGACCTAAAATCAAGTATTTTCATTTCAATTATTTTATAAGCAATAATTGTTAGCCTGAAACACTCATCCACATTGAAAAATCTCCTGATAAAAGATACATGACACCAACGGGACTTGAACCCGTGTCCTTTCGATTGCCGATCGACAGCTCTGACCACTGAGCTATGGCGGCTTATCTCTTATCCGCGAAATAATTCAATATATACTAGTGTTTCATTCAACAATTACTGCCTATTACATTTTTGGTTGTTTTCAGGTGAAAAAATGTAATAGGCAGTAATTGTTGAATGAAACACTAGTATATATTGAATTATTTCGCGGATAAGAGATAAGCCGCCATAGCTCAGTGGTCAGAGCTGTCGACCGGCAATCGAAAGGACACGGGTTCAAGTCCCGTTGGCGTCATGTATCTTTTATCAGGAGATTTTTCAATGTGGATGAGTGTTTCAGGCTAATAATTATTGCTTGTAAAATAATTGTTACCCTTTGTGCTATGCATAAAAAATCTTGTCTTAAACATTAGTTTACCAAAAAAATTATAATTATTTTCATTTCATTTATTTAAAATTTCAAGCCACAATGTGTTTTCTTTTTGAAAAAAAAAAAAAATTAACACTGATTTTCTCCGTGTATAAATGTCACAACCACGAAAAGATTTTTCACATTTCTGTTGATATGAATCAAAAGATTTCCCTTTTTAGTTTTTTACAACACCAGAGAAGAAAAAGTGTGCCATTCTGAAGATTTGAAATGCTTTTGCAGGTACCAACGACAAAATTATCACCAGATAAAAATTTCTATGCAGTACAAAATGGCAAACGGGATAGTTCGCAGTTTAGATATATACTTACTTCCTTCCCTCAATAAGCTGTGGAGGATTGAAATCCAGTTTAAAGATTTTATCTGCAGAGGGATTTTATGATGAACATCCGATGGTAAACATGACATAGATAATCTTCAGAGAGGAAAATACGAGGATGGTCTCCCATAGAAACTCTTTATGGCATCTGATAACAGAGAAGAGAATTGAATAGGTTTAAAGATAAGAAAATTGAGGAATTTACGATGGAGTGTGACAATGATATTGTTGATACTACTGGTTTCACTGGTATACTATTTCTAAATAAAAGGAGTTTTTATTTTTCCATATTTATCGATATTGTGACAAAACTTATTAATTTTAATTACTTTTTTCGACGCCAATCAGGTTTCGATCACAGGGGTGCTAAATAATAAAATAAATGTAACATATAAAAATAAAAGATCTACATTCATATGTTACACAATTCGAATTCTCTAAAATCTTTTAAATACTTCGCAACCTCCCAAAAAAATAATTTTAATAATGGTATCAATAAGTTCTGCAAGTTTAAAACGAGTACAAAATTAAATAGTTTGGAAAGAGCACACATAACTTGTACTGGAAAAACTCTCTCAGTTTGTATAATATTACTTAAATTGAGTATTTCAATTTTGTGTTCACAGCTGTGATCTTAATATGACAGGCGACGCCATTACGTTAGCTGCTCCCGGCGGCGGATAGGTACCGCAGCATTTTCCGGAAAATCAAGCGCTGAATTCTGCCGGTGGCAACACTGCGCGGGCGAATCGCGCGCGTCCCCGCAACTTTAGTTTCATTCAGTTGGCATCCGCTTCTCGTCGGGTAAGGTTGGGCCTCGTGCACGCCGAACCGTCACGCTAACACTGTCAACTGTCAAGTCATACATTACACAGTAAAACACAGCGAGTCGCGCCTACCAGTGATGATATTTACACAATAAAACCAATACCTTACGAGCTATACTGTCTTACAACCACGCTGTTAATTTGAAAATCGCCGCAGGGACGACGCGCCAAGTTTTTGGATACATTGATTTACCGCGGATGCGTATTTTGGTATGGATTCTTTGATATTTAAATAATAATAATAAAAGTCTTCTACCAGCAGACTTATTTGGCGATTTGGTTGTTCTCAACGCCTTGAAGTAATAATTGTTTTAATTGTTCCTGTAATAATTCAACGGTAAATTAGCGTGTCAGTTTAGGATCGATTTTCTTACGGGCGCTTGGGACCTTTTGGCACTGGAGGAGCATTCCATTTGTTGTTATAACACTACTGCACTGAATATTGGTTATACTATTTTCTGCACCAATTGGTAAGTCTTAGGAATTAGTTACATATTTAATTTTCATGATTGTAAATGATCAATTATTATTTCCAGGAATCTCTCTTAATTAATATTTAATTTTGCTTGTTTTTAGTGAAGAAAAACTTTTTTTCATCCCGTTTTATTTTCAATATTACCTAATACTTTGAAATTATTTTATTTTCAGCTTTACGTCGAATTTTTGTGAAGATTTTGTAACGTTGCAAGATGATTTTCGTTTATCTTAATATTTTTTTATTTTTTATGTTTGAATTTAGGTGAGAAGATAGGTACGTAAAATATTTTTAATTGCATAAATATTCAAAATTAAAATAGATAGATTATTGGCTGAGAGAAACATTTCATTCTCAATTAACGACAAAATTATAACAAAGTCTTCTTAGGTATGTAAGGCTATTTGAGAAAATCTAATGTCCGAAATCAATAAAATATTATTGAATTAATTTCATAAGTAGTAGACTATTTTTTCTGTTGGGCTGTCAGGCGTACTGAGAAATTGATTTATTCGAGCCTACAACGTGGATGATATTGTTAGTATCACCCTTGTGAGAGTCCAGATACTTTTCCAATAACCAGATCTAATTAACTAGGTAGGTATCTTTTTCGCCTCCTTTCGCATTGTTTAGTTTCAGGTATAACCTTATTTATTGACTAGATTTGAATAGCCGGGTGGGAAGTACCCCTTCCCCTTTCGCTTCTCCTTTCTCGTAATTACATCAAACCAGAACATTTATTAAACTGGAATTAGTCTCATGGTCTCACTGGTTTATGTCAAAAAAATCACTCATTAAAGAAAATAGGACTATATAGTAGTATATCACACGTCACAGAAGATACTATAATGATGACGTAACGTACGACCTCTCTCTGGGATTACTTTATTATCTATCTATCATCTTTTGCCACGAATTATTGCAACCTGAATTTGAATATTTAAGAAAATCAGTATTGCAACGAAAAATACCACTATACTAAAGCGTACCGTTGCTAAAATGGCTCAAGCTATGCACAGTAACCACATTTCAATAACTAGGTATTTGTTTCCAAAATTATCTTTTCTTTCTTCCCATGTTACTAACAACATTCCACAAAATGGAGATGCCAAAGCATCTCCGATAGTGGCATTTGGAAATCTTGTACGATGTCACATAAGAAAAACAGATATACTTTAAAAAAATGTTAAAATAATGTATCTTTGTCGCTATATCCTCACTATCAAAATTAAGTTTACAACGTTTAAAGTTCCAATAAAAAAACCTTTAATACAAAATCCCCACAAGTGTCACAACTGCTCGGAGCCAGTGAGACTATGGCATCCCTATTTTGGGTAGTTTGTATAACTGGTTAGACAGAGACGGGAGAGAAAAGAGACGAGGAACAGGAAGGTTGGGAGGTATCGGACAATCTGATCAATGTTTCGATTCTGAAATGTGGTCTTCACCAGGGGGATACTGCGAGTACCTAGGTAGTATTTTGGGTAATAATTACACGCCAAGATATTTTTGAGGTATTGTGCCGAGTTGGGCTTCTTCCTTCTTTAGCCAATGTTTCGGAAAGCGTTACAGCGTCCATTATCACATCTGCCCTGATGATGTACACTGTAACGCTGTACGAAACGTTGGCTAAAGAAAGAGGAATTTCAACACGGCAGTTTACCCCAAAAATCACTTTTTTCTTTATTTTTTTTTTACATTGGCTCCACACGGAGGCTACGTGGAAAACTAATTCCCTCAGGGCCTAGGTCATCTTTGGGGATGCTGTGTGGAGGCTTTTATTAAAAAAATAAAAGAGAAGAAGACCTGGGAAGGAAAAATGTATGAGGGGTAGGTAGGAATCTGGAGGTCGGTTTGTCCAGGAGTGACGGATCCATCCATTCCATGGCGGTGCGAGGCAATGCTACGAGAGAGTCCTGCTGGAGAGGTAAAAACATCTACATCAATCAATCTCTCGAAATCCGGCCCCCCACACAGTAGATAGGCAGACGTATCCGCCGCCAAGACCTAGACCGTCCTCACCACATGAACCCGGGCACCCCTTCTAAGTCACCAAACTTAGCGAAACACTTGGCGTGACGAATGGAAAAGGTGTATCACTAAATGGTTCCCGGGGCGGCGGTACCGATACCTGCCTCTAGAATTATAAATTTAATTAAAAAATTGTCCGTTAAAATCTGAAATCAGTAGTTTTTACTGTTCATCATAAATTATTATCTGATATCAATCGGCTAATTAAAAGTTAAACATACCTACAACCTTATCGGCTTTGTTATCAGCAATTAAAACGAGCAAAATACTTCAATAACGCTACCAGAAGTCGAATTAGTCTTTATACTAATGTGTATATTATTTTTATTTTTATTCAAATATACATATAAAACTGTGTGTTTTATATAATTTTCTCATAAATTTTAAAATTTTTTATTCTTATAATGTTATCTTATTAGAGGTTACTAGGAAGAAATCCATAATTGGTTTTATTTTGGCTATACTCAACATGTATCCCGAAAATAAATAAATAACACTCCTTGAATCCATAGCTAGTCTTGTAAATTGTTCATTGTCATGTAAAGGTTGGGAATGATGATGTAACAGCTGTTTAATTGAGCCCAATGAGAGAATAATTGTATCTATTAGCATTTATATCTTTCACTGTTACGGGTGCCTATTTATACAGAGTGACCGGGGGTAAAATGCACTAACATCGGGAGGTAATTCTAAATGATGGTAGAAATAAAAAAGATAAAAAACTTTTATCGAAACACCGTTTTATTTCATATAAAAATATTTTTCATTGAAGAATATTACTTTCTTCCTACAAATAAATCAACTTTTGTACCTGAAAACTACCTTAAAATGTTGAATTTTCACCTGCCGATGTGTGTGTAGTTTACTCCCGAACACCTGTATATTAAGCGTGATGACCACTAATTTGATGCATTATATTCATTAAAAATAATATATTGTATATTTGCTTGAAATGTCTTAAGGTAAACAACTTTTAATAGCCACGTACTTTCCCATCTTCTTCTTCACATATCCTCACTCTCCCTACTATATTCAGCCTCACAACATACCCCAATTAGGGATGCCATAGTATCTCTGGCTTCACACGGTTGGGACTCTTGTGTGGTATTCACATAAAGAAGAAGCCTTAGTATGTTAAAACAGTAGATACCTTGATGCAAAACCTTGATATAGATCTATTCCTTGAAATGAAATTTAAGGTCAAAAGTGGTATGATAATCGAATAATCGGTTAATTGAAACAAATGTAAGAACTGCTTTTTGAATTAATGTCTTTCGTATTATATGAGTGCTATATTATAGTACAAGGCATTATATCCTCTACAATGGTGCAAGAAAAAATAGGATGTATAAAAAGTAGTTGGAGATACTAACAGAATCGTCCCGGTGAAAAACCACGGTGAAATGACTTAAGTCGTGTTTGGTGACCAAACCTAAATAGCCAGTTACCTTCTTTCTTTCCCCACTGCTTTTGGTCTAACAAATACCCCATTTCAGCTCATGCCATAGTCCCACTGGCTCCAGACGGTAAGTAGCTATTAAGAATCTTGTGCAGTACTCACGTAAAAAAAGTAGAAATATGGGAAACCTCGATTTCAGATCTTGTACCTTATATTATCTATATTTATGTATATGTAGATAAAATTGTAGATTTGTTTTAAAAACAAACCCACATGAAGGGATATATATATATTTACAGTTTTATTCCGAGATTGATGAAATATTGAACACTTGACCTCGAAACGTGATGAAGGTCACTGTCTACAGATTTCGAAAAACCACCCCAATCTACCTTATTCACCCCTTAAAGCAGAATGATGAAATTTCGCAGACTCGATTCGGATTCGAAAAAAGAGATAAAATACTATTTTTTCATATAAACTCCTTGTAAATACTTCAGTTAGTATTGACTAAAGTCAGCAGTTATAGCGCTATCATCGGTTACTTGGAAACTATTGGAAGAAATGCATTTTACGTTTCTATTATTTGTTATAGCGGATTATAATTCATATTTCTAAGGTGTTATTTTATTTCTCCGGGTACATAGAACAAACAAAATACAATTTACTCTGAGAGCGACCCGTGACCTCTTGACCCAGAGGTCGCGGGTGCACAACACAGCAAAAGCACAAACTGATTTTTCAAAAGGTTTTTCTCAACTTATTTTCTTTTCCAAAGACTTCTATCTAAGGATATAGGCCCCGCTGAAATGACTCCAGTTTTTGTTGATTTTAGACGGATTCAACCCATTTAAATCAGTTAAGCCCTTCTCTATTGTGGGCGACCTCTGTTTTTTTAACCAATCAAGGTTTTTCTTCCGTGGTGATATCCAGATTACAAGGGTCAAATTATTTCAGCTGTGTTACGTATCTAGCACAGTCGATAATCCCTAAATCAAAGGTATGAAACCTTTTTAGAGATGCGACTCAAAGCAAAGTAGAAGAACGACTCTAGAAGAAAATACATCAAATTTACAGGGTACAAAAAGATTGGTTCAGGTAGATGTTAAGGTAACAACAAGGTAACTAGCTATTATAATTATTTCTTAAACACTTTTTCTAAAAGAGTAAAAGAGGGGACAAGAAAACACACCAATTTTTAATATATTTTTGTAAAACATCAAAGCAGAAATAGCTACAGACTCTCAAATCCGGTTCCATGTTAAACCTGGTACGATATTAATTTCATGTCACGTTCCAGAATTTGGAAAGTCGTGTGCTTTTGTAAATACCTCGAAAGCTTCCGCCAGGTATGTTTTCTACATTAGCTCCAACCGTAAGCTTTGTAGAGGGGAAGAGGAAGTTCTGGGAAGAAAAATTTTATACGTCAGGGTCAGTGTGTACAGGAATGAGGGATGTATAAACCATCCTCCCATTGAGATAGTCGTGATGAAGAGCTCAACTATTCTTTCCCGATTTGGCTCTGGCAACCATTTGGAGTGACCAGTGGCTGAGGCATTGGTTATCCAATAATAGGTTCTGGGGCGGTGGTACCCATACCCGAAGCCAAAATTGAACATTGATATGTATAAGTCTATCTGCCGCTCCTTTTTTTAAGTTCAACCGTACAATTTTTAGATCGAAATTGAATGGATTAATATGTATCTATTGGTTTCTGAATCGTTTTGAAGCGGTATACGTGGGTGCGATACTTGCAGTACCAGCCGCGCAGAACAGCCCTTTAGCTCTACAAGGCACGCTCGGCTCAATATAAACGCAGCCGCGCCGCGCTACAGTTCAGTCTTCGAATTCAGTATACTACGGGTACTCAAAACTACATACAACTGCGACGGGCGACTATCCCGTGGCCGGCCCGTACCACGAGCCAAAAGCGCTCGCCATGTTCGCCGTCGAGGTCTATCGCAACTCCAGCCTTTGGTTTGGCATCGAAAACCAAACTGCATCTCGCTGGAGGGCCAGGAAGACCCGTAGACTTTCCCACCAGTTATGAACATCACCTTCAAGTATAGTCTCCGCCCTCATGGCGTCGAGCTACCGATTACATCGCAACGTTCCCACTCCACCACAATTCATTTCCGCTATCTACGATGATGAGCATCGGCCTGATGGATTCTTCATTCAGTTTCCGTCCGCCGCGCGTTGAGCACTGATTCACATCCTACAAGCATTATCGCTACTAGACAGATTGCGAGCATTTCGGTGTGGATAACATGAATCAGCATTTTACAAGTTGCGTATTGTCTGTATTGAGCTCGATCGTTCTAGCTTTATCCGCGCGAACTTCTGGATGGCTTTCACCTATAAAAGCCGCTCATGCGTTGAACGCAGGAGATTCGTGTATCAACTTAAGACATTCGCTCTTCAAATATTCAAGTCTTTCTAATTTTTTTCATTTGTTCATACTGTAACTGTGTTGTAATTTCAATTATTTGGTCGTTATTGTGGGGTCGCTTAAAGGTAAATAAAGTAAAGATCCGCAAAACCCCTGCCTTGGTTGCGGACCCCTGCCCTAAGATTGTCATGGTGATAATATCTGAAAACTTGGTTTCATTTTATTTATTTATTTTATTCACATTTGAATCCTACCAAAATACTTCAGTGGTTTGTAAACAGGTACATTATGACAATGAATATAATTGGTTACATTTAAAGATTTTTATTTTTTTTCTTTTTTCATAAAATATATTTGAATACAGGTTTTTACATGTTTTTCGCCTTCCCCACTAGACACATGTCAGTATTATGGTAGTCGAAAGATATGTGCCATACATTAAGGTTTATTATAATATTGTCAAAATTAATAGTTACCATGGTACATATCACAAATGTACACATTTATGATGAGAGAAAGCTGAGCAAGATCTAGAACTCAAAATAATCTATTTACACTAACAGTGTACTATGTACAGAAGCACGACAGTTTGTTTATTCATATATTCATTACTACTGTATAAATAATACGAGAGCAATTAGGTGTTTGTATAACGGAAGTTTTACCTAACACGGCTTTGTTCTTAGTATCGCCTTAGCAAAACACCGCTGATGTGATTTTAAGGGCAGTTGAGTTTTTTTTTCACGAAACGGCGTTTCATTAAATTATTAAAGTCAGGTATTAAGTACACAAACTATAGTCAAGAAGTTAAACAATGGCTCAAGCTGAATTAAGTAACCAGATTTTAATAGCCATGTACTTCTTTCTAAATTTCCTCTTTCCCTTTCTCGACTTCACGACGGCCTCCGCTGTTGAGTGGTTACTATTCTTGGCTACTAATCTGGAGGTCGCAGGTTCAAATCCCGGCGTGCCCAAGTAAATTTGAATTGATTTATGTCATTTCACAATTTATGAATTAAAAAAAAATAAACAGTATATTTGCGGCACGTTCCAGAGTTGTGGATACTTTCAAAATCACCCATTTTTATAATTACTCTACACAACAGGCCCCGAAAAACAAATTTCCCTAGGGGCTTATGTCATCTTTGGGGATGCTGTGAGATGGGTCTTTTTAAGGAAGGGGAAGGATTGGAAGGTCTGGGAAAGAAACATATATGAGGAGAAGGTAGGAATCTATGGGTCAGTGTGTCCAGGAGTGATGTATGAATACCATTACGATGAAAGGCGTTGGAGCGAGATTTCAGCTGGAGAGGACAAAGGGTCTCCCTAATCCAGCCTCTCCTGATCCGGCCTGCCTCGCGATTGGTGAGCAGACGCATCCGCCACCAAGAAATGGACAAACCTCAACCCAGAACCTGGGCACCCCTGCTTAGTAACCAAACGTAACGAATCAATTGGGGTGACCTATGGCAAAGGTGTTTGTTATTTAAGGAATAGTCTCCGAGGCGCGCGGTACCCACACCCGCCACCCAAATTGAGCTGGTGTGATTCAACATTGTTGAAACATTATTTGAAATGACGTGGCCAGGTACTTCCCCAACTTCCTCTTCCCCATCTCTTTTCCCTCCCCATTACTTTCAGTTTCACCCTAATTGGAGATGCCGTAGTCTCACTAGCTCCAGACGGTTGAGAGTAGTTGGAACTCTTGGTGGCACTCACATAAAAACAAATCTGTCTCACGAAATTCCCGAATTTGGATTAGAACAAAAATTCGTAAGTAGGTACTGCACAATAAGTAGTAGGCTACGTGGGAATTGTGACGATATTACGAATACCTAACATCAAACCGGGTCGAGGTTTGTTTTGATATTCTATCATTTATGTGGTGACTCAGCATTGTGGTATTTTATTCGATGTTTATATAATTCATTTGATAACATGGTTAGATCACCACAATGAGATGAAAAGCATGACAATACTGTGTCATCATTATTATTGTAAACCTACCTTCCTACATCATACTGGATTGAACATGGTCATTATTATTATTTGGCATTCCCACCTATGTAGCTATGAGTATAAACAGGTCCCATTGAAATGGTTCGGAATGTTGTTTTAAAATGAACAAAAACTTGACCACTCCGAAATTGGTATGACAACATATATTTATGAGATGTTAATATTTCACCAAATATTAACAAACACGGAGAAAAAATTAGTTTATTAAGATTCTCGTCAAATAATTGGTGATCCGATAAAAAACGGGCTTGCAGGCCATTAACGAATGAATCAATAGATTTCCTGACAAAATTTTATTAAAATACGAATATGTTATTTCGACGTCGCAAAACGTGTTCATAAAAATCCTAATATTTTCGCATTTTGTCATTATGTGTTAACAAGGCAAATGCAGGTGCATGAATACGTGTTCTGAAATATTAGGAATTTAGCAAAAGTTTATCGGGAAACGGCTTGCAATCCCATTTTAAACCGGATTGCCAATAATTTGAAAAGATTCTTAATACAATAGCAATACTCATTTTTCTCCGTGTGTATCTTTAATAGAGCAGAAACAGTTATGTTGTTGTGAAGTGAAATAATATTTTGTGACGCACATCAACAAGTTTTTTCAATTTTTACAGGTGGTTCTTTAATTATTACCATCATTTATTGGATAATTTGTATAGCGCCGCTTTTGTGAGATATCACCTCAGGGGCGCTTTACAGTTGATGCAGGTATGTATTACAGAAAATATAAATATTGCAAAAATAGAGTGAAGTTAAGTTAAGTAAAATGAGGTATAGGAACAGGTGACACGAAAATAGAAGATGGAGTATCTGCAGCAAGAATACTAGGTAGTGAAAAACTGGGCCAGCTGCTGCAGCGAAAGAGTCCACCGCGTCCACCAACAGTGCGAGCACGAGGTACGTCATCCGTCCAGGTATGTGTCTGCTGCTAATAAAGCGCTGACACACTATCCTCTCACAGATACCAGACCTTGACAGCACCGCTGTGACGTTCTACGAAGATAGAAGATGGAGACTCTGCAGCAAGAATCCTAGGTGGTGAAGAAACTGGACCATATTTATATCCATAATAAAATAAACATACAGGGGGTAACATCTTCAGGTTCCTTTGTTTACGATTTTTATTGAACCCCGATTATTATGGAGTGATTTTTTGGCATATTTTGCAAAAACGTTTTGAGAGATCGCTTGTCATAATGTGCCGTATTTATAGAACTTAAAAATATGGGATAAACGGCGAAATTTAGGTGAATTCATTGGCTTTAAGCCGCAGTAAGCAGTTTTATATGTTCTCATATTAATATTTTTAGGAATGGTAATAATGTGGAAAATGTATATATATGACACCAATCATTCCAGTGGTTACGTGGGCAATAACTGAAACGCCACTGTTACTCAGTCAGTTAGTCATTTGTACTCAGTGTACACCGTGGGAACTGGACTGCGCTTCACCCTCGTGACATCTTAGCCGGCCTCGCTTCCCGCCATCATCTGCCGTCAAGATCTACCGCACCTTCGGTTCTTTCTTCCCTGGAGTATCGGGAAGACCCATAGTCTTCTCCACCAGTGATAAACATTGCTACTTCTTCTGGTCTCCGCATCTACGCTGTTGCCTTACCGACTTTATCGAAGTGATCACACTCCACTACCATTCGTCTCCTATTCTACGACGAGCATCGGTGCAGAGTAATTCGTCATCAGCAACAGACCTCTACTACACTGGCTACTCTTATTAGGACTCTGTGTACTCTGACTATCTCAATAAAGCAACAGTGATTTTACATTCATCTTTCATTAGTCTCTCATTACCATCCCCAAACTGTGAACATGTGGGCAATCACCATACATTTACCTGTACTGTGTTTTTTGTTCATTTAAAAAAGTGCTTTTAGTTAAGTTGTAATACAACCGTAAGAAGGATTTTAAAGGTAATTAATGAAATATTATGTAACTATTAACTATTTTGTAATATGGTATTGGACCAAATCTTCACGCATTCAAAGTCAAAATTTTCGGACAAAAATGATCTATTTAACCCCTATCTACGAGTACTACATTAGAAAAGTCTTGAATGATGCGGGTTGTGCTTCATGTTTAGTAACTTTTTACCTCCTTCTAACCGTGGTAGGGAAGAATTACTTTTGTCCATCTTAGGAGAAGGGACGATTTGTTTATTTTAATGTAGTTATTTAATACAATTTAAAAATTATAACCTTGTAAAGAATCATGATAAATCTCGTACTTAGTGTTTCGTATGGGCAATGATTTTTCAAAGAGTTTTTTTGACTCTTCCTTAAAAAATACATGGGTCTTTTCGAAACTCTGGTTCACAAATCCTTAGAAGACGCTCAACACAGCACATCAAAAAAACGACAAAATCTTGCACAGGGTTAACAAAAAAAACTAAACCTTTTGTTGTCTCACTCGGGTTATCCTGTTTCGAGACAGGCTAATCTACAGACATTTTACTTTAATCGGAGTTCCCTTTTCAAAAAAGTTTTTTTCGGTTGGTACATTTTTTGATTGATTGAAAAAATATTAGACTGATTAAATCAGGTTGGTATTGTTAACAATAATAAGATTAGAGAACTTTTAATTTAGATTTGGGTGAGTTGTATAATAAATTATTCCCCGACTTTTGCTGATGATCCAATATTAGTCAGGATTTTAAATTTTGTTTAGATATTTTAACTGTCTTGTTTTATCAGGTAGGTAATTGTTTATTTGGGTTGAATTGTACTTTCTTATCAAAATGTTGTTTTTGTTTTAGATATTTGTAAGAGTTCTTTAATTATATTCCTAAGCAACTCTTACAATAATTACTGTGGTATAAATTCAATGGTTTGACCAGTTGCACTTGTGACTATATTCTCAGTATCGCTCTAGTAAAATCTCACTATTTAGGGACAAAAAGTTGCTTGAAATTGTTTTAGACGTGTTAGGTATGGTGATCAGGTCTGAATAGCCATCTACATCTCTTCCATCTTTCCCCCACCCAATTCAGTCTATCAAAATACCTTTATCCCACTGACTCCGGGCTGCTAGGCCTCTTGTGCAGCATTCGTATAAGTGCACAAACTTCAGGAGGTAATTCTACATTATGGTAGAAGTAAAACACATTAATAACATTTTCGATATTCCATTGTTTTTTTCCGTTAAAAAAATATTTTTCCACCGAAGAATATTATTTTCTCCATACAAACAATTCATGTTATGTACCTGAAAACTATCTTAACCCTTCAGTACTTTCATCGCATTTGTTCAGTTTGCAATGTTTTCTATGTATTTGAAATGCGATATATATTCATCTTATTTTTAAATTATCCGTAAAAACAAATACTGTTTTAGAAACTTTATAAAATTGTCTTTCCCGTGAAAGCATTTAAAATAAACTTGACGATTTATAAATAATATAATTTTAATATAAAACGTGAAAAATGTTTTCACAAACGCTAACTACAGTTTGACAGATTAGTTTTGTTTGAGGAATTCGTAAAAAAACTGTACCTTCACTTTTATCTCGTTCATATAATAAAAAAAATAATTTAAAAATTAAACCGATTATTGCGATAGCTGCGCGAAATATGAATCATTAATTTTGGCTATTTTAAGGATTTTATTAATTGATTCCAGTATAAATATTTGAGGCAAATTGGAAAGAATTATTATTTTTCTTCCTAACGTAAATAAAAATATGTATTTCCGCAAGATAGAATTTTTTTTTTTATAAAATATGGACGCCCGGTCATATTTGACCCTCAAACGCTGGAGGGGTTGAAACTTTGAAATTTCGAAAAAGTTATTAATCTTTTTTAACTTGTACTATCATGTACCTCCTGAAGTTTGTGCACTTAGCCCCAAAAATATTACGTAAGGAAGATTTTATGTAATATTTTTGAATTTCTCTATTCTAACCCTTAGGATGGCACATGTAAGTTATGTGTAAAAATTAAATAGTTATGTGTAAAAACGTGAATAATAATAATAATAATAATTGGATAATTGAATTGAATATATATATAAATCAACAAAGTAAGTTCCTACAAGTAAATAGGGTTATTGATTGCTTACGCCAGGTTATATTAGGTTATTTTCGTTGGTAAATAAAATTATTGATTGGCTTAATGTTTGTTCAGGTACTTACCTGCCTACTTTAATATTCCCCTCAGCCTTGTATGTATTCTTGTTCACAAAATGGATCAACCAAACAATATGACATAATGTCACTTTTGACATTTTTTTTATAATGACAATATGGAAATCAGGCCTTAATCTGATGTAAATCCCAAGGTTTGTTTTTACGGACCCTTAAATTGTCATACTCGGAGGTTTTCTCTTAAGGGTTGTGCCCACTAGAAACAAAAGATAATTATTGTAGTATTTTAACATTATTCTGTAGGTCACGATGTTTCGACGTTTTTCGAGATGTTTTTTGTTAGACTCCAATGACAGGATATTGGTTTTTAGTGATAAAAATGGGTTTTAAATATTTATTTATTGAAATTTACTCGGGCTTTTTACAAGCCATTATTCTACTTAATATAAATGAGACACTGATTTAATGAAAATTTACTTCTGCACAGTGGTGGTTTTTGGGGTTGAATAGTGGGGAGGCACATTTATAATTTTGAAAGTATTATGTGTAATAAATACTTAAAAACACACTAAGTTAGCGAAAGATCAACGCGACGATCTTC
This sequence comes from Hesperophylax magnus, assembly GCA_026573805.1. NCBI lineage: Eukaryota > Metazoa > Arthropoda > Insecta > Trichoptera > Limnephilidae > Hesperophylax > Hesperophylax magnus. Next base: position 1,686,397 of record JAIUSX010000150.1, on the reverse strand, counting down.
CATGGCGGCAAAATAATTGGTGTTCTAATCAAACGGCAAATAAATCCAACCGCCGTAACACGGGGCATGTCCCTAGTATGGTGATCAAAAAAATCAAAAGATTGTGTTAATAAACTATCAATGCTAATTCGGAAGTTTGTGAGGCACGCCTCAGACTAAACACCATGTGACCATGTCAGCTACCGTTTATTTCGATTCAATGTGACTTATCCACCTTCCTCCGCCTGCATGAAATCAGCGGTTTTCGGAGCCACTAAACTCTCACTCACTCCTACTTCTCCCTCTCAGCGAACCACTAAAATACTATCCATGAAAGTGCTTCTTAATCTAACCCCACTAAATTTAGAAATAGAGGGGGCGGCGATGGCGGCAGCCTACAGGTTACATAATGGAAAGGTCAATGGAGATGTGATTGCCCAAAAATAGTCACACGGAAATCGAAACAAGAACAGGACGGCAAACAAGCCAAATACTTCTTCACAAAGGAGAAACGGGACACGGTTCCAGGCCTAACCTCCAAAAACAAAATAATCTGGTTCACAGATGGGTCCAAGTTGGATGAGGGAACGAGGGCCGGGGTCTCTATACAGGGTTCTACAAGGGAACTTAGTATACTTCTAGAAACACATTGCATTGTGTTCCAAGCTGAGATGGAGGCCATCTTAGCCTTTGCATTCCCCCCTTAGCCTGTGAAGGGCGCCAAACTACGCATAAAGCGTTGTTAAATTTATAAAACTATGCGATCCGATGACCGTGGTAAAAATTCTACACGTTGATGGCGTCATCGCTGCACGTAAGATTTGTCGACTGGACCACACTCTTCCTTCTTCATCTTCTTGCCGTTACACTAAACACTGAACATTCAACATCGTCTCCTTATGCTGAACCATATCAATGCTGTCTTCCTCTGGATACAACCTTTCCAACTATGAGGGACTTCGGGAGTACATCTACATCTTGAAGCCTGAGGTGCTGCATCTTACGGACCGCAAAGATTCATGCCGTTATTCTGAAGCCTCTTGCTACCCACCATTACTCCACTACATGTTTCTGCTGCTGCAAGGAGTCCAAGACATTTTATCATGAGGTGTCAGGGGAACCTCGGACTTATAGGCATAAGTCTTTTGGCTGAGGGGGCATTGTAGCAGTTCAATTTTGCCCCGCTACCGAGTTCCTAACAACTGTCAAGACCTATCACTTGTTGATGTGACGCATGCTGTATGGCAACTTCTAGAGAGAGCTCGAGACAGAATTGCGGAAGCACCAACTTCGGCAACTTCAGTACTATACGGGCACCCAGCTGAGGACGTCGTGTCTACAGGGGAGATATGAGCGAGCACTCCAGTCGACAAATCTTTCGTGCAGCGATGACGCCATCAGCTTGTAGTACTTTTACCCTGGTCATCGGATCGCACTGTTTATAAATTTAACAACGCTTTATGCGTAATTATTATTATATTTTTTTTGGTAAACTAATGTTTAACACAAGATTTTTTATGCATAGCACAATGTAACAAGCAGTAATTGTTGAATGAAACACTACTATATATTGAATCGAAAGGACACGGGTTCGAGTCCCGTTGGCGTCATGTATCTTTTATCAGGAGATTTTTCAATGTGGATGAGTGTTTCAGGCGAATAATTATTGCTTGTAAAATAATTGTTACGCTTTATGCGTAGTTTGGCGCCCTTCACACGTTAAATCAGGTCAGATAATTTTATGTCATCACACCAATGTCACACTTCAATGTAAATTTAAATTCCGTCTGTGCGCAAGAACTTCGATCTGACGCACACGCCCCTGAGATATAATTGATAATGTTTAAGTAGAGTTCTCTTGTTCTATAAGTTGTACGAATAAATGTAATATTGGAAACCTTTTCTCTTTTATTCTTACAATCTTTGCAAATTCCCGATGTTGGATCCTTTAGCCTTGTCAATTGTCAGTGGTTTAATATTCTCGTTTCAAATATACGAATCGGGTACAGGAATAAGAACGTTGGCATATGCTGTGATAGCCAGGCAGCTCTAATGGCACTGAAAAGTAACCGATGCGACACCAACTTCCTGGTGATAGAATGCAGGACCATTCTTGAAGAAGTGCTGCCAATTCTCAGAACATTTATAAATTTTCAAAATGCTTAAAAAACAATGATTCCAGTATACCTTCAAACATGTATTTAGATAATAAAATGGCCGATAACCCCCAAGAAGTCGTTAATCTGTTTGCAGAATTCTTCAGCAAAGTCTATGATACTTCAAACAACTCTCTATTGTTCGACACTAAAATAACTATAAATGACAATAAGATCGAGTTTAATTAATGTATATTTGAAGAAAGTGATATTAGAACTAAACTAAAATCCCTTGATCTTAACAAATCGGCAGGCCCTGAAAAAATTCCTCCAATATTTTTATCCAAATGTTTATCAGTCTTAACTTCTCTTCTCACAACATTTTTAACTCTTTAAAAACTGGTACCTTTCCGAAACAATGGAAAATAAGTTTTCTGTCTCCAATGTTTAAAAAAAGGTAACAAATCAGATATTTCTAACTATAGAACTATATGTATACAGTCGTCAAACCCTAAATTATTCGAAACCGTTCTTCTCTCAAAACTCTCGCCCGAGCTAAATAAATTGATTTCAAATCGACAGTATGGTTTCATGGGAAAAAGATCTACTCTTACAAATTTAATGATATATAAGGAATATTTTTTAATAACATGAACAAGCGTCTTCAAACAGACGTAGTGTATACTGATTTTAGTAAAGCCTTCGACAAAGTATCTCATAAAATTCTTATACATAAACTTAGAATCCTTGAAATAACGGGGAATGTTTTGAAATGGTTTGAGAGTTATCTCCACAAAAGAAAAATACCAGTCAAACTCAACTCACACTATGCACACCAATTTAAAATTTTCACAGGTGTTCCACAGGGGTCACATTTAGGTCCAGTATTGTTTTCTTTCTTTATCAACGCTATAACAACCGTTTTTTTATGGAGTTATGATACTCCTATTTGCAGACGATCTTAAAAATTTAAAAAACTATTACTAATCTCCATGACTGTTACGTTTTACGATTAAATCTTATGAGGCTACAATAGTGGTGCACCCGTAATGAACTGTTTCTTAACATCGAAAAATGTCAAACAATAACTTTTGACCGAATCATAAATCCTATATTGCATCAATATAGCATTAACAATATTTCCCGAAAAAGAGTAGAGCAAATTAAGGACCTTGGTATTATTTTTGACAGTAAATTATCTTTTATTCCCCATATGAATGAAATAACTAACAAGGCCATGAAATGCTAAGGGTTTATTTTGAGAACTGTAAAAGATTTTAAATTAGTTAACTCCTTTAAATTGCTATTCACTGGTTTGGTGAGAAGTTCTCTAGAGTATAATTCAACAATCTGGGCTCCATTTTATAAGATTCACCAACTAAAAATTGAGAGAGTGCAGCATAAGTACCTGAGATTCATTAATTTTAAATTAGGAATTCCAATCGAAGATCTTAATTATACTTTTTTAATGAACTTGCTAAACTTAACCGACTTATCATCAGGCGCACATTGACTGATATGGTATATCTATTCAAAATATCGAATTGCAGACTGGACGCCATTGATTTAACAAGCGTTATTTCGTTGCGAGTACCTGCACGGCACACTCAACTGAACGCCTTGTATAATGTTCCAAAATCTGCTAACAATTATTTCGTAAACTCACCTATTCAAAGATTACACAGACTTGGTAATAAGTATAGTTCAATCGATGTTTACCGCTGCCAATCAGTGTCAAAATTTAAATTCAATTTAATGGAATGTTTACATTGATATGAATGTTTCTCTATTTGACCTTTTATCGATTCTTATCCTAATCTAGCGTAATAGAGATTGTCAATTAAGTTACATAGTTTATAGGCTAATGTGATCAACAATTTCATACTTTTTTTATTCAATTGATTTTAAGGATATTGGCAGATCATCTATTTTTATTTCACTAACTTAAATTCTATGTTACCCACGTTTCGTTACGTCTCATGTTTCATGTTACCTATATTTTATTAACCTATGGATTTTTCGATCTTATATTTTATGTAATCTGTATATTCATATATATTATGTAAACTCTTTATTTTTATTCTATTAAAAAAAATTGCATTGTATGTAAAGTCCCTATGTGCGTTTAAATGAAATAAATAAATAAACTTGCTACCATCAATACAATAACCCCTGATCTGGGTACCAATGAGCGGGTTGATGGACTAGCAAGATAAGGGGCGAAAGCACTGCTTGGTGATCCAAGCCGGCCGTATGAGTAGCAGCTTGCCACACCAAAATACATATTTAAAGTGGGTCAAATCCTGGCATTGGGAGGAATGTGAAAGGATGCCGAAATGAGACAATCCAAAGTACTCGTAAACGAATCAGACCCAATTCGAACCAGACAACTAATCAATATGGACATAAACTTACCGAGGGAACTGGCAGAACTATTAACAGGATACTACCATCTCAGGAGACACATGCAGTTGTTGGGAAAATACCAACAGATGTAGGAAATATGAAGAAGATTAACAGACTCCAAAACAGACATTGGTGCCAATGTCCCGCTCTGTTAGAAACAAGGCTCAGATACCTGGGAAGACACATTGCAGAACCAGAAGACAAAGCCACATATCCAAAGACAACCCTGGAGAACTTTATAAAAGGGACCGGATTACTGTTAAAGGAATGAGGTAAAATGGGAGATAGCATAATGAGTAATATGGCCTAAGTACTCACGGGAACTTTACGTAAAATAAATAAATAATTATTTGAAGTAATCTTAAAAGGCTTATATGAAAAGGTTATATTTAAATTCAAGTAGCTTTAAGGCTTATTCTGTGATACGTGTATTTTTTTCTTCTTTCTCATCTATTTTTAGTGGAGGCATAGCATCCCCTTTCTCATCGGACGCACCGCCACTGCAAAACAACAATATAAAATAACCCACTTTACTACGTTCATCATGTAAAAGCTTTGCTAGGTACTTTTTGTTTTTTATTTTATTTTGTTTATTTAGGAAAACCAACAGATTTTTTACATCTTTAAATAATTAACTTATAAAAAATACAAATAATATCTAATGATAGGTTTTCACTTAAAAAATTAATTATAATAACAAACTAAGGGTCCAGTACCCGTGGGCAAAAACTTTTTGATATCTTATCTTTATTTAAATAACCTAACTTAACCTAACCTGACCAATCTTAAACTAACCCGTTAATTTATATATAATGCGATGTTTTATAATCTGTATATATCAAAAGTGTGTAATTGTAATAATTTTTTTTTTTAATTATCCTTTATTCGTAAAATATATTTGTTTACAGTTTTTTACATGCTTTTCGACTACCACACTAGACACATGTTCGTATTATGGTAATCTGCAAACTCAAAATCACTATTGTTATTTAATGCTCTTAGATGTTCTTTAACCCTTACCTCAAATACTAACCTAACCATATTCGATATATATTTACAAGATAGCAGTTAAAAACATAATGCACTAAGAAAATGTATTTTATCATATCTAATATAATATATTCTAAAAGATATGTATTTTAAAGCTTATCTTTACTTTAAAGTTGAAATTGTGTCTATATATGTAACTAAAAGGACTTTTTAAAATTTAATTAAAATCAAATTTAATAATTAAATTAATATAATTATTAAGTTCTGCATAAAATACTTTTAGAACTTAATAATTATATTAATAAATTTGATTTTAATCAAATTAAAAAAAAAAAGTAAGTAAATGGAGTTCTACGAATTAAACACAAAAACGATAAATAAAAGCTCTATAAACGTAAGTTTTAGGGTGGTGCTATCTACAATGTACCTTTTTTGTGGAATCTATAAGTTGAGTTATTTCGCGCGCATTCATTTTCATAATAAGCTATGGAGCTTTTAAATATATATTTAACTGACAAAAAATTAAACAATCTGCCATAATTATGCTTTATGCACAGTTTTTAGATGTTCATAATTTTTGAAAACAACAGAAAAAGAGTGATGTAATTCGGACCAACCATTCAGAATCAAAGCGTATGGATTTGAAAAGTCTTTCCCTTTCTCTAATTTTTATTTATTATCACATTTCGTAAGTAAGGTAAGCCATAGTTTGCCAAATATTGACAATATTGACTGAAGCAGATTGGGTTACAGTGTTACCACCATTGCAACATTCTGAGAACTGCTCACTTTTAAAACTCGGAGATTATATATAGTGAAATTCATTACAGATTTTCTTCTTTTTAACGATAGTGAAACCCGTTTCTAAATGGCAGACCCGTTCCACATTAACATTTTTTCTCAGTGACCAAAAGCAACCCAAATTATATTGACTCGTTGTTCACGCCTAAAAAGCCCACGTTACATGAACTGAACTCATTGATTTTTTGAAAAGGTCGAGTTTGAGAGGCAGAAACCTTATATATTCAATTCAGTCTTCCATTATATTACAGTAAGGTCGCCTCCAATACCCTCCAGCCCAGTAACATGCGCAATCAATAGATTTTTTTTTTTTTTTTTTTTAAATTAAATTTATTTATTACTTGTAAATTATTTAACATTATAAATGATAACAATATGCAGACAGATACATAATTTTTTCGTTTTTTTATTCTACTACTCCATAAGTTGAGCTCAAGGAGCTCGTGTTTATGGGAGGAGTATTTACATTTAGTTCTAATGATTTTTTAAACAATAATCCATAACTTTTGATATAAATACAAACATAATATTAACATAGGTATACAAATTAGAAAAGTGTCTTTTTAAGGATAATTAAAATAATATATCTTCTTACAGATTAAGAAAGCGTGAGGAAATTAAGGGTACAATATATCAGGTAAACAAATTAGAAAAATAGTTTTTTAACGACAATTAAATTAATATATATTTTTGTACAAATTGAGTAAGTGTAAGAAAATTAGGGGTACAATATATCAGTATCCAATTTTAGGGACTTAATTAACTTTTTGAATTGTTCATAATTCACAGTTTCGGTTACACTAATTTTATTTTTGGACAATAATATATTGTACCATCTTACACCTAAATATGAATAGTGGTGCTGAGCCGTGGTCTTTCTAAGCATAGGAATGGCTATTAAGCCATTAGTTTTGAATCTATTGCTTATGCTATCTGTGGGGTGAATTTTATAAATAAAATATTCTTTATAAATTTGATATAAGGCGATTCTCTTATACAATTCTGTGATAGATGGTACATTAAATTCCCGAAATATCTCTAAAGTAGGGGAGTCATATGGTTTCCTAAGGATGATTTTTATAATTATTCTTTGAATTGTAATTATGGGCTGTAAAGAAGCCTTAAAAGCCCCTCCCCACCCGATAATCCCGTACTGCAATATGGACTGAATTAATGCATAATAGACAATTTTGATAGTTTTCTTATTTAAAATATTTCGTATATTATAGAAAATATAGATAAGTTTTCTTATTCTTTCAACAGTGAGATTAATGTGGTTTTTCCATTAAACATTTTTATCTATTAAGATTCCAAGATATTTTATATTAGATTTATGATTTAGTTTCGCGCAGTCCGTATTACATGTACCGTTATTTACACAATTTTTAGAATGAATTGTTATGTTAATTTGGTTATTTTGCACATCTTCTTGTAGAGTGAAAGGAATACAATATGTTTTTTCTGTGTTGAGTGATAATAAATTGCCATCGAACCAATTTTTTATAACCTTCATATCTTGATTGGCTGCATTGGTAATTTCGTTCCATGTCTTTTTTTCGATAATTATTGCAGTGTCGTCAGCAAAGGATATAAGTTTACCATTAAGTGATAATTTAAACATATGGTTAACGTAAATTATAAATAAAATTGGTCCAATAACAGTCCCTTGGGGAATTCCAAATTCTAAAGTTTCATCCACGCTTAGTGAGTTATTTAATTTTACTTTTTGGTTTCTTTGAGTTAGATAGCTTTTCAGCCAATACCTTACCTTACCAATAATACCGATATCATTTAATTTATTTATTAGTTTTGTATGGGAGATACTATCAAAAGCCTTACGTAAATCAATGAAAATGCCAAGGCATTTATTTTTTTTATCTAATGCACGGTATATAGTTGAAGTTAGTTCTGCAATGGCATCATGAGTGCCTAGTTTCTCTCTAAATCCAAATTGGCTAGGACTAATTATTTTATTATTTTCAATATAGTACAAAAGTTGCTTTTTTACGATCTTTTCGAAAATTTTTGCAATGTTTGAGACAAGAGATATTGGTCGATAATTTGATATTTCTTCAGGGTTGCCAGATTTAAAAACAGGTGTTACAATAGATTTTTTATAAACGGAGGGGAATATTCCACTATTTAAACTAATATTTACAATGTGTGTAATTGGAATGCTTAATAATTCATTATAATTTTTCAATATTTCTACTGTGACTCCATCAAACCCTGGTGCAGATGCACCTTTTAATTCACTAATAATATTTTTATGTCATTTGTTGTTACCGGTTTGAAAACTGACAGATTATTTTGTTTAAGGGAGTCCTTTTCGAAATTATCTATTTTATAATTTTCATCGATCCGTGTAGCTAAATTTTGACCGACGTTAGCGAAATATTTATTGAAGGCATTAGCACATTTTGTCGGTTCCTTTAAGGCATTAATAGAATTTTTTCCGATATTAATTTTTTTAATTTGAGTTTTTTTGTTTTTTCTACTATTTATTTCATTTATTGTTTTCCATATATGTTTTACATTTTGTTTAGCCACATCAATTTCATTTTTGTAAAAGTTTTCTTTAGTGGTTTTTAGTAAACAGGTTAATTTGTTCCTAAATTTTTTATAATATGTGTATATTTTTTTATCTAATGGAAATTTCTTTGTCAAGCGATATAGCTCTTCTTTTTTTCTAATAGACACGATTAAGCCATGTGAAATCCATGGTTTTATTTTTTTGAATTTTGATTTAATTTTTATAGTTTTAACATCTGTTGATGCTGTAATATAATTGCATAGAATATTATCAAAAATATTTGCGCATGTTTCAGCACAGGTTGATTCTAATACGGAACGCCATGTTTCTGTTTTTATTTTTAGGCTTAATTTATGATGGTTTAGTGACTTTTTTGTAAAAGTATTGCATTTTGAATCAATATGATTATAAATATTAAGTTTTTGTATATAGATGCAAGTGTGATGATCAGTAATATTATTTTTTAATATTATCGTATGTAATTTGTCGGTATCTTTAGTGTTACTCCATATGTGATCGATACAAGATGGACGTTGACCCGTAATTTCTCTAGTATATTTTTTTATACATAATATAAAATTCATTTCCGACATAAAATTGATAAATTCAGTTTTCATTTTGTTACTATTTTCATTTGAAACATATATGTTGAAATCGCCGATTATTGTTATGTTCTGTTTATTTTTTTTGATAATATAATGCTTCTTAATTCATCCATAAATGTATACTCGTTTGATCCGTGTGTTCGGTAAATTGCAATAATATTAAAACATATTTTATTTACATTTAGATTAATATCTAAGCAATTAACTCGCTGCATAGGTACTTCTTCCACTGCGATGTTTGAATAACAAGATTTAACAAATACAACAATACCACTATTTCTATTAATAGCACAAGATGTTACGAAGTAGCTATATTCTGGAATGCAAAATTTATTGTATTCGTTGGTGAATGCTTCAGTTAACACTATGACGTCCGGTTTATGATTTAGTAAATTAATTGAGAGTAAAAATTCATTGAAATTTTGTTTCATCGATCTGATATTCAAATGGAGTACTGAGAATGAATTTGATATTTTATCCACGACTTTATTACAATCATTTAAAGTGTGACAAATATATTCCGAAATATTAAGAGTTTTATCTAATTCCTCAGTGAAGAAATCATTCATTTTTAAAGAAATAAATATACGAAATACAACTCACTCATATTCAATTCGCATTTGGGCATTTTGTATCATTTTTTTGCGGAATTCACATAAGTGACTGTTGGCAGCGTGATCATTTTGATACCCCTTTCTGTTAGTGCAGTTGTGGCATTTGGCAGAATCTTGTTTTTTGGTGCAGTTTTGTATTTTGTGCTCTTCTGCACAGTGGAGGCATCTGGGATTCTTCATGTTGTCGAGGCATCTCAGTGAGGTGTGTCCGTATCCAAGGCAATGATAGCATTGCATCAGTGGATCACAGTCTTCTACGTGTGCTCTTGTATATCCAATATTAATTCTTTCTTTAGATATTATTATTTTTCTCAGTTTTGCAGTTGTTTGGATGATGAAATTTGCTAATTTTTCCGATTTTTTATTCTTCAGCTTTTTTTTAACAACGATTGGTTCATTGTCTGTTTCCGAGGTCATAGCATTTTTTAGGTCTTCATTTTGATTTATCAAATCTGTTAGGAGTTCTTCTTCTTTGTAGCCAGCATCAACACCCTTAATGATAATGCATGGTTTTTTTTTCTTTATTTCTTTAGCGTGTATTCCAATATCCGGGTTTTTCTTGATTTCGTTTATTATTTTTTCGGTGTCATTTTGTTTCTCACATGTTAGTATTATTTTGTTTTGATATGTTTTTTTTAGTCCAGAAATTCCTATTCCTAGTTTGGATAGTTTTATTTTGTCTTTTAATATTTTTTCGATTTCATCTGCAGGTTTGTCTTCTTTTGATGTAATTAGTAAAGCAAAATTTGCTTTCGGTATTGGGTGAAATTTTTCCCTTACCACCATTGCATAGCTTTTAACTTCATTTTTATTTTCTTCATTTGTTCCTTTTTTTATTAATTTTTCTAATTTTTTGATATAATCATCTTGATCTTGAATCACTTTATTTTGTAGACAAATTATTGTGTTTTGTAGTGACTTTATCTCAAGCTTCCATGAATCTTCGATGTTGATTAATATAGCTTCAATTTCAGTTTTAGCTTCTTTGGCAGCTTTTGTACTGCCAATTTTGTTGAGTTCTGACAGTATTTTTTCAATATGAATTTTGAGTTCCATGTTGGAACATGGTCCCGAAGGTGTTAATTTTATATTTGTAGACAGTTTTACAGAGTCCGTCTCGTTAGGCGACCGCTCGCCGCAAGACATGCGACAATACTGAAAGTATAAAGAAAGTTTACAGAATTCTGTACATTAATTACTTCATAATTAATTAATCAGCTAAAATCAATTCGTCTTCTTTTTCATACTTTATGTCTACCAATCTCGGACAGTATTTTTGTGCTAACTTTACACGCTAAGCCCAAAGGCCTCAGGTCCTACGTCACCATTCAGGATGACGTGTGAAAAGTCTTTTTGGAGAAACGGTAATTTTTAAATACATCCATTTCAATTATAATTTTTTTGGTAAACTATTGTTTAAGACAAGATTTTTTTATGCATAGCACAAAGGGTAAAAATTATTTTACAAGCAATAATTATTCGCCTGAAACACTCATCCACATTGAAAAAAATTATTACCCTCATATAATTGTTACCCTTTGTGCTATGCATAAAAAAATCTTGTCTTGAACATTAGTTTACCAAAAAAATAATAATTAATATTTGACAAGTTCTAGTATTTCACCTAAAAATGTAGACAATTTATCTCGACGCCATCTAGTGAGAGAGTTAGCACTTACAATGCCTTTCTCATATAAAATAAAGTTGGTTGTTTTCAGGTGAAAAAATGTAACAAGCAGTAAATGTTGAATGAAACACTAGTATATATTGAATTATTTCGCGGATAAGAGATAAGCCGCCATAGCTCAGTGGTCAGAGCTGTCGACCGGAAATCGAAGGGACACGGGTTCGAGTCCCGTTGGCGTCATGTATCTTTTATCAGGAGATTTTTCAATGTGGATGAGTGTTTCAGGCGAATAATTATTGCTTGTAAAATAATTGACATCCATTTCAGTTTCGATTTTGTTTTCAGTAATGAAATAATGCAAATCTTGGAAGTGGAAATTAACCCACTTCCCGATAATCCGATCGGAATGTTAAGTTGAAACTCGGCTGACAAAGCATTCTTTAAACTTTTGATGGTAATCACGTACACACACGCGGAAATATACGCATTTATCTGAAATCGGATGACATTTACACGAAAAAATGTTGATCCTACCCGATCGGCATTGGCGAGGTTAAATAATAATAATATTAATTGGATGACTAGTTCCTCGGAAGTAACGTCCAATCCTCAGTTGGACCAAGAATTTTTTTTGTTTTGACTTTTCAAAAGACGTTTTAAAATAAACGTAAATGGTATTTTTTAATTAACTTGTTATTTGGCAAAAAAATTAAATATAAAAATTATTTATTTACTATATCTGCTGAGTTCTAGAGTGGAAGATACTTTAGTATAGCTTTGGTGAAGAGCTACCACTTAGTGATCAGATTTGAATATCCAGGTACTTCACAACCTTTCCTTTCCTCACCTACTTCCCTTCTCCACACCCTTCATAAAATATATAACATTTGCATCTACATATTTGAACTATGCGTCCCGGAAAACACTGGGCTGAGGCAGTCAACTCTTAGATCAGCAAAATCAGCAGCTGTAGGTAGACTGATGGAACCTAAGCGCAAGCCAAATACTAAGTTTGGTGATCGCGCTTTCGGAGCATCTGGGCCGAAGGCTTGGAATATACTCCCTCCGGAACTAAGATCCAAAACAAGTCCAACAGAATTCAGGTCTAAACTAAAAAAAATACTGTTTAACCACTCGAACGATCGCGCGTCAAAAAACTTTTTTCTCCGATTGCTCGCGGTTTTTTGGCGACGATTTTGAATATTTTCCGCCAACATTAAAAAAATCAAACCTCCGAATTTTAATACGGAGACATAAAACTGATTGTAGTGCTATACAGCCAATGAATTCACCTATATTTTAATAATTATTCTATATTTTTAGAATTGATAGATAAATTATTAAAAAATCTTAAACTTTATAAATGCGCGAAATTTGCGTTTTTGTGATTTGAAATTGCCGCCAGTGGCAGTTTTAAAAATCTTTATAGAATATTTTCTACGTTTTTATGTTCTCTATGGCCTGTTTGATAATCACAGATGCAAGAATATAATAGAAAAATATTTTTTTGCATGTTAAGATCTCTTCAAAAGTTTGGTCAGAAAATAATTTTGTAAAATTTGAGTGCGTGACGCGTCAAAATTGAAATCACTGTATTATACTATATAATAAATTTACCACAAAAACTGGTATAACGTTAGGAAGATACATTAACTGTCTACAATTATTTATAAGCATAGTCGCCGTGTTGGCTTTATTTTATTCATTTGATGAATTATACAGAGAGCCTATTTCACGATGTCAAAATCATGGCGCTACTTTTTAAATAATTGTAAATTAGAACTGGAGATTTGTAACCATGTTTTTATATTACGTGCAAATAAGGCTTAAAGTGAGATATATATCATAGATATAAACATTGCAAATATTTCAGGGGGATACTTTGAAAGTTGATGAAATTCACCAATATTTGACGAAAAATCACTTCTGACAGCTACCTTAAGGTCAATCTACATAGGGTAAATCGGAATATGTAAAATGATGATAAATTTGTATATATATATCAAACCTTTGTATGACCGTAGAATGGCAAATAAAATCATAGTGATAGTTTTATATCTAAACGCAAAGGTATCGAAAAAAAATGGGGGAGGGAAAATAATTGATGGAACCAATAATTGATTTATTTATTAAGCCTTAATATCTTTTTAAATCAATATTACAGTTGTATGGTTACAATGAAAGAGCAGTATATTGATTTAAACATTGTTTACACACTTTGTCATAATAAAAATGTATTCAGTTTATTGGTTTATTCATAATTTAAGAAAATCAATACATAATAATATCATTGTGCCTCGCTATAGAGTGAGATTCTGAGTATCGCTCTGGTGAGGGACCACCATTCAGAATTGAACATTGGTTGAATTGGCTTAGTTATGTTCAGTGACTAGATCTGGAAAAGCATCTTTACAGAAAAATTGACAAAATATAATTAAGACATAAAAATAAAACGAGTTATTTAATGTGTACAATAAACAGGGAAAAATGAGAATACGTGTGCATTTGTTAACATGCATATTTCAATGATCAGAATTGAAATATACATATTAAATGTCCACCGAACCTTATCATATAGAACCTTTGAGGACAACATAACATGAGACGTGAGTATGCGGAAAGAAATGATTATAAGTCCAGCCATCCAGGCCATCATAATTGATGTTCAAACAAATTTAATTAAATTTATAAATTAGAATTTCATAACTAAAAAACCAAAAAAGAAAAAAATGAAATAAAAAAAACCCTCAGCAAATCTATATTGTAGTGTGATATGGCTTCATGCAATCATAGCATAATGCCACATCACACACATCACACTTTGTAAGGGTCCTTTTGAAAATGTTATTTATGTTGCACCACGCACATTTCACCTTTTTCCCGCTACGGACCACGAAGTGGTTGCCTTTCAGGATAGGTCGCAGAGTCTTTCCTTCAGCTATTAGGCCAATGGTCCGCACAGTCGTGTCAATTTGACTACGACAGAACAGCAGAAGGAGTTCATCCGCAACCTCACTCCTGAAGTTTCGGTACAAAATGCGTTTATTTTCCTTGCGGAGCTTTGAGCCGTACAATATATACGCATTCTGCACCGAAACGCTTAGTAGTCTCCTGAAAAGCTTCTTGTCCCAGACCAGGTTTCGCTGTCGTTCAATGGGGAAGCCTGACAAAAGCTGATCTTTTCGGTCAACCCCCCCCATTACCTTGTTATAGTCTAGTACGAGTTGAGGTTTGTAAGTCCAGGTACCAAACTTTTCAACTGCCCCGATTTCTGCCTTATGGTAGGTGGACAACATACTTACCAGGTTTTTGTCCAACCAAACCATTACATTGAGGTCCCCGCAGTTCGAGTATACAAGCTCACCTTCCCTCAGTTTGGTCCGAAGATGGGACTTAAATGCAGAGGGCACAAATTCTCGGTTTAACCGCAATGTGCCCATGCAGTCCATCCCATTTCTTTTGAGGCATCGTGCCAATAATGGACTATTATAAAAATTGTCCATTATTAATGTATACCCCTTGTTAAACAGAGGGCTGGCCAGGTCGTATACTATCTTTGCAGTGGCCCCAACTGGGCAGATATTGTGAGCACCCAAAAAGTTGGCCTGTGTCATGTCGTCCGTCATATCTTCCGTTATGTCTTCCGTCATATCTTCCTGGTCTGGATTTGTCGATTCAGCCTGTCTGGAAATGGTCTTCCCCGTATAAATTTGGAATTTCCAAAGATAGCCAGACTTGGACTCACAAAGCTCGTAAGACTTTATACCCGCACTGGCCGCTTTGGTTTTGATCATCTGGACGAATCCCAAACGGCCTTTGGATTCATCCAGAGAGATGTCTTGCTCGGGCAGGTATAAAGTCTCAAACTTATTTGAGAGGTGGTCCAAGACGGGCTGAATCTTTTGTAACCTTCGCACAGATAATGGTGCATCAGAAGAAAGACTTTCATTGTTGGTGAAGTGAAGGAACTTTTTAATTAGAAGAAAACGATTATAATCCATGGCTCGGCTGAAATAAGGCATGGCGGTGAGTTTTTTTGAATAGAAGTAGTCTTTTTCAACAGGAAGGGGACTAATACCTTGATAAATTAAAATTGCCAAGAATACATACATTTCCTCTTTATTCGTGGGAGCCCATTTATTGGTACGCGCATGACGCTTAAATTGTTTTTTCGCAATCCATTGATCTGCATACCTGTTGGTCTCTCTCGCGATCAGTTCAACGAAATCTGCATCAAAGATTTTAAGAAAGGCATCCACAGGTTTGCCCATTTCGTTGGTATTGAAAGTTGGTCCCGGCGTGCTTGTGAAAGTCTCCCTTATCCCAGTAAAACGTAAGATATCTTTAGACCAATCGAAAGAGTAACCTTCAGGCGGCAGAATCGAACGCATTGCCTCACTATCTACCTGGTCTTGTCTACTAAAGTCTATGGCCATAGCGGAGTTAGGTGAAACGTTGATAATATTATGATAAGGTATTGGTGGCATGCAGAAGGTATCCTCATCGCTTTCTTCGTGGTCGACGTCACTCGCTTCGTCATCCTCGTCGCTCGATCTGTCCATTTCTGAAACAACAGAAAACCCAAATTAATTTAATGTGTCTATATTACGATAACCCACTGCCTCTGGTACGGCTTATGACTCGCAATACGATGGTCGCGGGATCAAATCAAATAAATTATATTTGAATAATTAGTGTTATTTTCACACAAAATTCATTTAAAATAATATATATTATATTTGCGGCACGTTCCAGAGTGGAAGATACCCATAGTATCGCACTGGTGTAAGACCCCATTCTGAATTGAAACGTTGCTTGAAATGGCTTTAGCCGTGTTTGGTGACCAGTTCTGAATAGCCAGGTACTTTTCCACCTCCCTCTTCCACACCTCCTTCCCCTCCCCGCTACCTTCAGCCTCACAAAATACCCCGATTGAGGATGCCATAGTCTCACTGGCTTCAGCTGAGGCTCTTGTGAGGTATTCATATAAAAAAAAAAAAAAAAGTTAATCAAATACTTGAGGCGGGCAATGTCAGGAGTCAGAATAGCACAGTCAGGTAGGTATGGAATGAAGAAAAGAGTGTGTGTGCCAAGATCGAGTTGCATGGTGGTTCATCCTCTCTGCCTACCGAAACGGCGTGAAGGTAAGTTAGTTAGTTTTATAACTCACGGTTTCCAAGTACAGACTCTTCTAGTACAGCTGCCTCGTCCACGTTACTGTTTCTGCCCATGTCTGACTCTGAAATAAAAGAAAACACAAATTTACAGTAGAATTTGGATATAATGACTTTGCATTTAACGGTCTACTGTTTTAAGTGACGATAATGTAAACTCTAGTAAGGTTTCATAGCTTTTAGTAGGAAAACGTATCCGTTTAAAAGTGACCAACTACGTAAAGCGACCTATTTTAATGATAATTTGTCCGGCTACAAAACCCACCTACCAATACAGCCTCGCTTTTGACTAGGAAGCTCGACACAATGAGTCCCGTGAAGCGAAAGTGTTTTTTCAATTTAAGAAAAAATGCTGTATTACACCGTTTAGAAGCCGGTGAATCAAATGTAATCCTCGCAAAGAAGTTCGGCATGTCTTATTTCTCACTCTGCAATACCCGTTACAGAAAAAAAAAGATGTGTAATGATGCATCCACGTCATAACAACAATACATTTTGTATGTTTGTTATGTGGAATTTTTAAGTACTATGCTTATTTCCTGTCAATATACCAACAGTGAAACTGTGCTAGGGATATCAATATAAAATATAGATAATTGATTTTATATTGAGCCCCTGGTATGACATTTCAAAAAATAAACTCACCGTTCCCAAACGCCGACAATTCTTCGTAGAATGGCACGTCCACCCACAGCTCGCTGTGATAGCCGGCCTCCGGAGAGAAGAGTTCCCCACTCCGCGATGTCCCAGGTAACGGCTCGGGAGATGCTGCACGGATAGGCATAATTGGTGCATTGGGAGCCGTTGATTGGGTCTGTGCGGGAGTGGACATCCACGGTGGTGGTACGGGTCGTGGCAACGGTGAAGGCGTCCCTTGTGAAAAGGGACACGTTGTTCTCTCCGGAGATGGAATTCTGAAAACATTTACATAAATCATATAAATTGTTCTCATTCACGTGTGAAACAGTAAGTACAGTATGTAAATAAACAATAAAATTAGAACTCTGTAAAATATGCACTGAATGTGCCAAATGCACAGAGCGCTGATCTTACCAACTCTCACTGTAAGAGTGGAACGCTGTCAGGAAAAAACAATAATATTGTATCAAGCATCTAAATACGATTGCATACTTTTGTTTAGTTTTTCTTGGAGGTGCGGTAGGGAGCAAAATGCGCGCCGCCTGCTTCTTGAATTTTCGGCTTTCCAGCTCTAGCCGGAAGGAAGCAGGCAGGGCCCTAACAGCCTTTAGGGCCTTGACGCGATCCTCTCGCACCAGTAGCAAAGCAGGGTCGCTGTTTAAATAAATACAAATATATGATGAGTTCAACGGCCACAGCAAAGTACTTTCATAAAAAAACATTAAAAAATACTAACACTCCAGACGAGGCTGCAATTGCAGCTCTGCGTTGACGTCCACGTGCAGGTAGTCCGGCACCAGCTCGTACCCCACCTCTCCCTCTTCCTCTGCCTCCTCTTGCAGTCAGCACCACTCTATATATTTTAAATTGAAAACACTTAATGTAAGTACTTAAATGTTTAAATTTTGTTAAATATTGCACTAATATAAAATTTGAAAATAATTATTGGGTCGTGGAGTGCTCCCTTTCCCTGGACGACAACTGTTTCTGCACAAATTTGGTAAAAGTAAACAAATTAATTAATTATACAACTAAATTACTAAATTTTTATTGTGTGACGAAGGCTTTACACCATTTTACATGTAAAAAAGAGTCAACTTTTTGACATATGACTTAAAATAATTGGTTAGCAAATATCTGTATTAATAATGAACCAATTCAAATAAAACTTATATATATCTCTTTGTTTTGAATCACTGTGATGGAATATCTATATTTCAAATGCGCGAGTGCAGTATATAAGACATTATTGTAAATCAAAAACAGATGACGTCTTCAGTTGACGTATTCTTACACAAAAACTTCAACCAAAACAATATATTAGAAACAAACTAATTAAAAACGCATTTCAAAGATAGATAAGTCAATCATGATTACACAGATATATAATTATGCGTTAAAAACCCAATAAATTAATTACTTACGGCATTTTAGGAAGAGACCAAAATTTCGTGAAATGTTCGAGAAGTTATTATTTTGTTTCTGACAGGACGCGTTAAAAACCGCGAAAACTCGTTAAATAACACTTCAAAGACAACGGATAAGTTCATAGACATAGAGAATATATTATCATCTATTCGATAAAACAAGTAGCTGGCCATGGAAACGTTTTAAATAATTACAATAAATATTTTACGAATGGTAGAAAAATCGGTCCATTTTTGGACCGATATCAATCACAGAAAAATAAAAGTGGTCGATTTTTCGACCGAAATCGTTCCAGTGGTTAAGCTGTCATACCCTTAAATAATATATACCATTGCTGCGAGAAAATCCAGTTTTATTCTATTTTGTCCTAAATCCTGTATATAAATGTCGCTAATAAACAATTAGTTAATGTTAATCTCAAGTGACCTACCAGGTAAGTATTGTACTGTATATTATCTCCATATATAGTTAGTAATAACATAGTTCATTGTAGAAATGTATTATATATTGAGGTGATTTGCAAAAAAACGGCGCTATAAAAATCATCCAAAATTATTATTATTATTTTAACCCAGTTTTGCATTATTCAACAGATATTGTTTGTAGTTCTTTATTGTAATACTCTTATTAGACATAATAATTTTGGCTGTGACCCTCTTTAACTCCGATGCAATGAACTCGTTGGTACTTGGATTTGCTTTGAATTTAAGTATCATTTTCAAAATTGGAATTAATTGTGGGAACAATATTCAGACAAGCGATAAGGTTCATAAAAAAAATAATAATTCTACATTTGAAATGTATATTTGTTTGTTTGAATTTTTGACAGATGCCGTAACTTATTCAAGTTTACTCATTAGTTGTTTTTGAAATCTTGAGGCAAACATTTTTTTTTAATATATATTTTTACTTTCACAAATCCTACAATTATAATATCCCGTGATTTTTCACGGGTCTGCGCTATTTTCATAAAATATAGTGATAATAAGCGCAAATAAAGCATTTATAATAATAGGAATGTAAAGTTCTCTTTTTCACACGTCTTTAAGTGTGTATAATACCTATGTATAATCGAGTTGTAAAATCACTATTTTCTAGGTACATTTAGTTAATTCAAGTCGAGATATTGAAAGTGAAAGTCGAAGTATTGGAGAAATAATTATTTCACTTTCATATCACTGTAAAAACTCTGCAGGTATCTGATAAAAACAAAATCCGTTACCATTTGATGTGCAGTAGATTAATGCCTCGACTGATTAAAAAAAACAACTAACAATAATACTAAATCAATTGTGATACCAAGAGAAAATATTAGTTTTACGTCTAACGTTCAACCGTAGACAGTATTGGAAAGGGAAAAAAATGTATTACATTGAAGCGAGATATAATTTCATACATAAAAATTCAGCGTATTTCAGCAAAACTCGAAAAGTAGTACACCGATATCGCTGAAAATTTCAAAGTTTGTTCTTATTACTGTCAGGTGTGTTTAGAAAGTATTTGAATGGTAAAATAAGTCAGGGATGCCTGAGGAATACTTAACGCAATATCTCTGCACCGGAAGGAGATACGGAGTCGAATCAAAGTCAGTGTAATGTAGTTTCAACAGTAACATTGTGGTATACAGTAGTGAGTGGTGAAAGAAGTCAGAGACGCCTGAGAAAGGCGTACAAATATAAATAATGAAGCATTACGTTCTACTATTATAAGCAGTGAAAAAATATAAATTACAATTTATGCAGATAGTCGTTTTTGGAGGATATTTGACCGTCTCTAGTCTCCAGAGGGCCACAAAGGGGTACTCCATCCAGGCAACCATAACAGTGATGATGGTGTTCTTGAATTGGCGTAGTCTGCACCATAAACTTCCAGCTAAGTGTGTGGCGGAGCAGTACTCTGATAGAGTGTACTCGTCCCCTTTAGGAACATTTCCGTAGCGTTGTTGCAGTATCTCGGTAGGCGAAACAGTTGGCGATATGCATTATTGTAGGAAACTTTTAACTTATATCATTGAGATGCAGTGTAATCTAACTACAGTTCTGACGTCAGCGTTTTGAAGATTACGTAGAACAGTATTATTTTCAAGCCTGTACTGCAAAACTGAAATATAAAATGTAAAGTAAACAGTACCCATATTTAAATATATTTATGACAGAACGGCTTTAATAAAAAATAATGAAAAAAAAACACTTAAAATATTCAATACTGTGCTTTGCCCGAATTCCAAAACTTGAAAAAATCTCTCCATTATCTAATTTTTTAAATATTTTTTGTCTTGTTTTCTATGGATAAGTTGATATTTTAAAGTTTTAGCTCTTAAAAATTTCTTCCAGGTACATGCAAAACGTTTTCCAAATTTCACAAGGCCAGAATTCACCGTTCGAGTGTTTTAAATTCGTCAGCTTCATAGACATATGAATATTAGTAGACCTGCCCTAAGTGATTAAAAGCGTATTATCCCCACTCCCCATACCGGTTCCATTGGAGCCGGCTGTGCTCGCGTATGGCCTCAAGTGAAATTTGAAAACGTGACGTCATCATGCTTGTGCGAACTATGGTCGAGGCATCATCGGTTCATTTTACGAAATAACACGGCAGAATGTTGACTTGTGCTATGAAAACTTGTAAAAATAGATGTGAAAAAGAGAATAAACCCAATTGTCGTATTACATTCCATATATTATAAGCATTATTTTACTTTATTTTAAGCATATTCACATCGTATAATATGAATCAGTTGTTACTATCACATCGAGAAACGTCTGGACGCGAAACACAAAGCTGTTTGGTTGCTGGGAAGTAAATTATGAACATTTATAAAAGTGTCTTAACTAAATACTTAAACGAAATATTCGACTCTGAAAATAGAACCGAATTTTTTTGCCGAATTTGGACTTCGCAAATTTGTTCATAACGTGGCGAGTAATTTGCGCTCCCATGTAAAAATGTCTATTCATTCAAAAGCAGATTTTACTTTTAAGAAGTAAATGGTGATATTATAATGCGAGATGCCTATTTACTGTCAGATTGATTTATTGACGAATCACAGTCAGCTTCACTCCCTTCGTTCTTCAACAGTTGATTTTACCCCTCGCCATTATCTTCTCGTCTATTAATTCCTATGTCTGTGGTCAGCTTATACTTTTGTACAGATAGTTAGAAGTTTGAACTCGATTTATGTTATAGGCTACTACAAAGATATAAATTTTCAAATTATAAATTTACCATGATGAAAATTCAAATCACATTTAAAAAAACTGTTCCTCTGTTTGTTTAATATAACACACAGATAGCAATAACAACAAGTATCAACAAAAATCGCCACCGTTTGGAAACTGTCGTTGCTAGATGGCACTGACTTGATCACGTGACACTTCCAAATCCGTCGCGCGCTAAGTGCTGTACTCCAACGGGAGAGTGACGAAGAAAAAAACATTTTTTTGTTGTTGCTACAATATTCGCATTAGCGAAGTGGAAGACTTCGCAGCTAAGTAAACAAATTAATTAACGTTGATTATGATTATGATCGTAATCGAACTATTTTTTTATATTCGAGCAACAGTTACAATCTAACCAGGTTAAGATTCATTGATTAGCCGTTGCGTGTATAAGGAATGTAGACTGTTACCGTTAATTTGTAATGCGGTGTTGTTAGGTAAGTTTTTTTTTTTTTTTTTTTTTTTTTTTTTTTTTTTTTTTTTTTTTTTTTGTGTGCGGTGTTGTTGTTCTGCCGTAATGGGTAGGTAGGTACCTATCCGTACGTGACTAGTCCTAGTTTGATCAACATTAATAATATTATGGTCATCTCGCTTCTGAGGTGTGTTCAAATAATTGATGATGATGCTATACAAACATAACTGTATGGGTGTTGGGTATATTATGACGATTGTGTGTATGTGTTCCTATAAACGTTATAGCCAATGGGTGTATTGGTTATATTTGTATACCTAACTGTATAGGTTTTAGGTATATTAGGATGATTTCAATTTCAATTTCAAACCTAAAATCAATAAATAATTATATTATCATTTTTATTTTTTATTATGTACATGCTACACATTACACAGACTAGATCCATCCCATCCCCCTCCCTTCCCCATCCCATCCCTATAGGCTAATGTAACTTTTTTTCTTACATAAATATTATATATTCACTAAATAATTAAAATACTTAAGTGAAAACCTATTATTGGTTAAATAATTAACACTTAATACACCATACTTTGTAATTATTATAACTGTTGGTTTTCCAAATAAAATAAAATAAAATGATTATAAGGTATGCACTGAATAAATAATACACAATGAAAATCTCGCAGATTTGATTTAAAACCAATATCACAAATGAGGGTTTTATGCGATGCTTTTTTTAATTCCGATTTCCATATGGAAACTATATCGGAATCTTTTCTTTTCAGGATCAATATTTTCTTACCATATTTGCCTTTAGAAAATAAATAATATTTTGTGACGGTACTTAATCATCAAAAAATGCCAACACCCCGAACACAACTATAGATTACATGGAAGCAACTGTGTTTTGCCTTTACCGCTGCCGTCAACAAATCATAAAAATTACGAACAGCAATACACGTTCATCATCAGTAAATACGCGCATTATATGTTCAACATTTCCACACAATATTATTACGTACATCAGGTACGAAATAAAACACGTCCTTTTTTTCATCATGACTACAGTGAAAATATGACTCATATGGGAAGTCGACGAAACATGCGTCGTGTAAAAGGACCATTATAACTTTTGCTTCGAGCGCTCTCTCCCTCTCTCTAACACTTGCCTGATGACATCGTATATCGCCATCTCTACAATCTGAATATTTTTTTAATTAAAAAAACGATTCAGTTTTTGAAATTTAAGCAGATAATGGTCTGACTTTTGGATCCCGTTCTTCTTTATTCTACGGATGAACGTGTAATGACGTAGACGTTACCGGCTTCAGCAATGGGTGTTTTGTTTCTACTACGTATGAGGTATGCGCAAATGCGATTCGGTGTGTAGTATTTATAAATTAAAATGATAAAAAAATATAAAGCATTTTTTTTGTTGTCGGTAATTAAACTTTGAAAGTGGGTAAGTAGTGCAAAGAGATGAAATTATTTTTTCTGTCTTCTTATATTTGTGAAATTCGACGAAGGTGCAGTTTATAATGTTCATTATCATAATATTCATAACATCTATGGGCATTTACCAGTTAGTAGCCTAGTGGACAAATGCTTCGGGTCTCTGCTAGCTTAGTCTTCCATCATTTCTCATAAGTTAAATCTTTGACGACCTCCATGATAGATATGTTGGTTCGATAGCTTTTGGAAATAACCGGATATATTTCCGGCCGCGAATTTCTTCCTTGAATATTGTGTAGCGAAAAGGGAACGAACGGGATCTATAAGAGGATGCCACCAGAATAATAAAAGTCCTTCTTTGGTTATGGTGTCCTCAAGGTTTCTCTTGGCCAGCACGTAAAGAAACTCACGGCGTAATTGCACTTAACACTTTTAATGCAACCTTACAGCGTCGCTGTAGAAATTGTACTGGCCATGTACTGACGAACCTTTCCTCTCCTGGGGACAGGGTTATAAGGACAGGTAGGTAGGATATAATATTTGTAAATATCTATCGGTATATATGCCCGAACATATGTTTTTTTTTTATTTATTATTATTATTATAATTTTTTATTATTTGTACAATATTTTATCTGACTTAAATCCTACAAAACTGATCAATCAGTTTGATTGTAAGAAATCTCCCACTTTTCCTATTTATTTGCTTATAATAATATATTTAAATCTCAACTTGATATCTCGATGCGTAATACATAATATTTACTTAATAGTATATGTCTAATATAAAAATACTTACTAATTATTATAATGTACTAATCATTGCTTTTTAATTTTCTTCTCATACAGAATTATAAAACATTTAGTATTTTTGCTATCAGCATCGCCCTGGTAAGAAGTTATCGTCAAAATAATTTTTTTGAATTTTTATGTGAGTCCCAAAAGAGTCCCAACTGATCTGAGCATCAAACACGATTTAGGCCATTTCACGCAATGTTTCAATATTGAATGCCACTTGAAGTCAGACCACCAGGGTGATACTGAAGAGTATCAACGGCTTTAGAACCCAGGTCTGTCTAACCTTCTTCATCCTCTTTCACTTCTCAGTTTTCCAATTGTTCCTAATTTCTTCAGTCTATCAAGATTATGCCTGGACAATAAAACCTAACTTTGCTAAATTTTGAGTTGATCTTGTTTTTTGCTGAGACTCGACTGTGCAAATCAAATCGAAAACCATTGAAGCCGTCTATTTTATTATTTTGCTACTTTTCAACGGCAATAATTTCATCTTTCTGAAATTCGCCCTTTTTCTGCAAACATCAATATTTAATTCCATTGTAATGTTCAATTGTTCCTAATCCGATTACTTCCCGTATTGTTTGACGGCAAACAAAAATAACAATAAAAATAAACAATAATCCCGCTTTTCTATTCAAAATATACACAATCTTTCTTTAAAACAGGGTATTGAAACGACTTTAAGCCCTCGTACAACTGATCGTAAATTGTAATATAAAATGAAAATGAAAATAAAACTAAAGAAAGGTTCGGGGATGAAAGAATCATTGCGATTGACCTATTAACACACCCGATTTTCTATAGATTATTAGATATATTATTAGAAATACATTGCTGTATAATTTATGCTATTCTTTTATGATTTAGAATATATGCTTTCTATCAGAATCATTTTCAGATCACCATTTGTGTTTCATTTTAAAACGACTTTCAAGTGGATAGAAGAAGAAGTTGAACATGATGTCACAGACACGATAGATACATAAACACCTTAATCTATTTCTTGCGTTGAGTCATGAGCTAGAATGGTAAGATTGAAAAATACGAGATTATTGAAGTAGTTGTAGCTGAAAATATATATTTGTTCAAATTTTCATTTATTTTATGCATGATGATTTTTCCTGAAAAAAAACTGTAAAATCTTCTTACAAAACATTTAAATTTTGGATAAAAAAATATATATTTTCGAAATTGGAACTGTAAATTGTACGAAACATTCAGACAAGCGACAAAGTACTGTTAATTTATTTAATATTTTACGAGAAAATTATTTCAGTTGTCATTTTCAATATTGGAACTAGTTAGTCAGGACTTCACACTATCACGTGCTTTAAAAGGGTCTGCACTACTCTAAAATACTACTTTCAGCTGTGGGTCTGTCTTTCATTTCAACCCTGGTACGAAGCATTCTGACAAGCGACAAAGTACATTTAATTTATTTAATATTTTAAGAGAAAATTATTACAGTTGTCATTTTCAAAATTGGAACTAGTCAGTCAGGAATTCACACTATCCCCTGCTTTTAAAGGGTCTGCACTACTCTAAAATACTACTTTCAGCTGTGGGTCTGTCTTTCATTTCAACCCTGGTACGAAGCATTCTGACAAGCGACAAAGTAAATTTAATTTATTTAATATTTTAAGAGAAAATTATTACAGTTGTCATTTTCAAAATTGGAACTGACTAGTTCCAATTTTAGTGTGAATAATAATTTTAATGTGATATCGATATATCCCGTGATTTTAATGGGTCTGCACTACTCTAAAATACTACTTTCAGCTGTGGGTCTGTCTTTCATTTCAACCCTGGTACGAAGCATTCTGACAAGCGACAAAGTACATTTAATTTATTTAATATTTTAAGAGAAAATTATTACAGTTGTCATTTTCAAAATTGGAACTAGTCAGTCATGAATTCACACTATCCCCTGCTTTTAAAGGGTCAGCACTACTCTAAAATACTACTTTCAGCTGTGGGTCTGTCTTTCATTTCAACCCTGGTACGAAGCATTCTGACAAGCGACAAAGTACATTTAATTTATTTAATATTTTAAGAGAAAATTATTACAGTTGTCATTTTCAAAATTGGAACTAGTCAGTCAGGAATTCACACTATCCCTTGCTTTTAAAAGGTCAGCACTACTCTAAAATACTACTTTCAGTTGTGGGTCTGTCTTTCATTTCAACCCTGGTACGAAGCATTCTGACAAGCGACAAAGTAAATTTAATTTATTTAATATTTTAAGAGAAAATTATTACAGTTGTCATTTTCAAAATTGGAACTAGTCAGTCAGAAATTCACACTATCCCCTGCTTTTAAAGGGTCTGCACTACTCTTAAATACTACTTTCAGCTGTAGGTCTGTCTTTCATTACAACCCTGGTATGAAGCATTCTGACAAGCGACAAAGTACATTTAATTTATTTAATATTTTAAGAGAAAATTATTTCAGTTGTCATATTCAAAATTGGAACTGACTAGTTCCAATTTTAGTGTGAATAATAATTTTAATGTGATATCGATATATCCCGTGATTTTAAAGGGTCTGCACTACTCTAAAATACTACTTTCAGCTGTGGGTCTGTCTTTCATTTCAACCCTGGTACGAAGCATTCTGACAAGCGACAAAGTACATTTAATTTATTTAATATTTTAAGAGAAAATGATTTCAGTTGTCTTTTTCAAAATTGGAACTAGTTAGTTAGGAATTCACACTATCCCGTGATTTTAAAGGGTCTGCACTACTCTAAAATACTAATTTCAATTATGGGTCTGTCTTTAATTTCAACCCTGGTACATGAATTTGTTTTGAATTGAAGCGTCATTTTCAAAATTGGAACTGATTGTGTGAAGAATTTAGACAAGCGATAAGATACCTACGCAAAGTACATACCTACATGTAATATTATATTTTTTATTAATAGAAAATTATTTAAATTCTTTACCCATTTGAGATGTGTATTTCATTTGTTTAAATTTTTCTCTTTTTTGTCCGTATATCTTGGGGTTAATCTTGATAAGCGAAGTCAGATTTGGTAATTTTCAAGGGTCTGCATCTTAAGCTACCCCGAAATTATCAATTATCCAAAAATTTTAATGTCCCTTGTTTTTTCACGGGTCTAAGCTAGTCAATAAGTGTAACCTCTTCTGATTGGTAAGTTAATGTTTGATAAAAGTTTAAATGGCTAGAATCTCTCAAAATTCTTCCATCCTTTCTCATTTCCATCTAATGACAAGTTATTTCAGCCGTCACATGATAAATAAAGGATACTCAATTCTGGAAAGGCCTTTTCAGGAAATATGAAGGTATTTTTTTTAGAGAAATTTTTCTTTGTCAATGGTAGGCACATCCTTTGTTGTCACATTGACAGAAACGATTGAATTCAGATATCAATAAATATTGATAGTATATTCCTCTTGGAAAGCAATGCCTTGTGCGTGCCTGAAAACTTCAGCCATACTTGTCACCAAGACTTGTTCAAGATACCACACGGGAGAACAGATGTTCTAGCACAGTAGGTACAGAATGAAAAGAGGAATAGTACTATCGAATGAAATTTCTAAAACAGTAGATGGTATATTAAATTACTTTTTAAATAACATTAAAACTTTTTTGTATACCTGTCCTCCAAATATCAATCCACGAATGTTATAAGAAATCCTGTACTGTAAATGGATGTTTAATCTGCCAATATTAATACAACAATTTATACATTTATTTGCCTTGGCACACAATAATTGGCTCTGGTGTAAGACCACCATTCAGAATTGAAACGTTGCTTGAAATGGGTACCGTTGCTTAGAACGGGGTACCCCAGTAAGGACACATTATCTTATATAAAAAAAATTGTTAAATAAAAAAAAATAAAAAATAGCTTTAGCTGTATTTGGTGACCAGATCTGAAAAGTTATTTTTTTCCCTCCCCATCATAATTTTACATCGTCTCATACATACCCTTATGCTAATTTTGACCATTAAAGTAATTCGGCTACGGTATATGATTAACTTGGTCTTACCATATCTTCCTCAGGCTTCCCCACTTCTTTCAAAATTCAAAGCCCTTCTCCGTTAATCCGATAATTTTCATTCTCAAGTATTATAAAACTTAACACAATATAATTATTTGATGTACATTATACTATTTGAATAATAATGCAGCCGCATCCGTCCTTTAATAAACCAACCCCGCTAATAAATGCTTAAACTCCAATGGTATTACCCAACCCGCAGAATTATAGCAGAGACCCGAACCAATCGATATCGAACGCGTTGGTAAGCAATAATCGTCCTAATAGCAATAAATTCTTCATTCCTAACTCCAAACAGTGGGCACGGCTGCCCGTTAATCTTGTTTTTCTAGTGAAATGGGAAGAACCATTTTGGCCCGGGGAGGGGCTGGGTGTAAGAGGAGTGGTATAGCACGAATCACATCAATGATTGATTGTATAACTCCATCTATTTTCAGGACTTGGAAGTTGTATAACTCGTAATATTTCGATGTAGGGTCTTGAAAGCGTAATATATGTATAGAATATATTAACAAAATCATTGTATAAATTATATAGAAAGCAAGGCTGACTAGAGTATTAGTAGAGTCGTTAAGAAAACTCAAATATATATATTTTAAAGAAAGACAAACATTCCCGGATTACGAATAACCTGACAATATTTTGAAATCTCCTACAACCACCACAGTAAGCGGGAAATGTTGCTCGTGTTATGATGCCTTCAACTTAGTCAGTGGATGAATTGAACACACTACGTCTTGGTTGGGACCCAGAAGCGATGCCAATTTAGTCACTGACCTGTCTCAAATAATAATCTAATCAATCTGTTTATTTAACGTGCTTGCGGTCACTTATTTAACGGCCACTTACAAGCTGTCGTTGCTCTGTTTTGTTTGAATTTTTAACATTAAACCCACACAGTCTCCTGTGTCTCCAGTCTCCCGAGGAAACTAATTTAATGATTTCCCTCATGGCCTATGTCATATTTGGGGATACTGTGTTGATGGTATTCTTTATGAAAAGAAAGGAGTGGAAGTTCTAGGAAGGTAAAAGTTATGAGTGCTGTGTAAGGAATATTAGGATCAATGTGTTCAGGAGTGACATATCAATATATCCCTCCAACTGCGGCGCAAGGCGAACGGTCAACAGAGGTCGAGGGGTCTCCCTAAAGCAGCCTCTCCCGATCTGGCACCCCACGCAGCTGGCGGGCAGGCGCCTATGGCAGAGGTGTTGGTTATCCAATAAATGGTTCCCAGGTGAACTCAAACCCGCCTCCCAAATTGGGACTAAATTGATCACTATAAAAAGTTACATTTTGATGTTGGTTTTGGTTGATTTTGTGGCTTAAGTCGGCTCGTAAGTGGACGAGCTACCGGAATCTGTTTTTTACTCTTTTTTGGGCCTCTTCAAGAGTCGCATGAAAAATCTCTTCCCTTAGCCCCTACCTTAACCCCTCTCACAACGCTGCTCAACCGGGTGGCGACATAGATATCCTGCCCTTAAACTGTATAGACAGGGGCGCTCACAGTAACTCATAAAAATTAAAATATATATTTTATATATATTTTTTACAATTTTTTTTAAATGTGTATTTTGTTTTAGCGTATAAAGAGGTGTCGCATAAATATGTTTCAATACTAACTTGTTAGAAAACATATTTTTCACTTAGTTCAGATCTTAATTCAAGATTTCATAAAAAAAAATCGAAACTTTATGCAAAAAAATATTTAAAAAAGAAGTTTTAAAAAGTTTCCACTGTGGGGGTAAGCGAGTTTTCCATCTTCTATAAGTGGCGTAAATTCGATTTTCCCCTTGCTTTTCTTCCATATCCTGTTATAGAGGGTTCTTTCTCCTAATCTCGTAAAAGTTTCATAAAGAGTCTCAGTCAACTTTATAATATTTAATGCAACACCAACTAACTTTTCTATTATACCTTCCTCTGCGGCAGCATGCGACTTTGCTATAGATACTTGTTATTAGGTATATGTACCTTCGGCAGAAGTTGGCATACAAATCAGGTGGCATCGATTACGTTATTTATTTATTAACGTCCTTTTTAGAGGCTTTTACATATGAATAGTAAAAATTATACATAACTAAAGTGACTCAGTAACAATCTTCTGTATTTTCAAAGCGATAAATTTAAGATATCCACTAACTTGTTATAATTATTTTAGACAATGAGGAATACATATGGTTGTTAGTGCCACAATTTTCACACTGAAATAAATCTTGTAGTATTACGTGGTGGTATCCAAAAGCTTATCAATGCAAGCAATTCTGGACAATCAAATGCATAATTTAGAATTTTAAATAGAAATACCGAGGCAGTGAAAATCCTTCTGTCTGACAATTTAAGCATATTCAGATAAAGAAGAGTGTTGTGATTCAACAAAATTGCTGATATACACATTTTAAAACTTCGAAAATATAATAATTTATTTTGTATTCTTTCAATAGCTTGTACATGAATATTGAAATGTGGGTTCAAAATGGGAGAATTCCTATATATTCAAGTAGGATTTTTTTGAAAAACAGTGTCATCTGTAATGTAGTAAATTTAATACACGCAAATTGTTTCTCTATCTGCACAGATAGACTAAGCCACGGCAACGCGTGGCGGGGTACAGCTAGTTAAATATCGAAAGTTTTACCCTAATATTTTACGTTATTATACAACGCTTATGGATACTCACCTCTGAACAAATACTTCTGAAATGTACGAGTTTACAACTCCGTGGTGAATATAATTTTTTCAATGTTTCTCTTTTAGTTGTTTGAATTTAATTTTAAAACATTTTTATAAAATATTTTCACACTGGTTATATATTTAAATTGCTGTTCTTATTTTATTAGAATTTTGTATGTTTTGAGAGTAAAACTTGGTTAACATTTTTACTCCAAACAATGACAGGAATCACTGATAAAGCAACCCGATAAGATAGAATTAAGCAATCTCTAATACATGCTAGTCGAATTTCAGTCGATATAAAATGGTGTTTTTAAGGGATACAATGTGGTAATCAGTAGTGAAAGGTAGTGAAAGTCGAGGACGCTCGAGGAAGTCAAATTGCAGTGAATTCATATTTTTCGGTGGAAAGTCGCGACTTATTGCCGCTCTATACCATCGAAGAGCAAACCTTGGTATACGTTTTCTACGAACCTAGGTATTACCTGGCTACATTAAAAAAAATGTATATTATAAGACCTTCAAATTTTTTACTTTTACCCCCTTTTGTGAAACTTCTGAAACATCATCAAAACATCTAACTCCCTTCTTTATCTCCTGTATTATACTTTTCTTGATAACTTTGTCCATTAATTCCTGTCTCTTCATTTTTATGAACAGGTTTAAAATCTGTATAGCGTGACCTGATAATGCTAAAACTCGACTTCACGCAATAATTTATTTCCTTTTTTCTTTGGCAAACTTTTATTAGAGCAAGAAAATTCTTAATTTTCACAACATTACACAAAGAAAAATTTACGTTAACAGGAGGAGTTAATGTACAGGATGAATTTTATACATATAACGCGAAACTCCAGTGAGTTAAATATCCACGAAAATCTAAGGAATAAATTAAAAAAAGGATGAAAAAGAAGGTTTTTTTAACCAATCTTTGACAGTAACTTCATCACGCTGTTTCCCCGCAGGGGTAGACAGAAATAACAAAGAGAGTACGCCAAACAGCTCGGTTTTGGCACACACTTCTAGCCTCATTCACATTCATACATCGTCTCATACATACTCTTACGTTATTCTCACTCTTTACATAGCCCGAATCAATTATTTGGTTCACTTTATCTTGCCATGTCTTTTTCGGGCGTCCCCTACTTCTTCTACCGTTCAAATTCGCGTCTTATATTATCTTTAAACTTCTTTATTCGTTCATTCGTTATAAATGGCCAAACCGTCTAAACTTCCCTTTCTTAATCTTAATCGTTACGCTTATATCAGCCTTGTATCCTTTGCGAATCTCAACATTTCTCACATGATCATAAATGGTTTTACCACTAATGCGCCTCAGGGATCTCATTTTCAAAGCATTCAGCATACTACGTTCTTCCTCTCCATGCCTCGATGTTATATGTCAAGGTAGGTATCAGCACTCCATTATGGGCTGCTAGCTTCGTTTCTTTTTTTTGCTAGCGCTAACCACGTCCAGGTCTCCATTAATGAAGCTGTCGGCATTTATCGTTCTTTCAATATCTCTATAAGCCTTTCCATCTCTCGTAAATATAATTTCCAAATACACAAACTCATTCACCTGCTTCAAGTATTCATAATTCACGACTATATTGCACACCGTTTTCATTATCGCTCTGATTCGCTAAATTTGAAATCTGTTTGATCGATCGAAGCCTATCGATTGATTGGCTGTGCACACACCTTCCTATGGGAATGGGCGACTACTTACTGTGCACACACCTCCCTATGCGAATGGCTGTGCACAAACTTCCCTATGCGAATGGATGTGCATACACCTCCCTGTGCGAATGGGCGACTACTTACTGTGCACACACCTCCCTATGCGAATGGCTGTGCACAAACTTCCCTATGCGAATGGATGTGCACACACCTACCTGTGCGAATGGGCGACTACTTACTGTGCACACACCTCCCTATGCGAATGGCTGTGCACAAACTTCCCTATGCGAATGGATGTGCACACACCTCCCTGTGCGAATGGGCGACTACTTATTGTGCACACACCTCCCTATGCGAATGGGCGACTACTTAATGTGCACACACCTCCCTATGCGAATTGGCGACTACTTACTGTGCACACACCTCCCTATGCGAATGGCTGTGCACAAACTTCCCTATGCGAATGGCTGTGCACACACCTCCCTGAGCGAATGGGCGACTACTTATTGTGCACACACCTCCCTATGCGAATGGGCGACTACTTAATGTGCACACACCTCCCTATGCGAATGACTGTGCATAAACTTCCCTATGCGAATGGGCGACTACTTAATCTTATATTGTAAAGCGACTATCACAATACAACTTTACAACAAAATAATTAGGGTTTTTAATGTAAATCACTGATCCCGTAATACCTAGAAATGTGATTTACACAGATTTGAAAGAAAATCGTTGTTACCATTTGCGTAAGATCTTTTATTTCCTAGATCCAGCCCGAAAATGCAATTGTTTATCTGACTAAGAAAGAATTTCGATATTTTGACAATGTTTGATCTATTTCCGTAGAAGTAAATGTAATATTCTTGAAAAGAGCTCACCCATAGACGGCACTAGATCAGTCTATTAGGTTACCCGTAGATGGCGTTTAGGCGTTGAGTATTGTGGAGATTGAGAGGAAAATAAATAAGGTGGGAACCTCAAGGTCAGGGTACATATTAATCCAACAGCATGCTAATTTAATGCCAATCTATCACATAAAGTTCAAAGTGCTTTGTTGAGCCGGAGTATTATTTAATAAGAGAGTTTGTGAGAAAACCCGGAGACATAACAGTAAGGAAAATTTGAGCTTACTTCGTATACGCCGAGACCCCCCTAATAGGCGTGATGTTTCGCTAGTCAGTTAGTTAGGCTTAAAAAAATCAGCCTGTATGTTCCTGTTTTAGCAGGAAAAAGATATAATTCAGCAGAATTGCTCGCGCCCAGTTCACGCCGGGGTTAGTAAAAGATAAATGATGGACCTATCCGTGTTTTTACATCGCCGTACAGGGTGTTTGGTTATTGAGGTCAAGCCCGTTAGCCGGATGTAGGGGAGATAGCAGAAACAATAAAACTCGAGTGATGGGATAATGGAGAAGGGAGCATTTTTAACCCGGTAACTGCCATACGGTGTCCGAAATTATGTCACCGTGACATGACATTCTCACTTTTTAATAATGTTGGGGAGGGAATCAAGGTACTGTCGCACAGCGTATAGAAGAGGATTGAGCATATGGCATGCCGACTTATCGTATTTTCTTCATCCACTTATATTAATTGCGCTGGTTCAATACATTTCACTTTCACAGCCACAATGGCTTTTAACATCGACACGATCGACAAGGGGCTCCGTAACGTTGTAGTCGGCATAGGGAGCTATACATTAGGGAGGTGGACAACAATAATATCTTTCTTTGAAATAGGTCAACAATACAAATCAGGAGTTTATGGTGGTTTTTTCTGCTTTATGTTGCTCTTTTTGCAGTGGAAATATATTTTTTCTGAGACTGCACTTTTGTAACCACGTGGCCGTGAAATTTTCCAGAATAGTTTATTCGTACTAATTTAAATATCGATGAGTGTTGTTCCTTCAATGTTTCACTGTAACGTATTTATTCACATATTCACATATTTTGACTAACGGCGTAACTCTACCGTATTCTGTTGACGGCTTTCGTGATCCAGGGGTAAGGCTCTCGTCAAGATAAATTTTATTCGGTTGATTTGTGTTGTTTCACAATTAAGTCATTTAAAACAATATAAGGTATATTTGCGGAACGCTCCAAGGGAGGAAGTTACTCTCAGTAACGCCCTGGAGTAAAACTATCATTTAGAATTGAAACGTTGGTTGAAATGGCTTTAGCTGTGTTTGGTGACCAGATCTGTAGAGCCAAGTATTTCCCCATCTTACTTCGCCCATTTTCTTCCTTAACAAACCCCAATTGGAGATGCCATAGTCTAACAAATCAAAAAGTGCTTAACAACTGAACGAAGAGCACCAATAACGTTCCCATTGAACAGAAATTTGAATTAACGGTATATTACAAAACTGCTGTTGTCAATATCGCTGTTAACCCC
The DNA here is from genome assembly GCA_026573805.1 of Hesperophylax magnus. Classification (NCBI taxonomy): domain Eukaryota; kingdom Metazoa; phylum Arthropoda; class Insecta; order Trichoptera; family Limnephilidae; genus Hesperophylax; species Hesperophylax magnus. The sequence continues at coordinate 1,650,850 of JAIUSX010000150.1, read as the reverse complement.
CGAATATTGAGCCAAAGGGACAACTTTACTGCATCTCACGGCTGAATGCATCTAAGGAAAATATTCAAAATCCACGTTTTGTTTACACCTCAAAAATTGGACGAACTGTATATTTTGTCTCTACGTTTTTTTAAACATTATCAAATTTGTATACTGAATGTCTGTTAACGGCGAATTTTAGGATTTTTTGAGGGTCCTAACTCCTATCAGAAGTAACGACACCGGTATTTGATATCTATATTATATTGCACTAGTATTAAAATCCAGAGAAGAAATATGGTAATAGTTTGAATCGACAAAACGAGGCCCGCTTTTCCTCTTAAGATTGAAATTAAAAACAAAATGACTCTTTTAATTTTTTTATTAATAAATTAATATTTACAAGACAAGGTTTTATGAATAAAAAATTATTATAAGCATTAATTATTGAATGAAAACATTGAATTATTTGGCGAGTTTGGGAATAAGCTGACGTAGCTCAGTGGTCTAGAGCACAAAATAAAGAGTATCCCTCGACCGTCACGCAGCGAGTGAGAAGACGCAACCACCGCCAAGACCTGGACCCTCTAAGTCAGGGGTTCCCAACCTTTTTGTACTCTAGAGCACATTCTAAAATATCGGTAGGGTGGCGGGCACCACATATTTTTAATCGACAAACTGGGGGCAGCAATCGCAATCAAAATGACAACAACGCGGTTCCAGGCGGGAATGCTATTTGAACATCACTCCTTGTACACGCCGAAAACCCGAAGTGAGCCGATGATCGCCGAACCGATTGGGATGGTACGAGCACTACTGTCAGTTTGGCTGTCGGGGCCATGCTTATTGCTTTCACTGACCGACAGAGCTGGCAGAGTCATGTGCCATGTGTTTTGGCGCCTTCGGCGTTCATCGGCTCAGTTCGTGGCGTTCGTTCACCTCGGGTTTTCTGCGTGTACAAGGAGTGATGTGCAAATAGCACTCCCCGTTCCAGGCTAGCGTGAAGAGTGCAGTCTGGCTCGCCGCTAGACAGGTTGCGACAAGCACTGTCAGCAAAGGAACCACTCATACATACAATATCGCAAACATGCGAACGTATTTAATAAACCTAGGCACTCAAAAAAATTAAAACTCTAACAAATAAATAAAAATAATTCAAATTTTTAATTAATGTTTATGAAAAAATTATTTCACTGTCGAATAGTGGCGAATGCATAAGAATCGTTCCGCGGGCGCCATGGTGCCCGCGGACACGGAGTTGGGAACCCCTGCTCTAGTCATCAAACATTGCGAAACACTTAGGTTGACTTATGGCAAAGTTGTTGGTTATCCACTGAATGGTTTCCGGGGTGACGGTACTCATACCCGCCTCCAAAATTAAAATATAAGATGATCTATTAAACGGACCGCCCGTTTCTGCACACACTCTTTTTTAAAGTATTTTTGGGCTCCAGAACAGAGGTGGCTGCCAAATTTAACAGTGTGGTTCACTTACGAATTTTACAGGGCCATGACAAATATTGCTTTTATTACCAAAAATATAAAAAAAATTGTGGAAATTGCGAAAATAACGACATTCTATTGCAGAGCTGAAAATACTGAAAATACACGAGATACCTTTACACAACAATGCGTATGATAGGAATAATAAGAAAAAAGGATATTTGTTTTTACTGTAAGTCATTTGCTATGACTTTATTTACACAAGAAGTCAATGAAATTCAATCACAGTCATAATACGTATAAATCTTCTTTGCTGATCATTTTGGTTTATTTTTTTTACTTCTTTTCTCCATTCTAAAACCCGCAGCCCGCAGCCCGCAGCCCGCAGAAAGTCGGTCGATACAATTCACAGTAGATTTAACAAGTGGGTCACGCTGCTCTATTGCATCTAACGCCTGGCATCACATCGCCAAAACATCTTTATTATTTATTAAATTATACAAAGTTTTTTTCTTCTATTTATGATGTAGCGGTTAGTGTGGTTTGATTAGGATTCGTTGGATGCGATATTAATATGCGTCATAAGAAAAATATAAATTTAGTTACTTTTAAAGTTATATTTCTTTTTACTTCACGTTTTCTTTCTCAGAGTTTGAAAATTTTGACTCGGCTCTTTATCAATAATAATCGCACAAGGGTGTCAACTGCTTTCAACCGTCTGAAACCAATGGGACTATGGAATCCCCAATTAGTGTATATATATATATTATTTTTTTATTAGGTTTGTCAACAGTGATTCATACCAAAGCTCTCGTAAATACAATTACATATTCTATTATATCCCGATACCCAGTACTTCTAATAATATTGTAAGCAATATTCCGATTCTAAAATATAGTAACAAATAATTATAAGCAATAATTAGTCGCCTGAAATATCAATACAAATTGAAAATATCTCCCGAGTAAAAATAAATGCCGCCAACGAGAATTGAACCCGTGCCTTCGGATGTCCCGTCAGGTGCTCTGAAACCACTGAGCTATTTCGGCTTATTTCCAACCCGCCAAGTGATTCAATATGTATTAGTACCTCAATCAAAAATTACTGCTTATTTTATTTTTTCCACCTTTAAACAACCAATTTTAGTTTTGGGAGATATTTTCCATTTGTATTGATATTTCAGGCGACTAATTATTGCTTATAATTTTTTGATATCCTTTATGCTATGCATAAAACATTGTCTTATAAACATTAGGTTATCATAAAAAAATACTGAAATATGGTTTTTGACCGATTCTAAAATATGGTCTTTGACCGTTCCGATTCTTAAATATGGTCTTTGACCATTCCGATTCTAAAATATGGTCTTTGACTATTCCGATTCTAAAATATGGTCTTTGACCATTCCGATTCTAAAATATGGTCTTTGACCGTTTCGATTCTTAAATATGGTCATTGACCATTCCGATTCTAAAATATGGTCTTTGACCATTCCGATTCTAAAATATGGTCTTTGACCATTCCCATTCTCTGCCTTTCTATTCTAAACAGATAATTTTTCTATCTTTTTAACTGCCGTGCCATATAATAAATAAGAAAATGAGAAGCAATTATTCACTTGAATAAGAACAAATGTGCTACCTTTTGGTTCTAGACCATTTAGCACACGGCCTGTTTTTCACACACTTGTATAAAATAGTATATCGACATCCCATTCGATTTTCATAATAATGGTATCGAAATAAATATAAGCCCAAATTAGGTTTTTATTTGGATCACGAAGCATGCCCACAAGGGTTTATTTGTGTTATTCTTTATTCTACGCTCTGTGCCCTTTGGCGGGAAGATGGGCGTGGATTTGATTTTATACAAATCTTTATTATTATTATTTTGTTTTATTTTCAGACTTTTTGAAATTTTGCACACTTGACCTACAAAACAAGAGGAAGTCACTGTCTACATTAGATTTCGAAAAACTCTTTTTTAAGCCCGAGCAACTGTGACGTCATGCATACACCCCCAGATTGCGATTGTTTTAGCGGGCTTTGAAATATGCGAACTTGGAAAATTATTTTAACTATGACATTTTTTTTAAGCAATACATAATGTAGGTACTGATATTTATATCAAAAGGTAAATATTAGAAAAAAAATATTGAAAAATTTCTCATTAAAAGTTCAAAGCAAAAAATTATAAAATAAATAAATATTTGTAGCAAATTTAGCGTAAAATTTTCTTGTAAGTTTTTAGATTTTCACGGCCAAAAGCATTTTTTTGTTTGTTTTTGGGGTGTTATGCCGTGTTGCGCTAACTCCTTCTTTAGCCGACGTTTCGGACATCGTTGCAGTGTCCATCATCAGGGCAGATCCGGTAGATCCGAAGATATCTTCGGACATCTTCGGATCTACCGGATCTGCCCTGATGATGGACACTGCAACGATGTCCGAAACGTCGGCTAAAATTTTCTTGTTCGTTTAAAATGCAAAACGACAAAATAATGGGAGCAAAATTTCAAATTCCTCGCAATTAATTGAACATTCATTCGTTCACAGCATAATAAGTTGAAATATTTTATAATATATCGGAAAACTAGAGTACCTTTGTGCGCTTAGCCAGGAGTATAAAATATTTCAATACTAAATTTATCCCGAGAGAGTGTTTTATTCTCGGAGTAAAAATCACTGACGCGTTGTGAGCAATTAAATGGATATGGTCAAATATAAATTAATGTCAATTAATATAGCATATCGATAAAGCACACATAAATACCGATTGCACCGCCCATTATGCAATACAATTGCGAAAGAAATTTGTACGGAAATATAAAATATATAAGAAAAATGTTAGTTATTAAAGACATCCATCAAATATAATAATTCCGAGTGTGTGTCTGTGATTGTAACTCTGGTTCAATGAACTCGGATTTGTTTAAAATTGTGACAAAAATACCGACAGGAGAGGTAAGCGATAAAATACCTTTTTGTTTTATTTTCCAACGTACATTTATTACTTAAATTTTGTTTACTTTGCTACCGGTTTCGAAACAAACTTGTAGCAATCTTAAAACTAACTTAAAAATTATTTTAAATTTTATGAAAATTACATTTAATAGAGACAGGCCATAGCTTCAACAAAGAACAAACTAAATTTAAACGTTAATACATATTTCAACTTGTGCGCTTTACACACATTAGAAATTAACAAAAAAAAATTATTTATAAAAATAATAGCACCCTATAAGTCACCTTTATTGACAATGTTTCCTTGTTTTTATGACTCCTCCCACCTTTCTTGCCCCTCTTCCTCCACCCCCCAAATCACACCGCCCACCTAATAAAATCTATACTTGTATAATTTTAAAGTTAGTTTAAAGATTGCTAGTTAATGACACAGTTGTTTCACAACCAGTAGCAAAGTAAACAAAATTTATGCAACCGGATGTACATTGGAAAATAAAACTCAATGAAACAAAAATGTCTAGAAATTTTTACATAGTTAATGCCCAAGAAGTATCTGGGTATTCAAATCTGGTCACCAAACACGGCTTAAGCCATTTCAAGCAACGTCTCTTCAAATTCAATATTAATCAATATTAAATTTGCTGAAAGGAACACAACAAAAGCGTGAACTAGAATTGGCTCTGTATTGAACTTTGTGGCGGTACATACTAAAACTTCTGTTGGTTGAAGAAACTATTTATATCAGGCACCACTTATGTTTAGTATTCATCCAAATCATATTAAGTCTACCAATGCCTTAGTTAAATTTAAAAAGTAAATTAAGATGTTTGTATTGACAGACGATTGTTATAATATTTTTTCGTCCTTCTCATTTGCTAAAAAATAAATTCTGAATTGTGGTCTTACACCAGGGCGATACTGAGAGTATTTTTCTCGGCATCGATGTCTTTCTTTAAAAATCTAAAATTAATAATTTTTATAATTCCGTGAAATTAAAAACGCCTTTTTATATTACAGAGGGTAAAAGATAAGCATTATACTATCGATATGTGAATACTTCAAATAATTTCACTTTGAATGGATTAGCAAATATAAATTAATGGTGAATTCCGAAATAATTACAAAGCCGAATTTTCCAAAAACTTCGATGGTGAAGCAAAGTTTTACGCGGTGTTAACCGTTTTCCTTTTGTATTACGGCAAACACGGAGCCACCGCTAATTATTACAGTGGAAAGTTTACCCGAGGTAGTACCAGGACCATCGGAGGCAGAATTAATATTATTAGCCAGCATTTGTGGAAAAGGGTGAATTCCTATTTCTGGCGTTGAAGGGAGACGGATTTTATCGATTAGGGTAATGATTTGCTGATTTCGCTAATTAATGGGAAATTTTATCAATTTTGAAACTTGGGTAAACTCCAACTTATCTGGAGAATAATTTCTCTCTTCTATGATGCTTTAATATTTCTTTTGTGTTGAATTATCTCCTATGTTATTCTACTGTATAGAAAATATCAAAATCTAAAAGTTGTGTGTTGGTTTAAGCCGTGTTTGGTGACTAAATATGAATAAGTACTTCTCAACTTTCCTTTTTCCAATCACATTCCCTTCCCCGTATAATTCTGCTCCATGTCACACCTTGATTAGGGATCCTAGTCTCCTGGAAAGTTGGAAATATTGTGAGATATATCATATAAAAAGGGACACAAAAACCGACCAAACTCCTCAGCCGAGTTATTGAGTACTAGAATAGTAAAAACGACCCCATTCTTTTAAAAAATTCAATCTATTATAGATGAGTGTTAAGGCATATGTTGGTTGTGTTTCTTATATGTGAATCCGCACTGATGCTGAAGAAATCAATTGTGCGAGATTGACTAAGACTAGAGGTTGTTGAGATCAAAGGGTGTTTCAAGGAAGTCTTGCTCAGTGGAGATTGGGAGGGTTGTAGGGTATCTAAAGGAAAAACACCCTTTATAGGAGTAGATAAGGGAGCCAAACCGCCTATATAACGCTGAACATGCAGTTTAAAGCTGGTTAGTTTGGCTAGTATAAAGTACAATCAATGGAGGTACACTTACTGATTAAATTTGGTATTTTGACATGGAAATTATTATTTTTTACATTTTTAATAAGGTTTTAATTTGTTTTGTTGTGAAGTGGTTGTTGTGAAACGGGGTGAATTAGAGAAGGGAAGCATTCGTTGAATGGAAGTTTGGGAAGCACGTTATTCAAATGTAGTCAACGAACATGAAGATGAGGTCCAACACATCGAACTGGGGAAATCAACAATATGGAAATATGAAGACAGGGGAATCTTCAAACATGAGAATGTGGTCCACAAACATATAAATGTGAGAATCAATAAACATGAAGATGAGATTCACAAACATGAAAATAAAGAAATCAACAAATATAAAGATAAGGTTCACAAATACGAGCATGAAGAAATCAACAAACATTAAGATGAGGTCGACAAATATAAAAATGATAAAAATCAACAGACATGATGAAGATGAGAAAATGAGAAAATCAACACACACGAAGATGAGAAAATCAACCAATATGAAAAGGTCCACAAACATGAAAATAAGTAAATCAACAAACATAAAGATGAGGTCCACAAACACGAAAATAAGTAAAACAACAAACCTAAATATGAAGTCCATGAACATGAAGATGAAAAATCATAAAAAAATCAATTAACACCAACACGAAAATCCGCGGTCGACCTGGGTACAGTTATACCTAGTGAGGAGGATTTGTGATTATACTATGTAAGTAAGCTGGATGGTCATTAATTGAAAAAAAAACATGGCTTGGGCCATTTCAAGCATCGTTTTGATTCTAAATTGTGGTCTTGGTGAATCAAGGTGATTCCGAGCCAAGTATCTTAAATACTGAATTGTGGTCTTGGTGAATTGAGTTGATTCGGAGCCAAATATTTTAAACACTCGGCAAAAGAAAGCTCTTAATCGATGTTGATTACGATTGATAAACCTGGTTAAAGGGATTCCATATAATTTTAAATAACGAAAATTATATACATTTATTAAATCAATTTGCCTAAAAACTGCCGTTATTTCTCGATAAACTGTCGTTTTAACACAATTTTGTGATTACGCGAAAATTTACGAGGTCAATTAAAATTATTTTTAGAATCCGTGTCACAAAGCCGCGTTTAATGAAAGCCGCGAGTAATTAATGGATAATCTATAATTAAATAATTAAAAACAAAATTTATTTTCAAGAAAAACACTAAGTGGACAGAAAACAAGTGGCTAAAACCAGTGTACAGAAAATTCCTAGACGAGTGATATAAACCTATACCGATTTGAAAGAGTGTGTACTAATTTACCCAATTTACATAAGGCACAGGAGAATGACATATTTTTATATTAGCTGAAGTCCCCGGCGTTGCCCGGGCCTTACGGGTAGTGTTTCAAAATCAGAGCAGGCAGTATTTTCCTTCTCATTTTGAACATCAAATGTGCAAAATTTCATTGAAAACAAACACCATTCTGATTTAAGAGGTTTCAAAGGGAAAGGCGGTTGCATTTTGAAACTGCATTGATATAGTGACCTTTCTCCTGTTTTGAAGGTCAAGTGTAGAAAAAATCTCTGAATAAAATTGTAGATTTGCATAAAAACAAAGCCACGCTGCTTACCACAGTCTTCTTTACACTTACATACGTAGAATATAGATTTAAGTAATAATAAAAAATAAAATGATGTAAGTACCTACATTGTGTATATTTGCGGCTCGTTATAGAGTGGTTAATACTCTAAGAATCAACCGAGAGAATAATTCATAATTGAGACGTACCTATACACTTCAACATTAAAACCTCCTCCAATTGGGGATGCCATTGTCCCACCGACTCCGGAAAGTTGGGACTCTTGTTCGGTATTCATGTAAAAAGTCTCATGTCACCAAATTAAACGATACTTTTCGACTCGTAGGCCCCAGACGGCCCAATAAAATTGAACATCTATTCATGAAAGAATTTCTATGTTTGATATATTTGTTTTCATCAAGAAGTAACATAAACTTGTCCTAAATTTAGGCACGCTGACACGCCAATACAACATTTCTTTCGATTACCTATTTAATAGCGATTAGGTACCTATCTATCCACACTCGTTGTATAATTTGTCAACGTCAAATATTAAGGTAATGTAACTCTTCCTGTCGGGAAAAATATAACAGTTTCGTGTAAACGTATATTATTTCAATTATTGTTGTAGAACCTAGATTAGGTTGGTGTGGAAGATACAGATAAGAGACAGTGGTTACTTGAACTGAAAATTTAAGTTCATTAAAAGTGCTTATCGCTTTTAGAAAAAAATCAATTTTTAAACCACTCCTTGGTTATTCCTACCCATCGTGATAAATATACCGAGGTGGTATCGTTACGACTGAAATTGAACATTTTAAATTTTATTCTGGGGAAGGAAAGGTTTTTTAGAAATTGGTGAACACTTAATTTTACAAAATAAATTCTAATTTTTGGAGTAGCATGATACACATTGCTTTGAAACTCGCAAGGGTAGACAGAGAGGACGGGCCGCCAAACAACTCGGTCTTGGCACACACTTCTTGCCTCATTCACATTCATACATCGTCTCTGTTGTAATCTTTTGTGTTTATTAAATTAAAACATATAACACTTTTTTAATAACTGGTTTTATTGACGATGTACGTATTACAAGAAGGATGACAGCAGTGTACAGAGCATAGATAAAAGAAACGAAATCCAAAAGGGTTGCCATACACAAGATGTTGCCAACTTTTAAACTAACATTATTATTATAGAAAATAATGTATTACATTGTATGTTTTAACACCCCCACTCAATGTAACACATTCTTACATTATCTATATCTATAACTTTTAACCACCTATGTTATAACTGAGAGATTTTACATTAGGCCACATTGAATAATAAATTTAAACAATAGGTTTTTGTTTAATGACTTAGTAAACATATCAGCTATTTGATCCTCAGTCTTAACATACACTAAACATATTTTACATTCCTTAATTAAATCTTTGACAAAATGATAACGTATATCAATATGTTTTAGTCTTTTAATATTATCAGTATTTGCAACCATTATGGCAGACTGGTTATCACAGTATATAGGTACAGGACAAACATTTATGTTATTAAAGTCTTTCAATAAACTTGACAGCCAACAAGATTCACTAGCCGCCATACTGACTGCAACATATTCTGCCTCGGTTGATGATAAGCTTACGGAACACTGTTTCTTAGAACACCACGATATAATACAATTGGAGAACTTGAAACAGTAGCCAGTGGTAGACTTTCTATCTCGTGTGTCACCACCCCAATCTGCATCACAATGCCCAACAAGTCCATCATCATTACATTTGAAAATCAGCTTATAATCTAGAGTATATTTTATATATCTTAAAATTCTTTTTAAATGATTCAACAAAACATCACTTGCATTATTTTGGTACCTACTTAATATAGATACAGCTACACAGAGGTCTGGCCTAGTGCCTGAGACTGCATACATTAAACTTCCAATAATTTTCCTACAAGTATTTTCAATATCCTTGTCAGACTTACATTCTTTGGATTCTAAGATTTTTACATTAAAATTTTGATCAATAGGGGTATACATGGGTTTGCAATTATCCATGTTAAATCTTTTTAATACATTTTCTAAATAAGATCTTTGACATAATTCAGTTACACCATCTTTCAAATTCTGTTTAACACTGATACCAAGAAAATTTGAAATTAGTCCCAAATCTTTCATCTTAAACGCATTGTGTAATTTTAATTTAAGATCACTTAATTCCTGTTCATTATTACTAAACATCAAGAGGTCATCGACGTAAAGTAAGACATAAGTTTGGTTTTCTCCATTACATTTAGTAAACAAACAAGGATCATTCTTTGACTTTACATAGCCTGCTTTACTTATTACATAGTTAAATTTTTCATTCCAATATTTAGGGGATTTTTTTAGCCCATACAATGATTTATTTAGTTTTACAATATTATCACAACCATTATATGCCCCTTCCGGTAATTTAATAAACACAGTTTCCTTTATATCCCCATATAAAAAAGCCCCAGTGACATCCATCTGATGTATTGATAGTTTTAATTTTGTAGCAACTGAAACAAATAATCTAAATGTTGACAATTTGGCAACAGGTGAGTAAATTTCATATAAATCTTTTGTATCATTCTGTTCAAAACCTCTGGCAACCAATCTTGCTTTATATTGAATAATATTATCAACTTTCTTTATTTTGAATACCCACTTACTACTAATAATGTTTTGTTTTTCAGGTACAGCGCAAACTGTCCAAGTATTATTTTCTTTGAGAGTATCCAGTTCTTGTTTTACAGCTTCTTCCCACTGACAGGCATCACTCCTCTGCATAGCTTCCTTATAGGTGCCTGGTTCTGTCTCTGCAGTGTACACATTTTGGCAAGTATAGAATTGTGGCGCCTTTCTGACACGTTTGGTTTGACGAAGAGAAGCTGGCTGTAATTTACTATCACTATCGCGTTCACTATCTTCATCACTTGTTTCTTCAGGTTCATATAAGCTGTGCTGCTCATCATCTGACATCTGATTTGTAATGTTTGGATCACTCACAACATCTTCTACTAACTCTTGCTGGTTATTGTCAGTTTCATCGTTGTATTCTTCTGTTACAGACTCTAGGTTTAAGCTATTACATTTCCCAATAACAGGTTCCAGAAAAATGACATCCCTCTTTATTAGAACATCATTTTTATCAGGATAAAAAATTCTATACCCTTTCACATTTTCTCCGTACCCTACCAAGATTCCATTTTCTCCTTTAGAATCCCATTTTCTTCGTTTTTCTTTTGGAATATGAACAGCTACGGGCGTACCAAAGATATGTAGGTTACTGAGATCAAAATGTTTGTCTGTCCATAATTCATAGGGTGTTTTTCCTGGTTCATTACTTCTACTGGTTCTGTTGAGAACATAGGCTGCAGTGTTGACTGCTTCTGCCCATAATTTTTTTTGAAGGTTCTTGGCACACAGCATTGACCTTGCTGCTTCTGTTAAGGTTCTTATCTCCCGTTCCGCCTTGCCATTCTGTTGTGGCGTGTATGGTACAGAAGTTTGGTGTACTATACCCCGGTTTGAGAACAAAGTTGACACAGCCTTATTAATGAATTCTAAGCCGTTGTCACTTCTAAAAGTGATTATTTTGTTACCCGTAACATTTTCAGCTTTGTTTACAAAATCTTTAATATAATTAATCACTTCGTCCTTCTTTTTAATAAAATATACAGTTCTATAGCAAGAGTAATCATCTTTTAAAATCAAGAAGTACCTCGCCCCGCCGACAGATACTGCCTCCATCGGCCCGCAAACATCGGCATGTATCAGTTCACATGTTTTGACAGCTTTTGTCTCAGAGTTCATAAAGGGCAGCCGGTGTGATTTACCCTGTAAGCAGCCTTGACACTTCTGAAGAGAATTACTTGAGACTTTAATATTATTGTTCTCTAACACGTCTTTCACCTGCTGTATATTCTGGTGTACAAGTTTCTCATGCCACTCACTCAAACTTGATTTAACTGTAGTTACATTTGCAAAGCAGTTTTTATATTTATAACGAACATCCATAATATACATATTTCCAACACGATTTGCTACCGCACATACTTTATTATTCTTGGAAAATTTGCAAATGTTTTGATCTGTCAACATGACATAACCTTTGTCAGCCGCACAATTTACAGAGAACAAGTTTATTTTTAAGTCTGGCACACACAGTACATTATATATGGTTGTCTCGACCCACCGGTGTCCATTGAATACTTCTAGTTCCACTTGTCCGCAACCAATAACACTTATTTGAGTACCATCACCTATTATCACAGACTTTTGTGACACTTCTGGTGAAAATGTCGAAAATAGATTTTTGTCTTGACACATATGTTCGCTGGCTCCTGTGTCCACCAACCACTTAGACTGTTGATACAGTTCTTTAGGTATTTGTTGTACTACAAACGCATTTTTCTCCTTTCCTTTCTTATGCCAGCACTCACTCTTGATGTGCCCAATTTTGTTGCAATAAAAACACTTTTTTTCACTTTTGTTTGGAAAGTTACGATGGTTATTATTCACATGACTCATACACTCAGATTGATAATGTCCCATCTTATTACATTTGAAACACTTTATATTTCTTTTAATTGGAGCAGTTTTCTTTACCATAAACGCAGATGACGGCGATGCGAGTTCAGCCTTTTCCCTTACTCTCTCCTCTTCCACTAACAAACGAGCGACAAGGTTATCATAGGTTTGTTTGTTATCTGGCGCAGACTCCCATGCTGATATGAAGTGTTTGTAAATATCTGGCAATGACATCAATACCTTCGTAATTATGAATTTTTCCGAAATTTCTTCACCCATTTGTTTGAGTTGATTTTGTAACTCCTGTATTTTTGACAGGAAGACTGACATCTCCATTCCTTCTTCATATTTATATTGGAAGAATCTTTGCTGGATTATGTGAATACTTGTTTCACTTTTTTGTTCAAAAATGCTCGTTAACTTTCGCCACATCTCTGCAGCAGTAGTGCAAGATAATATATGTAACATCACTTCCTCGGTCATCCTGGTCACTAACATTGTTTGAGCCTTAGCATCTTGTGTCTCCCATGCTTTCTGTTCCTCGGAGCCTTGCCCTTTTACGCCTTCAACGACATTAATTAAATTTTGACCCCGTAACAACACCATTGTTTGAAACTTCCAAACATTCCAGTTTTTTATTCCTTCCAGTTTGATAACTGTATTATTTCCGTCCATCGTGTCTTTCGATTCCTTTCTTACTAGTATTTCCTTCCTTGCAGCCGAATGTAGCAAGTATTTTTCTCCTTCCCGGCAACTTAACCTCCAACGCCAACACGGTGTGAGGTTTATTTGCGTTTCTCCGGTAATTGTTTTCAACTAGTCACTTCACTGTACTTTTATTTTTGATAGGTATGTGGCCTGTGGTGATCTGGGCCCATAACCTGTTTCATAACCTGATCTGGGCCCATAACCTGTTGTAATCTTTTGTGTTTATTAAATTAAAACATATAACACTTTTTTAATAACTGGTTTTATTGACGATGTACGTATTACAAGAAGGATGACAGCAGTGTACAGAGCATAGATAAAAGAAACGAAATCCAAAAGGGTTGCCATACACAAGATGTTGCCAACTTTTAAACTAACATTATTATTATAGAAAATAATGTATTACATTGTATGTTTTAACAGTCTCATACATACTCTTCTATTATTCTGACTCTTGATATTGCCCTTCTCGAGTACCTGATTCACTTGATGGTGCCGTGCTTTCCTCGGGCGTCCCCGACTTCTGCTACCTGCATTCTGCTTCTGCATTATTTAGAAAAAATAGTATAATTCAACCAAATCTCTAACTTTAGAAGTTCTGGTATATATTTAATTTGTCCTAAGGCACTTTCCAAAAATATTATAATGTTCAACATTTTACGATATAATACAAGTATGCCTAGTGGCATATTTTGGATCATGGTAGACAGAAGGAAAAACAGAAAATCCATTGAAAAAAATGACAACTACTTCCGTCATACAAGTTTTCGCACAGAATGGTTAAACAATGGTAATTGGAGCAGTCCTCTCCGGGCGCTGACTTGTCAAGGCGCCAAGGTGCTGATGATACTTAACAGTCCAACAAATCGCGCTTGAGATTATTTATCAAAAAAACGGCGCTACACTAAAATAAAAAATATCCGAATATTATTATCACAGTGATCACCTGCTGAGGCATCTACTGGTTTTGACAACCGTTTTGTCCAGGGCCAGCCCCGTATGCCTACGTAGGAAGCACGCTTCTATGTTTCCCCATATTATATTACTTGTAGATATCAATAATTTTGAAAGCTTAGAGGGTAAAAAATATGTAACATTTTTTTCCAGTTGTGTATTAAATAGATTTGAGATGAAGTGTGCTAAACAAATAAAAAAAATATTTTTCCCATTTCATTGATAATTTGAATGATTTTATTATATTCCTGCTTACCTCGCATTCCAAAGAGAATATTAAAGAAAATATATAGACGAGGCCTCGACTAAGTAATGAGTGAACCAAGTTTATTTAAGAATAAAAGATCTCTAGAAAAGATTGTTAAAAAAAGATCGCAAATGTAACTCATTCTTTATTCTTCTCTCACGAATTATGCGCAATTGAAGTGAAATGACACTAAACTGCGCTATATAAATGCTATGTTATTATTATTATTATTATAAACTTCAACTGAACTTTAATGACAATTTTCCATTCAAATTTTGCGTTACTCTATCTTTATAATTAGTACCAAAAAATGGAAAAAACGAAAAGAAAACGTATAAATGTCAGGAAAATTTTAATTAAAAATCTTGCAAAGAAAATGCTACAGAAATTCGTGAGAGAATGTTCGTTTAATTAAAAATATGCATCCTGGCATTTTTTTCATTTTCGTGCATTAAAAGCGGTTTGTTGGCTTTAATGTGTCAACGATAATAGACCGTGTTTTTTGCAAGTTGACAGTTTTCACCCTCAAGTTATTTAGTTTAAAATAAGGGTGGATTTAGGGGTAACTAAAATGCCAGAAGTGATTTTGAACGAAGATTGTTTTGGGTATGTACTCTGTATTAAGTACCTACTTAAATGTTTTCTGAAACAGCATTTAATAATGAAAACGATTTACTTTCATGGTCAATAACAATTTTATTACTTGGAAATAAAGTTAATAAATATAAAAGTCTAACGTTTTTATTGTATTTTCGAAACGATTTCACTTTGTTCATAGTATTTATTGCTCGGTAATAAAACTAAATATTCTCATGATTATATGTACGATTTTAATGTGAAATTGTTAATGCATTAAATAAGATTAAGAATATTATTAAGAGCCGGTTGTTTCACAGAAGTTGTAAAATTCATTAAATTTCAAAGTTAATTTTAAATTTCTGTTATTATATTATTGTGGGCCAGTTGCTTCGCAGAACTTAAATGATAACAAGACTTTCACAGAACTTGAAAATTATCTTCGATATTTTATGAATTTTTCAAATTCTGTGAAATAACCCGTCCTTAGCCTATATTATTTTTAAAAATTGAGGCCATTGGAAAAGAAGAAAATATGTATGTGTGAAGAGGTTTGATGGGAGAAAAGGTTGGGGATGTCCCATTAAAACGTAGTACCTACCTAAAATAAAATTAATCAAATACTTTAGTCGGGTCACGTCAAATGTCACAACAGACATAACGCAACATTCCTTACGTCACTCTCGCCTACATATTTTTCTGTTTTACAATTTCTTGACATGACCTTACTCCATGTCTTCCTGTAATCTTAAAATTCCTTTCTACGTCCATTTTATTTTATGGTTCTGTGCAGCATCATTAACAGCCCGAGCATCACCAGCAGCATTAAAACATGTTGTAAATATTCAAAACAACTAAGCTCACCTTTCATCACGTCATCCTGGGGTATTCCGATTTTTTTCTACCGTTTTCTTACATTTTATATATTCTCTTGACACTTTTCTACGTATTAAAGCACCAACATTAAAATGAATACACCTAAACCGTAAAGCACCTACGAATAACCAATTTCCACAATCTAATAATGGATATTTTTTTATTAAAAAAGATACACAAAAGGAATTCATTTTGTTTGACCAATTTTCCATGGCTTGGCTCTATTGAAAGCATAATGCGCAACTTTCCCTTTTAAGGGAAGGATGAACCTTTCAGACGGGGATTTTGCCCAAAAACCACAAATCCCCAGAAATGTGAAATATACGGCTAATTGCTCGTAAGGTCCCTTTCCACTGGCGGCAATTTTACAAAGGATTTCAATGTTCCAGAATCTGGTTCCTGCAAATTATAATATATCGGAATGTTGAACAAATTTGTTCATTATAATATATCGGAATGTTGAACAAATTTGTTCATTATAATATATCGGAAAGTTGAATAAATTTGTCGTGACAAATGCGGTATACTTCTTTAAGAGCAAGCTACAAGCCAACAATGTGTATATTCTTGGTATACCTTATATCGTAAGTAAAAGGCATTAAAATCGCTTGACAAACGGAGTCTAGAAACCTTCGATTTCAAGCAAAAAACTGTTTTTTATTTATTTTGTAAATTTTTTTATTAGAAAGCAAAAAGTTAATCAAGTGAAACTGTCACAGATAATCTTATCTACAATGCTGTATTTTTTAAAGTCGTTTCCTTTACGGGTTCATAAATTTCTAAAAATATTTTTTTTAGTAGCTTACATTTATATTTTTTATTGAATAATTTATTTTTTATTTGTATTCTACTCAAGCGAAACGATAGAAAAACCTTCAATTTATCTAAAGCATATTTTTTGGTATTCATAATGTACGCCAATTTGTTACAAAGATTAATCAAAATAGTGATTTGGCATTAAGCTTCGCCTTACTGCAGAACAATGCCATAATGTATAGAATTAATCAGTATTATATTTTCATTAAAAAATGTGTGTCATTTTAAAGGAAGGAAGGAGAAGAAGTTCTGGGAATGAAAAATGATATTAGAGGTGGGTGGAAATCTGGGGGTCAGTGTGTCTCGAGTCACGCATCAATCCGACCTCTCCCGATCCGACCCGCCATGAAGCTGGTGGGGACGCACCCCCACCAAGACATGGAAAAACCTCACCCATGAACCCGGGCACTTCTGCTAAGTCACCAATCGTAGAGAAAGACTTGGGGTGATCTATGGCAAAGGTGTTGATTATCAAATGAAAGATTACCGGGGCGGCGGTACTCATACCCACCTCCTAAATTATCTTGGTGGAAAATGTGCCAAGTGTAGTAAAATTCAACCGATTAAAAAATTATTTTTTTTCTTCAATGAAATCTTTTCAAACGTCAATGCATCACACATGGCGCAAGTTGCAGAGGGTTCTTTGAGAGAGACTTGGATAAAAATGTTAGCCCTGCATAGGCAGAATTGCTATAGAGCTATAGAGCATGGATTTGGCCCAGTCCGTTCAATATTTATTTTAAAATTGAAAAAAAAGCAAGCTGCTGGGAAGATTTACTGACGGAAGATAAAATGGGGACCGTTGTCAAAACTCATTTCTACAGCAAAACTTGTGAATTATTTTGATGGGTTTTACGATGTTGTATTAGTGATGTTATAAATGGATTTGGAAAAGCATAATGAATTTATTTCCACTGGCAGTGGTCTCTCGCCATTTGCCTCCAGTCTTCAGTCCTTTCTTCTCTCTTACTTTTCCAGCAAGACTCTCTCGACCCATCGTCTTGCACCGCTGTAGTATGGATGGATTCATGCGTCCGTCCCTCCTAGACACTTGACCCCCGATCCCTACCCACCCCACATATCTTTTTCCTTCCGAAAACTTTCTCTCCTACTTTCTCTGAAAAATACCCACCACACAGCGTCCCCAAAGATGACAGAGGCCCTGAGAGTTAATTAAATTAATTAATTTATTTAAAAAAAAACTAAGTCCATTTAAATTGATATTTCGATTCTTAATTGTAGTCTATCACACACATATTCAATCTAATAATATTGTAGTTTTTTATCGGACGGTTAATAAATCATATAAAAATCTCGAGATGAACGCATTCAGGGTCTTGTAATTATCCTTTTGATTTCAGCAGACAATAAAATGATTAACTAAATAGGTTATATCCAAAGCCTAGAATTCTGACAAAACACACTAATAAATTATGTGTAATAACTATCGACTGGGTAAATAATAACTTCTTCAAAGTTTCAGACCGAACCAACACTTAGTCATTAATTTGAAATGCTGATTTATCAGGACCACTTATTCCCTACAATGAAATCAAGCCATGACTATTGGAAACTTCATTAATTATTCAACAATAAGTGCTCATCAACAAAATTGGTATAGACAGTTACAGTTTACAAATGGAGGCTTGTTCCCTCTAAAGCCTTGGATTGTTCCCAAGCTGCTGAGATTGTGGAATAAAGCAGTGGCGTATCGTTACTTGAATATTTCAAAACTTATGGCACGTCACTGATATAAATTATTTGTTACCCAAATCCAAGATTTCATAAAGAAAATTATAGTTTTAAATCAACTCTCATAATAGCCCTGGTGATGGAGTAGCTTTAAGGATTTACACGTTCCTTGATCGTGTATAAATTGTAAATGCACTGTTGAATTTAAGTTACCAGCTCTAGTACGGAGTTCCAAAATACCCTTGACTGTGAGCAAAAACGGGCTATAGATTCCCCTATCTTAATCCTCGATCCTTAGAGTAGAGGCGTCAGATGGGAATGCTGTCCTTGTTCTACCGACATTTCAATTAAAGATGCTCCGATAAACTAGCGTCATTAATCATTTCAGTATCGGCGCACAGTCGGAAAACACACCGAACGCGTGCCCAACGTTTGTACACGGTTGACATACACCACAGTCCTTTCTATAACTCGTTCTTTAGATCAACAACTCAGCTGTGAAACAATTTTCTCTCTTCAAAAATACCCTCCACACAGTATCCTCAAAGGTCACATAAACCTTAATGGAAATTATTGTGTGGGCTTTATGCTAAAAAAGTGGTTGGGAAAAATATACCTGGATCTTGTCACTAAAAACGATTTCCGTTTTTCGAGCAAAGTTTCGATCCTGAACGGTGATATTCAACTGCACAATACTGAGAGAATTTACAAATAACCGACAGGAAAAACATTATGAAATATACTCTTAACTTTTATGTTAATATGCATAGGTACGACAGCAGGAAATAAATAGCTAATCATCTTTTGATTCGAAGAACAGGCAAACTAATTCAGGAAACGTTAATAATTGATCTAACCACGACTACGAATGGATTTAGGTTCACTCGGTTGATTTTCGCTTCAATGTACAATTTATATCCTACTAATTCGGAATCGGGTTCATCAAAAATAGTTGCTGTATAATTTATAACTAAAGATAACAAACCTGCCTTTGTTTCTGACTATTTAATGCTTTTTGAATGATCTATTTGTGGAATGTATTATTAATAATAATTAGTATTGATTTACCTGAAGTGCTGTCGTTTCTCTTAGCCCAATCCAACTCTTGACTCTGTTCGTTTGTTCAATGTCCCTTGAACGAATCAAACCATCCGCTATTGAAGTACATACCGAATACCACACGAATCAATAACTTAACCTTAAATAGACAAGGGGTTTGCGTGTACTCGGATTGAGAGGGGGTAAGTAGGAAGTACCTAAGCCAGTTGACCAGTTATTTTGATGTTCTGAGAAGTAATTTTTATTTATTGTTTGGAACAATTACAAAGTATTAATATTATGTAGTTAAAAGATTAACATTGGGAATAGCAAAAGTGTTAATAATCCATTTAAGTATCTTCACAGAATGCATAGTTTATAATATGTTAATAATCCACTTAAGTATGTTCACAGAATGCATAGTTTATAATATGTTAATAATCCACTTAAGTATGTTCACAGAATGCAAAGTTTATAATATGTTAATAATCCACTTAAGGCGAAGCTTAATGCCAAATCACTATTTTGATTAATATTTATAAGGAATTGGAAATAGAGGAAACGACTTAACAAAAACCATTATTATAGCTAAAATTATCTGTGACAGTTTAACTTGATTAACTTTTTTGCTTTCTTATAAAATTATTTACAAAATAAATAAAAACGAATAATTATAAGCAATAATTAGTCATCCGAAATACTAATACAAAGAGAAAATATCTCCCGAGTAAAAATAAATGCCGCCAACGGGAATTGAACCCTCACCTTCTGATGTCCGGTCAGGTGCTCTGTATCCACTGAGCTATGTCGGCTTATTTCCAACCCGCCAAATGATTCAATATGTACTAGTACCTCAATCAACAATTACTGCTTATTATATTTTTTTCACCTGTAAACAACCAACTTTAATTTTGTAGGAAAGGCTTTGTTAGTGCTAAATTTCTCACAAGATGGCGTCGAGACATATGATATCTTCATTTATTGGTGAAATAATTTTGACTTGTCAAATATTATTATTTTTTAATGATAAACTAATGTTTATAAGACAAGGTTTTATGCATAGTATAAAGGATAACAAATAATTATAAGCAATAATTAGTCAACCTAAATACTAATACAAAGAGAACATATCTCCCGAGTAAAATGCATCTATACTATGCATAAAACCTTGTCTTATAAACGTTAGTTTATCATTAAAAATTAATAAAAATAAATAAAATAAAAATAAAAACCAGTTTTGTGCTTGAAATCGACCGTCTCTAGACTCCGTTTGTCAGGCGATTTTAATGCCTATTACCTACAATATAAGGTATACCAAGAATATATCCATGTTTGGATTGTAGCTTCCTCATAAGTATATTCACATAGTTTATAATATCTTAATAATCCACTTAAGTATGTTCACAGAATGCATAGTTTATAATATGTTTTCACGTGTTATGTAGAGATGCTAATAAAAATTAGAAATAACAATAAAAAAGATAAGCTAAATAAAACAATGATTTATACATTACAAAAGAGAATAATAAATAAAGTAAATATCAACCACTCTCGTTCACAATTAAAATATTAAACTCTTCTCCATCACAGTTCAAGTAAGTAGATTGCTAATTTTCTTTTAAAATATGCGAGACTGTGTAGATGTCTATGTATTCACATTCAATAGTATTATACAGACGAAACATTCGAGACAGTTGATTGAATTACGCAGAATTGTTATTAAACTATTCAAGGTAAAATATATTATGACTTCTTATTACGTCTATTAAGAACCATAATGTGAATATTGATCAGACAATGAGTGGTTTCAAACTTATCATGAATAATTTTACATGAAATCAAAAAATTGTCTTCTTTTTTCCAGTGTTGAAATATTTAAGTATTGGAGTCTTTTCTCGTAAGATTGACATTTAGTCTAAGTTACATTTTTTTTACAGAAATTTGTACACAAACAGTGGTCTTCTAGGATTCATTCAAAATGAATTCTAGCCAGAGCCAAGGTTTTTATACAATTATTTGGGGATATTATTTTATATGACTGAGTATTTATAATGTTTTTAGTATTTATTGACTGTGATAGTTACTACCCAGTTTCGCCACACTTTTCTGGAATTTTTTTAAATTTTTTTTATTTTATTTTTTTTAAGTTAATAATATTTTATAGCTATATAAATCATCTTTAATGATGTTGCGAGCTTAAAATATTTGCTTGGTCTTAAAAAAGGTTGAACATATTTAATGATTCCAGCTCGTTTCGAGAGTGTTTGTTGAAACAAACGGCTTTAATTATAGTTAAGTTAACATACGTTTCCTTGGTTATTAATTCTTGGTATTGTGGATCGAGTATAATTTATACACCACGAGTATATTTGTCTAAACATGTAAACATAAATATTGTGGAGTAATGTAAATTACTCACTTGATTATGCAATGTCTTTCTAGTGCGTTCACGAATTCTCCTACACGGAGAAAACTTAATGAGAATTAGAATATTGCTAATTTATTAGGAATCTCTTTAAATCATTCGTAATCCGGTTAAAAACGAGATTACCAGCCCTTAAGCTGTAGGTTTCCTGATTGAAACTTTAGTAAATTAATTAAAATTTAATACTCACTTTTTAATTTAATTTTAATATTTTAATAAATAATATTTCACGATGTCGGAAGACGTGTTCTTAAAAATTCTTTTTTTTTATTATTATTAAGAATTTACTAAAAGTTTATCAGGAAACGACCCGCAATCCCGTATTTAACCGGGTGACCAATAATTTGAAGAGATTCTTAAGAAATTAGCAATACAATTTTTTCTTCGTGTACCATTCAGTTTCGCGTCATAGATACTCCATACCTACTTCGCATGCTCGGCGAGAATAAATACGAAGAAAGCCTACTGTCTTTAAGTTATCAACATAATGTAAATATAGATTTTATATTTTTTTATTTAAGCACCTATTACCAAGTAAACATCCTGTAACAGTTGTGTTGTGGAGTTTCTTATCCCATACATCAGTTTCACTTCCATATTTCAGCACGAAGGCAAGCTCCGATAAGGGGAGCCATAATAATAATCGCCAATCACCCCTGCACCCCCCCTAGATCGGCGATTACCAACCCCCAAAGAAAGACAGTAAGAAAATAATGTATTTAATTTTGACAGAATGTAGATGAACATATGAATGAATATATGAACTGTCGCTTAATAAAATACAATAATACGTTACATAATCTAACGAAACAGGTGAAACACAATTTGTAAAATTGTAGTCCTTCAATCCAATTCAATTGAAGTGGATGATTGTGCAAGTGCACGTTTTTTAAAAAATTTTCAAAACTGTATTTTTCTCCAAGGATATAGAATATTGTTTTTGTTATTGTGATATCTAGTTGGCGTTAAATTTCTCGTCGTAATTTTTGCGTCCGTTCTTTAGAACGCTCGAAGTTATTTGGTTGCGGGAGGGATCTCGTGAGCTGCTTGCTCGAGATCGGCTAGCATCGGCAGTACTCGTAATCATTCGGGTATTGCCGACATGTTTTCTGTTATGTGGCGTTACTACTGCCACCTATGGAGATATCTTAAAACTAAATATAAATAACTTTAATCCATACACTCTACCGACATCTGTCACTATTTCTCAATGTTACGACTATTAATTAAAGTTATTTTCCATTTATTGTGCGTTTTTATATCCTTTATGTACCACCTGCATTTCTTTGTATCGTTTCCCACCCTTTCCATCAAGTAGGCACTCGGTCAGCGCTGGCAGCACTTGACTGCCAGCAAATACTATTGATTTAATAAAACTCACGCCCAGCCCTCACAGCCTTCCATGTGAACCTGCACAAATACTACACTGTACCCTATGTTGGTACTGTGGTCCTTGAAGTATCAGCATTAGACATTGCCAGACCTGACTTGCATATTGTATGCTCTTTCTGATTTGGTGATGGATAAATAAGGTTTTAAAATTGAATTTTTTTTGGGATTAGAGCAGTGGCAATTTGGGAGGCGGGTATGGTTGGTGCCCGTGTTCAACGGGTGAGGTATGTTAAGAATGAGCCTACCCACCATCTGCGTGGTGTGCCAGATCGGGGGAGGCTGGTCTTTCGACCCATGTCCTTGGGCCGCAGCGGGAGGGATATATTTATACGTAACTCCTGGACACCGATCCCTAGATTCCTACCCAACTTCATAAATTTTCCTTTCCAGAACTTCCTCTCCTTCTTATCTTTTAAATGCCCCTTCACATCCCAAAAGACGACACAAGACCTGAGGGAAAATATTTTCCTCGGGGTCACCTGTGTGGGGTTAATTTAATCAATAATAAATCTATCATGTAAAGGGTTTTCCAATAAGAGGTGTTATTTTGAATAGCCCGCTATTTTGATAGATGTTATTTTTGAAGCTGTCATTTTTTGACATTTGGCAAGTAAAAACTACGTCATTAATAAAAATGGAACGATACACGCTTCAACAATGCATTGAAATTATTAAAATTCACTTGAGTGAATCAAATGCAAATCATCTTGAGTGATGAGGCCCATTTCTACCTCGGTGGCTTCGTCAACAAGCAAAATTGTCGCATCTAGGGCTCAGAAAACCCAAGAGTTATTGTTAAAAAGCCTTTTTATCCTCAACGTGTGACTGTTTGGTGCGGTTTATGGTCCGGCGGAGTCATTGGACCTTACTTTTTTGAAAATGAGGCTGGAGCAACAGTTACGGAGAATGGATTGCGCTATCGAGAAATGATTAATGATATTTATGGCCAGAATTGAATGGTATTGATCTGGAAAACGTTTACTTTCAATAAGACGGCGCTACGTGCCACACAAGCAACGAAACCATTGATCTTTTACGATTGAATATCAAAATAACACCTCTTATTGGAAACCCTGTATATTTATCAGATATTAAACATCTTTTCGTAAATCTAAAGTTATTTCATTCATCACTGCATTAAAGATAAGCGACCTAGCAACAGTATACAATTCGTTGATTCCTTAAAGCATCTATGCCAAAAGAATAATATAACGTCGCAGGTTAAAAAAAATGTTTTAAATCATAATTTACGCAAGAAACTGTTCTTTTTTTTAAATCTGAAAGTGATGAACTTATTTAAATAACAACTAAAAACGAGGTAGTAACAGAAAAATAGTTTGATTCGCCCAAAATACCGCTTATATTTGGTGTTACAAATTATGCTACGCACCCAGGCGGCTGGTAGGTCTCGAAGGTTTGCATTTCTACTGCCCTGGTGCCACTGGTATGTTTTGTATGAACTTAAAAATATGATTAATGTTCCATAAGTGCTTATATTTATAACAGCGCCATCTGTTGGACGTAAATTATTTCTCTATCTGCACAGAAAGACTGAGCCACAGCAATGCATGGCGGGAAAAGCTAGTTTAAAATAAAATTGACCCGATACAGAAGAATAGTATTATTCTAACCTTAAATGTTATTATTACTGAGATATATTATAATAGCTTTTTTGTAAAAATATTTTGTGCAGTTGAACACGTCTACGTTTTTTACGAAAGTATTGCCAACTACATGCAATCTAGGTAACACGCGAGTATCTAAATGAATCAGTCCTGATATTGTTGTTGCAATTAAAAATAATTTTCTATCGAGTAGTTCTAGTTGGTATGTTGAAGGTGATTATACTCAGTATATCAGGGCTGTCTATAATTTTAAAATATTATTACATTAGTTAGAATCAGTGATTAGCTGTTAAAATGTTGACTTAGTCTAATTACTGGTTCCATACACGAGAACTTTGCGTCACATAAACAAAAAAAAGACCGTAAACCATCCAGAGGAGGAAAAAATTCTGCACAACCAATTCATAAACCTTGCATCAGCTACGAAGTCATTTCAATAATATAATTTTATTCTTATTTTATTTACTTTGCAATTCAACCAAAAAAACTCCAGATTCAAATTCAGGACCTTTAAATCATCATTCCAATTCTTTATCATTTTCTTTTAAAATGCCTATAACACTCCATCATATTCATCAATATCAGTAATTAATTAATACTCACGACAACAGAGGTTCATAATCCTCTACCCTTGAATCAGAACAAAAAGATCTTAATTAAAACGTCTGTGAAAAAAAACTTTACATTTCCCAGTCTTAAATAAATCAGTCGCCATTGTCTGGTTGCTGTCACCAAGCCGACCAAAGATAAAGCTCGCCTTTGGAATGTACTTAAACGAGTAGTTCTGGTGTTCCATATAATAAAAATATTCAAACATCTTCAGAAAGGGCCATAACCATCAAATTACACCAATATTATAATAGTTTAATAACATCTTTACCCCTCCTTTAAAGATAAAATCTAGTTCAACCACCCCCATAAAAGCAAAAAAATAAATAAATTGGTTTTACATTTCTCAACACCTATTGTTTCCCGCCGGTGTAACCAAGCCGACCATAGATAAGGCTTGTCTATGGAAAGTGCCTAACCGAGAAGCTCGGTTCCTGCGACCGATATGTCGACTAGCTATCTACCTATAATGTGCCTCACATGGCGTAGGTGTTTAGGTGCGGCGGGAACCCCCCCCCCCAGTGTGTTGTCTATGGCTTTAAATCCTGCGCATTCGATTTTCGAAACAACCGAAGTTAAGAGCTGCCACTACGTTCTTAAAGGGTTGGTTTAAAAAAAAATATTAACTACAGTATGTAGCTCGATTTGTTTTCGTTTGTTCTTTCCATAGACATATGAATATTAGTAGACCTGCCCTAAGTGATTAAAAGCGTATTATCCCCACTCCCCATACCGGTTCCATTGAGCCGGCTGGGCTCGCGTATGGCCTCAAATGAAATTTGAAAACGTGACGTCATCATTCTTGTGCGAACTATGGTCGAGGCATCATCGGTTCATTTTACTAAATAACACGGCAAAATTTTGACTTGTACTATGAAAACTGGTAAAAATAGATGTGAAAAAAGAGAATAAACCCAATTGTCGTATTACATTCCATATATAAGCATTATTTTACTTTATTTTAAGCATATTCACATCGTATAATATGAATCAGTTGTTACTATCACATCGAGAAACGTCTGGACGCGAAACACAAAGCTGGTTGGTTGCTGGGAAGTAAATTATGAACATTTATAAAAGTGTCTTAACTAAATACTCTGAAACTAACTACGACTCTGAAAATAGAAGCTGCCTTACTTTGCCGAATTTGGACTTCGCAAATTTGTTCATAACGTGGCGAGTAATTTGCGCTCCCATGTAAAAATGTCTATTCATTCAAAGCAGATTTTACTTTTAAGAAGTAAATGGTGATATTATAATGCGAGATGCCTATTTACTGTCAGATTGATTTATTGACGAATCACAGTCAGCTTCACTCCCTTCGTTCTTCAACAGTTGATTTTACCCCTCGCCCATATCTTCTCGTCTATTAATTCCTATGTCTGTGGTTCTTTCACATTTTGCGATGGATTTTAGAACAAGCAGACGTACTCGAGTCGGGTCGTGTAAGTCGGAATAACAGAAAAACATTTATGATGACGGAAGAAATGCTATGTGGTCGTGTTTCGTGATCCAAAAGTCTGACTATTATTTGCTTAAATTTCAAATACGGTACTGTGTTTCATCTACATAATATTTTATTATATTTTAAAGGGATGTCGATACTGTCAGATACAGGCAGAGTTCGTATGTACGTCATCATGAAGCATTTATCAAGCAAGTATCTTGCTTAGTGTATAGGGTAACAGTGACCATTCTACTACAATTAATGGAACATTTATCAAGCAAGTATCTTGCTTGGTATAGTGTAGTTGGGTAACAGTGACCATTCTACTACAATTAATGGAATATTTATCAAGCAAGTATCTTGCTTAGTGTATAGGGTAACAGTGACCATTCTACTACAATTAATGCAACATTTATCAAGCAAGTATCTTGCTTGGTATAGTGTAGTTGGGTAACAGTGACCATTCTACTACAATTAATGGAACATTTATCAAGCAAGTATCTTGCTTGGTATAGTGTAGTTGGGTAACAGTGACCATTCTACTACAATTAATGGAACATTTATCAAGCAAGTATCTTGCTTAGTGTATAGGGTAACAGTGACCATTCTACTACAATTAATGCAACATTTATCAAGCAAGTATCTTGCTTGGTATAGTGTAGTTGGGTAACAGTG
This sequence comes from Hesperophylax magnus, assembly GCA_026573805.1. Classification (NCBI taxonomy): domain Eukaryota; kingdom Metazoa; phylum Arthropoda; class Insecta; order Trichoptera; family Limnephilidae; genus Hesperophylax; species Hesperophylax magnus. The sequence continues at coordinate 1,623,213 of JAIUSX010000150.1, read as the reverse complement.
ACCATTCTACTACAATTAATGGAACATTTATCAAGCAAGTATCTTGCTTAGTGTATAGGGTAACAGTGACCATTCTACTACAATTAATGCAACATTTATCAAGCAAGTATCTTGCTTGGTATAGTGTAGTTGGGTAACAGTGACCATTCTACTACAATTAATGGAACATTTATCAAGCAAGTATCTTGCTTGGTATAGTGTAGTTGGGTAACAGTGACCATTCTACAACAATTAATGGAACTTATTATTTTTTGGTAAACTAATGTTTTTAAGACAAGATTTTTTTATGCATAGCACAAAGGGTAACAATTATTTTACAAGCAATAATTGTTCGCCTGAAACACTCATCCACATTGAAAAATCTCCTGATAAAAGATACATGACGCCAACGGGACTCGAACCCGTGTCCCTTCGATTTCCGGTCGACAGCTCTGACCACTGAGCTATGGCGGCTTATCTCTTACCCGCGAAATTATTCAATATATACTAGTGTTTCATTCAACAATTACTGCTTGTTACATTTTTCACCTGAAAACAACCAACTTTATTTTATATGAGAAAGGCATTGTAAGTGCTAACTCTCTCACTAGATGGCGTCGAGACAAATTGTCTACATTTTTAGGCGAAATACTTGAACTTGTCAAATATTAATTATTATTTTTTGGTAAACTAATGTTTTTAAGACAAGATTTTTTTATGCATAGCACAAAGGGTAACAATTATTTTACAAGCAATAATTGTTCGCCTGAAACACTCATCCACATTGAAAAATCTCCTGATAAAAGATACATGACGCCAACGGGACTCGAACCCGTGTCCCTTCGATTTCCGGTCGACAGCTCTGACCACTGAGCTATGGCGGCTTATCTCTTACCCGCGAAATTATTCAATATATACTAGTGTTTCATTCAACAATTACTGCTTGTTACATTTTTCACCTGAAAACAACCAACTTTATTTTATATGAGAAAGGCATTGTAAGTGCTAACTCTCTCACTAGATGGCGTCGAGACAAATTGTCTACATTTTTAGGCGAAATACTTGAACTTGTCAAATATTAATTATTATTTTTTGGTAAACTAATGTTTTTAAGACAAGATTTTTTTATGCATAGCACAAAGGGTAACAATTATTTTACAAGCAATAATTGTTCGCCTGAAACACTCATCCACATTGAAAAATCTCCTGATAAAAGATACATGACGCCAACAATTATTGAACCATGAACAACCATGAAGCGAACAATTATTGCTTGTAAAATAATTGTTACCCTTTGTGCTATGCATAAAAAAATCTTGTCTTAAAAACATTAGTTTACCAAAAAATAATAATTAATATTTGACAAGTTCAAGTATTTCGCCTAAAAATGTAGACAATTTGTCTCGACGCCATCTAGTGAGAGAGTTAGCACTTACAATGCCTTTCTCATATAAAATAAAGTTGGTTGTTTTCAGGTGAAAAATGTAACAAGCAGTAATTGTTGAATGAAACACTAGTATATATTGAATAATTTCGCGGGTAAGAGATAAGCCGCCATAGCTCAGTGGTCAGAGCTGTCGACCGGAAATCGAAGGGACACGGGTTCGAGTCCCGTTGGCGTCATGTATCTTTTATCAGGAGATTTTTCAATGTGGATGAGTGTTTCAGGCGAACAATTATTGCTTGTAAAATAATTGTTACCCTTTGTGCTATGCATAAAAAAATCTTGTCTTAAAAACATTAGTTTACCAAAAAATAATAATTAATATTTGACAAGTTCAAGTATTTCGCCTAAAAATGTAGACAATTTGTCTCGACGCCATCTAGTGAGAGAGTTAGCACTTACAATGCCTTTCTCATATAAAATAAAGTTGGTTGTTTTCAGGTGAAAAATGTAACAAGCAGTAATTGTTGAATGAAACACTAGTATATATTGAATAATTTCGCGGGTAAGAGATAAGCCGCCATAGCTCAGTGGTCAGAGCTGTCGACCGGAAATCGAAGGGACACGGGTTCGAGTCCCGTTGGCGTCATGTATCTTTTATCAGGAGATTTTTCAATGTGGATGAGTGTTTCAGGCGAACAATTATTGCTTGTAAAATAATAATTAATGGAACATTTATCAAGCAAGTATTAGGGACCATTCTTGTATAATTAACGGGTTCTTTACTACAGGATATAATATGAAAGATGAATTAATAAGTACCTACCTACATCGATGATTAAGATAAATAAGATTTTATTTGTATTCATACATTAATAAATATGTGGAATTGAAAGAAATGAGTGTAAGAAAAAACTTGAAAAAATTGACTGTCTGACAAGGAAATTCCCGTTTTAAAGCAGTTAAATTGACGAAATTCGTTCATATTATATGAAAGGAAAGAAACGTAACATACATATTACCAAACACGACAAAAGGCATTTCATGTAACCTGAATTTCAGTCCTGAATGGTGGTCAAACACCAAGGCGATACTGAGAGTATCTTCCACTCTGGAATATACTAACAAATATACTATTTATTATTTTAAAATAATAAAATTTTATCAAATAAAACATACCTCCGCACGCCGGGATTGTTAATATTTTTGAATGGAAATGAAGCGCAGCATCAAAGCATGTACGAAGGGACCGCGCCGTGTACTCGAGATTCCTGTATAAAATAAAGTATTTGGTCGCGAGGCAGAAAAAACACATTAAAGACCATAAAAAGGCTTCTATTTCAAACAAGTCATCGCATTGCCTCATACGAAGCATGACATCAGGAGACTTATCCCGAATAATTCTTTGTCATCCCTTATTAAGCCATATTATAAAAAAACCTTTCTTTACAATAACACAAAGCCGAGCTGGCAATAAAGGATGCCTGAATCCTGTAGCGGAATTTTTCCCATATTAAAATGTCAAGGATCCATCAGTAATCCTGTAATCTCCCTGTGCATGTTTTCCCGGTGCGAGTTTTCCCAAAAGGCTTTCTTTCTAGTTGATTAAGCTACAGTGGCTAGGGGGACTTGTTGACAACACAAACAAACACCTTATTTACCCCCCTAGACTCTGCTGTAGAGTTTCCTATTATGTAATTTTCCTTGAGGCGCCAGAATAACTGGCCATATTTACTTACTCACATTATATTGATAATACAGAGAGACGGAAAGTTGCACGTTCTGTCTAAACTAGACTGAAAATAGTAATAACTAGCACAGCAGAGCCGTGAAAAATCTTGGTAAAAATATAAAAAAAACATGTATTTAAAAAAATATGTAAAGAATTTCATCATCGTTTCATTTAAAACAACGAATACTGTCACTGAACAATAAAAGTTTTAATAATAACCAAATGAAATTATCCAATATTTTTTTCTATTCTCCTGGTTGTTTCTTTCGACAGGTACCGGACAGGTTTCTTCTGTTTTGTCGTTTATTTTATTTATAAAATATCTAGCACAGACCCGTGAAAAATAAAGAGATATTTTAATTAATATTCTGAATAAGACAATGAAAATACAATTTTGTAACCATATAGGTTACTTTATCGCTTGTCTGAATTTTTCATAAAATCAGTTCCAATTTTAAAAATGACTCTTAAATCAATTCCGAGTTCTATTGTTTATTGGTCTGGAGTAACAGCCACACAACCAAAATTAGTATTTACGAAAATATTTGCGCAGATTCAAGAATGGTAGTTACTCTGAGTATCGCCCTGGTGTAAAGCCATCATTCGGAAATATTACTTTAATTATCCGTATTGCGTGGTAAGTCCTCCCCCTCCTACTCATATTAGCTTAAAAATGTGCTGGAATCGAACAGTTGTAAGCTGTAAGAGCTCTGTGTTTTTATATCTGTGCAATCTAGGTCAATCAAAGTATTTTGTCGCCTTTACCACCGCGCATTCCATAGATTCATATGTTGTTATTGTCCTTCCAGTGTCCCTCCCGTTATCTATCATTCCTAAAGTGCCTTGTTTTACACTGTTTCCCGAACCTTGTTCCCTCTACCCTTTTCCTTGTATCCTGCGCCATATGGTTATACCCTGTTGGTTTCCTGTAGTTCGGCTGCGCCAATGTTTTGGCGATGTTTGTGTTTGAATAGTGACCGAGGCGTTACCTGACAAGGGATTCGGGTTCTAAATTGCTGCAGGACAGTTTGAATATTTTATTGGAAAATGTGTAGTTGCAAGCATATTTGTATATGTGCAAGAATCCGATGCCTAAAGCCAGCGTTAATAATGCATTTAAAAATTGAAATGAGCATTAAAGTAGAAAATTTTTCGAGCATTGAGATTCTCCGTCATAAAAAGTTGAACTGATTTTTCTATCTGTTTAGTTCACTAGCGTTTAATTTTCAAAAAGAAAAATTTGTTGTAATCATTGTCACAAAGTCCTAAGGTTGTAATTTTCGTAAAGTAGTCCAATATTCAATTGCCACGTCCTTTGTTTCTTGCATTTTTTAAAGAAAATACAAATCTATTTATTATGTTCTTAAGTCTTTAAAATAATTTCTCTCATATGGTTTGATAAATTGATATTAATGTTTATAACACAATAATTGTATAAGATTGTTTTAAATGGGATCATTTTAAAGTTGTAGTAGTACCCGCAAGCAGATTTTCTTATGTATTTATATTAGTAAAGTATTTAGTGAAACGAGGCTGGGGGGACATAATAATATAAAATTTTCAATAGATTAAAACCAATTGTTGTGACCGGGATTCCAACATAGACACCTTCCACAAACCAGGCACTTGCTTTAAAACCCCTAGTAATGGATGCAATCCTTAGAACTACACTGGATAAGCTATTCTTTAAAAATAATAATGGTATTTATTCCAGAATGGTGGGGAAACAGTAGGGAGGTAAGTGCAACCCTACACATCCCATAGAGCCGGGGTAGGGAACCTGCGGCCTGCGAGGCTCTTCGGTGCGGCCCGCGACCACTTTCGGTGCGGCCTGCTGACAACAATAAAAAATAGTAAAAAAAATTCCCTTTGAATGCGGGAACGGTTTTCTTTCACCGTGATTATATATATATATATATATATAAATATATATTGAGATATTTTTCAAAACATGAATACAAAACTCAGAGAAAGGTCCAACATAGCTACCATAGCTGACAGGTACTTACATATGCACCTGAATGACTAAAAACCAGTTTAGACATACATAAAAAGGCGATTCAACATCTCATTTAATTTAATTTAAATTTCTTATTATTTTACTAATTACAGATTAGAAATTATACGAGTAACAGGAAATAATGGATGTGATGCTAATTAAACTGGGAAATTGATTATAGATAAAATTATTGTTGAGGATTCATATAGTGACGCATTTAAAGAGAAAACCATTCCCGTATTTGTTCAGTTTAATTTTTGACATATTTTTTTACGAATTTGCAGACTATGTGCCTGCAAAAATTAAAAGAAGCATTTTCGAGTTCTGGGTATAGTTTTAATTAATGTTGGGGACTTGGACAAGGATTCAATCTAAAATTAAAACCTGTCTTGTATTCAGAATGTAGAGTTAAAATTACGGATGTGGATTCATAAAGAATTACAGTACATTATTGTAGTTATTTAGTAGTAATGTAGTAATTAATAATAAAAACAATAAACTTAAAACGTTAAATAAAATGAAATCACTATTGATCACGTTTATGCGTTTTTGGATCTTCAGATTGTATGTTGACGTTGATTGATCAAATTGTAAGGGCCAATTTATTTCTTCAATGTTCTTCGATGCTAGATCCTAAAGTCAGATCGGATTCAATGAGGACATTTATTAAGTTGTTGATTCTTCCCCTCAGTCGTGAAACCATGTTATTATTTTGTGAACATAGAGGAGATACTGCAGTGCCTGGGAAGTATGAAAATCATACGATAAGCATTGTTGTGTTGCACCCAAAGCCTTTCCATGGTTCTCTTTTTTTAAATTGCCCCAGATCTCGCATGTATACAAGGTAGTACAAATGCTAAGAAGAGCGTCCTTTTCACCTGTGTTAACTTGTTAGTGTATTTTATTGCTTAAAACATCTTATTTTAGAAATATATATTTATTTCTTGGTTTGCTCACTAGACGCTTCCTTCCAGGCAACGCCAATTTTAGCCGATGATGTGAAGTTGAACGAAATTGGAAAAATAAATTGAAAGAAAAGAGTTTAGAAGTGAGTACCTATCTGTATATCAGGATTTTGTAACAGGGTAAGCAAACATCGGACTTTTTATAAGCTGTTAAGATTCGAGTCTTTTGAAAATGACACTCTCCCAGAATTTCTCGATGATTTGGATGGGATTAACGTTTCAATGAATATTTATTTACCCAACGTTTGTTCGATCCGGAACCGGGGATATTTTACTAACAGGATTATGTCAAAGGGACCTTTTGTGCTAATTTTTCAACCAAATAATCAGAACAAATTTAGCAAATAAAATTAACGAATCCACCGAGCTACGTTCACTGAGCCGGCTTTCAATTTCATGAAACTGGTACGGTTCCACTCAAAATAGAATGTTTTTTTTTTAACATTAATTATAAGCAAATATAAAGTTTTACTAATGATGGCGTGTTAAAATATATATGAATTTTGTATGTAACTTTTTAATGTTAATATTAATTATTTAGAGACATTTGTATTCTACCCAATCTTGTTTGTCATTTACTTTTGCATATTAACTAATTATTTTTGTTATTATAATCATTTAGTTATTACTTTGTACTAAAATATCCACGTACATACATTTTTGGGCATTATGCCTGTTTTTGTCGTGTGTTCAATTTCTCGGTTGGCTAAGTCCTCTATCACTACAAAAGCAACATTTTTTTCTCACTGTGGTGGTAGTAGGAAATTTTGAAATATTGTCAGGTGAATCGTAATCCGAGAATGTTTATCTTCCTTAAAAAAAAAACAATTTAGAATTATCTTCATTAAAAAGAAGAGAGTTTAAAAAAGAAACGGAAAACGTGAAATATTACAATTATTTACTAATATCTAATTTTTATTCCATTTTCTTTCTGGGGAAGTCAGACTTGATTGTATTATACATTATTATTGAATAAATACTGTAATTATGAAAATCTCACTGGTCTAGTAATTCTAACATAATGCGTAATGCAGAAATTCTGAAGAACCCCTTGGATAAATTAATATTTAAAAAGCTCGCAACTAATAAAAAAGTGTACAGAAAACACAATTTTAAAGTCTTTACCAACTGCTGTCCTCAATAAAAAATACGTAATAAATAATTTTTTCTTCAAAATCTTGTCAAAACATGAAGTTTAAAAAAAAAAATCATAATGCATTAAATTTTTCCCCACGAAACCCGTGTGTCGAATAAAAAAATTGGATATTCGAATATGAAAATAGGATATTCGAAAAGGAAAAGCATAAAACCCAGAACCACCATGCAAAAGAAAGCCTTATTTTAGGTTTTTTATAAAAACCCTAAGGGAGCGAGAGGACATTAAAGGGCCCACTTGTCCTTTTTTAGCAAGGAATGCGCCCTACGGAAGTAACAGAATTATTATAACTCCCTTAAAAATGCGGAAACTTATCGTGCATTATTTTGTTTCCCGAATCAACATGGAGATAGGGTCGTTTTGACAAAAAATAGCCTTTTCAAGAGCCATTACACATTTTTTGGAACGTATATTTGAGTATATGTTGTCATTCGTTCAAAAACAATTATAAAGATGTCAGTGAATGGTCATAATATAATTGTTGATGTTATTGAATCACGCGTTATCAAAATAAAACCAATATTCTTGTAACTTATTTTTATTAAAACTAAGCAGTTTCGAGTAACCACCCGATAGTGAAAATTGATATCATTTTCTCAAATAGATTGTATATTTGCTTAATTTTTTCATTACCAGATAACATAGTTACGCGTCGTAAAATGGATGGAGGTTTATTTTTTTCGCCGCGTCGCGCTTCGGATTGAAAAAAGACTGTAATTTTTTTTGTCATAGAAAAGAAGATTCTTTTATGTTAGGTGAGATTATATAAATTTATCATAACTTTACGCATAAACTTCGGCGTATTAATGGGAAGGCAGATAATACAATATATGAGAAAAATTGGTAGCTACTATCAGGTGTAGTTGTGGTGAAAGATGACAAAATTAGAATCGAGAAGTTGTCGACAGAATGTTGTGGTAATTCTTTAAGTTTGCGGTTAACGGTTAACGGTTTGTCAGAGGTAAATTTCTGATGAATTCGTCCTTTGAAAAGCTATGATCTTGAGTTTGCTTGTAAAGGCTTTAGCCGTGTTGGGTGACCAAAAGTGCCGGGTACTTAGAACCTTAAACTTTCCCACTTGTTTCCCCACCTCTCTCTCTCTCTCTCTCTCTCTGCCTCGCAACATACCCGTTATGGGGATTTTATAGTAAAACTGACTTTGGGTAGTAAGGACTCTTGCGGTGTTCATGTAATAAAACAGACCATTTTGTTTATTGAACGAAACTATAAATGATACCACCAGATGGAAACGTTACAAAACTGTTTCAAATCGCCATGGCTCATCGTGTAAATGAAAGTTGGCCATGACATTCGTTTGATAGGAAAAGTTGTTTAAATTTCTTCACTCCAAATCTCACTGTGACTGTTATTTATATGTGTTGCTCATTTTTGAAACGTTGGAATTTTATGTACATCTTCGTATATTTTGGGAGGCGGGTTTGGATACCGCAGCCCCGGGACAATTTATTGGATAACCAACACCTCTGCCATAGGTTACCCCAAGTGGTTCGATACGTTTGGTGATTTAGCAGGGGTGCCCTGGTTTATCGGATGAGGTTTGTTCAGGATGTGCCTGTCCACCAGCTGCGTGGCGTGAAAAATTGGGAGAGGCTGGTTTGGGAGAACCTTTGACCTCTCCAGCAGGTCTCTCGACCCATAGATGCCACAGTGGGAGGGATACATTCATATGTCCATCACTCCTGGACACATTGATCCCTAGATTTCTACCCAAACCTCATATCCTTCACTTTCCCAGAATATTCTCTCCTTCCTTTCCATAAAAAAGATCCTACTCACAGCATTCCAAAAGATGACATAGGCCCCGAAGAAAACTATTTTCTGCAGGTCCTCCTGTGTGGGGTTGATGTAAAAAAATTACCGCACTTTAAAAATTTCATTAGAAATATTACGTGATATTATATCCATAGAAAATATTGTAATATAATTTTGGCAGTAATTTCACAGCTTATTAAATAAACGTACGGAATATTATAGGCCGAGAATTTCTTTCTCCCAAAAGCGGTATTAGGAATTAGCGAAGACGAACAGATTTTTCCCTCTGGATTATGTTAGTTATATTTAGATTTTTTAAAATCAATTAAACTTATTAACCATCATACTGTATTTTCGCTGGGGTTCGTCGAGAGGACAGAACGTCTCAGAATTCTGCCGTAGCTTATCCTTTAACTTAATTAATATTCGTAAATCGTCCAATATATAATACTCTTCTGTTAAATTTATTTATGTGTTTGTTTAACTTGATACTAGCAAGTCTTCCTGGAGAGTGTTTTTACGACTTTTTTTCTCCCAACCTCAAACACTTTTTGATTCATAAAACAACAGAAAATCTGTGTATTTGCAGCGAAAACCAATTCAATTCTGTCTAGAATATCTAAGTATTTATTTTTATTGATTTATTTATTCATCTACATACAGTATATTCAATTAGTACCGGTTAAACAAGGTATTACAAGTCAGTTATGGTTATTAGGAGTAAGTTTATTTAGTAAGTTTAGGTGGTAGTTAGTAGTTGTTTTGTGAACACTAACTATGAGAACCTGTGCAGAGGCACATATTTTAAGAAAGTTATATTATTTTTTATTATTTATTGTGCTGTTATTTGTACTTTGCTTCATTATTTGCACCAGCTATGGAGCTGTCATTTATCTACGAAAAATGACAGTTTCTTTTATTTATATATTTTTTAAACAGTGTATTGGAACCAAATAAAAATGGCATGGAAAACTTGCAATCATAATCTTACTATATTTCTACATCTGCATGAACAAAAATAACCTTCTAAAAATATGAATTATGTATCGAATTGTTTATTGCGAAACATTGGTAGATCTGCCGGTGCGAATAAGTAAGATATTCACCAATAAACATCGAACAGCGATAGACGTTGCAATCAGAAAGCTTCCTTGATATATTGAAAAGCAAAAAATTATTTGTATCGGAAAACTTATGTGGGTATTGGAATGGTCGGGTTGTATGGTATGCAATTAAATTTGTTGTGAATACAATATTTTGATTCATTTTTTTAGGAAAAGCTTGGAAAACGTGCTTCCGGAGTTATTGTGTAACTTAAAACACTTCAGGCCTTACCTATCCATAAATATCATATACCATTAGAGGCTTTGAAGGACAGATCTGACCAAGGAGTGCATACATTATAAAAGTATTTTTATCTTTTTTTCTATAATGCATAGATATTTGATTTCTTCATCATTGAAAAGATAAATGTTTATTCTTCTCAGTTGGTCTAGAATACGTATACACGACAACATGGATAAAATTTAAAAAATTGTCAAAGTGTATTTGTATGTAGATTTTTTCAGTGACAGTTGAAAGTTCAGGAATTATTTATTTCTTTTTATTTTACAAACGGTAGAAAAAGTGAAGTTACAGTTTTCTTACTAATTTCTTACACAAAATGAATGTTTTTTCTAAATATCGAATTCGTTCAATACTATGCACGTTTCGAATCAAAATGCCCTGGTAAGTATTTTTGTTAACATTTTCATAATTGATATCAATATTTTATTTTTAAGAAATGTTAATGTTTATTTCAAATATGAACATTTCGGATAAAATTTTATCTAGTTTCTAAAACGGTATTTGTTTTTACGACAACTACAAAAAAAGGAAATATGTGGAACGTTTCAGATACCGGAGCGTTGCAAAATTCGATGACTTGTAGGTAAAAATATTTTAAAACCTGAAGGGTTAATTAATATCTTTAACATTCGTTAAGTAAGATTCATGTTCTATATTTATAGACTCTGTTGAAATTTTCAAGCTTTCAGACGCTATGACAATTAGAAAACTTTGCGCTAAATCCGCAATACTTCAATTCAATTCTTCAAAACTCCAATTCAAATCCAATCTCCATATTCCCTTACAGTCTCAATTAACAATATTAATCAGTTCTTCACTAAACTTCACCCTAAAGGGGAGCAGTTTCGCGGAATTTTTCAAGCATAACTTTAATTTGCATTGAGGCCAAAATACTTTACCAAACTAATCGAAAGTTAAAGTAAATATGTAGTAACATTTTTTGAATGGTAAATATTTAAAAATAAACTTGTTCAACCTACTATGTAAATATAAAATGATAAAACAAAATTCTTAAAAAAAGCTTTTTGGGTCGAAATCTTAAATTTCTATGTATCCGAAAAAAAGATTAACACAATTATTTCTCAAATTGTGGTCGGAACCTTTGGTTTCATAGAGGTGTACCTTTATATTATTCTGTGGTTAACTTCTATATTATAATATAGTTTAGTTCATATTTCTAACTATCACGGTAAGGCTGGCCGCATACATACGTTTTTCGTATTCACTTTCCGAATTCGTTTTCCGTATTCGGACATCCGAATGTACGGAATCAGTAGAAAATACATTAACTGCCGCACACGTTCGTTTTAGTTCCGAACGGAACAAATTCCTTACGCACGTTCCGAATGCGAGCCGGCGCGTTCGGAGAAACCGAATGGAAAAAACCAAATGACGTCATGTGTAACGCAGCTATTGCATACAGTTTGTTTGTGCCGACGCAAACGTACGGAAATTTCCGTTCGTAATTCAGTGTTGCCAACGGATCTTGACCTAATATCGCCGTTTCTCATAGATAAGGTAGCGTAAAGTAGCCGAATTTGCTGTTAGGTGGGACATGTTTAAAATTTATGTTTTTACGTGAAAATAAAAATTTCGTGGGGGGGGGGGGGTGGCTAGAGAATTTCAAAAAGATAAAATTTGTCCCCAGAAAATAAAAAAAATTCACGGGGAGGGTGGCTAGAGAATTTCAATAAAATATAAAATTTGTCCCCAGAAAAATAAATTTCATGGGGGGGGGGGGGGGTGGCTAGTGATGTTTTTGAAGTAGCTTAATTAGTAGATTTTTTCGGCGTCGATTCTCGCTCTGAGTAGCCTAAATGGCGATATATCGCCCTTGTTGGCAACACTGGTACTGACGTTTATACATTCCGAATGAAGAAAAACGAACGTTTGCGGAATACGGAATACGGAAAACGTATGTATGCGGCCAGCCTATGAGATCACTATGAGCTGTTCCGAAAAGCGATTAACTATACGGATAATAGCCATTTGTTTTCCACGTAAAAAATTATTGGTTTGTTAATTGTATACACTTGAATTGACTAAAAATATGCGTTCCTATTTCCTTTTAAATTCAATTCCAAAAACCACTACCACCACATACAAACCTCAGTGTTTGTGTTGTTCTTGTTGCTGAATGAAATTAGAATGATCGAATATAACTCACGCTCCGCCGTTGAACGCGCCCGCGCCGTCTTGGAAAACCCACAGAACGATCGTGCGTGCATGCGTGAATCTCCGTGTCTATATTGTACGTGTTTGAAAGACAATTGCTTTCATGTGCGCTGGTACCAACACAAGAGGCATTGATAATCAAGTAGCAGAACAAGGTAAGTCTGCAGAATTTCCCACACCTTTCCTTCCTAATCCCTGAATTACTAGGCAACTCGATATGATTGTTTTCATCGCACCCGCAATGAACGGAAAGTACTGAAACAACGCAATCAGATACCAATAACCGAGTACAAAGCTTTATTAAAACTGTCACACTTTACAATACACACAAACAATGTTTAACTCAGTAAATTTGATTGCCGTTTGTGTAATAAAGTTCCAAGCACCCGTGATAAGAAATAAGAGCTGATCTACAACAAGAACGGACCCAGGAAACACGGGATAATGTTCTGATCCTTGGGAAGTATGCCATTCGCTTTACCTCCCATTCCCCAGGCTGGGATGTCTCTACCAGGCGGTTATCATAATTAAGGCGTTTGTTCCGGACTCCGCAGCTTTTGTAAGCGTTTTAATTTCATCGTGCATTGTCTCTTTTATGGGCGATATTTGCGCGGATATACCAGGGAGTCAGATAAACAGTGCTATTAGAGTATGAAGATTAGAAAATGCTGGTAAAATTATCTTAACTATGATCCTTCCTTGTAGTTATTACAAAACAGTTTTCATTTTAATTATGGAGGTTATGTATGGTCTATAATAATGACAACATTACAACAATTAATACAGGATCATTTTCATGGCACATTTTAGTATTCCCACCACAAAAAAAAAACTTTCATATATTGAACTTAGGTACTATTGGTTATCTATGTGGATGACGGTAGGCAGAGACAAATGAAAGAGGTTGCCAGTTTAGTTTTGTCGGTGTGCATCACGATATGGATGCAAATAATCACATTACTGTGTGATGTGAATCCGTGACCAACGCGCGGCGGGCGGAGACTGGATGATGAACTCCACCAGACCGATGCTCGATACCATAGAAGCGGAGATGAACGGTAGTGGAGTGTGGTCGTGGCGAGTGGCGATGTAGTCCGAGCTACCGATTTTAAATTTATTTTCCTGATATAATACAACAAAAATAGCATATTCCTGATAATTTCACAAGAGCGCATAGTCACAGGGCAGGCACAGGAGACTGGACTTGAAGGTGATGCTCATCACTGGTGGTGAAGACCACGGGTCAGTGAGGTGGTATTCGGTCCTCGACAACGAACGTTGCGAGCGCTGTGCGAGACTGAAAGCAGAAGATGGCGCGGGTCGGCGAAATATCGTCAGGAGCTAGATTTGGGGAAGACGCGTGGGGAGCGGCATGGGGCGGCCACGGAATGGTCGCCCCTCGCAGATGAGAGCTCGTACGAGACTGACTGACTCCGAGCCGAGACTGCAGCGCGGCATTTTATATAGGAACACATGCGCCTACTAGAGCTGGGATGTTCTAACAGTCATAGGTAGATCGGTGCACATTTGCAGATATTCTGGTAGCTTGCTGATAGATCTATAAAAAATTGTTATCTTCTCAATTACGTACTTATGGATACGATTTTATTATTGTGCTAGGAGACCGGTGAAAAATCAAGAAATGGTCCGAATTCTTGAAAAATTAGTTAAAATTTTGAAAATTCCACTTAAAATAATTTTTTTGTTAAAAATATTATATCATTTTATTTTATTTTATTTTATTTGGGAAACAAACAATTATACAAATATATTTTAATACAAATCATAGGTAGTTTGTCTGAATTCTTCAAAAAAACAGTTTCAATTTTAAAAATGAATGTTTGCCTTTATTCTTTAGCGAATAAACAAAGCTCTTTTACGCTTTGGTTCTCGGAACGTAAGTAGCTTTGTTGGTTAGGTGCATCCATTGAGCAATTAACTAATTTGTAATATCAAATCGCTCGTGGTTAATAATAAGTCGGTTAAATCAAGCAATTTCATCGAATTATCATAATTAATGAGTTTCATGGGTATGGAGTATGGATAGTTTGAAATTGATGAACCTTAAAAATTTGTGTTGAACCCTCTCAATTTTTTTTGATGTGCTTTATAGTATGGGGACCAAATAATGGAATTTTATTCTGAATGTTTTTTTACGGAGGCAGTGAAGAGAATCTTAAATGAATAGAGCGACGTAAAAACTTTTCTGTTCTTAAAATAAATCCCAAAAATTTCATAGCCTTGTTTGTTACTTCATTAATGGACGGGAAAAATGTCAATTTTTCATCAAATAAGATCTTTGATATAAGATATCTTTTTAATAGGGATATTGTTGATTCTATAATGAGACATAAAATAAAATATAAAAGAGAAAGGCATGAAAGTATTTGCTCAGCAAATCTGATCAAAAATCGAGTAAATAAAGATTATATTATATACTATTATAGCATATACTGATAGAAGGTAAACTGCTTTTCTAATAAAAGCACATAACCTTCTGCGGCACATAACGCCGATTGACATTTGTCACATGAGAACGGGTCCTATGAACAACAGAGTTCAACAGCTCGGTCACCTCGGCTGTGGTACAATTTGCTGGCCTCTATGCTTCTTCCCTCCTACAAGATGGGTCTCTTCAAGACCCATGTTCCTCTTTTATCTCCTCAAAAAGATCCACTGCGCAGCATCCCCCAAGATGAAATCTCTCTCCTGTGTGGAGATAATGTAAAAACAAATCTATTTTCCTGATACAATGCAAAAAATTAGAATTATATTCCCGACAATATCACAAGAGAGCATAGCCACAGGACGTTTGTTGTTCCTGGATGCAGAAATAACCAACCATTGGTAACGTCGCTTGGAAAAAATAAACCACTATTGTCCCCTGAAATAGATGTTTTTCAATAGAAGGTTGACCAACTTGAAAATAGTATTATTATTAAAAAAATATATTATGTAGGTCTATTATAGGTTTTAATTAGATGGCGTAGTATAACCTGTCTCTGGACGTTCGGGAGCATTTGGGATTTTTAATAAAGTGTTATGCCAGCTTTATATCTTCTAAGCCGCCCGAAATTAATAATAAATGGTAATTGTATTTGTCTCATATCTAGACTTATCCAATAAAAGATATTCTCTTAATCTTATCTTGTTTTCCATTTCACAGCATCGTAGCTTGCCAATTTCCCGCTCGGCTTCGGAAATCTCCGGCCTTTTCCGCCACCCTTCGTGTCACATGATCCTTTTAATAAAATAAAGACTTTCGTTTTCCACCACGGCTGAGGCGTTTTACATGCAGCGAATTCATTTCTTCTATTCGCCTTTTTTATCTTTCCTTTCAATCTTCCTTCGTTCCTCCGCTTTTCATTCTCTCGTTTGCCTTGCCTCTTCTTGTACTAGTACTGTGTTTTTGTCGGCGTCGTAATTATGAGAACATTCGTTTATTTTATATTGTTAAAAAATATTGTAAGGATTCATTAAATTCGCATTGTGGAGGAGCAGATTTCTCAGCAGAAAACTCGAGGGTCAAACGCACTCTCGTTTGAATCGGAAATTGTAGAAAGAAGTTATGAATGAAGTATCTGGGGATTAAAAACATTTATGATTTAATATTAAATATTTTTCTGCTTTTTGCACAAGTCTTGTTTGAAATTGTGATAATGTCAATTTAGACGACTTAATTATATGATTTTATTCATCCCTACTCTATTTTTAACGTTAAGTGCCTTCCACAATATTTTTTAAACACAAGTAAATCGGTTTTAACGAAAATATTTATAAATAAATTAAAAAATCATGCAGATAAAAATGGTATATGTAATATATGGTCGCAATGACATAAGACAAAACTAATAATTGTTTTAGTTACTCTGAACATAAATGATAAAAAAATTTAATATGCCAGAGTTATATAAATGGCGATTGGATAGGACCGACATTTATTTCATATATTAACTGGTGTAATATCATCCGATTTCAGAGAAATGCGTGTCCACGTGTATGTGTTTGCCAATGAGAGAATTGATAGAACTCATTGTCATCGACAACGGGTATATATCTATATCTGCCGAGTTTCGTCTCGATCGGTTGTTAATAAGTGGGACAATTTCAGCTTCCAAGATTTTCATTTATTCACTACCGATAAGAAAGTTGAAATTCAAATGAATGGATTTAAAAACATAGTAATTTTGTAAGTCAAGTTCGCAAAATTTCATCAAGAATATTAAAATTCTACTTTGAAGGGGTGGAGAAAAGGAATGGGGCGGTTTTTAAAAAATATCACGTATACAGTAACCTTTCTCATATTTTGAAGGTCAAGTGTGGACTCTTATTTATATAAATATAAATAATAAGGGAGCACTTCAGATTTTCTATATCTTGAGTAAAAAATAACCCCCATGGCCAGAGTTTGTGGTCTTATTCAAACAATAACAGGAAACAAAATAAATATTCCTAGGAAAATAATGAAATATATTCAAGGTTCAAAGGTTACACCCAGTTAGAACGAAGTTACGCTAAAGTGAAGTGACAGTATTCAGAATTTCCTAGATTATATTAAAATGTTTTACATATTTCAAGGTCTTTTGTTTAGTTGGATACTGGAATATGAATAATAGGGGAACCCAAAGATTAATGATGTATGCAAAACTTGACTCAGACAGGTGAGGGTAAAATAATGTCCGGTGTTGTGGATGACTGTACCCTTAGTATTTTCCCGAGGGTTCAAAAATGCAACGCGCCGTATTTATGAACAGGTTGCCCCCAATCTCAAATTACAATACTAACATTTACACAACCCGCATATTTGGATGTATTTATTGACGGCCTCCGTGATCGAGGGGTAAGGTTCTCGAATAGCAATCCAAACGTAGCGAGTTCAAATCCCGGCGTTAGCAAGTAAATTATATTCGATAAATTGTGATATTTCAAAATTTATTAATTTAACGTAATATACAGTATACTTGTGGTACGTTCCAGAGTGGAAGATACTCTCAGTATCGCCCTGGTGTAAGACCACCATTAAGAACTGAAACGTTGCTTAAAATTTTTGCTGTTTCGTGACTAAATCTGAAAAGCCAAGTACTCCCTCACCTTTCTTTTCCCCGTCTCTTACCCACCTCATTATCTTCAGCCTCACTACATCCCTGATTGGAGATCCCATAGTCTCGCTGGCTTCAGACGGTTAGGAGCAATTGAGACTCTTGTGCGGGATTCACATAAAAAATATATCCACATATTATGGAATTTAAAAAAAACATAAATTTGTTAGGGATGGAACAGTTATTGTGCGAATTCAGACCTAATGTTTGAATCCTGGCTCTGTGATTGTCGGAGAACACTATTTCTACTATGTTAGATAATTGAATTAATTCTGGTGTTGCCCACGTAATATGAAACTATGGCCCAGTTATTAGGCAAAAATTCAAATGTCACACTGTCGTCAAATGGCAACTCAGCGCCACTTTGTTTTTTTTTTTACATTTGAAAGGTCCCCGTTAAATGTCGATTTTAGGTGCGTTTGATTTACTTTCTTACAAATCGTAACAAACTGAAAAGCTTTTCAAGATATAATAACAATTTATTCAAAAGCTGAAATGGACTAGAAATGAACCTTTCAACTGACAAAAATTTTATGGCCTGAATGGCTATTTGATGACAATGTCACACGTGAAGTTCTTTAAAGTTTGCTTGGAATCGGAAAAAGAAATAATTATAATAACATCATAGCGTATTTTAAATAGATTAGTTCAGTGTCATTTTACTTCAAGTGCGCTTTACTATAAAACAGTAAAAAACGGTAATTTAGTATAAGTGGTCATATTATTAATAATATTCCTACAGTGTGCTTTACTCAATAGAGATCTTATATTATATCACTAAATATACTGTTTATACAAAGTGATGACAAAACTTGTTATTAAAACTAATAACAGCATAACAGGTCAAAACAAGAACATTAAACTAAAATATAATATAAAACAGGAGACAGTTTGTGCTCAGAAATGAGAATCTTCTGAGCAGACATTTAAAAAAGGTACAATAAGGAAGCAACCGAATCCAAACAATTACCGAAAGTGTAAGAATATGGCTTATTATAAAATATTGAAAAGAAGTTACGCTATATGAATGGTAAGATTTTACAAATAATTTCGATTTTAAAGCCCGTTTAAATTCAACCAAATTCTGCAGATTAGTAAGAGCTGAAAGAAGTCAATTCCAGATGAGCGAGCATGTTTCACGAAAAGAGCGATCATAGTAAACAACTCGATTTGACCTAGAAAGTTCGATTAGACGATTACCAACATCTAGATCTGCCGAACTTATAGTGTGCTGTCTATCACTTAAGTTTTGTCGGGAACATAGTTCCGATATATATGCTGGCGCCATTCCTTGCAATGCTTTGAAGACCATTAAGCAGATCATAAACTCTATTCTACAAAAGACTTAAGCAAATAGCAATAGTTAAAATAGATTATTTTATAAATTCCGCTAAACAGCACCCCGATAAACAAGTTTCAGCGAATCGTGATAACACAAAGCAATTATTATTATTCCAACTGCAAATACTCACAAATTATAGACAACAGAAACTACTGCAGGGCTTTAGGTGGTAACTTAAACTACATCGTTTGCAGTTGCTACTCTACGACTAAGAGAACACGTTCAACTGCAGATAATTTCTAAGTTTCCTCGGGTTTTTTTAAACAAGGCTTCAGTATACTACACAGTTTCTTCACGGCCAGTACGCCTTCCCTTAGATTTATGAGTTTAGTTTGCTGGGGGCGTTTTTGTGAAATGTTTCCAAAACACATAATAATAATTTATTACAAACTTTTCTAGCATTTTCCGACTCCACGTGGTATATTTTGCTGTAATAATAATGTTTATGTTGAACTTGTCGTAAGTTTTATCATTTGGAAAGCACGGGAGATTTATTCGATAATAATTTTTAATCGTTACGACGTTATTAGGTTTATTGCTTGTGTCAGGGACATGCTTAAATAATTAATTAAGTACCATTAGTTGAAGAAGCGTAAATTGACTGTGAAAAAAGCTGGATATGATTTGTCCGTGTTTAGCGGCCAGGTCTGGATAGCCAGGTATCTCCAGGTCTTTGTCTTAAGTTTTTCATTAAACTTCATAGCATGTGCTAATTGGGAATGCCACAGTCCCCCTGGTTCCAGGCAGGTGGGTCTCTTGTGGAATATTTACATTAAGGTCTTCATCGTGACAGCTTAGACCTAGTTTAAGCTATGCACTCATACCCCATACCGACTACTTGTTCTCTTAAAATGGGTAGTAGAATCTGAAAAGACGATATTTTAGTTTAGCTTTGAATTTGGTTGAGTCTGTAATGATTCTAAAATCATGTGGCAGTTTATTTATCATCTAACTTAGCTCTTATATCCTGACACTTCGAAAGCAAGCTCACCCAGGTTACTATGATTATTTGATTTATCTGATACGTCAGGATGTTATGTTTTCAGTATTTTCTAGTACATAATTAGAAAGAGTCTCATATTCGGAATTTATATTTATACAGCCCCCTAGAAGTGATTTTTTCGTTGGTAAATTTAAAAAAAAAATTACTAACACTTTATTCAAAACATTTCTCGTTTAAAAAAGTTTTCCACAATTTTCCAATTTTGCCGGAAGTATTTTATGAGAAAAATAAAAAAAAATCCCAACATGGATGGTTTCCAAACTATCCAAAACAAATGATTCAAGAATTTTTTTTTCAGAAAAATTAAGATTTTCCAACTTTCATTATTTTAAAATTTTACGTAATATCAAAAAGATAAATATTTTACCCCATTTGCCCATTTTCCGAGCATAAAATTTAAAAAAAAAATAAATATCCCGACTAAACTAAACTTCACATAACTTCAAATAATTTCCGACCTGTTTTCTGACCATTTTTTCCAGAATAACTTTTTTTTCCAAGATTTCCAAGATCAAAAATTTACAAACATATAAAATTTACATGCATTGAATAACAAAATCAAAAAGATAAATGTCTAACCAAACAAATATTGATAATGTCAAATGTAGAAAACTAATATTGAATAGAAAAAATGTAACTCATGAACCCAACTTCATGTACGACGATATTCCTGTCACGGTTTTTTTGTCCCGGTGAGTTTGCTGCCATTGAATTGCCCGATATTATTTTTCCAAGGAACCGGCTATTTTTGGAATCGGTTCCTTTCGGCTTTAGTTATATTCGAAAATTTGTGCCAAAAAAATTTGAAAAAAAAGAACAAAAAATGTGTATAATTTGTCGTTTTATATGTAAATGGTAATGTTGAAATTATAGAGCTGTCAAACCGATTTGGTTAAATATTGCGGTCAATATGCGCAATTTCGGTAAGCAGTCGACATAAACCTAATGCTTTAAGACACTGCACAGAAAAGTTCCTCATTGAACTGCGCTGCATACCTTACCATACCACAAGGAAAATAATTTTCTGCGCAAGGACTTGCAACACTCGGTTTATGACGATTGTAAGAAATTAGTTTTTATTCGTCCAGTAAATTTCAATTGATGCAACATCTACATACAGTTATAAACATATTATATTGGGCATTCACAAATGTTTTTATGTGGATAGAAAAATGAATAGGTTCCTATGTGATAAATAAATTCTAATAATCAGGATATCAGGGAACTTGACTAAATCAGATGCTTGGCAGGACGAACTGTCAAGCATCTCGGTATTGGCCCTCACTCCTTGGTTTGTACACATTCATACATACTGTTCTGTTATTGTGACTCTTGACATGACCCGATTCAAGTATTTGGTTTACTTGATGGCGCAATGTCTGTATTTATTTGTACACATTCATACATACTGTTCTGTTATTGTGACTCTTGACATGACCCGATTCAAGTATTTGGTTTACTTGATGGTGCAATGTCTGTATTTATCTGTACATATTCATACACACTGTTCTGTTATTGTGACTTTTGACATGACCCGATTCAAGTATTTGGTTCACTTGATGGTGCAATGTCTGTATTTATTTGTACACATTCATACATACTGTTCTGTTATTGTGACTCTTGACATGACCCGATTCAAGTATTTGGTTCACTTAATGGTGCAATATCTGTATTTATTTGTACACATTCATACAAACTGTTCTGTTATTGTGACTCTTGACATGACCCGATTCAAGTATTTGGTTCACTTGATGGCGCAATGTCTGTATTTATTTGTACAAATTCATACAAACTGTTCTGTTATTGTGACTCTTGATATGACCCGATTCAAGTATTTGGTTCACTTGATGGTGCAATGTATGTATTTATTTGTATTTATTAATTTTATTTTAGTAATTTGTACACATTTGTCTCTCCCGACTTCTACCATTCACATTTGAGTTATATATTCTTTCCAATGATTTGAATTATTTTTATTTTTCACACCACCCCTGAGATATCTCATTTCATTTGCATGCAGTCAACTCTAAGCCTTCCTCTGTTAGTTTGATATCAAATATCTCTTGTCAACTGCCAATGGCAACCTCGTTTCCATTGGCATATTTTTTCAACGACTACTGCATTTAGTTCTCCATTAAATTAATTTCCTGCATTCATCCTTCTGTCAATATCCTTATCAGACTTACAATATCCGTCTCTCGCAAACTTGAAACCTTATTTTATTCAAACTTTTCTCAGGATGTACTTGTAGTGTAATACATTTATGAAAAATATTAAGACTTGCATTGACGAAATTTGAAACAACTCTATTTTTAAATACTGCTCCTTTATATTCGTAAACACAAGAAATAATAACAACTAACACGTGTATAAAGAACACTAGATCTCAGGGTCAAGAACATATCTAACAAGCAAATACAAATACAAAATTTGGGCAAAAAAGCTTCCAATATTATGGTACTAAACTCTACAACAAAATTTCACTCTCGTTCAAAATCACAACAATATTACAACATTTGAATATTAAATAAAAAGCTTAATACAAAACATAGGGGGATCAGAAATAGAAAATATACTGACACCAAATACAGAATGAAACCGAAACGGCTAAACTACACTAAAAAATAACATGTATTGTATTCAAAATTATTTACGAAAAAAACACTAGTCACATAATGTATTAATAATTATTTCATATTATTTAATGGTGTTATATAAATCAGCTTAATATTATTGATATTATCCTAATAAATTTAATAATTAAGTAAATGAAATCCGCAGCACGGGGGATTCCAGTGAGGATATAATTTTCTCTATTTAATATGAAAAAAGGAAGACAATAAAATATTTATTTTTGTCATTGTAAAACAGAAGTTTTTTGTACTAACGTTTTCAGGTGCGTAAAGTGACGGACCTTAAACCCGGCAAGGCTCCAATAACTAAACATAACAACACTTTTATAAATTAGCACTGCAGTTTGAAGCCAATGAATCCACCTATTTTTCACCGTTTATCTATGTATCTTTTTAAGTTAATACGCCAAAAGTCGCTCCAGTTGTTACACTCAATATAAAATGGCTGCAGATTTTGTCAAATAGTTATTATATTTTTGTAAAATCTTATCCAAATCTGGCCTGTGAGTGAATTATTTGGCAATGCCAGTTTTTGGTGTCATAAACAATTTATTTTAATTTTAAATCAAAGTTCTGATTTTATTATTTGTTAATTTTTTTATTTCACCAGCCTTTAGAAATTGATAGTTTTCATTGGTCAAAGTTATTATTAATTTTAGTCACAATGGGAAGTTTAACAATCAATGAGTTTTTATTTTTCGTTAAAATTCCGTAGATCAGTTTATGGCTTTATTGCAGACTGTAATCAATATCTGACAGAACTATTAGGGTAGCTATGGTCAACAGTTAGAATTGGAGAGGGATTTTGACTTGACGCTGGTATTTGGTATACGTCTTATTGCAAATCGATTTTATGACATTGAAGTACTCTGCGGTGACCACTTCATAAACTTCCGTAATGGATTAGAATTAAACACACCGAGGGAATACTCAACGAGTACACTGCATTGTTTTTATTGACAAACTGGTAATGTACCAAAAATGGTTCTATTGTCACTGATGTAGGTACTCTACACTGTTAGACAGGGACAGGTAATTGGGTGGCGGAATACAGGAACATATGTAAAAATGATATGTAGAAATGAGCCGGGTCTTGAATATTTTACAATAAATATAAAATATGTATCAATAATTCAAATGAACGTGTAAAAATACCACATTTACTAATTATTATAAGCAATAATTACTAGACTGAAACACAAACATAAATTGAATAAATCTTCCGAGAACAAAATAAATACCGCCGACGGGAATTTTTCCAGAGGGTAATCAACGGGGACTCCATTCAGGCAGCCACGGTAGTAATATGATGGTGTTCTTAGATTAGCGTAGTCTGCGCCATAAGCTTAAGTGCTCTGAAATAATGTATTTGTTCCTCCAGGAATATTTCTGTCAGTAGCGCTATAATATTAAATAGAATGATAATGTATCTTATTATTGTTGGCTTCCAGTTTTTAGAGTTGAGATTCACTATAATGGTCCATCGTAATAGTTCAGACGTGATGTGCATAATGCATTGTACATTACCTGCTCTACTTTTGATAATATTTCTGTTGTTAATGGGTGACCGGATAAATCATCAAAATGATAATTCATCACATCCTTAAAAAAATATATAAAGTCATGGAAAGTGATGAAAGAAAAATATTATTAACTGGGTTGAGTAGGTAATGTTAGGTTTAAAAAAATTTTTTTTTCATCGATCAAATGACTTTATATCACTTTTTAAAGGTGTGTTGAATTGTCACCGTGTTGAGTCATGGAACCATTAATAGTGGACCGATTTTTAAACCACCCAACCCTTATATATAGGAACATATTACGATCGTAGTAAGACGGAGATGTGAGTGCCTAATCCACCATATTAGTTACACGAGAGATATTACATTATATGCCTTTCTTTACGTATAAAAAAGCAATAAAGTTTTTATTTGTATTACATTAACAGGGTTCTATGATAACTCAACACAGTGACAATTCAACACACCTTTAAAAAGGTATATAAAGTCATTAGAAACGATGAAAAAGAAATTTAAACCTAACCTAACCTAACCTAACCTAACCTACTTAAACCAGTTAATAAAGTTTTTGTTTCATCACTTTTCATGACTTTATATAACTTTTTAAAGATGTGATGAATTATCATTTTGATGATTTATCCGGTCACCACGGTCGGTATATGCAGTACGCAGGCGCGTGATTATGAGTAACGTCTTCTACTAACCCGTTCGTATCCCCGCGCATTATCTATTATAATTAAGACGGATTATTTAGAAAGTGCAAATGATTTCAAATAAAATTGGGACTTTCATATTTGAACTATCTTATGCAAAGTGCAAATACAAATTCACCTTTGAAGATTCCCCCACGATGGGCGATGTGATGTCCGTAAACAAAACTCCCGCCTGAAAGTTGTTTAAAACATTCAGAAGGAGAGATCTTCATCTCAGCGTGCACGGAATGAGATTCCTGCACAATCCTCCCTCTCCTTTCCATGTAATATTCAGATATATGTTTCGAATAGAATTATACGAAGGATACAACGACGAAGGAAGACGTTTAAACTAATCTAAATTATGAAGATGATGTTTTTAAAAACAATTTATCTTTATTTTTTTGTCAGATATTTAAATTTGGAAAACGATGTAGGTGCTTCACATCAAGAGTCATTTATGTATCTTTGCAAGATATATTAATCTTTAGGATGCCGGGGGGTAAAATGCCAATCGCCCGCGGTATACAGGCAGACACTATTTTCATAATATACGTTGGTGAATCATAATCAAAATGAAATAGCGAGATAACAATAGTTTCTCTAAAACTGCTAATATTCATATTTCCAAAACTCACCTAAAATGAGGTTTTTTCGCTTAGACAATCGAAAAGATTCCTTTAAAGTTACATAAGATGAATAAATACACAATAAGTGTCTTGGAAAAGTACACACATTCGTAATGGAAAAAAAATACAGCTAGTGAGGATAGTTAAGGCAACATTATAAGAAAAGCAATAAATTATAAAACATTTTTTTTTAATGGAACTTATTGAGCAAAACCTCAAATTATAATAAAATCTATTATCTTCAATGATAAATTGTAGATTTTTGATTGTGAATTATAGATTTTTCAAATCTAGTTATAAATGAAATTAACATTTAAAAAATGTAATTTGCATCAAGTATATACCATTACATTTAGGAATCGAATATTTATTTTTTTAAGATAATACCATGGTATCATATAAGTGAACAATTGGTCAATAATAATAAACCAACTATACAAACTTAACTTAAACTAACAATTATACAAACTTAAAAAATATATATTAACCCCATATAGCAGGCCTTGGGGAAAATAATTTCCTTTACGGCTTATGATGAGTCTTTTTTAAGGAAATGAAGGAGAAGAAGTTCTCAAAGGTAAATGGTATGAGAGTAAAGAGAGCGATGTAGGAATCAGTGGAGTACAGTAGTGACGGACATATGAATATATCAATCCCACTGCGACGTAAGACGATGGGTCGAGAAACCAGTTGGAGAGGTCAAAGGGTCTCCACAAACCAGCCTCTCCCGATCTGGCATGTCACGCAGCGGGTGGGCAAGTGCATCCTGAACACACCTCACCCGATGAACCCGGGGACCCCTGCTAAATCACCAAACGTAGCGAAATACTTGGGGTGACCTATGGCAGAAGTGTTGATTATCCGATAAATGGTTCCAACTACAATATAAAAAAAATAACAAGAGAGTATAACAAAAAAGTTAAAATGAGCACACATCTGCGATGAGCTAACAATTTGGTAGGCGGGAATGGGTACCGCCGCCCTGGGAACCATTTATTGGATGACCAACACCTCTGCCACAGGTCACCCCAAGTGGTTCGCTACGTTTGGTGACTTAGCAGGGGTGCCCGGTTTCATGGGTTAAGGTTTGCCCGGGTCTTGGTGGCGGGTGCGTCGGCCCACCTTCTGCGTGGCGGGCCGGTTGGGAGATGCTGGTTGAGGGAGACCCTTTACAACCGGTTACCGCTGTCCGGGCCGCTCGATAGTACAGGGGCCCGACCCTCAGGCTCACGACTAAGGGTGGGCTGCCCCATCAGCGAGTGAAAAAACCCCGCCACTGCTGTTGTGCCGGTTCGTGACCGGAGGGGACCCAGCAGCAGCGTTTGGGGCGCATTGGATGCCCTCTCCAGCCGGACTCTCCCGGCCTATCGCCTAGCACCGCAGTGGGTGGGCTGGAACCAAACGCTCATCACTCCTAGACAGCCTGAACCCCAGATTCCTACCCACCCCTCATACCTTTCCTTTCCAGACCTTTCCTTTCACCTCCTACACCTACAAAAAAAAAAAAAATTAATTAAATTCATGAACATACAAAACAACAATCTTAACATCATTACAGCGGCGAGTAGCAGGCGTCCCCGGTGCGGGCCAAAACTGTTGGTAAATTTTGCCAACATTCGCGGCCTGCACACAAATTTAAATTCCGTCCATCACCATCTTTTGTCCCAACGTCCCAACCTTCTTTTCCTATCCGAAACTCAGATAGCCGAGCCGCCAGACTCCTCCTATCTGGACTGCCCGGGCTTTACCCTCGCAAGCAAATTCCGGCTGAAAGGAGGAGTCTGCCTCTATAGTCGAGCTGACGTCAGCTGTGTGCGACTATTGAGTCTGGAAAACTCCAGATTCGACGTAATGTGGGTGCGCGTCAATCTTGCCAGTACGGCAAGATTCTACGCATGTCTATACCGCTCACCGAACCATAGCGAATCAGACACTTCCGAGCTCTTCAAACATTTGAGCGATACTATTTATGATCTCTTGCCCCGCTACCCTTCGGCCGAGTTTGTTGTTCTGGGGGACTTCAACGTTCATAACGAACCATGGTTGAAGTTCTCAGGCCCAACGGACTCGGCTGGCCGACAGGCGGAATCCTTTGCCATTTGCTACGGATTAGAGCAATTGGTTCAGGAGCCTACAAGGGTTCCTGATGTCCAGACTCACCGCTCCAATCTGTTAGACCTATTCTTAACTACTGTGCCACACGGTTATAAGATTGACGTCACAGCGCCTCTGGGATCATCTGACCACTGCCTAGTGACGACATCAATCCCCGTTAGCCTCAGACCAACCAATGAGAGGCTGAGGAGAAAAGTGTGGCACTATAGGTCAGCAGATTGGTTCGGTATGCGGGCCCATTTCAATGCTTTTCCGTGGTCAGCTGTTTGTTTTCGGACTTCGGACCCTTCAAGATGTGCCCAGGAGATTGGTGAAGTCATCAAATCGGCGATGGATGGCTTCATACAATCGACTACTAAAGAAACTGGTGTGGGCTCAAAGCCGTGGTTCAGTCGACAATGCTCCGAAGCAGTTCGACGAAAAAACGCGGCTTACCGAGCCTACAACACATCTCGAACGCCCGAAAGCAGATCAGCATACAACAAATCGGCAAAGGAATGCAAGAGAATCATCAATAGATCAAAATTCGAACACGACCTGCAGATCAGCAAAAAGCTGGCTGCCTGCCCGCATGGCAGCAGAGCATTCTGGTCGCTTGCGGGCTCAATAGGTCGAAATTTTTGCAAACCCAGTTTGCCACCTCTTACCAGACCTGACGGCTCACTAGCAAACACCGCCACCGAAAAGGCAAACCTTTTAGGGAAAATGTTTGCGGAAAACTCGACCCTCGACGACGGGGGTGCTGTTCCGCCGTCGGTTCCTCACTGCGGCTTCTATATGAAAAAGCTGAGGATCCGGCATCGGGATGTACTCCACGTCATACGGGGGCTCGATGTAAACAAAGCTAGTGGACCTGATGGAATACCTGCCCTGGTATTGCAGAGGTGTGCTGCGGAAATAGTTCCAGTTTTGACAAAGCTCTTCAAAATGTCCCTGAAGTGTGGCACTGTGCCCTCTGGTTGGAAAAAAGCGGTAATTCACCCTATTCCCAAGAAAGGTGACCGCTCCAACCCGGCCAACTACCGCCCCATAGCGATCACATCAGTTCTGTCCAAAGTGATGGAACGTGTGATCAACGACAAACTGCTCACATACCTCGAGAAGAACAAAATTATCAACGACCGTCAATACGGATTCCGGCGGAACCGCTCGTGCGGTGATCTTCTCGCGTATGTGACGCATGTTTGGGGGCGGTGCCTGGAACGTCACGGTGAGACCCAAACGGTCGCACTAGACATATCCAAGGCCTTTGACCGGGTCTGGCACCGAGGACTTGTCAACAAATTGCATTCTTACGGACTTCCCGCATCCCTGTGTACGTGGATTGCTGACTTTTTAAGGGATAGGTCGATTCAGGCGGTTGCTGACGGTTTCACCTCTTCCTCGCACTCCATAAATGCTGGCGTCCCACAGGGATCGGTTCTGTCTCCGACTTTGTTTTTGTTGCACATCAATGACCTTTTGACATGTGCACCGATTCATTGTTACGCGGATGACAGTACAGTTCATGATAGCTTTTTGTTTGACAAGCCCCCAAAGGGCACACAAACTCCAACGGCTCGGAGGGCTTTGAAGCAGAGAATGGACGGTTATCTCGAGAGTATTTCCTCCTGGGGTAAAAATAATCTCGTCGAATTTAATGTTTCAAAGACCCAATCCTGTCTGATTACGTCTAAAAGGGATCCAAATGATAATCTAGTCTCCTTCAACGGAAGCAATCTTCCGAACAGGCCTTCCATTGATATGCTTGGTGTAACTATAAGTGACCAGCTCAGGTACGGGGGCTCCATCGAAGCCAGAGTAAAGTTGGCCTCTCAGAAGCTGGGCGTACTGTACAGGGCCCGCAGATACTTTAATAGTACACAACTGCTCACCCTGTACAAATCGCAAGTGCGCCCTACTGTCGAATTTGGCAGCCATCTCTGGTCTGGAGCCCCAAAATACCTGAAAAAAACCCTTGACTCTGTGCAGAAACGGGCGGTCCGTTTGATAGATTCCCCAATCTTAACAAACGGACTGCAATCTTTAGAGCACAGACGTCGGGTAGGTATGCTGTCCTTGTTCTATCGGTATTACAATGGAAGATGCTCTGAGGAACTAGCGTCATTGATCCCTTCGGCGCCGGTGCGTAGTCGGGATACACGCCAAACGCGCGCCCAACATTTGTACACAGTTGACACTTGTCACATGAGAACGGGTCGCTTCTACGATTCGTTCTTAAGTTCAACAGCTCGGCTGTGGAACGAACTGCCGGCCTCTGTGTTTCCTCCCTCCTACAACATGGGACTCTTCAAGACCCATGTTCACTCCTTCCTCTCCACAAAAAGACCCTCCACACAGCATCCCCAAAGATGACATAGGCCCTGAGGGAAATTATTTTCTTCAGGGCCTCCTGTGTGGAGTAAATATAAAAAAAAAAAAAAATAAAAAAAAAACATCTATAATTTTCGTATCACGTGATACATTCAGCCAGTTTGAATGCGTTTTCAAGGAACAGATGAAAATATTAACATCTCGTGGGGTGTTTATTGTTTTGCAGATACGTCCTAGTAATGGATTTGAGAATACTTACATAGATTTTGTGGTAAACCGAATAATTTACTTGATTTGGTTCAGGGTAGTGAAATACAATCGTATTTAACAGATATCTTGAAACGAGCTCAGCTCAGTGAGGTGGCTTATACAAAAAAAAAGTATTTGTCTTCTATTTATATATATTTATAAATAATATATGATGAATCAACAACAAAGTTCACGATTTTGTTTATTGCATCACTGATTTTTTTAAAGTTTACATAGAGTAATGGAATTAAATAACATTGATTTATTAGTAAGCATTTTATAAGGAACTCTAGTCAAAAATATTATTGCTTTAGAATTATTTATTTATGTACTCGTAGATTAACAAATGCTGAATCTGAATATATAAGTTTTATTATATTTAAAAAAAATCTCATTAAAACACACCGTTTGGCTGGAACGACTGAATATGATTGTTCATCGCAATCAGTCTACGTGAGTAATATAATACTCGCCCGTATTATAATACTCGTGCAGGCAAATTATCGCAATACCGCGCATCTTACAGTTGTTGATACCTACTTACAATTAGGCTACTGGCAGCGTGTGTACTTCACGACCTTTATTTACAATTTCGACGATATTGTGTGCCTTTATCTCATTGTATACCTATATCTCATGTACCTATGCTCAAAATGCAGTGATACTATTATTACTGTTTATTATTCATGTTTATCTTATGTTTTCCATGTATATCATGTTAATAATACTATAACATTGTATATCTCTCATGTACATATCTATCTACAATGCTACTAATAGATATTGTCTATATTTCAAGAATGCCTACTAACAATAATCCTGATACTATTGATACGGTCTCTACTTTATTTTATTCGTATACTTACAAGCTATAATCAAGCTGTTCATATTATTTCCTGTATTTATAAACATATTTTAAGATCATTCACACGATCTGCATTTTTCTTTTAATTTTAATTTACCGTTGTATATCATGTTAATAATACTATAACGTTGTATATCTTTCATGTACATATCTATCTATAATGCTACTAATAGACATTGTCTATATTTCAAGAATGCCTACTAACAATAATCCTGATACTGTCGATACGGTCTCTACTTTATTTTATTCGTATACTTACAAGCTATAATCAAGCTGTTCATATTATTTCCTGTATTTATAAACATATTTTAAGATTATTCACACGATCTGCATTTTTCTTTTAATTTTAACTTACCGTTGTATATCATGTTAATAATACTATAACGTTGTATATCTTTCATGTACATATCTATCTATAATGCTACTAATAGACATTGTCTATATTTCAAGAATGCCTACTTACAATAATCCTGATACTGTCGATACGGTCTCTACTTTATTTTATTCGTATACTTACAAGCTATAAGCAAGCTGTTCATATTATTTCCTCTATTTATAACCATATTTTAAGATCATTCGCACGATCTGCATTTTTCTTTTAATTTTAACTTACCATTGAATAATGATATTATTTTTATTTTTATTTTTATTTTTATCTCTATTTTTATGTTTATTTTTATTTTTATTTTTATTTCCTATTTCGTTCATACCTAGTTATCTTATAAATTTTGCTAAAATAGTCTGTTCTGTTTTCAATATTAATTTTTGTATATTTACAATAAGGAATGTATATACTACCCAATATAGAAGATACACTCCTACACTCTCCTTACCCATCTTTATCTTGCTATCCCCCCTCCTCCTGTACTTGATGCTCACTTTTGTATATTATTCTATCAATTTAATATCGTACATGTCATTCATAATACACTACTCTTCAGTTATACTCATATATTATAACCAAATTGAACCCAACTATTACTCAACTAAATTACAATGTTAAATATTATATACCAAAACTGTAGAGGATTAAGAACTAAAACTGAGATTTTTCACAATAATATTCTTTTGAATGACGATTGCTTCATTTTCGGTATATCTGAGTCTTGGCTTATTGATTCTATTTTAGATCCGGAACTGGCACCAACTGAATTTTACAGTATTTTTAGACGGGATAGGACAAATAACATTACAATTAATAGCATTAATACCCAATCAGATTCTCGTCGAGGCGGTGGAGTCATGATCATAACTCATAACAATCTTAACGCATACCCTCGCGAAGACTTGGTCTGTAATGCTGAATGCATCTGGGTAACTATTCCCCCGTCTAACTATACTTCAAAACGTACCATCCATGTTTCTTGTCTATACTTACCACAGGGACATGGATATGAAAATGCTCTCAGTTCATTCCTTTGTTTGCTTGCTAACGTCAAAGATCAAAACCCAGATGATATTATTCTCGTAATTGGAGACTTTAATATGCCCACCATAACATGGAAACCAAAAGATAAAAATTCACACTTAACACCTGAAAATTTAAATTCAATTACTTCCTTACTTACTGACACAATCCATTACTCTGAACTGAACCAATACAATTCCATCAAAAATGCCAATAAACGTATACTAGATTCAGTTATCTGTAATGAGGAATGCCTTGTATCTCAAGCATACAACCCTCTTGTCAAAGAGGATTTACACCATCCATCGCTCAAAATCATACTACAATTAGACACACTTCCAACTATCAATGCTCCACCAAAAGAAATTTATCGGTATGATAAAGCTGATTATGATTTAATAAACCAACACCTGTCTAAAACAGACTGGTCTTTTACTCACGATAATGCTGACGTTGACGAAGCAATTTATACTTTTTATGACATTTTAAATAACACCATTAACCAGTTTGTCCCTAAACGTTTCATCAAAAAGAAAAAATTTCCCAACTGGTACTCACCTCCCCTAATCAAAATCATAAATGAGAAACAAAGACTACACAAAAAATGGAAATCAAATAATAATCCAGTAGATTACGTAGAGTTTTCTATCAAACGAATACAACAAAAACACTTACAGAAACATTGTTACACCCAATATATAAATTCAGTTGAGTCTAGTATTCCAACTAACAATAAAAGTATCTGGAATTACGCTAAGAACAAAAATAGGACAAATGGCATACCACAAATCATGAACCTAAAAGACGAGTCAGGCACCGGTGCTCATCAAGTGTGCCAACTGTTCTGTAAACACTTCCAATCTACTTACGTAAGCGATGAGGGCACGGATGATCCCAGTAATATAGATAATTCTACCTGCATTAATAATGATAACCCGATCGGGGACGTACAAATAAACAACTCATTGGTCAATAAATACTTGAATGAATTGGATGTTACAAAGGGTGCGGGCAGTGATGGTATCTCGCCATATTTTATCTCAAAATGTGCCAAAAATCTTGCATTTCCTTTAACTAACTTATTTAACATGTCTTTAAAAAAAGGAATATTTCCTACAAAATTCAAAGAAGCCATTATAATCCCCATCCATAAAACTGGTTCAAAAAGTAACATTGCAAACTATCGCCCAATCTCAATACTCACAGTACTTAGTAAACTCTTTGAGCGTATTGTGTACGATCAAATTTATATAACTATTGTCCGCAGCATACAAAATCAACAACATGGTTTTTTACAAAAAAGGTCAGTAATAACAAACTTAGTCAACTTTACTGAATACTTAACAAGCAATATGGATAATGGACACCAAGTAGATGTTATCTACACAGATTACTCGAAAGCTTTCGATAAAGTTAACCACTCTATCGTCATTAAAAAATTACACCAATTAGGAATCCATGGCAACTTACTTAGGTGGCTGACTTCATATCTGCAGAAAAGACTACAGTGCGTATCAGTTGAGGGAACTAAGTCTAGTTTCTTAACTGTGCCCTCTGGCGTACCGCAGGGTTCCCATCTGGGACCATTACTGTCTAATGTATATATATTTGATATTTATAAATGTTTTTTACATGCTAACTACCTTGCATATGCAGATGACAAAAAAATATACTTAGTAGTCAAATCTATCAATGACTGCATAAAACTTCAAGAAGACCTAAATCGTCTTTTTGCATACTGTAAATTAAACAAATTAATCATAAACATTTCTAAGTGCAACAAATTATCTTTTACGCGCAACAAAAATAAAATTTATTTTAATTATAACTTTCATGATACACATATCAATGAAATAGAATCAATCCGTGACCTTGGGGTAGTACTGGATGTAAAACTAAATTTTATCAAACACATTAACGAAGTAATCAACAAAGCAAATAAAATGTTGGGATTTATAATTCGCATATCTAAACCTTTTCGCAATATTAAAACCATGTATTCCCTTTACACCACGTATATCCGCCCCCACTTAGAATACTGCACACTAATTTGGGCACCGTTCTACCAATGCCATATTGACAGAATCGAAAGTGTGCAAAACAATTTTTTTAAACACATAAATTATAAATTTAAATTACTCTTTGCAAATAACACCGAATCCTTAAAATTTCACAACTTTACTCCACTTCAAACACGTATATTAATATCTGATCAAATATTTTTATACAAAATTCTGAATAACGGCCTGGACTCTCCTGAACTCGTAAATTATTTAACAATTCACATACCTACAAAGCCAACCAGACAAAACCATTTTTTTCATTTGCCCACGTGCAGAACCAACCTTAGAAAAAAATCTCCAATCCCCCGTATATGCGCGCAATATAACACGCAATTTAACAATATCGATATTCTTAATAATACTCTTGTGAAATACCGAAACGAAGTCAAGCGTACGACCACAAATGTTAATTAAATCAATGCACAGTTATAGAAAAGGTACAACATGAGCGTCTCCTGTCCCCATCCCATCTTCCTCTGCCTCTTGCCCTTTCCTATTCCTTCTTCCTTATAATATATTTATATGATTCTAATTTTTTATTTTTGTTAATTTCATTTTCAGTTAATGGTTATAACCAATTACAATTTTGTATTATATCACATTAACCAACATTAGCATAACCAACATTAGCAAGAAACTATTTTGGCTTACCTCATATTTTACCTCTTGTATAACTTATCCTGTATAAAATTGCTGTTTGTTTCTTACAATAAATAAATAAATAAATAAATTAATAAATAAATAAATAAATAAATATATATATGGTCTACAACAAACACCCAGGGTTGCCAATCACGGAAAAATTCTAAAGTTGCGGGAAATTTCTAAGATTTTGAAGAAGTGTTTATTTGCTGAGAAGACCTTTTTATGAGGAAAATCGCGGATTATGTGCATTTCTTGATTATCCAAACATATCTATATATAAATTTTATTAACAATAATTGTGAGGAAGCACTAATTGTCGTTTTCATTCGCAGCAAATTTTCAATAAAAGTCTCTTTTTAAAGTCTGAATGAAAGAGAATATCTGAAAAAGACTAGTTAATAAAAATAAATAATTAATATGAATAGAATTTTGGAGGCAAATGATATTTTTAGTTGAAAATTGCGGCACGAGTTTTCGTGAAAATTCTCACTGTAAACAGATAAATAATCATAATAATCTTCAGATAAATAATCAAAGTTTGTTTCACCTGTAAAGATATCTTCCACAAAAGTTACATTTCCTTGGATAAGTAAATAGGCGCACACGTCTCCAAATAAAATTATTTGCAATTATCAAGATGATTTAGTTGACGGAGTTCGCTATTTTTTGGAAACTTTTGAATCCGACAGAAGCAAAATAATATATTTCCGAGTCGAAATAAATGGCGATACGAGAATTAAATAATATGTCAAAATTGTACCTACGTTGCGACGACCTATTTACTTTGATAAACTTTTTGCTTTTAGTTTGAATATGTATTTACCTGTTTTATTTATTCACTGAGCTTTGAGGAGTTTTATTAAAAAATAAACAGTATAATATTAATGATATTTGGATGATTTCCATTGGGCTACTTTCGTGAAATATCCCCTCAATGATGCTTATGGTATGGTGTTATGTCGTATTTTTGTTGTATTATTCTTGTTTGCTACTGGAGCCACAATGGAGTTGCAAATATTGTGTCCGAATCAGTTTGAGGTTTTATTGTGGACTGTAATCAATTTTTGTCCCAACTATTGGGTTGTTGTGGTTAACAGTTAGAATTGAAAATTGTTTTTGTATGGAATCTAATCAATATTTGACACAGTTATTGGGTAGCTATGGTTAACAGTTAGAATTGGAAGGGAATTCTGAGTTACCTCATCACCTTCGGGCGATCACTACACACGCTTTCGTAATAGACTCAAATTAAACACACTGATATAACATGTTCACTGCGCAGGTTTTCTTAACAGACTGGTATTGTAAAATAAATTGTTTCAGTGTCATTGATGTAAGTATGTGGTATTAATAGTGGTATATGGTATTGTCAGATAGGTAATTGGGTGGAGGAATGCAGGAACATATGTTAAAGGGAGATATATATATATATATATATATATATATATATATATATATTTATCCCCTCTCGTACTATGTTGATCTCGAGCGACGGTACGCCAGGTATATGTTGATCCGTTTGCATTTGTTGATCCACCCCGGATATGTTGATCCATTACCCAAGCTGGCATACATATGTAAATCCCTACAGATCAACTTGTGTCATCGAGATTTAGCTGTAAGCCACGCCCATTTTTCGGTCGCATATACATTTTACACGATTTATTTTGTTGATCTATATATTTCTGACCAACTTGACGGCTTGCATGCATTGTAACTTGTATTTCGCGCGCGTTGTGGTACTTTTTAGATTCTGTTAGAACATCCATATTCTATGAAAATGACTTTGTACTTAAAGAGGATAGACTGCCTCACGCATATTTATATTGAAATGGAACTTTCGCAAACGTCAAATCCATGCTTAAAAAATCTTTTGAACTTGATTAAACAAAAATGTAACTTTAATGCATAATTGACTACGTTTCGTGACTAAGCAGGGGTGCCCGGGCTCATGGGGTGAGGTTCATTGAGTCATTTTAAAAGAGAAATTTTGAACATTGATTGAATCAAATTTTATTTTAATGTATCTTTTACCATCTCTCCCGACGTAAGTTTCTTGTAATGATTAAGTTGAAACAAAGCGTAATATCCATAATTTGTGCCTATTAAAATTGCGGCGATTAGATTGGCGAGAATTTAATTTATCAAATTTTAAATTAAAATTGCTGAAATTATTTATTCCAATTTGTTTTTTTATTAAACATGGCTAAAGTCATTTCAAGCACCGATTCCAACCAACGATGTTTTAGTATATATTCGTCAATCAACAGGAGCCATAATGTCTGTACATCAGAGCCCTCGAGAATTATTACAATTATGTATACCGCCGCCCCGGGAACCATTTATTAGATAACCAATACCCCTACCATTAGTCACCGCCAAGGATTTAGCGAGATAGTTGTTTATTTTTTGTATTTTTTTACATCGTCTCCACACAGGAGGCCCTTAGGAAAATCGTAACTCTCAAGGCCTATGTCATCTTTGTGAATGCTGTGTTGGGGTATTTTGAAAGAAAGGAAGGACAGTGATTTCTGGGAAGGAAATAGGTATGATGGGTGGGTAGTAATCTGGGGGTCAGTGTGTTCGAGTGATAAACATAAAAATCCAACTCTCCTACTGCGTTGCAAGGCGATGCGTTGAAAGAGGATTAATCGATCCGGCCCACCACGCATTTGGTAGGCAAGCGCATCCGCCGCCAAGAACCGAACAAACCTCACCCTATAAACCCGGGCACTCCTGCTAAGTCACCAAACATATCAAACTACTTGAGGTGGCTCTCGACTAGCAATCCGAAGGTCGCGGGTTCAAATAAATTTTATTAAAATTAATTTTCACTATTTTACAATTAGTGTTTGGTGACCATATCTGAATAGCCAGGTTCTCTCCCACCTTCCTCCTCCTCATCTCCTTCGAGGTCTCCTTTGAGGATGCCATAGTCTCACTGGCTCCAGACGGGAGCGGTTAGGACTGTATGACTCTGGTGCGGTATTCACACAAGTTTTTATTTGTAAAAAATGAAACAGAAATATTATAATCAGATATCATATATTTCCTACAAAAAGCCACAGCTGCTAACTTCGAGAAGTTGAATAAAGTATTTTTAGCACACAAATGGCAGAAGTAGAACTAACACGTGCAGTTTATAGTAATACCAACTAAAAGATAAGATAAAACACTTCAATATATTTTATTTAAATTTTGATAATTCCTTCATGCTTCATATTAGTGTTTAATAAAAAAATACAAATCATATCACACTACATCTTAACTTAAAGGTGGATATGTTTTTATCCACAAAAAAGGTTTATTTGTATATTCTCTGTATGAAAACTATTTTCGTTAAAAAATAATACTGTATTGAAAATGTGATCAGACCAAAACTTCGTTGTTAAAACAATGCAGCTGCGGACTGCCGGGCTTAGAGTATTATTATTAATATTATTACTCTAAGCTGCCGGGATGTGACAACATCCTGATTATAATACATTTAACCCATATAATAATTATAATTTTATTTGTTTTGTCTTTGATAATCAACGGCTATGGAATTCTGCGTCTTGCCACCGCGATACTATTGATTACTAAACACGACGAAATATTTCAAAACGACTTATTAACGATTCCAGAATGTACTTTATTCATAATTGTTTTAAGAATTTATCTCTTTCTTTAGACAATTTATTTTTAAAAGTGCTTATAAAATACGTTTTATTACTTATCCACTGGAGCCATTTCTGCCATATTTTGCCAATATTGTGCAATATCTTAGTTTTACCTCTAGGTACACAATAGAGTGGGTACTTATGGAATCTAAAAATACGGGATTATTGATTAAATCTAGGTGGATTCGTTAGCTTTAAACCGCATTTAGTAGTTTATATGGTTTCTATTTTAATGTTTTTGGGGGATGATTATACCGGTACAATTGACCCCGTATTACAACTAAACTCCAGTTTCTGTGAGTACAGCTCCCAAGTTTTATAAGCTCAAGTACATGTCCGTCCGTAACACTTAGTCAATGTACTTATTTGTTCGTTGTCCTCTCTTTCCTAATGTGAAGGTGCTATTTTAATTTTAATCAATATATATACATGTTATTTGGGGGAAAGTTTTATCTCAATCATAAAAAAAAAAACTTTTTCTCTTTATTTTTTTATTGAGATTAAAGCAAACTATCATATTAACTTTTTTTTTTTTTTTTTTTTTTTTTTTTTTTTTTTTTTTTTTTTTTCAAAAGAAGCAAACACATTGTGACTTGACATTTTAAATAATAAAAAGGGAAACACTTTGTTTACAGTCACTTTATTGAAATTTTTAACGTCTACCGGTTTCGGTACCTCCGTTTTATAACTGTCCTGATGATGGTACGGAGGTACCGAAACCGGTAGACGTTAAAAATTTCAATAAAGTGACTGTAAACAAAGTGTTTCCCTTTTTATTATTTATCATATTAACATTAATTTGTTTTGTTATTTTATTACATTAAATAGTTACGGTTCGTGATAAAACTGATTTACTTGAGGCCAGATAGTGTATTACGTTAAACATAATTGAAATTTTGAAAAGTAATTTTTTCAACTAATTAAAAAATATTATTTTCCTCGTCATTCCGTAAAAGCTGCAATGACCCCGGGGTCGGGATCATTGCAGCTTCTCACTCGATCGGTTTATGAGTATATAGCTTAATTTATATGAGATTAAAAAAATAAGAATTTGGTAGACAACTAGTTTTCTGCCGTTGATTTATGAGTATTTTTATCGTAAGCCTAAGTTTTTATCGCAAGACGTAGAAAATGCTTAAAGTCAAATTGGTTCAATTGGCCCCATATAATATTCATTGGGCCACTGTGAAAACAACTTCACATAAAATATAATCGAACAAATTGATTAAATATAATTGCATTTGTAACCACCTTGTAGCTGTTTTTTTAGTTTATGCTTTATAGAAAGATGCCGACTTCCGGTCATATTGTTTTATAATATTAAATATGAGATGATTTTAAAAGAATCATCTTTAGAGCTATTCGAAACATTCGCAAAAATCAAATCCATAAAAAAATCATAACT
Source organism: Hesperophylax magnus (assembly GCA_026573805.1). Lineage (NCBI taxonomy): Eukaryota > Metazoa > Arthropoda > Insecta > Trichoptera > Limnephilidae > Hesperophylax > Hesperophylax magnus. The sequence continues at coordinate 1,583,060 of JAIUSX010000150.1, read as the reverse complement.
TAGCAGGGGTACGGGTACACTGTTGCGTTTGCTCAGCTACTACGTGGCGGGCCGGATCGAAAGAGACTGGTTGAGGGATACCTTTTGGCCATAAAAATCTAAAATGGCGGCAAAAGGAATAATATTATATGGTATATTTTGAACTTCTTACCACCTCTCCTGATTACGCTTCGTGACTTAGTAGGGGTGGCCGGGTTCTTGATTATAATGGGTAATTATTTAAAATGGGTAATCAATGGATGATTGAACGCGGTTGGAGATAACAAAAAACTGTCCAAAGAAGCGAAACTCCACAATGGAGTGCTGGTACCTACCCTAATATATGGAAGTGAGGCATGGAACTGGCAGAAGAAGGCTGAAAGTAGACTGAATACTGTAGAAATGAGATCACTGAGGCATATGTACGGTAAAATCATGTATGACGGAATCTATTCTACAGGTATTTTATTAGAGCCTGTTAAAAGGAGCTAGCAGCATTGATCCCCGGTGCACGTGCGTGATACTCGACGGCCACGAGCGGAACGCACGTTCACAATAAAGTTGATGTTGTCTTTATGAGAACGGGTCGTTTTTCCAACTCGTTTTTCGTTTTGTAAGTCTCCATATTCAAATTCGGCGGTATGATTTTTTTATGTGACACCTCTCACTAGAGCGCCCCTGTCTTTACACTCTAAATACAGAGAAACTATGTCGCCAACCGGTTGGGCAGCGTTATGAGGCGGGTTAAGGTAGGGGCTGTAGGAATGAATTTATTAATGCTGGTCTTAAAGAGGCGCGAATTATATGGAGGAGGAAAAACAGATGCTGATAGCTCGTTCCACATGCGAGCCGACTTACGGTAAAATGAGTCGGAGAAACGACCCGTTCGTATATAGATAACATCAACTTTACTGTGAACCTGTGTTCCGCTCGTGTCTGTCGAGTATCAAGCACGTGCACAGTGCACCGGGGATCAATGCTGCTAGCTCCTTTTAACAGGCCCTTATAAAATACCTGTAGAATAGACACAGCATACGCACATTTCGCCATACATGATTTTACCGCACATATGCCTCAGGAATCTCATGTATACAGTATTCTATCTACTTTCAGCCTTCTTCTGCCAATTCCATGCCTCACTTCCATATATTAGGGTAGGTACCAGCACTCCATTGTGGACTGCTAGCTTCGCTTCTTTGGACAGTTTTTAGTTAGCTCCAACCGCGTCCAATCATCCATTAATTACCCATTATAACCAAGAACCCGGCCTCCCCTACTAAGTCACGAAGCGTAATCAGGAGAGATGGTAAAAGATAGAGGTTCAAAATTTCCCACATAACATTATTCCTTTTGCCGCCATTTTGCCTGGCATACCTGGCGTACCGTCGCTCGAGATCAACATAGTACGAGAGGGGATAAATATATATATATATATATATATATATAGATATATCTCCCTATATATATATATTTATATATAAGGATATAATGCAATACAGGATATAATGCAATATTAGAAGGCAGTAGAAGAAGAAAACAATAAGAAAAATAAGAAATAGCACCAACTCTGCGGAACTGCACCCGTTCTGGTCACACAAATTACGATGAAATAAAAATATATATATATATCAAAATGTGTATTCATAGAATCGTAGTCCATTAAATAGTATTGAAAATTGCGTATAGATGAACGCTTCTCGGAGAAAAAACTAATAACGCTTTAACTAAAATATCTTACCTTCAAATTAAACAATAATTTGAATGTACATTTCAATCTTTACAACAAAAGCGAGCAGTAGCTGATTTAACACGTATGAATCGAATTTTAAACAATAACATCGACTGTGAGGAACTCTTACCCTAATTATTTTTAACAAACCGTTGAGACATACACGCCATGCAGCACTATTCCACACGCTTAATTACAAAACAAATGCAGCAGTTAATTCGCCAATTAACTTTGCTTATCATACCTTCAATAAAATTTTTCTCAGTTTTTAACATCGATCTTTTTAAGGATTCAATGCTTATATTTAAAAGGAGAATTATGTCAATGATATAAACTGTTCGATTCGCAAGCTTATCCCTTTACAGATTACCACTTCTCGCGTCTACAAATAAACCCACGCATAAACACACACCTATAAACTACGCACGTCATCCGGTAATTACCTAATATATTTACCACTAAATAACACAAAACATTACAAGGAAATTCATAATATTGTAGACACTTACTATGAAATATTTAATATCTCTAAAATGTTTCTATAACATAAACAAAATAATTAAAAAAAAACATGGGACGAGTAGAAATGTAAAAATAATTGTGACCAAGTTGCCTCCAAATATTTGATGAAAGATCAGAAAAAAGAAAACGTAAATAATGATTTTGTTAATTATTTCTCTGATAGTGTTTGCAATATGTTACATAAATGTAATTACAGGACAACTGGGTTTGAACCAGAGGAGATGCCTCAAAGCATGTACCTACCAAGGGCCATAATTGCTGATATAGAAAGCATTGTAAGACAACTTAAAAAAATCAAAAACTTCATAGTGGAGAGACACGGTAGGTCTTACAGTTGACGCCGTAGTTTAGTGGTTAAAATTATAGCTGACATTTCGCGTTCATATTTAAGGGAGTGTGCCTGTTTTCTTTAAAAATGTTAAGGTTTTTTCTTTGAACCGTCAGAGTTTTCCGGGAATTTTATACTTCTCTTTGGTCCGGTTGGAGAGTGTTGAAGTCACTCATGCTGGAAGATTCCTTCAGAAAATCTGAGATTTCTCTACGTGAAGGAGTGCGGCCACTATTCCTGGCTCTACCCGATGAACTTTCTTCACGGGACACTCCTTCCCGTCCTGCAGCTTGGAAGAGACGGATATGCCACAACCCACTTAATCAGACGGCTGCTAGGCTATATCGAGAACTCAGCTATTTTATCTGGAAAACTGGACGCCTTCAGAGTGAATACGATCTGTTTAGTTTTTACCGAGCGTTAGTTAGGCGCGAGATTCGAGTGGCCTATCGAGCCTACGTGTCTGAAATTGAGGAAAACATCATGCATGATCCCAAGATGTTTTGGCACTATATAAAATCTCTTCGGAAGGATGGTGGTCTCGAAGACACCATGATGAAAGGTAATCAGGAATTTCGTGGCTTGGGTGTGGCAAACGCATTTGCTGATCATTTTCAATCGGTCTACAATAAAGACCCTCCACTTCTAGACATTAATAATACGGCCACATTTAATACCAAAAGTGCTTCAAACGTCGATTTAGGTATACTTACGGAATCTGACGTTATGAGTGCCATAAGACTCATGAAGAACTCGCACTCTATCGGACCAGACTTCGTTCCCGTATTTTTTATTAAAGGGTGTGCCGAGTTCCTAAAAACACCACTATGTCTTATCTTTAACTTAGCTATAAATACTTCAACTTTTCCCGAAGTATGGAAAACTTCAAAAATATGTCCTATTTTTAAGAATGGTTCGAAAAAGTTAATCGAAAACTATAGACCAGTTGCTATACTATCAGCTCCTGCTAAAGTATTTGAAAAATTAATTCATAAATTCATTATGCCTCAGATAGACGCATACATTATCCCAGAACAGCATGGTTTCCGGAAAGGAAGATCCACTGAAACCAACCTGATGGTTTTCACCGACTATGTTGCTAGGTCCCTAGACAGAGGTTACCAAGTAGACTGTTCGTACAACGACTTCTCCAAAGCTTTTGACACCGTGAATCACGATATCTTACTCATAAAACTTGCCCAGATGGGTTTTTCACTTCGGATGTTAGAGTTTTTTAAAAGTTACCTCAAGAACAGAAAACAATTTGTCACTCACGGAATCTTCCAATCTGCCGAATTTCTTGTTTTTTCTGGGGTTCCCCAAGGATCGATCCTAGGGCCTCTTCTTTTTTCCATTTTCATTAATGACATTGCTGAAGTCATTCGTTTTTCTCGCTTTCTGCTGTTCGCTGACGATCTAAAATTATTTCTTCTAATAAGAAATATTGAGGACTGCCTGCACCTTCAAGCTGATGTTGATAACATTTCAGAATGGAGTCAACGAAACAAGCTTCATTTCAATGTCATGAAATGCGTAGTTCTGACTTTCACCAGAGCATTTAGTCTCACATACCACAGGTACACTATGCTCGGTCATAATCTCAAACGAGTTTCAAACATAAAGGATCTTGGGATTATGTATGAGAATAAGTTGACATTTCGTCCTCATATCGAAGGGGTGTGCCAGTCGGCCTTAAAAATGTTAGGGTTTGTTCTCCGAACCGTCAGAGTATTTCGGGATACCCGTGCTCTGAAGATTTTATACTTCTCCCTGGTCCGCAGTAGGCTGGAGAGTGGTTCGCTTATCTGGAATCCTCATGAGGCGGGGTGCTCCCTCATGTTGGAGAGGGTTCAAAAAAAGTTTCTAAGATTTCTTTACATGAGGGAGTACGGCCACTATCCATGGCTCTACCCGACGAACTTTCTTCTGGGCATGCTGGGACTTCACTCCCTGCAGCTCAGAAGGGAGGGGTATGCCGCTACCCACTTATTCAGACTGCTGCGAGGCTATATTGAGAACTCAGCCATTTTGGAGCGCGTGAGTCTCTATGTTCCAGATGACTATCTTAGACAACGTCATCATAGATTATTCTATCTTCCTGCCTGCAGAACTAACCTGCCAATGGTTCTCCCGGTAGGGAGGAGTATATTGCTCCTGAACCAAATCTCCTCTGAGATTGATATATTTGGCGTCGGTGAGGAGAGATTCAGAAGGGAAATTCTTCTGATTCTTGAAAGAGTCTCTCCACATTGACGAGATCTTTCACCGCTGCCTGAATTTTTTTTTTTTGAAATTCCACATTTCTTGTAATTTCTTTTTCTATGTATAAATACTTAAAACAATCTTTTGTAAAATTTATATAACCTAATTTCTTATATGTATTAAATCCTAATTTGTAATTGTGTAAGAAATTAATAAAAAATTATTATTATTATTATTTAGAGCTCGTGAGTCTTTACGTTCCTGATGGCTATTGTAATGTACTTTATAATTATATTCTTGGTATGAAATACACTTGAAATTGAGAGTATTCAATAAATGTGGTGGTTTGTCAAAGATTACGAGTACTTTATTATTGTAAGAAAATTAAAATGGATCTTTAGCAGGACATACGTACGTTCTAAAGTGGGACGCAACTGGAAGTGAGCTCCCTACCTAGAATATATATTACTATCCGAATAGCATCGGCTCAAATTTTAAACATTCGGGTACAACCGACATGTTATCTCCGTCAGATGGTGTAAGTACTGCCATCTATGGAAAACCCTTATAACTACATTAACTGGATAATAATAGTAAATAAGATCTACACTCTATAACTTTACCGATATTTGGTAGACGGTTTCGAAACTACAACCAAATAACAAAACTACAACTATCGTGAACCAGCACCATCACAGATTATTCTATTTTCCTGCCTATAGGACCAAAGTGCCAATGGTTTTCCCAGTATATTGATCCTGAATCAAATCACTTCCGATATGGATATTTTTACTGTAGTGAGAAGATAATGAAAAGGAAAATCCAAATGATTTTTGAAATAATCTCTTCTCATTGACGCGATATTCACCGCTGCCTGAAAAAAAAAGTTTTTTTATTCTGCATCTATTTTTAATATTTATTTTGTAATTTTTTAATACAAATATCAAATACATACTACATTTATAGATTTCACTGCAATGCTTCGTGAATTCGGTGATGCTTGGTAAATTAATGCACAGTACAAAGTAATTCACGAATTAATTAATTCTCCGTACTTCCATTGTTACAATTCTGTACTTTCTCTGTTCTATAATATAATAATAACTGTTAGACATACGGGAAACGCGCTCAAGCCAGCTTTATCGTAAGCACTCGCGGTCAAACACGGCTTTCGTACACAGAATCCAATAAATTCAACTTGCCAACTGCAATACATTCCGTGCCATAAATTCTAGGAGCTTTGTCTGCGAAATAAAATTATATTTTAGCTAGCACTTTGCCCGTTATTTGTATATTTTGATGTTGTTTATATTTATTACATAATAATTATTTTTATTTAGAAATAAATTTATATCGTTAAGGGGATTCATTATTGCTTATTACATTTTATTTCATATTACAATAATTTATAATATTTTTGTGATGTACGAGTAATCCTGGATTCTAGAACGGTTCAGAATCTTCGATAATAAACAAGCCAGTAGTTAAATAGTATAGGTAACCTTGTATAGTTGAAATTTGTCACATGAGATCAGGTGTTTTCTACGACTCGTTCTGAGCTCAATAGCTGGAATTGACCGGTCGGTGGCCGAGATGACATCGCGTTTGGGTCCCACCCAGGCGTAGTGTGTTCAATTCCTCGGCTGGCTAAGTCCTCCATCACAAAATTCACACAATTTGGTAGGCGGGAATGGGTACCGCCGCCCTGGGAACCATTTATTGGATGACCAACACCTCTGCCACAGGTCACCCCAAGTGGTTCGCTACGTTTGGTGACTTAGCAGGGGTGCCCGGGTTCATGGGTTAAGGTTTGCCCGGGTCTTGGTGGCGGGTGCGTCGGCCCACCTTCTGCGTGGCGGGCCGGTTGGGAGATGCTGGTTGAGGGAGACCCTTTACAACCGGTTACCGCTGTCCGGGCCGCTCGATAGTACAGGGGCCCGACCCTCAGGCTCACGACTAAGGGTGGGCTGCCCCATCAGCGAGTGAAAAAACCCCGCCACTGCTGTTGTGCCGGTTCGTGACCGGAGGGGACCCAGCAGCAGCGTTTGGGGCGCATTGGATGCCCTCTCCAGCCGGACTCTCCCGGCCTATCGCCTAGCACCGCAGTGGGTGGGCTGGAACCAAACGCTCATCACTCCTAGACAGCCTGAACCCCAGATTCCTACCCACCCCTCATACCTTTCCTTTCCAGACCTTTCCTTTCACCTCCTACACCTACAAAAAAAAAAATTAATTAAATTCATGAACATACAAAACAACAATCTTAACATCATTACAGCGGCGAGTAGCAGGCGTCCCCGGTGCGGGCCAAAACTGTTGGTAAATTTTGCCAACATTCGCGGCCTGCACACAAATTTAAATTCCGTCCATCACCATCTTTTGTCCCAACGTCCCAACCTTCTTTTCCTATCCGAAACTCAGATAGCCGAGCCGCCAGACTCCTCCTATCTGGACTGCCCGGGCTTTACCCTCGCAAGCAAATTCCGGCTGAAAGGAGGAGTCTGCCTCTATAGTCGAGCTGACGTCAACTGTGTGCGACTATTGAGTCTGGAAAACTCCAGATTCGACGTAATGTGGGTGCGCGTCAATCTTGCCAGTACGGCAAGATTCTACGCATGTCTATACCGCTCACCGAACCATAGCGAATCAGACACTTCCGAGCTCTTCAAACATTTGAGCGATACTATTGATGATCTCTTGCCCCGCTACCCTTCGGCCGAGTTTGTTGTTCTGGGGGACTTCAACGTTCATAACGAACCATGGTTGAAGTTCTCAGGCTCAACGGACTCGGCTGGCCGACAGGCGGAATCCTTTGCCATTTGCTACGGATTAGAGCAATTGGTTCAGGAGCCTACAAGGGTTCCTGATGTCCAGACTCACCGCTCCAATCTGTTAGACCTATTCTTAACTACTGTGCCACACGGTTATAAGATTGACGTCACAGCGCCTCTGGGATCATCTGACCACTGCCTAGTGACGACATCAATCCCCGTTAGCTTCAGACCAACCAATGAGAGGCTGAGGAGAAAAGTGTGGCACTATAGGTCAGCAGATTGGTTCGGTATGCGGGCCCATTTCAATGGTTTTCCGTGGTCAGCTGTTTGTTTTCGGACTTCGGACCCTTCAAGATGTGCCCAGGAGATTGGTGAAGTCATCAAATTGGCGATGGATGGCTTCATACAATCGACTACTAAAGAAACTGGTGTGGGCTCAAAGCCGTGGTTCAGTCGACAATGCTCCGAAGCAGTTCGACGAAAAAACGCGGCTTACCGAGCCTACAACACATCTCGAACGTCCGAAAGCAGATCAGCATACAACAAATCGGCAAAGGAATGCAAGAGAATCATCAATAGATCAAAATTCGAACACGACCTGCAGATCAGCAAAAAGCTGGCTGCCTGCCCGCATGGCAGCAGAGCATTCTGGTCGCTTGCGGGCTCAATAGGTCGAAATTTTTGCAAACCCAGTTTGCCACCTCTTACCAGACCTGACGGCTCACTAGCAAACACCGCCACCGAAAAGGCAAACCTTTTAGGGAAAATGTTTGCGGAAAACTCGACCCTCGACGACGGGGGTGCTGTTCCGCCGTCGGTTCCTCACTGCGGCTTCTATATGAAAAAGCTGAGGATCCGGCATCGGGATGTACTCCACGTCATACGGGGGCTCGATGTTAACAAAGCTAGTGGACCTGATGGAATACCTGCCTTGGTATTGCAGAGGTGTGCTGCGGAAATAGTTCCAGTTTTGACAAAGCTCTTCAAAATGTCCCTGAAGTGTGGCACTGTGCCCTCTGGTTGGAAAAAAGCGGTAATTCACCCTATTCCCAAGAAAGGTGACCGCTCCAACCCGGCCAACTACCGCCCCATAGCGATCACATCAGTTCTGTCCAAAGTGATGGAACGTGTGATCAACGACAAACTGCTCACATACCTCGAGAAGAACAAAATTATCAACGACCGTCAATACGGATTCCGGCGGAACCGCTCGTGCGGTGATCTTCTCGCGTATGTGACGCATGTTTGGGGGCGGTGCCTGGAACGTCACGGTGAGACCCAAACGGTTGCACTAGACATATCCAAGGCCTTTGACCGGGTCTGGCACCGAGGACTTGTCAACAAATTGCATTCTTACGGACTTCCCGCATCCCTGTGTACGTGGATTGCTGACTTTTTAAGGGATAGGTCGATTCAGGCGGTTGCTGACGGTTTCACCTCTTCCTTGCACTCCATAAATGCTGGCGTCCCACAGGGATCGGTTCTGTCTCCGACTTTGTTTTTGTTGCACATCAATGACCTTTTGACATGTGCACCGATTCATTGTTACGCGGATGACAGTACAGTTCATGATAGCTTTTTGTTTGACAAGCCCCCAAAGGGCACACAAACTCCAACGGCTCGGAGGGCTTTGAAGCAGAGAATGGACGGTTATCTCGAGAGTATTTCCTCCTGGGGTAAAAATAATCTCGTCGAATTTAATGTTTCAAAGACCCAATCCTGTCTGATTACGTCTAAAAGGGATCCAAATGATAATCTAGTCTCCTTCAACGGAAGCAATCTTCCGAACAGGCCTTCCATTGATATGCTTGGTGTAACTATAAGTGACCAGCTCAGGTACGGGGGCTCCATCGAAGCCAGAGTAAAGTTGGCCTCTCAGAAGCTGGGCGTACTGTACAGGGCCCGCAGATACTTTAATAGTACACAACTGCTCACCCTGTACAAATCGCAAGTGCGCCCTACTGTCGAATTTGGCAGCCATCTCTGGTCTGGAGCCCCAAAATACCTGAAAAAAACCCTTGACTCTGTGCAGAAACGAGCGGTCCGTTTGATAGATTCCCCAATCTTAACAAACGGACTGCAATCTTTAGAGCACAGACGTCGGGTAGGTATGCTGTCCTTGTTCTATCGGTATTACAATGGAAGATGCTCTGAGGAACTAGCGTCATTGATCCCTTCGGCGCCGGTGCGTAGTCGGGATACACGCCAAACGCGCGCCCAACATTTGTACACAGTTGACACTTGTCACATGAGAACGGGTCGCTTCTACGATTCGTTCTTAAGTTCAACAGCTCGGCTGTGGAACGAACTGCCGGCCTCTGTGTTTCCTCCCTCCTACAACATGGGACTCTTCAAGACCCATGTTCACTCCTTCCTCTCCACAAAAAGACCCTCCACACAGCATCCCCAAAGATGACATAGGCCCTGAGGGAAATTATTTTCTTCAGGGCCTCCTGTGTGGAGTAAATATAAAAAAAAAATAAAAAAATCACAACACAAGCAACATTTCCAGCTTACTGTAGTGGTAGTAGGAGATTTTCAAATATTGTCAGGTTATTCGTAACCCGGGAATGTTTGTCTTTCTTTAAAAAAAAATATATATATTTTACCGGCCTTTGTGTTTGCTCCCTCATAAACGGGTATTTTCAAGACCCAGGCTAACTCCTACCGTTGCTCAAAAAGACCCTCCACACAGCACCCCTAAAGAAAACACAGCCCCTGAGGAAAATTATTTTCCTATATATCTCAAGGTAAGCTTATCTCTCAGCTGCGGGTCAGTGTCAAGGGGATCAATGAAGTTTTCATATTTTTAAGAGAACCTTCCATTGAAATACTTGTAGAATAGACTCAACGATAAGTTTTACAGATTGCTATCACTCCACTATCAAACAGATTGCATGTTTTTAAACAGAGTCAGAGTAACGTTTTGGGCTTCGACATGCATTGTTACATCATTCCCAAAACGTTAGATGTACACAAGTAGGTGTTTTTTAAGCACTCTTTATAAGGCGAATTACCTTAAACAAAAAGAGAAAAAATTTTGCTTTTAGAATATGAAACCATGTTGAACAATCTCCTTTTTTATGAGTCAACGTTTCAAATAAACACCATAGGTACCACAGGGCGAGGATAATTTTACCTCCTTCAAAAAAAAAACACGTGTTGGAAATAAGCCGACGTAGCTCAGTAGTCCAAAGCACCTGACCGGACATCAGAAGGTGCGGGTTCAATTCCCGTCTGGCATTTATTTTTACTCGGAGATATTTTCAATTTGTATGGATATTTCAGGCGACTAATTATTGCTTATAATAAGAAGAAGATGGTTAATAATTATTAGTTAACTAATTATTGCTTATAATAAGAAGAAGATGGTTTACAAGGGAGATATTCAAATAAGAATGTAAGAGAGAGCGCGCTTGTATTGAAAAAAAAAATTTATTCGCATAAGCGAAAATATTTAATAAGCATTATTTATTTAAAATAGAATTCTAAAATATTATTGAATTTCTTGTATGCAAATCTAGATATTGGAAATATTCTAATATTTGATGGGAACTACTAAAACCGTGGACATATAAGATTTCAGCATCAATATCCAAGGAGCGGATATTACGTCAAAATGTGCCAAGTGATCGCCGCGTCACAGCCTACTTCCGGTACTTTCCACCCTCTCTGCTTCCGGTCTGGAGGGAGAAGAACCCGCGCTTCCGTTCGCATGTTTTGCGAAAAACCTTTTGCCTTTACGGAGCCTGGCCGTATGGAGGAGAGATCATTTGTAATTTTCTATGGATGTACTTATGTTACTGGAAAAATCACGGGGTATTATAATTCTAAATTTGAAAAGAAATTTCATAAAGTTTTCTGTTAAAATATTATTGAGCTCATGCCTGTGACAAATTACGGGATATTATAATTGTACGACTTGTGAAGCTGAGAGTATTTCAATAAGATATTTGCTACATGATAATTGCTTTTCAAAAACAAATAATCACGAAATTTGTCAACAATTTAAACAAAAGAAATACATGTCTCAATTAGAGAATTATAATTTATAAAAATGAAATAATTATCTGAAGATAGATAGGTAGGAATGTAGGTAGGCACTTACTTTATCGCTTTTTGAATTTATATATTTTTTAGTGTTTTTCAAAGTATTATCCCATTAAACTGTCAACAGGATGTACAGTGTACATGTTCAATTACAATGTTATATAAAAAGGTAGCAGAAGTCGGGGACGCCCGAGGAATACATGTCACGACCAAGTGAATCAGATACTTGAGTCGGGCCAAGTCAAGAGTCAGAATAATAGAAGAGTATGTATGAGACGATGTATGAATGTGAATGAGGCAAGGAGTGTGTGCGAAGACCGAGTTGTTTGGCAGTCCGTCCTCTCTGCGTACCCCTGCGGGAACACGGCGTGATGGTTAGTTAGTTAGTTAGTTGATATTATTAGTAATTTTTATGATCTACTGGATTTTATTATTGACACACACCTATCTGGATAAAGTCCTCCGACAGCCACTGTACTCACATGATGCACAGGTGGGCTTCTTAAAGATTCGGCAATGTGTGAATTCGGTGCGGTGCAGACCACCAAAGATGTGTTTAAAGTAGGCATGCTGCATTCATTCCCCGGCGGGATTGCGGGACGAGGCCCTGGACTGGCTCACTGACCTAGATGTTCCCCTCTGACCCTCCATCATACGAATGAAGAAGAAGAAGGTACTTACCCGTAACAAAAAATACAGGAGCAATAAATATTGTGTAGTTTTTCATTGAAAAAATCATTTATTGCTCCCATTATCACGATCTTGAGTGACCCAGGAAAGAGTTGCGGTAATGTTCGTTCGTGCTTTACGCGATAGTTAATAAGCCACGCTTATTGGGGTGACTTGGGGTGACCCATTGCAGAGGTGTTGGTTATTTGATAAATGGTTCCCGAGGCAGCGGTACCCATACCTGTCTGATAAATTGATCGAAAAACATCTAAGCCTCAGATGATTTAGAATATTTATGGTGGCGCACTTAAATATATATGTTCATTAATTTTATTGGATTGGCCTCCTCAATGGATAAACCGTTGAGAGTTGAAATATCAAAGTTACGTTCACCTAGTCATATTACAGGTCAGTCGCAATGACAGTGGTATCAAATTCAAATGATTAGAAACACTTATGTTTTATGTATTGCATAATCGACTGCCTATAATACGATAATATTAGTGCCCATTTAAATTAAGAAAAAAAAGACACTTTGTAATACACCACTTTGAATTAAATAATATATAATCTCACACCGCCAAATTTCGTTTTCTTCGTAAAAATAGTGTTATTACTTATTATTGGTGTTATTACAGTGGTTGGTTAAATAATTGCTAAATCTTTTACTAACGAAACTTTTTACAGCTAACAGTTTGCTCATATTTGTACAGTGATAGTTTTCGTATAATATATCGTTCATAGTTATAGATAAACCTTAAACGAATGAATTATTTACTAACAGACATTAATAACTTGATTATACATACATTTAAAAAAAGCTTAATCATTCAGTTTTTAAGAACTCAATTCTAACCACCACCTGAACCATCATACTTCAGCGGTGTGTGAGATTAGTTTCCAAGAAAACATATGTTGTAGTAAAAACCATTTACCATTAAAAAACTTTGTCCGTAAAATTTGTATTATTTTATCTTAAAATTGGCCACTTCTGTCGTAGACAGTAGTAATATCCGAAGTCCGCAGACTGCATTGCGGATCGAAACTTTCCAGACGTTAAACAGCTTTTTCGGTCCCCGAATTCTAAACGCCCCTGCTTTTTGCCAAACAGGGGCAACGACACGTGTACTCGCCTCCCGAGCGGCCGGATCTGATTGTGCCGGCAGTTTCGATTCGGCGCGCTCGTGCCCGTGTCCCTGGTAGGCAGTGGCGGCGCGGCGAGGGGACGGGGGGCAGAAGTGTCTTTAGACAGCGCCTGGCGTGTTGCCAAATTGCAATGTGAAATTATTAGGAAGGCGGACTGTAGGCTATGGAGAGTTATGGCTGTTTTTAAGATACACGATCGCGCTTTAAGAATGCACTTCTTAAACCCCCACGTGCAAACCCCCTTAAATTGTAAATTGTAATTGAAACACAGTTAAAACAATTCAATTAAGTCAATAAAAATTTTATTTAAAAAAAAACTCACTTTACCCAACTTTTCGCTCGAGATTACCAAAAAAAAATGCGAATCCACCAAAAGATGCGAATCCACCAAAATGTCGTCAAATACTGGATATTTTTAAAAGCTTGATGGATATGACATTAAAGACTGAAATATTTGCATTAATGCACAAATATGTCAGACAAAAGAGGTACAAAATGTGTGAACACACAATTCACAGATAAAGTTTTGCTGCTTCATAGACACAGTGTCAGGTTAAACAGTAAAATAATACTTTTGAAAAAATAATTTTAGTTAAGTATCAGTCTGCTACAAATATCTTTAGTAAGAAACCTGACAACTTCACCAACATGTGACATGTGACACATAATTTGTAAATCATTCAACATTTATATTTAAAATTTCCAACTTTCTTCCAAGCTTTATTAATAAAATAGTTCCTTCTTGTATCTATAGGCATACAAAGTTCAGTTTCATTCCGCACAGTGGTACATTTCGTCGAGTAAACAATATTCAAATTTACACTGGTCTCTCTCTCTTTCTCAGTGGAGAACATCACTCCCCTCGAAGTTTTCCCATTGCATTAATATGAAACTGATATTGCTCACTGCAGGACTCAGTATTGTGGAACTCTGGAATTCCACGAACGTACATTTTGTAAGTAGATCGGCGAAACAATATTGTAGCATCATATCGGAAAAAACTCTAAAGGAAGCAAACAATTTTTTGTTTTGAAACTCAAAGTATGGATGAAGTTTTTATCCAACTTTATTGATTAACAATATTATTTTGAAGTCGTTTTTTTTGTATGATTTTTTTTCCACAAGCAGTTTTTTTTATGCGCTGAAGAGTAAAATTGTGATGAATATCATTTTCTAAAAAAAGATTTTATCAAATTTTATTAATAATATTATGTTAGTATTATATTATATTAATAATATTTTAGAATCCTTAAAAGAGTGACGATTTATGCTTGGCACATATTTCGTAAAACTTTTGTGACTTAGATTTAAAGTAGTTTGTTTATAATTTCCATCACAACTTAATTGCTTGTGTTGCAACTGATGAATCAAACCGACCGGTCAGTGGCTGAGTCGGCATCGCATCTGATTCCCATCGTCGCGAGTTCAGTTCCTCGACCTCCACGACACAAACAACATTTTCCGCTTACTGTGATGGTAGTAAAAGATTTTAAAATATTGTCAGGTTATTCGTAACAATGTTTCTCTTCATTTTAAAAAATAGGTTATTCAGGAACAACTTCCTTAATAACTTTTTTGAGGGTTGAGAAGATAATATTAACAAATCTAAATGAAACACAGAAAATAAAAAAAGATAACAGTCACAACTAGGAATCGAACCTATGGGACAACGTTTTAATATGACAAAATATGACGTTTGATAATTAGGTCCCAATGGTGGTGTATTATCTTCTTCAATGATAAAATATATTTTTTTTAATAATCTCCAGTAATTTTTAATTCGGGAGGCGGGTTTCGGTACCGCCGCCCCGTGAACCATTTATTGGATAACCAACACATCTGCCATAGGTCACCCCAAGTGGTTAGCTACGTTTGGTGATTTAGCAGGGGTGCCCGGATTAATCGGGTGAGGTGAGTTTAGGATGCACCTGCTCAACCGGTTTGGGGAGACCCTTTGACCTATCCAACTAGTCTCTCGACCCGTCGCCTTGCACCGCAGCGAGAGGGGTGTATTCATTCATCCGTCACTACTGGACATACTGATCCCTAGATTCCTATCCACCCTTCATACGTTTTTATTTCCCAGAACTTACTATCCTTCCTTTCCGTCCTAAAAGGACCCTCCACACAGCATCCCCAAAGATGACAATAATTTCCCTCGGGGCCTGCCAGTTTGGGGTTCAATTGAAAAAAAATTGCAATTTGACTTTTTGGCGCAATTTAAATTACATGAAAATGAAACAGTTCTTATACAATACTGTTTAATAACATTTAAGTGTGCACAATTGGCCTTACAACCATTAATACATTATGCAAAACGGTTGTTTATTAGTTTTGTAAAGTTATAAAGACTTTGTTAGTAAGGGGGCAAGTATTTTATTTACATGTAATTAAATTATAATTCTTAGACGGAAACTTCGTTGGTTTTATCTCTGCTTAGTATTCAACGAAGACTTCAGTTCGGCAACAAGATTGCGTTTGTTTCGGAGTAAATTGCACCCTCCGTGCAATTTAAACTTTCAAACGCAGTACTTTATCATAATATTATTTCGTTAGAAATTCTCAGAAAATTAATGAAAACTTAAACAAGTTCACAAGTAATATTTGTAAAATTAAATTTTACAGTGTAGGTACGCAGCAGATTGCGTCTTTTTAAAATTACTACTTTACAGTGTAATTACTCACATAGCAAATAACGTCTTTTTAAAATTACTACTTTACAGTGCAATTACCACATAGCAAATAACGTCTTTTTAAAATTACTACTTTACAGTGCAATTACCCACATAGCAAATAACGTCTTTTTAAAATTACTACTTTGCAGTGCAATTACCACATAGCAAATAACGTCTTTTTAAAATTACTACTTTACAGTGTAATTACTCACATAGCAAATAACGTCTTTTTAAAATTACTACTTTACAGTGCAATTACCACATAGCAAATAACGTCTTTTTAAAATTACTACTTTACAGTGCAATTACCACATAGCAAATAACGTCTTTTTAAATTTACTACTTTACAGCGCAATTACCCACATAGCAAATAACGGCTTTTTAAAATTACTGCTTTACAGTGTAATTACCCACATAGCAAATAACGTCTTTTTAAAATTACAACTTTACATTGTACGTGCCTACATAACAGATTACGTCTTTTTAAAATTTTGTTTTACCCAATTTAATAATAATACACAGTAGTTGACACAGATTTTCTAAAAAATGATTCAGCAAAGCTGCCACCTGACTGGTTGTCTACCGGTTCTACCTTAACATATAATAAGAATACGGGGCAGGATTGTACAGATTACATTCATAGAAAGGTGAAAAACAAAATTATGCACTGTGTCAACACTAGTTGAATCAATAATCTGTGGAGTAAAAGTTATGGACTAATGATTTAGAATGTAATTAATGTAAAAAATATATATATAGAAATTTCTATTATTATTTACATTTATTCGTTTTTAATGGTAAGTTTCTCATTTGAATTTGCATATTAAAATTTTGATTAATTGAAAATCACTGGTACACAATATTTCAGTGTTCGGCCTTCAAACTTATAGATTTTAGTGTGATTTTCAGACCTTTGTTTGCTTGTTTGCAATAGATGATCCAATAGCGCCCTTGAGGTGATTTTTAAAATAAAAAATATCTAAATATAACACTTTGTACTATAATTATTATTGCTATTTAAATTAATTCAGATTGTACCCAAAGCGATAGATACTCTCAGAATCGAAACTTTGTTTCAAATGGCTTCGATCGTGTATGTCAGATACATCCCACCCTCCACATTTTCAAATGGCTTCGATCGTGTATGTCAGATACATCCCACCCTCCACTTTTTCAAATGGCTTCGATCGTGTATGTCAGATACATCCCACCCTCCACTTTTTCAAATGGCTTCGATCGTGTATGTCAGATACATCCCACCCTCCAATTTTTCAAATGGCTTCGATCGTGTATGTCAGATACATCCCACCCTCCACTTTTTCAAATGGTTTCGATCGTGTATGTCAGATACATCCCACCCTCCACTTTTTCAAATGGCCTCGATCGTGTATGTCAGATACATCCCACCCTCCACTTTTTCAAATGGCTTCGATCGTGTATGTCAGATACATCCCACCCTCCACTTTTTCAACTTTTCCCCTTATTCACCACATTCAACCTCACAATATTAACCAATTAGGGATGTCATAGTCCCACTGGATTCATACGGTTGTACGGTGACCATGTTAAATAAAAACTAACCAATAAATTGATGATAAATAATGATAAAAATACCCCTTTCAGGCAAGCTATCTCATCGAGCCCTTTATTAAGGGGTAGTATTTCTGCACTTCAGTTCCACCAAGTCTCAATCACGTTCCTAAACAGGGTAGTTTATCCGAACCTCCGTCCATCTATAGTCCATCGTCGAAGGAACTAATTCGACTAGAGTCTCTCGGTAGCAGCCCTCGAGGTTCGATAGGAGGAGTAGTGCTTTAAGGGGTCCTAAGTAGAGCATTTGGATTTTCTTTCCTGGCCAATTCCCCCCCTGGGAGGGAAGGGGTGTCATTCTTCGCGTTGGGTTGAAGACCAATTCTGAAGAAAAAGCTGATTGAATGGATGGCATAACGTTCTTTATTGCTTTTGTTCTGGCATGTAATCATGTTATAAGTTACTAAAACAACACTTATTTGCAATGAATTTTCTTCCTCTAAATAAACGAAATAATCTGACTTTCTTATTTTTGATTTATTTATCTGATTTTTTTTAAAAATTCCTTCTACTATAATTTTTAAAGATGCATAATATTAGTTTATGTATTTAAAATAATAATTTATTTCATTCAGTGTGATGAAATGATTCCCATTCCAGTGTAATATGGGTAGAACAGGGACAGCATACCAACTCAGGTTGGTATGCTGAATTATGTGCTCTAAATATAGCAATCCGATTGTTAAGATGGGGAAATCTATCAAACGGACCACCCGAAATTACGATGGCATTTTTCAGGTATATTGGGGCTACAGGCCAAATAGTGGGTGCCCTCGCGATTCGTACCTAGTCAGCAGTTGCGTACTTCAAGGTTAGTCCTGTCACATTAACTTCTGTGGGGAGGGGTGGGGGAGGGGAGGTTTGAACATAAAATATTTGTTTTTTTTATTTTCATTAAAAATCCACAAGAAATACAACTGAAAAGTATCGCACGTAATTCTAATTAAATAATTTTTTTGTAAAATAATTTTTGTGAAAAATTTTGTCATTTTTACTGCACATGTTTAAACTATTGATATATTTGTTTAAAAAATTGTAAGTGTTTGTGGAGAGTAAACAAAAAACATGTTGATCTTTGAGAAGTTTATAAAAAGTCTCTGTGCTGAAAATGTATTTAAAAAAAACTTCACAATTCTACTAACAATATGTTTTAATGTAACTAGAAAACTTATTTATTTTATCATAAATTTATCATATTAACGCGTACTACGGAGCCTTAAGACAGCGTATAGTTTCTGAATGGTAGCAAGAATTATGTAGACATCCGTGATTACAAAAGTGGCTCCCCGATTCAAAATTTGCACCATGTTACGGTAGTTCAATGATGAAGTGTTGCAATCTACCGAGAGAAAGAAAATTGTGCGCGGAACCGAATAATAAAACCAGTAAATAGCAATAATAAGCTTCGCAGGCAAAGGCTACTTCCTTATAATAAATTACGATATGCCGGTACAGAATTGGTCGCTTAGAGGATGGTTTAGGATTTACTTCCAACTTCACAACATTTAAGCACCTAAATTTAATTAAAAAGCGATGATTTATAAAGACGTTTTTATAGAAATATTAATATTTAACCTTTCTTTTGTTTGTTTCAGGTAAGTTCACAAACTATTCACGAGTGCTTCAAGGATTCACTGAACCTTTCACCAACTCGAGGTAAAACCTTATTTCACATAACTTGTCTGCTGTCTAGCAATAAGCTTTTGTAAGTTTACCTTCATGATTTAGCGCGTAATATTATTTATGTACTCCAACCTTATTTTATACGCAGTTTATTATCTGACGTATAAATTAAAATAATAATTTTCGGAGAGTCAAGGTTGCAAAATAACTGCCTTTCCCGTCTTTTGCCTTTAGGCTTTTCAATATTTTTTGCCCGATTTGAAATGTTTCCGATGTACATATTGAAAATACGCTATATACATCTTATTTTTGAATTTTATGTAACAAAAATACTGCTTTAGAAACAACCTAAAATTATCTGCCCAATGAATGTATTTAAAATAAAAATTACTAATTCTAAATAATAAAATTTTATATCAAACATGAAAAATGTCGCTTACCGCATATTTGATCCTTTTTTCACTACGAAGAAAAAAATTTACATAAATTGATATTTCGAAAACACACTCCCTTTGTTTGGAGAATTTATAAGAAAACTGTCATTTCATTTTTTATCTCATTTGTACAATAAAAAATATTTTTTAAAGTTAAGCCGAATGTAATGTTAGCGGCGTGAAATATGAATTATTCGCTTTGGCTACTTTAAGGACTTTATTCATGGCATCCAGTAGATGAAAATCCAAATCGGGAAGAATTAGTATTTTTCTTTCTAATCTCAAATATTTAAGTATCTATAGTAATAATAATAAATGGATAATTTATGCATCGACGTTTTTGTGAAATCTATATCATTTTATTATTTACAAACAGGTACAGAAAACATCCTTACCTGGTAGGCCACTTCAGATAAACATTTATTAAAAAGTTTACGACTTTTTACGCAGAGGACAGTATAGTAAAAACAGTGGAAATTGATTTTACATTTGCTATTTACCCTCCATTGCTATTTATATTACATTTATTTGAAGATTAGCGGTAATAGTAGCATTGATATTTATTTCAAAAGATTGGTGAATTTTTATGAAATGAAATTTGGTTGTTTGTATTTTTTACACATTTAGTTATTTACAATGTTGCGGACAGTGAAGGTGAAAAATTTCTGACTTTATGAATATGACTAAAAAGGAAAATTTTAAGATTAGATCTGAATTCTGTCGAGTCCGACTGAGATCATTCTTATATCATGTGGCAGTCCATTCCAGGGTTAGTTCCTGTCACTCCGAAAGCATGCTCACTGAACTTAATATCTGGTGTGCGCTTTGGTTCCTTCAACCTTCCGATAGCTGATGACGCTGCTGACCTAAGAATTGACAGTCGTCATTGAATTGGCATTTTCCGGAAAACACATTTCCGATATGTAAGCCGGAATTATTGCGTTAAGTATACCTTCCAGCAGAGCCTGAACTACGTCAACTATGTAAATATATATTTCTATCTTTCCTCTAAACAAATGTCACATGCCTTCCTTAATTAAATATCTCTTCAGCTGTCTCTTTGGCAGGTATATTTACACTTTGTAATCTTATATGAACTCTACTTCTTGTTAATTGGGTTAGCTGTAAGAAATGAGATGCACCTTTCTAATTTCTGTTCATTTTGCATAATAATTATTTTGTAAATTTGAATTTATGAAACAGAAAACTGATTGTATGATGTCTTAAAAAAACTCTCGAACACTGAGTTCTGGCGATATGAATTTTGCATTGTTTAGTCTGGGTAGAGTCTCGATGTCTATACATTATACAACAATTATAAGCGTACAACTTAATTTTAATGAAATACTAGGAAGAGTAGAAATATCAATTTCTTAAAGTAAATATCTGATATAATGAGCTCTGGCGTAGTGAATTTTTTTTCTATCTAGTGTTTAGTTATACATAGTTAATGCAAACAATGCACAGCATTATTTCAATCATGAGATATGGAGTATTATCAGATGTAACATATTTTAATCGATTAAACGTAGTGTAACAAGAAAACAGATTTTCTTAAAGAGTGTTGGAACTTGGGCGAAACCGGGTAGCAATTAAGAGATTGACAATAATAACTTTGTGCAATTCACTGATATTTGATAAATATTTTGTAGTTCTCCGGTTTTGCTTGCTCTAATCCTGCCTCTTGCCACATAATAAACTTATCTTTGGATTTCAAGCTTTTGGAAGCTTTCTCTTAAACAAAAACCTGTCGACAAAAAATCAGTACTATAGGAAGAAAATATTCATCAAAAATATTAGCACACATTCCCTGCGCCAACAACGCCATAAAATATACGTTGAATTCAAGAGATTCGAATGAGGTATGAACAGTTGGTGTTACTAGGTATGAAACATAAAACTGACTTTCATCGATAACACTACTGGAGGGTTGCCAGGTCTGGTAGTATATACCCGCCGAGTAGAAGACCCTACAGAGGGGTACACACACTGAAAATACAAACTCTAGAAGTGTAACGTATACCGATTTGAAAAAAAACTTAAAAACTAGTGATCCATTAAAAAATACTTTGCTAAATAGATAATTTATAATGTGTACCTACTATCCATGCTTGATGTCTGATTGGCATTTTAAATGGACTGTATTTAAATGAAAAGAGAAGCTCAGTCGATTGTGTTTTTGAGTCCTGCTGGTTTCTTGAAGATTCTGTGGGTCATTTATAGTCTATAGGTGTACACATTATACAATCAACATACTTGTTAAATTTTCACAACACGATTCTGTTTACATTAACCACTTGACAGAAATGAACTTGGGGATTAAGTTCGCACTATTTAATGGAATTTTCTCGAGATTATTAATACGAGCAGTGAAATAACGTGCAATCTAAACGATGGTAAAAACTCGAATTATAAAACATATGTGTGTTGATAACAAAAGAATAACACTGACAACAGTCTTCTTTCTTTAGTTCTTGTTTTTTACAAGGAAAGACTTTTAGGAAAGAAGGGGAATAAGAAAAATGACAATTTAAACATGACATCGGGATGTGGAATAATCAAAAAACTAAATTAAAACACTTTGTTTTTACCACGAAAATCTTTATTTTTTTTAAATCAACATGTTTCAAGAACGATATTCTCTTCATCAGGACATAAATTGTACTAAAACTAATTATCAAGTATAGACAAAGGCGTGGGTAGAAACGAAAGTAAGGGGGGGAAGAGAGGTGGAAAGGGGAGGAGCTTAGAAGATCAAAGACAAAAAATTACAATGGAAATATCATAAACATATTTTTTGTCTTTGATCTTCTAAGCTATTTCCCTTTCCACCTCTCTTCCCCCCCCCCCCTTTACTTTCATTTCTACCCACGCCTTTTTCTATACTTGATAATTAGTTTTAGTAAAATTTATGTCCTGATGAAGAGAACATCGTTCTCGAAACATGTCGATTTTTAAAAAATAAAAATTATCGTGGTAAAAACAAAGTGTTTTAATTTATTTCATTAATAAAATGGTGCCACAAAGTGAATTTGCAAAATTTGAAGAAATCAAAAAACTGTTTCAATGATAAACAATCCACGTAATTTATTATGTGGATAATTTATTATTCCATCATTTTTTTTTTATTTTATCAAAATATTGTCCATAAACAACATATTGTTTAATCATCGACCAAGTATGTATTATTTAGACAGGGTGTGTAAACCTTTTAAATGAACACCGAAACTAAAAATATTGGTGTAAGAAAATACAGAAAAACAAAATAAAGTGCGTTATTTCGCAGTCGAAAGATCGGAATGAACATTGCTTGCTTACTCTTTGTTGGTCTGCAAGGAGCAAATTTATCTTCCAGCAAGTTTCTCCCATAAGGCTTGTGAAGATCATTTTTCTAACACAAATTTGAGACACTTAACAATATTTTAGGTAGGGGTTTTGGAGGAATTTCTCGTTTACAATTTTATCACCCATATGAATATTTAAAAAAATATGCCTCAGGAATAGAACAAAAATTAATATTGGTTTCAAAGTTCATATTTTACTATTTGACTGCACCAACCAACACCCTCTACAAACAGGCCATAATGTGTATAATATAATACTTAACAGGCCTTTCAGCAGGCTGGCAAAATCATTAACGATCCGGCCTAACAATATTTGGCGAAAAGTGCGACTCAAGCGGATTTCCATGCACAGCGAAAAATGCGATATAAATTACTTCAGGCCTTTCAGCGCTTGCCTCTAATGCGATCAGAAAGTCTGATAGCTGATGGTAATACGTATTGAGATTCTGTGATGTATCTTTTAAAGCCTTTGAAAGGAAATCTGGATTTAAAATCTCTTTTAGATTTTTTAGGTTAACTTCTCTTGATTCTGATACAAGTATGGAAAATAAATTCCAAGGCGAATGTGATTAATTGATCTCAATTCTATTTAAAATAAAAAAATAAAGTCGTTTTTGAATAATCAATAAGATAAAGATAGTTTTAGGCCTAAAACTGTTTCGATTTCTGATGGTGATATTAGTTTTATAATGCTTTCTTAAGGCCTGTTTTATCTGTCAGGCGTAAAAATTACTACATTTTGCAAAGATAATAATGTACTGTGAACTTTTCTAGTCGGCTATTTAACCCTTGGAATGCCAAGGGTTAAATGCTAATTGCCTGCTGTTTAATGTGTTATTTTTTATGTGTACATAGTTTCGCCAGGGTTGTTTATTAATGTTCAAAAAATATTTAATTTAATGAAGACCTAGGAAAAATCTTTGAGTGTTGTATATTTTCCAGCTAAATAAGGATTTTTAAAAATAAAAATGAGTCTTCTGATTTCCTATAAATCAAAAGAGTATGAAGACTTTCAAAAATAGAAAATATGACATTGACATGGAATTTTGCGACGCGTTTTTTCACAGATAAAATGACTACCTAACTAATAGAAAATCCACGGTGGATTTCATGGTACCCTAGGGATTAGCTCAGCCATTGATCGGTCAGTGGCTGAGTGGGCATCGCGTTTGGGTCCCAACAAGGTGTCAATTGCGTTTTAATTCCTTGGCTGGCGAAGTTCTCCATCACGACACAAACAACATTTTTCAACATTCAACTGTGGTGGTAGTCGATAATTTTCAAATATTGTCAAGTTATTCATAACCTGGGAATGTTTTTCGTTCTTCAAAATGTTCAGCCTGGAGAAATATGGCAAAATAAAATGGGTTAAAATATTTTAAAGATTTATATTTCATAATTATGGCAAACCGTATAGTGAATGCTTTTTAAAATTCTTAGTCTTAGTCGATTAAAATTTTCCTTGTCTATTCTAGAAGTTTGTTGCCTTTGGCACGTCCAATCCCAGGCGCACTGTCGTGTCTGAAATAATTAATTCAGCAATATACCTAATCGCATTACCTAATTGGAACTCAACCTAAACTTAACTAACCACAACACAACCTAACCTAATCTAATCGGAGCTAACCTTAATTTGGTAGAATGGTTCATCTTTTAACCATAGAAATAAAGGGGGCTTATAATTAGCATAATCCAGTACCACATAAATAAACGGAGAAAAATGAGTAAGCTGTGATATTCAAAATCTCTTCAAATAATTGTTAATCCTATGTAAAACGGGACTGATAAAGTGGTGATAAATTCATTATAATATCGAAACACGTTTGTAGTAGTAATATATTATGACAAAATACAAAAAAAGATATTTATATGAACACGTGTTCCGGCATAGTGACAAAATATTGGAATTTTACATAAAGTTTATCAGGATACCTATCTCGTTGACTACCTACCTTTTTTCACAGGAATACGTTTTAATATATTTTAATTTTATTCTTTTTTTTCTCCTTTTCTTTCCTTTTTTTTCTTTTTATCTTTAGTTGTACTGTTACTTAACGCAAATAAGCTATAGTTACGGACTCCCAAAATGCCGGAGAAAACTCAACCAGTTTTTAGTTCCAACATGTGCCGCAAACGGCGCCAGTCGCACTCGATCGTGGCACAAAGCTAGGCCGCGGCCATGACCCGTGACCCACGCCAGGACAAAGCAAGCGCTCCTAGAGCTCGAGCATGTCAATGGTGGTGCTGAAAGTTCCAGCGTCTGACTCGAACGCATACAAATAATAAAGTTTTCACAGTTTATTTAAATTTAATCCATCCTAAAACGAGATTTTCTCCTAGTTGGAAAGATAAATGTATCAAATAACTTATACTAAATAAAATTTGAAGAGATTCTTAATAAATTATCAATATTTTTTATCGGGAATTTTCTCCGTGTAGAAATATGGGGAATACACACATTACATACTTAAACGTTTTGCAAATAATACAGAATAAAGTTATAAAAAACTGTTTACTACCGATACCCACACGGAAAACTTTACAATCAAATGAATATATTAAAAATTAGAAAATTTAACGAATGTAACATATGCCTTTTAATGTACAAAATTCAAAATGGACTTATATACAAGAATACAACATTTATAAAAAACATCACAAGTACACGAATATAGTAATGACTGAAAGTGGTAAGAGAAGTGCAGGTCATGAGGCCTAACTTGGGAGGCGGATTTGGGGTACCGCCGCCCGGGAACCATCTTTTGGATAACCAACACCTCTGTCATAGGTCACGATGGCTCGCTACGTTTGGTGGTTTAGCGGTTCATCGGGTGAGGTGTGTTCAGGATGCAACTGCTCATCAGTTACGTGGTGTTGCAGATCGGGAGGGGCTGGTTTGGGAGACCCTTGATCTCTCCAACTGGTCTCTTAACCCATCGCCTGGCGTCGCTGTGGGAGGGATATTTTCATATGGTGGTCACTTCTGGATAAACTGATTCCTACCCAACTCTTATACCCTTTATCTTCCCAGAACGTCCCCTCCTTCCTTTCCTTCCACACAGCATCCAAAAAGATGGCATAGGCCATGGGGAAATTATTTTCCTCAGGGCCTCCTACATCGAGTTAATGTAGTGAAACCCGGTCGACATTAAGTATTTACCTATAAGTGATGTTTACAAAGTTATTGTTTAATTTTAAATTAAAAAAAATAGGGTATATATTGTTTACAAGCTCCATCCCGATAGCCTGAAAGTGGAGAGTCAATAAATACATTTAAAAAAAAAACTTTTCAATCTTACATGAACAAAATTATAAAGTGTTTTAATTTAGAATAATTCTAGGGATAACATATTATATATGGTTTTTTATGGAAAAATATAATCATTGTTTTTTTTTAAATTATCTGAATACCACACAGGAGTTCCAACTGCTCCCAACCATCTGGAGCCAGTGAAAATATGACATTCCCAATCGAGGCATTTTGTGAGGCTGGAGGTAGTAGAGAGGGGAGTATGAGATGGGAAAGAGGAAGTTGGAAAAGTACCTGGCTATTCAGAACTGCTCATCAAACATAGCCAAAGCCATTTCAAGCAACGTTTCAATTCTGAATAGTGGTCTCACACCAGGGCGGTACTGTGAGTATCTTCCACTCTGGAACATGCCGCAAGAATACTATATATTATTTTTAATTATTGTTAAATTGTAAAATAACAAAGGTTCATCGATAAAAAAAATTCGTGCGCTGAGATTCGAACCCGCGACCTTCGGCTTGCTAATCGATAGCATGACCCCTCGACCACGGAGGCCGTCAAATATGTTTAAATATTATACAGTTTTTTGTTTATGCAGTGAGTTAAATAGAAAAATATTAATAATTCTTTAACTATAATAAAAAAATCTAAAACATAATTTTCTTAATATAGTGCAAAATACATCTATTTTAGTGCCATTCTTCACCGGTTCTCAGCCTTTGACCCGTCCACTCCAGGTACTCGCAGGCGTGTCTCAATAATCGAATAAGTTAGAGTACAATAATCATAGGTCCCGCTAGCACTGCAGCAGTATTGGCATAATTGAATCGGTACTCGATCGTAGGGTTCAATTAATTTTAGGTTGACCCAATTCACCGAACACCGCTATCCGCTATGTCGACTTGGTGACCGGACTGAATGGAATTGGGCTGGGTTCACTCCAATATTGACTTATTGATGCTAATAGTTGAATTTGTTGATCCTATTTTACTGTGTAATAAGGGTATACTGCATTTTTGTTAGTGTTTTCCAATCCTATTAGAATTAAAAAATATATATATTTTGAATTACATCTATTTGAATTTCACTTATGTATGTTTTTGGTAATGAATGAATGTAAATCTTGGAGGCTGATATTAACCCACTTACGAAAATCCAATCGAGTCGAAAGTCGGCAGATTGAATTTCACTTATGTTTTTGGTAATGAATGAATGTAAATCTTGGAGGCTGATATTAACCCACTTACGAAAATCCAATCGAGTCGAAAGTCGGCAGATTGAATTTCACTTATGTTTTTGGTAATGAATGAATGTAAATCTTGGAGGCTGATATTAACCCACTTACGAAAATCCAATCGAGTCGAAAGTCGGCAGATTGAATTTCACTTATGTTTTTGGTAATGAATGAATGTAAATCTTGGAGGCTGATATTAACCCACTTACGAAAATCCAATCGAGTCGAAAGTCGGCAGATTGAATTTCACTTATGTTTTTGGTAATGAATGAATGTAAATCTTGGAGGCTGATATTAACCCACTTACGAAAATCCAATCGAGTCGAAAGTCGGCAGATTGAATTTCACTTATGTTTTTGGTAATGAATGAATGTAAATCTTGGAGGCTGATATTAACCCACTTACGAAAATCCAATCGAGTCGAAAGTCGGCAGATTGAATTTCACTTATGTTTTTGGTAATGAATGAATGTAAATCTTGGAGGCTGATATTAACCCACTTACGAAAATCCAATCGAGTCGAAAGTCGGCAGATTGAATTTCACTTATGTTTTTGGTAATGAATGAATGTAAATCTTGGAGGCTGATATTAACCCACTTACGAAAATCCAATCGAGTCGAAAGTCGGCAGATTGAATTTCACTTATGTTTTTGGTAATGAATGAATGTAAATTTTGGAGGCTGATATTAACCCACTTACGAAAATCCAATCGAGTCGAAAGTCGGCAGATTGGCTCGTTGTCGATGACAATGCATTCTGAAAACTATCTGAATTTTTGTGGCAATTACGTATACACACGAGGACATATACGCATTTTTTCTCAAATTGGATGATATTACACCAGTTAATATATGAAATAAATGCCCGTCTTACCCGATTGAATTTGGTTAGGTTGGTATAGTTTAATAAAACGGCAAGGCTGGTGGAGATCGACTAACGTTTATTTAGTTTATAGATACATCATAGATGGAGCTAGTCACACATATTAATTTTGTTATATAATTCTAACACCCTCTCGTAACAAAATAAACTAAATACCATTCTAACAAAACAATATTATGAAAATGGATTTAAATTTCCGATATGCCCATTGAACTTAAAAATTTTTGATTTTTATTCGAAAAAAGACTTTTTGTTAACAAGTCAGCTGGCATATTGGAAGTTGACACATATTCAAGCTTAACTTTATTATCAAATACACATTCTCTGACAAAGTGATGTCGTGCATCAATGTGCTTGGTGCGTTTATGAAACAGTGGATTAACAGACAAATTAATAGAACTTTGACTGTCACTATATAAACATACCGGTGTATTTTTATGTATTTCTATCATATCAGATAATAAGTTATTTAAGTAAATAGCCTCTTTGTAATCTTCGGATAGAGCCATATATTCTGCTTCTGTACTAGACAAGGCAACTGTTCTTTGCTTTCTAGATTCATAAGATATAACACATCCTGACATTATGAAGCAGAACACAGTATATGACCTTCTATCTAAGGTACATGATGCCCAATCAGCATCTACAAAACCATGTAAAGAATAATCACTTTTCTTATAAACTAAAGCATAGCTTTTGTTTTTTTGTAGATATTTTAAAAATCTTTTTAAATGTTTCCAATGAGTTTCATTATAACAGCTATTATACCGACTTAGGTAACTTACGCTGTAAGCAATGTCTGGTCTTGTCAACACAGATAAGTACATAAGACTCCCTATTAACTGTTGGTATGGATATTTTATAATATCATCACTTTTATTTACATCTTTCTCTAACTTTAAATTAACTTCCATAGGGGTATCTGAAGTATGACAATCTGACATATTGAACTTATTTAAAATATTGTTTACAAAAAGCTCTTGATCAACAGTAATACCATCTTTTTGAGCATTCACTCTCATTCCTAGACACTGTTTAATCTTATTTATTTATTATTTATTATTATTACATTTATTACATACAATATATACAAATATAAAAGGAAGCTTTGACTGTCCAACTAGGAAGTTTCCCGTTTTAGGACAGTCAAATTGGCAGGTTGCGTGTACATAATTCCAGGTAGGTACATGTAAAATATAAAATAAAATTAAAATATAACATATAAATGTAAGAAAGAAAAATAGAAAGACAATATTTTTTTAGGAAAATACAATTTAGCAGTAATAAACAATAAAATCCAGATAGGTACATGTAAAATATAAAATAAAAATATAATATATCAATGTAAGAAAGAAAAATAAAAAAAATATATTTTTTAGGTAAATACAAAATACAAAATCGAAGAAATCAACTCAGACTACGTTTTTTAATAATTTTTCGGAATCTGTCCTACCTAAGTCTAATAACCATTTAGTAATTTTAGTACCGAAGGCTGATAATTCACATAGTTTAAATTGAGAGGGGATTTTGTTGTATATTTTTGGTCCCAGGTATGAGAAAACTTTTTGATAAGCCGCAGTATTGCTAGTTGGAATAGAAAGGTCGTTTCTGCTCTTACTTCTGGTTTGATGATTATGATCGACTGTTATCGTTTTGTTTTTATTTTTGTGGACGCAGATTGTTATTTTTTTTTATGTAACACTGTTGAACATCAAGCACATTAAACTCCTTGAAGAGAGCGTCGCTCGAGTATCTGAAGGGTTTCTTCATAATGACGCGTAGAATGGATTTCTGTGCCTTCAGTAGCGGGTATAATATTGTTAATCCTGTTCCACCCCATCCAATGCAACCGTAGGTTATGACGGAGTTACAGAGCCCGTAGTATATTTTTTTTAATGTCTCGAGTTTTTATAATTTCCCGCAATGCTATAAATATATAAATAAGCTTGCGCACTTTATTAGCTGTGTTTTCAATTTGTTGTTTCCATTTAAGATGGTTATCCACTATTATACCTAAATATTTAATAGATTTAACAGATTCAAGGGTTTCGCATTTACAAGTATGGTTATTATTTCCAAGGCTACACTTAATATTATGTATTGTGAGGTGATGAGGTGTTTTGGGTTGACCTGCAAGGGTAGCGCTAAATGTGAGATATTTTGTTTTTTGTATGTTTAGTGTAAGCAAATTACAGTCCAGCCACTGTTTTACTCTGTTTATACCTGTGTTCGCAAGGTGGTGTGTTTGTTTCCAATCATCTCCTTCAAACAAAATAACTGTATCGTCAGCGAAAGTGATAATTTTGCCACCAATGTTTTGGTTACAAAGTTCGTTTATGTATATAATAAAGAGAAGGGGCCCAAGTATACTTCCTTGTGGTACCCCAAAAGTGTATTTTAGTGAAGTGCTAATAGCCTCTTTAATTCTGGTTTGTTGAAATCTATTAGATATATAACTTTCTATCCATTAAAAAGCTTTTCCCTTTATTCCTATATTTCTAAGTCTCTGTAATCTCACCTAAATCTTTTATCTTAAATTTATCGATAAGTTCATTCTTTAATTGTTCATAATAATTTTCTGAATTATAGAACACAAAGAAATCATCCACAAATAATGCAACAAATATTTAAACATTATTATTACTTTTTATGAAAAGTAATAATAATTTATTTCATATTTGGATTTTTTATATCCTAAGTTCAATAAACATTCTTCTACTCTAATATACCAACTCCTAGCAGACTGTTTGAGACCATAAATGGCACTTTTTAATTTCAATACTTTATTTTTACAATCAACAAAATGAGAGTATTCTGGTATTTCTGTAAAAACATTTTCCTTAAGAAAACCATTTAAGAATGCTGCTGGTACATCAAGGTGGTTCATATTGAGATCAAGTTGTACACTCAAGGCAAACAATTATTTAAGAGTTGAATATCTTAACACTGGTGAGAAGGTTTCGGTAAAATCTATATCCTTCTTCTGAGAAAAACCTTTTGCAACAAGTCTTGCTCTGAAACGCACTTCACCATCACTGTTATATTTCTTTTTAAGAACCCACTTATTTTTTACCACTGTGCCATCCTTTGGCCTGTCCACTAGCTCCCAAGTATCATTAGCACTAAAGGATTTTAACTCCTCCTTTATTGCAATCGAATTTCTCAGCGAGAGAAATCTGTTCACTTGACACGTCTTCTATACACATGTTCGTGTAACCGTAATAGTCTGGTTTACGTTTAGCTCGTTTTTCTGGAACAACATTTGCATCAGCGGGAACAACATTTGTGTCAGCCGGGGTCAAAGTCTCATAAAGACTGTCATCTGACTCACTTGTCGATTCAGCAGGAACATATGTAACATCATTCACATCATCTTCTTCGATATATGTGCTATTCAACTGACTGTCTCCTGTGTAATCTGGTTGCTGTTTTTCTTCTACGAAAATAGTTGTTGATGAACTGTCATTAATATTTTCCATCACTAAAACATCTCTGCTGGTCATAATACGATTGGTCTTCGGGTTGTAAAGCCTGTAACCCTTAATGTTCTCTGGGTAACCAATCAGGATATGTTCTTCAGCCTTTCTGTCCCATTTAGTCCTCTTTGCTTTCGGAACGTGGACCATCACAGGACTGCCAAATATCCGAATATGGCCGAGATCTGGTTTTTTACCACTCCATAGCTCATAAGGTGTTTTTTGTAATCCTGATGCCAAAGTTCTGTTTCGTAAGTAGACTGCAGTATTCACTGCTTCAGCCCAAAACTTCTTATGCAAATTAGCCTCAAACAAAAGACACCGAGCTCTCTCTGTAACATCACTATTGGTGTCGCACATCACTAGTGCTAGAGGTGATTGTAACACATTGTATTGTCGTCTGTGGTCACGCTAACAAGCTCTCTGTATAACCGTCACAAGAATAAAAGTCTATCTCATAAAATACAATCAGTGTTTTAATATAAAGTCCTCCACATTAAATAGAATAAAACATGGTGTCAGAAGTGCGATATCGATAATAAATAGTAATAATATAATAATACTGGAAGTTGGATGTTAATAACATAAATTGAAAAATATTAAGTATAATTTAAAATGGCGAAGGACGCGCAAAAGTCACACATACAACATGATTTTCATGCCCTGTCAAATCTGCAAGTGTTGTCAAATAATATGAATAATGATTCAAAATGGAAAAATTGGTGGCAAGACTATGAAATATACCTGGTAGCGTCAGGTTTGGAAGAAGCCACAGAACAAAGAAAAATCGCAATTCTGCTTCATTCAATTGGCTCCAAAGGTATGGAAATTTTCAAATCATTTAACATGAACATGGAATCAAGCACGCTACGACAAGTCAAGAAAAAGTTTGATGAATATTTTGCACCTCACAAAAACTTAACAATGATAAGAAATTCATTTTTTACACGAAAACAAAATAATTCAGAAGACATCAATAATTTTCTATTGGACTTGGAAAATTTAAGTTTGGATTGTGAATTTGGAAATTTAAGAGAATCTCTGGTAAGAGACATATTTATTGCAAATATGTGTGCAAATTTAAATCATATCCGTCAACGCTTATTACAAGATTCTACATTGTCATTACAAAAAACGATTGAAATTGCAAAAACCATCTTATTGTCACAAAGCAATGCAGAGAAAATTAACCAACAAACACACACAGAAAATATTCTTCAAATCAGTCATAATAAAAATACTTCAAGACAGTCGAGAGCATCATGTCAGTCAAGTCTAAGAGGGTCAACTTCAAGAAGATCAAGTCAGTTTGGATCTTCAAGTCGTCATGGGTCACCATCATCATCATCACAGCCAAGGTCAAGTGGTCATATCAATCCATGTGGAAGATGTGGTCAGCATCATCGCTACAAGTGCCCAGCAGTCAATGTCAAATGCAGGTCATGTAATTCTTTTGGTCATTTTGCTAAATATTGTTTTAAAAATAATTGTCACAATAAAGTCAGAAATTTAAACTTAGAGTCATCAAAACCCAATGATGACAGTGCTAATTTCACTGAGGGTCATTTTATTGCAACAATCAGAAATATTAATAATAACAATTATTCAAGTCAAGCATGGCACATAGATATAATAATTAATAATAAAACATTAGACTGTATCTTGGATACAGGAGCTGATATAAATGTAATGTCATTGACAAACTTTAAAAAGTTAAATTTATGTAATACAATTTTACAAAAAGTTTTTACAAAAGTGTCAGGATTTGGAGGTAATAAAATACCTATTATTGGTCATTGTGATATTGTATGTCAAATCAATGGAAATGTCATAAGTAAAATAATATTTTTTGTCACAAATATAGAATGTCAATCAGTCTTAGGTCTTCCAACTATTCAGAAATTTGGAATTATAAAAAGAATATTTAATGTTCAATATGATCATAACACCTTATTTACTGAATATAATGACATATTTCAGGGTCTCGGATGTTTACCACCTGTCGTTCATCTCAAACTTCGTCAAGATGCCGTTCCGTGCGTTGATCCTCCGAGGAAAGTCCCATTTGCCTTACAAAACAGACTTCGTGAGGAATTAGATCGCATGGACAAGATGAAGGTCATTGAAAAGGTTACTAAACCTACTTCTTGGGTAAATTCTGTTGTCATAACTGTCAAGGAGTCAGGTAAATTGAGAATTTGTCTTGATCCTAGAAAATTAAATAACTGCATAATGAGAGAATATTTTCCATTAAAAAACATCGATGAAATTAGATCAAAACTTATAGGTGCTGCATATTTTTCACATCTAGATGCTTATTCTGGATTTTGGTCATTGAAGTTAGATGAAGAAAGTAGTGATTTATGTACTTTTCAAACTCCATTTGGAAGGTACAGGTATTTAAGACTACCGTTTGGAATAAACGCAGCAACGGAAATTTTTTATAGGATTATGGTAGATTTGTTTGGAGATCTGGAAGGTATATTAATTTTTGTCGACGATTTTTTAATTTATGGAGAAACTGAAGAAATTCATAATTTTAGGTTAAGAAAAGTCTTGGAAAGGGCTAGAGAAGTCAACTTAAAATTAAATAAGTCGAAATGTAAATTTTTAGTCAAGGAAGTATGTTTCCTAGGTTATATTTTTAGTAAGGAAGGAGTAAAAGTTGACAAAGAGAAAGTCAAAGCTATTTTAGAGTTGCCGTCTCCTAAAAATGTCAAAGATTTACAAAGATTTTTAGGAATGGTAAATTATTTGGGCCCATTCATTGAAAACTTATCAAATAAGTCACAAATTTTGAGAAATTTATTAAAAAATAATGTTATATGGTCATGGGATGAAAATTGTGAAAAATGTTTTAAAACTTTGAAAGAGGCTATTTCAAATGCAACAGTTTTAAGTCATTATGATCCAAAAATACCACTAACTTTATCAGTCGATGCATCAAAATCAGCTATAGGAGCAGTTATTATGCAAAATAACCGTCCAATTGCATTTAGTTCAAAAACAATGACACAGTCGCAGGAAAATTATGCTCAAATTGAAAAAGAATTATTTGCCATACAATTTGGTTGTAATAAGTTTCATCAGTATATTTATGGTAACAAAGTGACAGTACAAACTGATCACAAACCTTTAGTCTATTTATTTAAAAAACCTTTACATGATGTACCAGCTAGATTGCAACGTATGATGTTAGCTCTTCAATCTTATGATTTAAATGTTATACATGTCCCAGGTAAAGAAATGTATATATCAGATACTTTATCTAGAGCAGCTTTAAAAGATCATTATATACCCGATTATGAGTCTGATCTACATTGTCATGTAAATTCAATATATATGAACTTAGCTATTAGTGAAGAATATCGTAAAAAATTGAGTAATGCTACTGCTTTGGATGAAACTATGCAAATATTAAAAAAATATTATTATGAAGGTTGGCCGAATAGCAAAGATAAAGTTCATTACACTTTAAAATGTTATTATAATATTCAAGACGAAATTCATGTCATTAATGAGTTAATATTTAAGGGTAATAAATTGCTAGTACCTCAAACTATGAGAAAAGAAATGTTAAACAAAATACATGAAGGACATCAAGGAATAAACAAATGTTTAAGATTAGCTAGAGATACTTTATATTGGCCTAGTATCACTGTAGATATAAAAAATTTAATTGAGCAATGTCAAATATGTAATAAATTTAAAGTTTCTAATCAGAAGGAACCACTGATAAATTATGAAATTAATAAGTTTCCATGGCAACAAGTAGGTATTGATTTAATGTATTTTGATAATCAAACGTACCTCATTGTAACAGATTACTATTCAAAGTTTATTGAAACTGCTTTCCTAAATAATAATTCTACTGCAAAAAATGTCATAATTCACTTAAAATCTATTTTTGCACGTCATGGTATACCAATGTCTTTAGTCTCTGATGGAGGTCCGCCTTTTCAAGCTATTGAATTCAAATCATTTTTATACGATTGGGATATAGAACATGTAGTTACTAGTCCATATCATTCTCAATCTAATGGTCAGGCAGAAAGTTCTGTTAAAATTATAAAAAATATTCTAAAAAAGTCAAAAGAAACAAATACAGATCCTTATATAGCTCTATTACATTATAGAAACACACCTAAAGCCAATTTACCGTCACCTGCTCAATTATTAATGTCTAGAACTTTAAGAATGAATATTCCTTTAACTCAAATTAAATTAAAACCAAAGGTTGTAAGATTCTCAGATTACAAAAACTGCGTTGAAAAAAATAATTCAAAAAATTCTAAATATTATAATGTCAATGCAAAACCTATGTCTATATTTAAAACAGGAGATTATGTGTATTTTAAGAAAAACCCTAAAAGTAATTGGTTACCAGCTGTGGTCAAGGAAAAATTAAAATGTAACAGGTCTTATATTGTTGAAGATTATTATGGTAACACGTACAGACGAAATAGAATTCACTTAAAAATGAGATATAATACAAATGTTAATAATGACCATCTGTCCATGCGATCTGATCCGGCACTTGAAGAGGCAGAAGCTGGAGATGAGGGACAGGTGGGAGAATATAATAATTTGAACAACCCTTACATTACCAGATATGGTAGAGTGGTCAAACAACCCGATAGGTATAATGTCTAATGTCAGTGTATTTAAGATTTTATTGTATTGTATGTAAGCATAATGTCTAATATCAATGTATTTGAATTTTTATTGTTTTTATAAATAAAGAAAGGGGATGTAACATCACTATTGGTGTCGCACATCACTAGTGCTAGAGGTGATTGTAACACATTGTATTGTCGTCTGTGGTCACGCTAACAAGCTCTCTGTATAACCGTCACAAGAATAAAAGTCTATCTCATAAAATACAATCAGTGTTTTAATATAAAGTCCTCCACATTAAATAGAATAAAACACTGTTCTGTTTAGTCTTTCGCACAGGCCATTCTGTTCCGGTGTATGGGGGTTCGTCATTTGATGCACAGTACCATTTTTATTCAAAAAATTATCAAATTCTAACGAACAAGACTCTCCACCATTGTTTGTTCTCAATACTTTGAGTTTTCTGCCTGTCTGTGTTTCAACAAGAGCTATAAACTCTTTGAAATACTTAAACACCTGATTTTTGGTCTTAAGGAAATAGACAAATGCCATTCTAGTATAGTCATCTACAAAAAGCAGAAAGTACTTGGCTTGTCCAATAGAAATTTGTTCCATGGGTCCACAGACATCGGCATGAACAAGTTCCAGCACATTTTTACACCTTGACTCTTTGTGTGAAAATGGCAATCTCGACTGCTTCCCTTCACAACATGTGATGCAGTTGGACTTATCAAAGTTAGCCTTATCCGGGTATAAAATTCCTTCCACAGCACCATCCTTCATAGCATTTAAAGTTATACTGTTAATGTGTCCCAACCTTCGATGCCATATTTCACTAGTCACATTTGTCGCTGAGCACGAAAACAAATTTTCTGACTTAATATTCAATCTGTACACTCCATTTACTAGATTTGCTATTCATACCAGCACATTCTGTCTATTGCGTATATAGCAAACTTCCGATTCAAAGTTAACCTTGTTTCCACTTTGAATCAGCTGACTTTCTGATAGCAAATTAGTTGACAGGTTAGGCACACATAAAACATGTTTAACAGGGATATCAAACTCCAAATTGTCCACTACGGTCGTAATCATCGTGTTTCCTGAGCATATAACTGGTATTTTGTTTTGATTCGCAACTACTATGTCTTTTACTTTGTGTCTGTACGACACATTTTGTAAACAATTCTTATCAGTAATCATGTGTGAACTTGCACCCGAATCTACGTACCAATCGCAATCTTTGAATGTTCCATTCAAAAATATCGCACTAAATGCATTACTTTCACTTTTATGCTGTGAATTATTATAGCACTTATTCATATAATGTCCGAGTTGCTTACATTTATAGCAGCGTATTGTTTTGACAGAATTCAAAGATGGCGGCGGTGACTCTTTCGATTTTGACGTATAAGCAGGGTTGCCATTTTTCTTGCTATTTCTGAGCTGCCAACCTTTTGACAAAAAAGCACTATTTGTTCCAGAGCTGCCAACTTCCGAACTCATGTCCAACAATTTCGACTTTATAACATCCGTGCTGATGTGCAATCCTATGCTCTATGGCCATTACTAAAGGAGCAAACCTGTCTGTTAGCCCCGCCAGTAATAATGACCCGATCCACTCATCAGTGATCTGGAAGCCGGTACCTTTAAGTTTCTGTGCGGTATCAACCATTTGCGTTACATAGGCACCCATTGACTCGGAGTCTTCAAGTCGAATAGATATTAGCTGACGAAGTAGACTGATGCGACGAGTGAAGCCACAATCATCATATAGGGTCTTCAAACGCTTCCATACATCTTGTACTGTTTGCTCATTTTTGATGTGAACATAAATTGAAGAATCAATCGTCATAATAAATTTAGCTTTTGCCTTTTTATCATCCAAACTTGTACAATCAGATGATTCTGGCTTGTGAATATCCACACCATCCAACATCAAAAAATGTTCAGCTGCAAACGCCCACTCATCATAATTTTCACGTCCCTTCAATTTAAGTACATTCACTATGTAACCTCTCGCCATAATGAAAAAACGCCCAACGAAAACGCGGTAACAGATTGTCGATCACAAAAAAACAGTTATTATTGCGGCGATTTACACTGTTTTTATAGAGTATGTGATATATTGGTCACTGATTGTCCAACTAAATAGTATTTTACGCAGGAAAACTTTGATTTAACGCTGATTTAACGCAAGTTATAGCCCAGGAGGGCGATTCTCGTTCTTTAAGCCTTAAGCTAAATGATAGAATTCGTCAACGACTGCTATCGTTTGCGAAAGCTAGCTGTCCGTCGCTTGTAACATCTTTTCTTAACTATTAAGCGATTCTCGTTCTTCTGATAGCCTTACAAGTTCGATTTTGGAGAGACCTAGTAAAAAATCCTAAAGAAGCGTGGTTAAGAGCATCTACGAAATTGTTACGAGATTATTGAAAACACAAATTGGTGAAATATAATTAAGTGACGCAAGGTTTCTAACTAAAACTTAAAAAAACAAATACTTTGTATTATAATGCATTTTAATAACTGCTTATTGTATTTCTGAATGACATAAATAAGCCATTTATCGAAGATTTACGTTTTGTGAAAAGGTACTTACCTCGCTGGATAGTAATGACTTTCTTACAGATTCACCACTTCTAAAGTGACGTTTGCTGTCAAACTAACGCTGCCGAATGGCGCTAACTGTCACCCAAGTTAATTTAAGAATGAAAGGGATTCTTATTTCGTTGTGGTTAACTTCAAAACCCACTATTTCGAGCGCCAGCCATTCTGCAGCCATTTTATCTGAAACTTATTATTATTTATGTAGAAATCCTCAATGGTATGTGTAGTTTATTGTAAATTAAATCACTTATCTGGCTTTCGACATGTTACGTAATTTACAAACATCGCAATTACCTGATTCAATTTATTTAATAGCATCATTGTGCCACAAACAAGTCACTCATCATGTTTACAGTCAATACTTACGATAATATTAAGTTTTCTCTTGTTAAAACTACGCAAATATTGCTAATTGTCAAAACGTCACAATTAAATGAAGCAAATTCTCCGCGAACGCTAGCGTTCGGCCGCCGAAAGACAGGTTTAGGGGTACCCTTCGCGTAAGGCTAAAAGTTTTGGCGCGCAATCGAAAATCTAAGGATTCCATCTGTCATCGAGAGAACCGGAATCGCTTCATACGAATAAACCGAGAAAAATCGTTAATTTGAATGTAAGGACGATTTTAGTGTCGTTAAGTATAACGAGAATCGCCCTCCTGGGCCCATAACCTAATAAAACGGCAAGGCTGGTGGAGATCGACTAACGTTTATTTAGTTTATAGATACATCATAGATGGAGCTAGTCACACATATTAATTTTGTTATATAATTCTAACATAGTTGTCGACTCCAGTTCCTAGGTACGATGGTTCAATCGTCAGTCAAACCATCTATTTTTACGGGTTGATTTTTTAAACATTGTAACACACTTTAACACATCAAGCAAGTATCATGAAGAACGGCTAAATACGTTCGTTTTCCTCTATAAAAGGTCCTACCTACATGACATATCAAAAATTCATTGAAAACGCACATTTTTGTACATGTAAATATGTCCTCTGGTTTTGATTTAAATTAAATAATTCATACAATATTCTGATTGGATCCCTGATACCGTCATTTATGCGCGTTCGGCTAACGTGGACTAAATCGTTAAACCTGGTTGTTCTGGGTGGTATGTAAGTAAGTCAGGACAGTCGATGACGTTGTTGCAGACATGTGTAATGTCGAGTCATGGAGTCAAGGTATATTCGCCGGTTGTTGAGTGGAGATGTTATAATAATGATAATAATAATATTGGACAATTTATTTAGCGCCGCTTTTGTAAGATATCACCCCAGGGGCGCTTTAAAGTTAATGCAGGTATTACAAAAAATATAAATATTACCAAAATAAAGTGAAGTTAAGTTAAGTAAAATGAAGAACAGGAACAGGTGACATGAATATAGAAGATGGAGACTCTGCAGCAAGAATCATAGGTGGTGATGAAACTGGACCAGCTGCTGCAGCGAGAGAGACTACCGCGTCCGCCAACAGTGCCAGCACGAGGTTCGTCATCCGTCCAGGTATGTGTCTGCTGCTAATAAAGCGCTGACATAATATCCTCACATAGATAACAGACCTTGGCAGCACCGCTGTGACGTTCGGCGAGTCCATCATATTTAGTCTCTATTATTAATAATAATAATAATATTTGGACGATTTATACAGCGCCGCTCTTGTGCAAAATCACCTCATCTTTCCTAGTCTATTTTAGTCTATTCTAGTCACTTTTTAGCTATTCATGCCACTTAGTGCATCTTCTCGACCCTTTTAGACTCTTTCCTGGCTCAAATACCTAAATAAAATCCAACAACAACAAAAAAAATACAATTTCTTCTATTGTGTCGTGATCCAACGATATCAAAACTCTGTTTCAAACCTATAGGGCTCGCTTATTGCAGGCTATCATAAACAAAATCTTGAACCAAAGTCAAAGTGAAGTGTATGTGTGTCATTTGAAACAAAAAACATAAAACAAAAACAAAAATTTTAAATAAAATATGGTTTATCTGTTTTCTAGGTAGATATCCTCGGTTGAAGAGGTCCCGTAAATCCCGACCTAATGACACCACTTGACACTTGAGAGGCCAAGCTCCGGTCGTATTGAAAGTCTTTGTTGTGGCTTCACTTTCCAAATTTTATCGGTTTAAAATGCTATAATAATTGAATTCCGGCTAAACGGTAAAAGTTACGCGCATTTCGTGAAATAAGAAGGTAAGCACTATATAAAACACGGATGCTGAACATTTTTCAGCAATCTCTTAACAAGGGAAACCTTTTGAAAGGATTAAACAAACCGGAGCTTTCGAGAGCATATTTATTTATGCTTTGGGTTCGTTCATTTTGTAATTCAGGCAATTTTTATTTATTTATTTATTGGACAATTTGTATAGCGCCGCTTTTGTGAAATATCAACTCAAGGGCACTTTACAGTTGATGCAGGTATTACAAAAAATATAAATATTGCAAAAATAAAGTGAAGTTACGTTAAGTAAAATAAAGTGAAGTTACGTTAAGTAAAATGAAGTACAGGAACAGGTGAAACGAAGATAGAAGATGGAGACTCTGCAGCAAGAATTCTAGGTGGTGAGGAAACTGGTCCAGCTGCTGCAACGAAAGTGTAAAATTCTTCTGGATAAGTTAACTGGAGTTATAGAGGTGCAGTACTAAAATTGAGAATAAATCAGTATATGATTTATTATTAAAGAAAAAAATACTGGTTTTAGGTTTTGAAATAATTGGCTGTTGTTGATAAAAAAGCCTAGCATGCAGTAAGCATTATTCACAATATTCTAAATGAGAGCATCGAAATGAAGTTTGGAATAAAAACAGTACGTCTAGGTATCTTATACAGTAAACGAGCTCTAATGAGTAGTTGCCATTAGAATAATTGTACGTGTAACTTATAAACATTTTGTTTTCATTGCAAAACGCTTCAAACCTAACTTAATCTTTGGGGATCAGGGAGCGAGTGAATGAAAGATGATAGGTTGTTGTGTTAGTAGAGTTGCGCAGTAAGATGACTACGGATGATGATGATGATGCCAGGTGTACGCGGCGATTACTGAAGCGGTGTCAGTGAGTCGACATCGTGGTGACTAGACTCGTGGATGCGTTCAGCACTAGTGAAGACGTGCAGTCTTCCAGGTATTCCAGTGTAA
Source organism: Hesperophylax magnus (assembly GCA_026573805.1). Lineage (NCBI taxonomy): Eukaryota > Metazoa > Arthropoda > Insecta > Trichoptera > Limnephilidae > Hesperophylax > Hesperophylax magnus. The sequence goes on along the minus strand of JAIUSX010000150.1, from coordinate 1,540,783 downwards.
ACAGGGTAGCCGAATGATAATCCGTGCAGAACCGGGCGTAGGTGTGGTAGGTCCGTGTGGGAGTGTATTGCTGATTGATGACTCGGGGACTGCTAATGACTGACTGTCGAGTTCCTTCACGCTGTCGCTTTTATAAGGTGACGAACCTTCTCGAACATTTTGGCTGCTATGACAGATAATGCCAAGCAAACCTAGACAACGGATGAACTTTCTAGAATGTTTCTATGACGGCGTGGTACTTGGGAGATTGGCGTAGTGGTGTACCACCTCAAATCTATTATGTAAACCTTCTGCTATATAAGACTTTTTAGTAGTATAATATTTGTACAGCGCCCTTGAGGTGATTTTGAACAAAAACGGCGTTATAGAAATTATCCAAATATTATTATTATTATTGATGTAAAAGTGTTGTAGTATGAAATGTAGAAGCTGGGAGAGAATTTTTTTTTTGTAAAAGTGAACCACAAAAAGTGTTTCAAAATAATTAAATGCTTAAAATTAGATAAACGTAATCGTATTTCTTCAACTAATTTTCATGCTAATTTTTAAAATATTGTTTACTCAAATATGAAAGGCTTCTAATTTTTTAATCCAAGGAAACTTGATATTTTACGAAATGGATACTGAAGAAGAACTAATAATAAATTGCGAAAATCTGAAAATATATTTACACATACAATTTGGCTTCCGATTTTTGTTTATTTTGCAAAATATATTTTACTGATCCGTTAATTTTTATGAGGAAATATAGCTTTTAATTTCCTCGTGTTCAGGGATTATTTTTTAGCAGCGATTCATTTCATGGAAAGAAGTTTTATACATTTATTTGATCAAGTATTTAAAAAAAAACTAAAATAATGTATTTTCATTTATAAATATTTAACAAGTAAATTTTATTTTTGCTTTATGTGAACCTGCCTTAAAGTTTTCGCTAAAGAAATTAACCGATATATTCGAGTTTTTGTTTTTTCGTTTATACAAAGTAACATTTTTAAACGCGGACATTTGTTTACCAAACAATTAATTAACTTCATTGGCTTACAATTGGCCATAAATCAAAATATGGCTATAAACATGAAGACGAGGAAATCATAAAAAAGTATGAAGTAACACCAACACAACAATCTACAGTCAACAAACATGAAGATAAGGAAAAAATAAATGTGAAAATAAGGTCTACAAACACGAAGATGAGGAAATCAATAAACACGCAGAAGAGTAAATCAATAGACATGAAGGTGAGGTCTACAAATATGAAAATAAAGAAATCACAATGTAACACCAACACAACAACCTACAGTCTGGCTCGGAACAGGAATCCCAAGTGAGGAGAATTTTTTTTTTTTTTTTTTTACAGTAATACCGCACAAGAGTCCCAACTGCTCCCGTCTGGAGCCAGTGAGACTATGGCATCCCCAATTGGGGTATGTTGTGAGGCTGAGGGTATTGGGGAGGGGAGGGAGATGGGGAAGAGGAAGGTGGGGAAGTACCTGGCTATTCAGATCTGGTCACCAAACACGGCTAAAGCCATTTCAAGCAACGTTTTAATTCTGAATGGTGGTCTTACACCAGGGCGATAATGAGAGTATCTTCCACTCTGGAACGTGCCGCAAATATACTATATAATATTTAAATTAATTAATTGTGAAATAACACAAATCAATCAAATAAAATTTATTTGCGCACGCCGGGTTCGAACCCGCGACCTTCGGATCTGTAGTCAAAAGCGTATACTACTAGACCACGCCGGCCGTCAAATACTATTATATTCTACTAGTATCTTAAGTAGACATTAAAAATAATAATAATAATGAAGACTATAACACTTAGGGTCCCAAATATAACATAGGAAAGCGTTGGGGTATTAAATGTCATGTATAAATTATTGCCAGGGATATTGAGACCCTCTGAGGTTAAGGTGAGCTAAGACAAAGATTGTGCTGTTATTGGGAAAAGGTTGTATCTTTTGTTCTGAAATAAAAGTCCTCCATCACAACACAAGCAACATTTTCAGCTTACTGTGGTGGTAGTAGGAGATTTTTAAATATTGTCAGGTTATTCGTAACCTGGGATGGTTTGACTTTCTTTTTAATAAAAAAAAGAAGATTTTGCTAGGAACAATCATTTAATATATATTTAAACCAAAACATATTATGTATTAGTAAATAAGTACTCCATCATCTCCAGCGGAAGATGGTTTTCGATTTGCAAGGGATAAGAAAAAACTCCCGATGTCATTCAGCACACTTTAAATAAAAAACGAAAAGAAAGTACTCATTTTGAAAACTCAAAATATAACGATGGCACGCGGCACAATCATCTTTAACAACAAGGATTGCCCGATAGTTAAAAAGCAAGCCAATAACTTTGATTATGTGACATAATCGAATCGGCGTCGTCGCACACCCAAAATGGCGAGAATTCAAGTAGTGACCTCACTGGCGGAAACGGTGCCAAAATTGCCGAAAAAAATGTTGCCAGTCAAATTCAAGCTTGTGAATTTGTTCCTTCACTAACCAGGTAAAGTCAGAAAAAATAATTATTTTCGACAATAGGAATTATTTTCGGGACAAGATGATCATCCCCTTAACCTAAAGTTCGCTACGGGAGCGTGAAATACATATGTTGTGTTGAGAAATAAATGTAACACAAATTTTTGGGAAGTATTATAAAAGTGAGCACTCAAAAATAAAGAAACATTAAATGCTTGTTGATATTTGCCGAATATCTAAAAGCAAATGGAGATATGAATAGACTCGTTATGATCGAACATCGAATATACTGACATACGATTTTATATCAATTCTGTATGATTTCTGAATCAATCTTGTATATTTTTTCATTGAATACACAAAAAAACGATTGATTTATTCGCGCTGAAAGATATCACATTATCAATTGAACTCGTATGAATGCACACCGAATGAGACGTAAACGGAACGTATATTATTTATTCAGAATAAAGTTTTCCGTTCATGGCGTTATGAGACTAAGTTGGCTGTGTTTACCATCCCGCAGACTGCAACTCAATTCTAGGGGCTGATTCATTGAATCATCGAAGAAATTCTAACATAAAAAAACACATTTTTACACTTGGTAATGTTTGTAAACGTTTTACGGACTATTGTGGGTAGGATTTATATAAATAATAACGTTTGAAATCAAATGTCATTATTATATATTTTTAAATGATAAACTAGTGTTTTTTATGCATAGCACAAAGGATAAAAAATTATTATAAACAATAATTAGTCGCCTGAAATATCCATACAAATATAAAAAAGCAGTAATTGTTGATTGACGTACTAGTACAAATTGAATTAATTGGCGGGTTGGGAATAAGCCGACGTAGCTCAGTGGTCCAGAGCAACTGGCTGGACATCAGAGGGTGCCGGTTCAATCCCCGTCGGCCGCATTTATTTTTACTCGGGAGATATTGTCAATTTGTATGGATATTTCGGGCGACTAATTATTGCTTATAATAAGAAGAAGATGGTTTACAAGGGAGATATTCAAATACGAATGTAAGAGAGAGCGCGATTATATTGAAAAAAAATATAATTAATAGACATAAGTGAAAATATTTAATAAAGCATTATTTATTTAAAATAGAGTAACAAAATATTATTCAATTTCTTGTATGCAAATCTAGATATTGAAAATTTTCTAATATTTTATCGAAAATATTAAAACCGTAGAAATATAAGATTTGAGCTTCAATAGCCAAGGAGCGGATATTACGTCAAAATGTGCCAAGTGATCGCCGCGTTACAGTCTACTCCCGGTCTAATTATTACTTATAATAGTTTGTTATCTAATGTAATTAATACAACATCGAATCTTCAGTTTAAGTAGATTTTATTAATGTTATCTCTTTGCAGGAAGCTTTTATGTGGATCCCGGTACCTTTCAATTTTTGGGGTGCTGTGTGGAGGGTCTTTTTAAGGAGAGAAAGGAGAAAATTTGAGATTAGAATAGACAAGTATTAATTTATTGTAGGAGAGAGGACATACAACAGTAAGCAAACCGTATCATAGTTCAGATGTCTAGACAGAACAAGTTCTAAAACGAATTTGTCGACCGTGAACAAATATTGGGCACGCATTTGGCATATCTGACGATTGTTGCATGCAAATTGCACAGAGTTGATACTTTCACTGAAATTGTGGATGTTTTTAACTCATTGAAATAAATACATAATCTAAGGTTCCAATGCACGGAATATAGTTAGAAGAAAGCTGAAATAATAATTTGGGGTGGCTGTGCTCAAACTATTATTGATCCTCTGCCAAAAGCACAAACATAGTAATACGTGTTATTAACAAGCGACCCACAAGATATACCTCAATTCTACTAATTATCGAGTATTTGGGGATCAATGGTGAGGCACGAAATGAAAGAAGGTTGTGAAGGTCACATGTGTTTATTGGTGAGTCAGTAGCCGTTACAAGGAGATGATGAAGGACAGATGTAGAATACTCCGGTTGCTGCTGTGATGTGTTGGCAGGTCAAGCGCGGGTCAGTGAGTCGACGCCGGGCGCTGGTGACCGGGACTCGATGGAGGTCAGGCACTGGCGAAGAACGTAGGTCTTCAGGCACTCCAGTGCTGACAAGCGGCCGAAGGTGCGACGGACCTTGTAGGTGGTTGAACGGGAACGACGTGACCAGTGAGGATGCTGCGTGTCCTCGTGGTGGTCATGGTAGCGTGGAAGAAGCGCTGGTCAGAGACGCTGGAACCAGGGCGCTTGTAATCCGAGTAGCGCTGGCCGCGGACGTGGCCGAGGCGCTATGATGATGTCCCGATTGAGTCCATGATGGTACGGGCGAAGCCGGGAATGTTGTCCTTTGCGCTAGTAAGATTAGCGCGGGTGATCACTCGTTGAGCCTTGTAGACTGGCGGCAAAATTATGACTGACTGACTGGCTCGCTGCGTCGGGCTTATTTATACTACTCGGCCGACGGCGGCAGTAGGTAGATGGATGGCAACTAAATTCTAGGCACTCGCACAGACTGTGTGTTTCGGGAACCTTCGACATTGCGGCGATTATGCATAAGCCATAGACTCGAACCTTCTGGCGAGTTCTCGTAGTATCCCGGACTGAGTGCGCGTTAGTATTGTCGCGAGTAGGCAAGTAGGTTGCTTTGTTTTGATTTCGGCTGCAAATACGTACCTAAGTAGCAATTAGCAAGTACGTACCTAAGTAGGTCGAGCGGTTTATTATTAATTATTCAATGGATTAATATCGACGCTACAAGTATAATGTCTGAAATATACGACAACTACATTTAAAATTTATGCTTTCGCATTTCTTGTACAAATACAATGAAAAAACACTCTTGCATCTCAATCACATCACCAGAAATACAACTAAACGACACACACACAATGTACCTAAATCTCATACTACATCAGCACAAAAACAATTCACCTACACAGCCCCCAAAACCTTTAACTTTCTCTTTGATATCCTAAAAACTCAACTCCATACTTTCAAAACACAAATAACTCTATGGATTCCTACATCTGCTATACATTTCAATTACAACACCCATACATTCTACACTTTAACCCCCTAATCTCCTGTTATATAACTGTTAAAGCCATATAATATACTATAGGTGTGTTACACAAATAGTCATCGCCGCACAAGCCGGCGGCAAAGCTTGATACTCCAATCATTCAGGGTGTGGATTATAGTCAATTTCCCAATTAAAACAAGTCTCTTGATATGAGGGTTTATTGTACAGGTAATACATGTTATCAACAGATCTACAAAAGGTACATAGCTTTTTAAGTCCTAACTAGTTACTAGGCAATCTATTGACTCTAAGGGCTCTGATTGACAAAGGTATAACATTCGCTCACGTGTAAACTAGGCTGAAGCGGTGAATGATGAGCAGGGGCCATAGGCAGGTGCCTAGGCAGGGTGCAGGACGAAGGGCGGCTACGATAGGCGGATGCCATAGCACGGCCTAACTGATGCGGTAGGGCGGGAATACGACGAAGGGCGGCACAGAAGCGGCCTGAGGCGGCCAGGGCGGCTTACGATAAAGGGCGGCGCAGAAGCGGCCTGGAGCGGTGATGGGCGGCTTACGGCAAAGGGCGGCGCAGAGATATGGCGCCATCATATCCATGATGGTGTAGTCGGCCGAATTGCCTGGACGTGATAACTGAGTATAGGGACGCGGCACATTATAAAATGGATGCACGCCGGTCCAATTACGGCGACACTGATTTGGCGGTAAATATTAACTCGGAACTAATACATAGTGTTGAACTCAACGGGGGCCGGCCGTGAACTGCGGCCGAGCGCGTGGCTAGCTAGCTGCAAGTACTTGACCTTGTCGGGCGCAAGTGGGAGGGATATTCTACGATATCGGATTGGTTGTAGGTCCTTGTGGCCTACGTGACTGATATCAGGCGCGATGTCGCGGATGTACGTGTATGTATTGGTGTTTTAACATGCCATCAGTGCGTGGTTCGTTTCCTGCAATCGTGTGGAAATACATAATTGTGCAGTTAGCTCTTGCAAGCTATGTACAAACATAACACTCCCTTCACACACCTATCAAATTTCTCAATTGATTAAATTAATTTGAAATATAATAATTATCAAAGTTTAATTAATTACTAACTTTTTATTTTTGACATAAAATACTAACTTAATTGGAATTTTATAATGTACTAACTAATTATGTATATTATGAAAATCAAAAATCTGTAAAGTTAACCCGCGATAACGCAGTGGCATCCCCTCATCCCTAGCATGTCGATTGAAATAACATTCAAAATGTATCATCCAATGTAAATTTGTTTGAAATAAAAAAAAAATAACATATAATAATAACATTACAAGATAAGGACATTACTATTCTTCTGCATGTGTTCTATATAATTTTAAATTCAAATTTGTATCTCCATTCAATTATTATGTACGTACTATCACAAGTTTGTAAAAGCCCATTTAGGCTTATAATAAATAAATAAATATATATAAAGGCACGATTATATATCTTTACATGTGATATGTCCTGATGATGGACATTGTAATGCTGTCCTAAACATTGGCTAAAGAAGGAGGTATCGCAGCACGGCATAATACCCCACTATTAAATCACTATAAAAATAACATAAAAATAAATCATTATAAAATAAATATAAAGTTAAGATTCCACAGATTTTTCTCAAAAGCTTTCTGAATCGACTCCTTGTTTCGGAATTGCTATTCGAGTGAACTTAGACCTTAACACACACTCGCGGCTTACGCTTCGTCCTTTATTGCAAATAATAACCGATCGTCTCTCCTTGTATATATATATGCAATATTGTTTATTGGATCGCTTATTGCTTTGAGATATTGTTTTGAATGCATTTTTATAATTTAATTATTTGTTCATGTTTTGGTTTTTGATTATATATTTTGTTGTATCTCTATATGGAATGTGTGGGACTGCACTAACCTCCCTACATACCGGAATAAACACCTTTTGTTTTTAAACTTCCGATTTTATTGTCCAGGTTAAATCTTCCCCATAGGAAAAACTAAACCCTTCCACACACTTTTCCACAAATGATCATCTAGTCAATCAACATTATGTAAGTGCATTATATAAGCAAAATAAATATAAAACAATACAAGAACAACACGTCAACTCACCAGAGATCAAATGGGAAAATAATTCACCGACTCCAGATATTTTCATATCAGAGGGTTCGGCTCGGTAAAACTTCTAACAGGGCCTATAAATCCTACTGATCCCTCAACATAAATATTTAAAAAATCTTTCGTTATCCTACATGTATTCAAAATGACCGACTTTTGCATCTTTATATATAAATTTTTTGATAGATCTAATACGCCAAAATTCAGAATGAGAGAGCTAGGTATAATGCCAGTAGCCGAAATAACGAATGGTAATATTTTTATAGTCTGAGAATATCAAATTCTTTTTATTTCATTTACTAAATCTGTGTATTTTCTTATTTTTTCATTAACAGATTTTTGAATATTACAGGAATTTAGAATAGCGACATCAATGATATAAGTTATTTTTTAAAATTTTTTCATGTAAAACTATATCGGGTCTATTATGACTAATCGTTCGGTATGTTAGTATAGAATTATCATAATATATTTTATAAAATTCGTTTTCTAAAAATGAATTTGGTTCGTATTCATAATATGGTACTATATTACGGCAGTCAATCAAGTTATGTTTAATTACCAAATTTTGGTGAATTATTTTTAAAACTTGATTGTGCCTAAATGTATACTCGGACGGTGCTAATATAGAACATCCCGATATAATATGTTCTATAGTTTCCGGAAAAGCCAAACATTTTCTACACAAATCATCAATTTGATTTGTATCTTTGATTATATGCTTTCTATGATTTTTAGTATTAATGACTCTATTCTGAATGGCAAGCATAAATCCTTCTATTTCTGCGCTCAACTCTCCAATACTCAACCATTTGTTTGACGAAAATTTGTCAACATACGTTTGGTTGAGATAATTGAAGTGTTTTGCGTGTAAAATTTTATTTGACCAGGAATCTAATAGTTCCTGGTTGGGATTTATAAAAATGTTGGCATTCTAATCGTATAAATTTAAAGGTGTAATATTTCTATCTGCCTTGCAAATTATTTTGTGCATTTCTGAGCTATGAGCTTTCCTATGGAAAAAAGTTCTTAGCATTTCTACCTGATTATGTTTCAAAGAAGTTATTTTGACTATGCCTCTACCTCCTAAATTTCTAGGTAAATTAACTCGTTCTATAGCTGAATTTGGATGATGGCAATTAAATTTTGTTAGCGTAGTTCTAACTAATCTTTCTAAGTTATCTAAATCTGTATTAGACCATTTAATTATGCCAAATGAGTACGTTAATAGAGGTATTGCCCAAGTATTTATTGCTTTTACTAAATTTTTAGCAGATAGATTGCATTTTAAAATTTTCCTGATCCTAGTTTGAAATTTAATCCTAATATCATTTTTAATACTAGTATGGTCTAATCTATTTGATTGTGGGTATCCTAAATACTTATAAACTTCATCCCTTTTCATATTATTATTATTATTATTATTATATAGTATTATATTGTATGTAGTATTATGATATAACGGCTACAAACCTAAAATGTATATAATACAGCCACCATTGATGGGACCACATTATCCCCCTTGAGAATCTCTAGGACGATGCTGTGTTTTTACTTATGACGGCATAAGTAAGAGAATAAAAATGAATAAATAAATAAATTGAAGAATTCATTCGATATGAATAATTGATTTTTGAGTTTGGTAGTAATGAATTACCAATCTTGCTTGAGTCTTGCTTTGGGATAAAAGTTGACAATGACCAGGAAGGTTTTAGTATTACATACAACAGATTAATGTTCTATCTGCCGATTAAAGTTCTTGTTTAATTTTTTGTTTCCACATTGTTTATTTATTATTGTAAACTGATTCAAATTCACAATAAATCTAGTGACAGAAACTGGCTTTTAGAATATTAAAAATACAACAAAAATGCATTCATATCATAAAGACTACCAACAACTTAGAATATATAACAAAACACGTGTAAAGTGAAGTAGAATTGAAATAATGCAGTCACTAAATGGCGTTATAATATTATACATTTCACCAAATGTAACCAATTTTTGGAACTTTCAATATTATCCATATCTACTTACTATTATGTAATTTACTAATTTAATATTAATAACTTATTAAGTAATAAATACTTAATTTAGTGATAATTGTTATTTAATCTACTTATTATAATATCATTTTCTCAATGTACTTAATTTACTTGTTATTATTCTACTTTATAAGTTACTAAGCACGTTATGTTCACACACATTATTATTTACATTTAATTATTTAATTATTTTCTTAATTTGCTTATATTTATTTACCTATTTTCATTTATTTATTGTTATTTTTCTTTGTAATTTTTATTTTGTAAGTAGAGTGTTATTGTTGCCAACATACTACTCAGCTGTATTTTAAGTTTGAATAACTGTGGTATTTATTTTTGTAATAATTTCAAAGGTTAATATTCTCAATATTATAGATCAAATGTATTTTTTATTAATTGAAATAAAACAATAACTTTGTTTGTAACAACGATTTATTAATTTAATTTTTTTTAATACCGTCCGGTTTCGCTTAACTCGAGCATCTTCAGGGTATTAAATGAAACTATTAGTATTTTTAATTATTTACTATAATTGTGCTGCTGCATATCTCGATACAGGAATGATCTAGTGAGATGAGCGGCTTATGATTTTATTGTAATGTACCATATTTTGAATAAATGAATAATTTTTATAATACATATTGAATATTCAAACTTACGCATTTGTTGATTCTGCATAAAAGACAAGGTAATATAATAAATGATATTTTATTTAAAGTTTTTTTAACAACGTATTAAGTGGGTAGGCTTTAAAGGTAATTAATAGCAATAACCATTAATAATTTCCAAAATTTTTCTCGAAATCAATGTGGGCATAGGTAATAAAAATAAAGGAAATTTTATCTTCATCATAAGCACTCATATGGAAATAATAAAAATATATCGTCTGTAGTCGATTGGCTTCACCACAGATTGATAATGGCTTCAGAGGGCGAAATAGCTTTCACGCGTAATAATAATTACACAGCACAACTTGTTTATAAATAAATTGTTTTCTTGTTAATAGAATAGTAATATTATTTAATGGAGTTCTATAAATCAAGCTTGATAAAAATGGAATAAATTATTAGTTTTTTATATTATACTCCAATTTTCGACGACTTGATCCTCAACATTAATTGACAATATTTATTATTTTTGTCAGAGAGCTTTCTGTAGGCAGACTGATAGAACCTATGCGCAAGCCAAATACTAAGTTTGGAGATCGCGCTTTCGGAGTATCTGGGCCGAAGGCTTGGAATAAACTCCCTCCGAAACTAAGATCCATAACAAGTCCAACAGAATTCAGGTCTAAACCAAAAACTTAAATGTTTAAGCTGTCATACCCTTAAATTAAATAAAAAAATCCCGAGAGAAAGTCCAGTTATATCCAATTTTTCAATTATGTCCTAAATCCTGTATCTAAATTTGGCTAATAAACAATTAGTTAATGTTAATTAAGTGTTAATCTCCAGTGACCTACCAGGTAAGTATTGTACTGTATATTATCTCTATATATAGTTAGTAATAAAATCGATCATTGCAGAATTGTATTATATATTTATACAGCGTCCTTGAGGTGATTTTGCACAACGGCGCTATACAAATCATCCAAATATTAATATTATTAGTAAAATTAAAATTAAATTCTTAGCACAAAGTTTCCATTATTTTATTAGTAGTTATCATCATTTCTTAAGCTTTTCTAAAGGTATGGTGTATTTCGAAATTGATAAAACTGAATTTGGAAAACCACCAATATTTGCAGCTTTCGAAGCCAATTGAGTATGATCAAACTTCGTCAGATTTCCTAAACAATTTGATAAAGATGCAGCCGTCGCAGATATTATGCGGAAACGTCATATTATGTCAATACGCTGGAGCACACAAGTTTACTGCATCTGCCATCAAATAGCTCTGGCGATATGAGCATTCCAGGAATCTCGAACTGGCAAATAGATTTAGAAAAAGAAAGAGATAGGAATTTCGGAGATAGTGAATATGATTCCTTGGAAACTAAACTTTACCAATATCGAATAGAAGAAGACTTCACAGTTTTCGTAAATTTGATAGAAAACTAATCTTGCCAAAATACATAAGATATATTATTGAATGAGCGTAGTGAAGTACTGTTTAAACACGACCACTTTGAATTTCGTCTGTCTGCAAATTTGTTTTTGTTTTACGGGTCCGGTCAATCCAAGTCAAGATGGTAGCCGTGTTTGATAGAGTATTTTTATAGTAATCATAAACATTACGCAAAGTCTACTGCTCAAAGAACTACTATTTTAGATTATTTGAGTGCAGGCTTTAGAATAAATTTTCAGTTAATAACAAGTTTATTGAATTCGATAATAATGGTAACAATTAGTATAACGATGCTGAAAAAGAATGAGTGAATACGCACATCTGTATATGAAGCATCTGCCTCATTACTGTGATGTTATTATTTTGTGCAATTATTAATATCAAGTTAAGATAGTTTTGAGAGTTATTCATAGGTGGCGGTGATTGCGTTGTTGGGTGCCGAATGGTTCCGACTGCACCCGAGGGTGGCCGATCATAGGTCCGGATCTCATTTGTATTTCTATGCTCCGGCAGAATAACTGTGACGACTAAGATTAATATTGAAATTATCTAAGATAATAAACGTCTCGTTATCTTGAACTAATCAAGCAATTATTGAAGACCTCTGTACTAAATAATTACCGTCTCAATCTTACAACACAGTACTTAAGTTGACGACTTTATTATCCTGAAAGACCTTTAGACTGTTAAGCCTCAGGCAGGTCAATGAAATCGAAGTTGATAAAAAAATTTATCAATATTGTCAGAATTAAAGTTTTATTTATAATTAGGTAATATGGACTAACTTTAAGCACAAGAACACGCCCCCAACATACTTCTATTGGTTTTTTTCTCTTCATTGATTTATAAAGCCACTAGTGACTAGTTGAATACTAAATGTTTTAGGCTTAAACAGTCTTAATACTAAATTAAAAATATATTGTAATAAAGTTAGTGATGCGATATAGTTTAACGTATTAAATAACATATTACAAATAAGATAGGTAATGATGTATTGTGGAGGGCCCTACAACTTTCCTAACGACGGTATAAGAAAACTGATTATTTATTTTCTACTTTCTTTGGTGTACACCTCGATACTCCTATTTTTTAATAAAACGAAGCTACAATTGATTATTATGAACGACTTTGGACTCTCCAGCGTTACTGAATGCAGTATTTATTAGTAAATATACGTATGTACACTGAATAACAAATGTGTACATAAAAATAAAAACATTTTGAAATTATTTCTCCTCGTTATTGCCGGAACTAAAATGGAACTAAAAAGTGAAAAGAATAGAATAAAATTAATGCGCACATAAAAAGTAATAATAAGATAGCTAAGACACTAACGAATAAGACACTTTAACTCACTTCACTGGGCTATCCCATAGATAAATGATTATCTATAGGATAGCCCAGTGAAGTGAGTTAAAGTGTCTTAATAGAATAAAATTAATGCGCACATAAAAAGTAATAATAAGATAGCTAAGACACTTAAGAATAAGACACTTTAACTCACTTCACTGGGCTATCCCATAGATAATCATTTATTGTTGAACATGCACTTCCAGAATTGCCATTGAATTGAATTTGTCATGGGATGAACAACTTTACTGATTTGTGAGTTTTATACAAAGAATGCTTATCTACCGAAATTTATTTAAAAAAGGTTTATACTGCACGAGAGTCTCAACTGCTCCCATCCGTACGGAGCCAGTAAGACTATGGCATCCCCAATCGGGGTATTTTGTGAGGCTGAAGCTAGTTTGGAAGGGGAGGAGATGAGGAGAGAAAGGTGGGGGAATACCTGGCTATTCAGATCCGGTAGCCAGACATGTCTAAAGCTATTTAAGCAACATTTCAATTCTTAATGGTGGTCTTACACGAGGGCGATGCTGAGAGTACCTTCCACTTTGAAAAAACACCATATTTATTTTGTCAATTTTTTTATTTTTTAACACAAAATTTAAATGAAATATCAAAGTGTATTTAGTTTTTTGCTGTTAAGTAGGATAAAAATATTTCAATGTTTTTTCAATTTTATAACACTTGGTTTTTCGCTGTGGTTGACATAATATATCTTCTGAGTAACGCTAATTTCGTGACGCCAGACCTTACCGTTTGAGAGTTTTTACCGCTTCACATGAACAAATTTTCTGCTTCATTATCAAGATTGTCCAATTCACATTGAGTTACTGTTCAGAATTCTTTAATGCTTAATTTTTATTTTGAAATTTTGCTGAATACTTCTCGAATGTGAATGATTTTGTGATGTATGACGTAATACTCTAAAAATACTTTGTGTTTTTGTATAATTTTATTATTCTCGCAAGGAAAAGAAAAAATGTTCATTCGGGATTAAAAGGTTATATGCAGAACATTATGGGGCTCCGAAAATCCCTTTCGTTTCAAGAGTCATATTTGTAAATAAGGGAAAAGTTGCCCATACCGTGGAGGGTACAATATTAAAGTTCAACTATGAAAAAAAGACCCTTTATAAATTTATTTATATGAAAGCACACGAAGCTCTATTTATAAACAGATTTTAACATGACAGATATTAGGTTTTATGGTGATATTATTTTTTCAACAGTAGTGGCAAATTTCTTTGTGGCGTAATTTTAATTGGATGAAATTGAAATACTTTGTATTCACCACCTTTAATCGATAATAATCCCTTATAATTATTTTTTTTTTTAATGATAAACTAATGTTTATAAGACAAGGTTTTATGCATAGCATAAGGGATTAACAAATATCGGGAGATATTTTAAGTATATTTTATTTATCTTAAAATTTAACATTTTTTATCTATTCTACAACTACAATAATAATATTATACTAGCAGTTGAAAACCTGCTCTGCGGGTTTTTTGATGCTAGGCCCTGCGGGCGGCACTTGGTTGGGCTTCGCCCAGTATAAGTGATACTAACAACAGTTTCATTTAATAGGTAGATATTAGATCATGCACAGAGAGAAGGTGAGTATATATTGTTAAAACACGTAACAGGAAGGAGTCAATGAATAATAACATGCTCAATTTAGGCATAATAAGAATGAAAGTTGTTTGAGTAAATAAAATTTTAAGTATTTGTGATGGATTATTTCAAATGAATCACTATTATTGACTACATGTCTACAACTGATATTAACTATTATTGTATAATATTTTCCCTCTCAACTGGTCTTTCCCATCTAACGATATTGTAATTCTTAATTCTTATAAACTCCACCCACACTTACCCCTCCCCCTCCTTCCACTTCTTCTTTCCAATTGTAATCTTTATTTAATTTTTGACTTCAGTGTATACTCCTGATGAGGTAAACTTCGTTCATAAAACATGTAGAGGTTGTATTTAATAAAGTGCTGTAAACAAAGTTATTTGTTTTTTGTTGTTTGTTTTTGGGGTGTTATGCCGTGTTGCGCTAACTCCTTCTTTAGCCGACGTTTCGGACAGCGTTGCAGTGTCCATCATCAGGGCAGATCCGGTAGATCCGAAGATGTGTGAATTTTGGTTGTCGAGTTTGTGCTTATTTATTTGTGGCCTGGGCCCATCCAAGTGCGAAATGCCAACGGAAGTGGCGACATCTTGTGGCGAATTCTGAAAGCTCAGTATTTATGTTAGCCTGGGTCCCGTCCAAGTGCGAAATGCCAACGGAAGTGGCGCCATCTTGTGGCGAATTTTAGACATGTTATTTGCGTTTAGCTTTGGTGTAGCCGTCAATTACCGGATACCAAGAGCTGTTGAGCTTAGCTCCGTCGTCTCTATTGATATTAAATGGATTTTTGTAGATTTCAATTGCCTCCATAATCAGGCGTGATCTATAAGTTTTGGGTCTTCCCAGGACCTCGGGAGCAAATCCAAAGTAATGGCCGGTTTCAATTAAGTGTTCGGCGATTGCCGATTTATCAGGGTGGCCAAGTTTACAAGCACGAAAATGTTCTGCTATCCTTTTGGAAATCGTCCGCTCTGTCTGGCCTATATAAACCTTGTCACAACCAGAGCAGCTGAGTTTGTACACTCCATCTGCTTCCAGAGGAAACTTAGTCTTTGCAGACCTCAGTAGGTCTTGGATTTTGGTGGTGGTTCCGAAGACAGTTTTGATGTTTTCTTTTCTCAACAGCCTGGCAATTCTGTCTGTCACATTGTGAACGAAAGGCAGGAAAGCACAGCCTTTTGAGTCTTGTTCAACTCTGTCTTCGTTTGTTGTAGATTTGGCTCTTAAAATTTGCCTTGTCTGACTTGCCGGGTAACCGTTGCGCTCCAGTGCATCGGTCAGTTTTATAAGTTCTGCTCCAAGTTTTGTTTCTTCACATATTCTGGTCGCTCGGGTCACCAACGTATGGATAAGTCCTCTCTTCTGCGCTGGGTGGTGATGCGAATCAGCGTGTAAGTATCGATTCGTATGAGTTGGTTTCCTATATACGGTATGTCCTAGGCTACCATCGTGTTTTCGCATCACCTCCACATCTAGAAAAGGCAGGATTTTATCTTGGTTTTCCAGCTCCATTGTGAACTTAATTTTGCTGTGGAGAGAATTAAGATGGTCCAGGAATTCGTTAAGTTTCTCCGTTCCATGAGGCCAAATGGCGAAGACATCATCGACGTAGCGCCACCATACTTTAGGGACAGCTGAAGCTGTATCAAGTGCCGCTTCCTCAAACTTCTCCATAAAGAAGTTGGCTATTACTGGCGATAACGGACTGCCCATTGCAACTCCCTCCACTTGCTCAAAAAGTTCACCCTGAAACGCAAAGTATCCCGTTTTGAGGCAGTGTTCAAAAAGTTTGCAGATGTCTTCCTCATATATCTCACTGAGCATTGTCATTGAGTCTTCTAGAGGCACATTTGTGAAAAGAGACACGACGTCAAAGCTGACCAAAATATCTCCTTCCTCAGTCTTAACCTGCTTAAGTTTACTGATCAGATCTGTTGAATCCTTAATCCACGATTCGGTTTTTCCAGTTTGCATCTGCAGTAATCTCGAGAGGTGTTGGGACAGTTTGTATGTAGGTGCACCAATAGCGCTGACAATCGGTCTCATTGGGATTCCCTTTTTGTGTATTTTTGGGAGACCGTACAGGGCAGGAGTTCTAGAGGCCTTTACAAAAAGCTTAGACCAATCCTCTTTTCTGATGCTAGATGCTTTGACTAGTTCCCTTGTCTTTAAGTCAATCTTGTTCGTAGGATTGTTTTTGATCTTCTTGTAGGTACCGGAATCGCACAAGAGGTCTTCCATCTTCTTTATGTAGTCTACCGTATTAATCACGACAGTGGCATTTCCTTTGTCGGCTGGCAGAACCAAGATTTCCTCATTGGTGCGCAATTCTTTTAGGGCCGCAAACTCTCCTTTTGTGATGTTTGGGCGGGGTATTTCAGCCCTTTTCAAAATATGGCTAGTCTCTTGTCGTATGTTCTCTGCTTGTGATTCTGACATTTTGTGGACTTTCATCATTGTATGTAGTGCTGTCTCCACACCACATATGATAGATTCCACAGGTATCTTTTTGGGGGCAACTGCATAGTTCATGCCCTTAGCAAGCACTGAAGTTGCATCTGGGCTCAGCGCAAGGGTCGAAATGTTGATAACTACTTTATTTTGATCAAGTTGTTTTCGATCTCCTTTTTTGGCTTGGTTGAGCCTCTCAAACTTATGTTTCTGTCTCGCATCTGTTGACTGCTTACACCTTAGTGCTTGTTGGTAAGTTATATTGTCAATTTTATTCCAATCTTCTTCGATTAGGATTGTACTCAGATGCAGGTGTAAATTGAAAAGGTCCCGAGATGTTCCATCCAGTTCGCTGCGCACATTATGGATTCTTTCCCTTAGTAGCGCTGCTTCTGCTCTTTGAAACACCCTCTCGGCTTTCCGGGATGCGATATGTCTTTTAATATGGATGTGTACTGGTACGACCGATTCCTCCTTGCATCTCTTGAGGAAAGCCAGGCTGCCCAATAAATGGTTCCTACGCTTCCTCAGATTCTCCAAACGGCGTACCATCGTGTGAACTTCCTCCCCATAGAGGTTAGTCAGGTAAGTTTTTAGATTCTCACGGCCAAAAGCATTTTTGTTGTTTGTTTTTGGGGTGTTATGCCGTGTTGCGCTAACTCCTTCTTTAGCCGACGTTTCGGACAGCGTTGCAGTGTCCATCATCAGGGCAGATCCGGTAGATCCGAAGATGTGTGAATTTTGGTTGTCGAGTTTGTGCTTATTTATTTGTGGCCTGGGCCCATCCAAGTGCGAAATGCCAACGGAAGTGGCGACATCTTGTGGCGAATTCTGAAAGCTCAGTATTTATGTTAGCCTGGGTCCCGTCCAAGTGCGAAATGCCAACGGAAGTGGCGCCATCTTGTGGCGAATTTTAGACATGTTATTTGCGTTTAGCTTTGGTGTAGCCGTCAATTACCGGATACCAAGAGCTGTTGAGCTTAGCTCCGTCGTCTCTATTGATATTAAATGGATTTTTGTAGATTTCAATTGCCTCCATAATCAGGCGTGATCTATAAGTTTTGGGTCTTCCCAGGACCTCGGGAGCAAATCCAAAGTAATGGCCGGTTTCAATTAAGTGTTCGGCGATTGCCGATTTATCAGGGTGGCCAAGTTTACAAGCACGAAAATGTTCTGCTATCCTTTTGGAAATCGTCCGCTCTGTCTGGCCTATATAAACCTTGTCACAACCAGAGCAGCTGAGTTTGTACACTCCATCTGCTTCCAGAGGAAACTTAGTCTTTGCAGACCTCAGTAGGTCTTGGATTTTGGTGGTGGTTCCGAAGACAGTTTTGATGTTTTCTTTTCTCAACAGCCTGGCAATTCTGTCTGTCACATTGTGAACGAAAGGCAGGAAAGCACAGCCTTTTGAGTCTTGTTCAACTCTGTCTTCGTTTGTTGTAGATTTGGCTCTTAAAATTTGCCTTGTCTGACTTGCCGGGTAACCGTTGCGCTCCAGTGCATCGGTCAGTTTTATAAGTTCTGCTCCAAGTTTTGTTTCTTCACATATTCTGGTCGCTCGGGTCACCAACGTATGGATAAGTCCTCTCTTCTGCGCTGGGTGGTGATGCGAATCAGCGTGTAAGTATCGATTCGTATGAGTTGGTTTCCTATATACGGTATGTCCTAGGCTACCATCGTGTTTTCGCATCACCTCCACATCTAGAAAAGGCAGGATTTTATCTTGGTTTTCCAGCTCCATTGTGAACTTAATTTTGCTGTGGAGAGAATTAAGATGGTCCAGGAATTCGTTAAGTTTCTCCGTTCCATGAGGCCAAATGGCGAAGACATCATCGACGTAGCGCCACCATACTTTAGGGACAGCTGAAGCTGTATCAAGTGCCGCTTCCTCAAACTTCTCCATAAAGAAGTTGGCTATTACTGGCGATAACGGACTGCCCATTGCAACTCCCTCCACTTGCTCAAAAAGTTCACCCTGAAACGCAAAGTATCCCGTTTTGAGGCAGTGTTCAAAAAGTTTGCAGATGTCTTCCTCATATATCTCACTGAGCATTGTCATTGAGTCTTCTAGAGGCACATTTGTGAAAAGAGACACGACGTCAAAGCTGACCAAAATATCTCCTTCCTCAGTCTTAACCTGCTTAAGTTTACTGATCAGATCTGTTGAATCCTTAATCCACGATTCGGTTTTTCCAGTTTGCATCTGCAGTAATCTCGAGAGGTGTTGGGACAGTTTGTATGTAGGTGCACCAATAGCGCTGACAATCGGTCTCATTGGGATTCCCTTTTTGTGTATTTTTGGGAGACCGTACAGGGCAGGAGTTCTAGAGGCCTTTACAAAAAGCTTAGACCAATCCTCTTTTCTGATGCTAGATGCTTTGACTAGTTCCCTTGTCTTTAAGTCAATCTTGTTCGTAGGATTGTTTTTGATCTTCTTGTAGGTACCGGAATCGCACAAGAGGTCTTCCATCTTCTTTATGTAGTCTACCGTATTAATCACGACAGTGGCATTTCCTTTGTCGGCTGGCAGAACCAAGATTTCCTCATTGGTGCGCAATTCTTTTAGGGCCGCAAACTCTCCTTTTGTGATGTTTGGGCGGGGATGGGCCCAGGCCACAAATAAATAAGCACAAACTCGACAACCAAAATTCACACATCTTCGGATCTACCGGATCTGCCCTGATGATGGACACTGCAACGCTGTCCGAAACGTCGGCTAAAGAAGGAGTTAGCGCAACACGGCATAACACCCCAAAAACAAACAACAAAAATGCTTTTGGCCGTGAGAATCTAAAAACTTACCTGACTAACCTCTATGGGGAGGAAGTTCACACGATGGTACGCCGTTTGGAGAATCTGAGGAAGCGTAGGAACCATTTATTGGGCAGCCTGGCTTTCCTCAAGAGATGCAAGGAGGAATCGGTCGTACCAGTACACATCCATATTAAAAGACATATCGCATCCCGGAAAGCCGAGAGGGTGTTTCAAAGAGCAGAAGCAGCGCTACTAAGGGAAAGAATCCATAATGTGCGCAGCGAACTGGATGGAACATCTCGGGACCTTTTCAATTTACACCTGCATCTGAGTACAATCCTAATCGAAGAAGATTGGAATAAAATTGACAATATAACTTACCAACAAGCACTAAGGTGTAAGCAGTCAACAGATGCGAGACAGAAACATAAGTTTGAGAGGCTCAACCAAGCCAAAAAAGGAGATCGAAAACAACTTGATCAAAATAAAGTAGTTATCAACATTTCGACCCTTGCGCTGAGCCCAGATGCAACTTCAGTGCTTGCTAAGGGCATGAACTATGCAGTTGCCCCCAAAAAGATACCTGTGGAATCTATCATATGTGGTGTGGAGACAGCACTACATACAATGATGAAAGTCCACAAAATGTCAGAATCACAAGCAGAGAACATACGACAAGAGACTAGCCATATTTTGAAAAGGGCTGAAATACCCCGCCCAAACATCACAAAAGGAGAGTTTGCGGCCCTAAAAGAATTGCGCACCAATGAGGAAATCTTGGTTCTGCCAGCCGACAAAGGAAATGCCACTGTCGTGATTAATACGGTAGACTACATAAAGAAGATGGAAGACCTCTTGTGCGATTCCGGTACCTACAAGAAGATCAAAAACAATCCTACGAACAAGATTGACTTAAAGACAAGGGAACTAGTCAAAGCATCTAGCATCAGAAAAGAGGATTGGTCTAAGCTTTTTGTAAAGGCCTCTAGAACTCCTGCCCTGTACGGTCTCCCAAAAATACACAAAAAGGGAATCCCAATGAGACCGATTGTCAGCGCTATTGGTGCACCTACATACAAACTGTCCCAACACCTCTCGAGATTACTGCAGATGCAAACTGGAAAAACCGAATCGTGGATTAAGGATTCAACAGATCTGATCAGTAAACTTAAGCAGGTTAAGACTGAGGAAGGAGATATTTTGGTCAGCTTTGACGTCGTGTCTCTTTTCACAAATGTGCCTCTAGAAGACTCAATGACAATGCTCAGTGAGATATATGAGGAAGACATCTGCAAACTTTTTGAACACTGCCTCAAAACGGGATACTTTGCGTTTCAGGGTGAACTTTTTGAGCAAGTGGAGGGAGTTGCAATGGGCAGTCCGTTATCGCCAGTAATAGCCAACTTCTTTATGGAGAAGTTTGAGGAAGCGGCACTTGATACAGCTTCAGCTGTCCCTAAAGTATGGTGGCGCTACGTCGATGATGTCTTCGCCATTTGGCCTCATGGAACGGAGAAACTTAACGAATTCCTGGACCATCTTAATTCTCTCCACAGCAAAATTAAGTTCACAATGGAGCTGGAAAACCAAGATAAAATCCTGCCTTTTCTAGATGTGGAGGTGATGCGA
Source organism: Hesperophylax magnus (assembly GCA_026573805.1). Lineage (NCBI taxonomy): Eukaryota > Metazoa > Arthropoda > Insecta > Trichoptera > Limnephilidae > Hesperophylax > Hesperophylax magnus. Next base: position 1,519,188 of record JAIUSX010000150.1, on the reverse strand, counting down.
AAACACGATGGTAGCCTAGGACATACCGTATATAGGAAACCAACTCATACGAATCGATACTTACACGCTGATTCGCATCACCACCCAGCGCAGAAGAGAGGACTTATCCATACGTTGGTGACCCGAGCGACCAGAATATGTGAAGAAACAAAACTTGGAGCAGAACTTATAAAACTGACCGATGCACTGGAGCGCAACGGTTACCCGGCAAGTCAGACAAGGCAAATTTTAAGAGCCAAATCTACAACAAACGAAGACAGAGTTGAACAAGACTCAAAAGGCTGTGCTTTCCTGCCTTTCGTTCACAATGTGACAGACAGAATTGCCAGGCTGTTGAGAAAAGAAAACATCAAAACTGTCTTCGGAACCACCACCAAAATCCAAGACCTACTGAGGTCTGCAAAGACTAAGTTTCCTCTGGAAGCAGATGGAGTGTACAAACTCAGCTGCTCTGGTTGTGACAAGGTTTATATAGGCCAGACAGAGCGGACGATTTCCAAAAGGATAGCAGAACATTTTCGTGCTTGTAAACTTGGCCACCCTGATAAATCGGCAATCGCCGAACACTTAATTGAAACCGGCCATTACTTTGGATTTGCTCCCGAGGTCCTGGGAAGACCCAAAACTTATAGATCACGCCTGATTATGGAGGCAATTGAAATCTACAAAAATCCATTTAATATCAATAGAGACGACGGAGCTAAGCTCAACAGCTCTTGGTATCCGGTAATTGACGGCTACACCAAAGCTAAACGCAAATAACATGTCTAAAATTCGCCACAAGATGGCGCCACTTCCGTTGGCATTTCGCACTTGGACGGGACCCAGGCTAACATAAATACTGAGCTTTCAGAATTCGCCACAAGATGTCGCCACTTCCGTTGGCATTTCGCACTTGGATGGGCCCAGGCCACAAATAAATAAGCACAAACTCGACAACCAAAATTCACACATCTTCGGATCTACCGGATCTGCCCTGATGATGGACACTGCAACGCTGTCCGAAACGTCGGCTAAAGAAGGAGTTAGCGCAACACGGCATAACACCCCAAAAACAAACAACAAAAATGCTTTTGGCCGTGAGAATCTAAAAACTTACCAAAGTTATTTGTGTTTTCATAAAATAAATAATGCCATCACATAATGATAAGCTTCCAGAAGAAATCTTCTTATTAAACGCTTGTTAATGGTCAAGTAATTTTGCATAACTATGTGTATTGTTAGCTGCATATTTTAATATTCGCGCCAGTCATTTGGTTCGTTTTTATACCGCCAGAGGGGCAGAGTGGTCGAATTTTGCCTGCAGACCCCCTATTCGGGATTTACCCGAAACATACGATTTGAATCAGAGGGCCCAAATCGTCCAGACGCCAGCGTAATAAAAATAAATAATAAATAAAATTGCATACAACAAGGACATACACAAACATAAAACTAGGACGTGCAATGAAATCAGGCTACCAAAAAAGGACAAGGCAAATACACAGAACAGTATATTCTGTAAAGGGATGAAATACTATAACGCGCTGCCGAAAAACCTAAAGTCTGCCCCAATTGAAAAATTCAAGATGTTGTGTAGAAGCCACATAAAACAAGAAAAAACATAAAATATTAATATGTAAAAATTAATTAGTCATTTGTAAACTTAAATGTACAAATTACTAAAATAAAATTAATAAATAAAAAATAAAAAAATAATACTAATCAGATTACCTACGTAATACTTGGACTTCACAACATTGAGACATAATACAAGAAAAGCTGCACTTTTAGCTTCCTTAAGATTTACAAGGAGTTCATTGAACATTTTAAAACCTTTAAAATAAATATTGTTCTGCGATTCTAAACCGACAATTTAAGACAGAACAATTATAAAAAGAAACGGTCGGAACTAGTAATTGAACACAGGTACTTGCTCTACCACTGAGCTAATCTGACCCTATTTCCTTCAGTCATATTTAACTGTATCATACTTCGACTGAAAACTACCATTATCTTCATTTTCTAAAGCATATTTTTATTGGCTAATATATTTATGTACTATGATCGCAGGTTTCTTCACGAACATTTAAATATTATTTTACATAAGCTCGACGCAGTAGGAGAGGTAGAGAAAAAAAATCTCTCAAGGCCTATGTCATCTTTGCGGATGATGTGTGTAGGGTTTTTTTTAGGGAAAAAAAGGAGGAAAAGTTATGGGAGGGAAAAAGGTGGGTAAAATGAGGGGTGGGTAGGAATCTGGGGGTAATTGTGTTCAGGAGAGATAGATCTACGAAACCATCACTCTCACTGCGATGCAAAGCGATGGGTTACGAAAAAGTCCAGTTGGAGAGGTCAAAAAGTCTTCCTCACCCAGTGGGTGGGTAAATGCATCCGCCGCTAAGACTTAGAAAAACCTCACCCCATGAACCTGGGCACCCTTGCAAAGTCAACAAACGTAGCCCAACTACTTGGAGTGACCTATGCTCGGTGTGTTGGTTATCCAGTAAATGGTTCCCGGGCCGGCGAACCCACACCAGCCTCTTAAATTGTAAAATACAATCAAGATAGTGTCTTGGATAAATATATCAATTTTAATTTAATGTGCGACTTCTATTGCCTTTTCAAATGTCGAAAATCTTTCTTGATAAGATACTCATTGGTCTCTGAAGTAGAAGTCTGAGGACTCTAAATGTAAATTGCAAAATTATATCACACTTACAAGGATTACCAAACCTCATACAGCTGTGTTTTCAAAGTTTATTCATTAAAGTTATACAGCTATGCATTTACACTTTACTTATACAGATAGTACAGATTTGTGCTTGTTTGCACGAAATTTCAACTTATACGTCGAAGTCTATTTAACTTTAGAAATTCATTATAAGAATCTGTTAACAGTGATGTGCAGATTTTAATGCCATGGAGATGGGTATGACGGTATTGGAACAAATACGTAACAAGCAATCTCGAGAGAACAGTAATATTTGTAGAAGTCAAAAGTTTCAAATAATTGATTTTCAAATTATTTTTCTACTTATTATCACATTGACATTCGGTGCAAATAAATAACTTTTTTGTGAGTGCAAAAGTAATTTTGACGGCCTACGTGGTCAAGTAAGGATCTCGACTAGCAAGCTGGAGGTCGCGGGTTTAAATTCAATGCGTAAGTAAATTTTATTAGATTTATTTCGCAATTCACTCAATTAAAATAATAAATATATATAGTATATTTGCGGCACGTTTCACTATGAAAGATACTCTCAGTATCTCTCTGGTGTAAGACCACTATCCAGAATTGAATCTTTGCTTGAAATGGCTTTAGACGTGCTTGGTGACCAGATCTGAATAGCCAAGTACTTCCCCACATTCCTCTACCACAATTCCTACTATTTAGACTATTATATATCCCAAAATCCCTTACAAAATAATCTCATTTCACTTGCTCCTCTCTTTCCTAAAAGTCTTAGTTGGAAGGAAAGAATACCTAAAACTACCCACCCTTGCCAGTGATATGAAAGGTTATTGTGCAAACCTGTTATTGTAGCACACATGTCATATGGTTTTTCACCTATGGTCACCTTTTTATTTTGTTCTGTTTCATTCACTGTTATGAAAGTTTGTCTAAAGGTACAACGAAGACATTAATTTTTGATTGAGATATCATGATTATGCAGAATGTATAAATGGGCATATTGTCGCGCGTCGGACCTGGGGGGGTCCTGACTTACCCTCGGCCAGCTCAGAAGCGGGGCATGAGACGTCTCTCTCATAGTCAGGGTTCGGGGTCAGCGCGTGGCTCGAGAATCCATATTCCACCGTCTATACAAAACACTCCCATACGATTGTTATGCCCAAATGAAAGAGGTTAGGTTTTTATGAATTAGCATTGTATTTGAGCGGCTAAAGGACATTACATGGGTGAATAACAACAGTGCACAGGTTATTACATCCTAAACTGGAATTATCAACAAGGGTTCCCTAATCTCTCTCTGGGAAATAATTAACAGCTCACTCTCTCTAGATCGGCAGGCAGCGTGGATGAATTTAGGTTATTAGCGGACACATTCAAGGGTAATAGGAAATGTAAGAGACTCACAGCATGGTGTTGTCGGGTATCCTGTTGATTTGCAGGACTGAGCGCCGTGTCTCAAACAAACGGTGCCAGCCTGTCGATGTTCAAAGCGCCATTTCCGTACGTTATTGCTTTCGACGGAGCGGTGCAAATTGGGAACGCGGGAGCCGAAACGAACACACGTCCAGCCTGGTCAGAGGTCGGCGCGCGAGCGGGGGGGACGGGGCGTAGGGTCGCCGGGGGTGGGGGAACTGTAGCGGATGTATTGCGCGTTCTTCACTACGTTTGGTCTAGCAACTAATTTGAATAATTCCCGCTCTCAGGCTGGCAACTGTAGGATCTTTTGCGGCTAAAATCTGTTATATGACACCTCCCCCCGCGCTCGTAAAAAAGGCGACGTGGTAATGGAGCATCAGGGTTAAAAGATCCTCTATGTGCCTCCCTTGGGGTTTTTTTGACAAAACAAGAGTTGCCCTTAGTTTGAGAGACTTGGATGGCCAGAGGGATGCCTAGCTAAAACATAATGACTAGCTTATGCCATAGGCTAGGTAACAATATTTGTGGGGAGAAATGAGGAAGGGTACATAGCATGTTTGGAGCAAATAAATTTTGGGGAGAGAGCAGGTGTGGAAACAACAAGTAAAATTATGCAATTTGAAAACAATAGACATGGTTATGCAATTGAAAGACAAAAGACAAAATTATGCAATTGAAAGACAAAAGGGCATGGTTATGCAATTGAAAAACAAAAGGGCATGGTTATGCAATTGAAAAAACAATAGACAACATTATACAATTGAAAAACAAAAGGGCATGGTTATGCAATTGAAAAAACAATAGACAACATTATACAATTGAAAAACAAAAGGGCATGGTTATGCAATTGAAAAAACAATAGACAACATTATACAATTGAAAAACAAAAGGGCATGGTTATGCAATTGAAAAAACAATAGACAACATTATACAATTGAAAAAAACAAAACAAAAGACGGAATGTTAAGGTGTGATTCTAGGGTTTCATTGGTCTGGAAGCTAAGTTTGCGTTGCGTTGGTTTTTTGGTTTTGAAGAGTTGCGAAGGAAACGAGATTTCACTGACTCTAAAAGATTACATTATCACTGTAATCTGACCCATTGAGATAACACTCAGGAGTACACTTAGGTCTTGGAAAAAAAAACACTTTGCTTCGTTGTGGGCGTTGATGTTTGCGAAGTGGGGCTGTGGTTTGCGGGGCTGCGGCTATGGTTACAGTGGTCATTGGAGAGAGTAGTCCAGGTTCCGTAGTTATGCCAGTACGAGTCCTATGTGCTATTATGGTGGGCACGGATCGTATGTGTTGGTTATCGGAGCATAATGTAGCTCAGGATAACTTTTTAGAGATGCGCAGTTTGTGTTTACTGGAGGGGCAAAGGGTAATTATGTTTCACCCATGACCTGGTATGTGTCACTGCATGACAGAGCAAGAGACGGTATAACTGGCATTGGCATTGAGGGCAAGAAATTTGAACTCCGGGACTAGCGTGTCCGAAAGGTAGTTCAGAGTGTCATAAAGTATAGTGGGACAACTCGGCTTGCAGTGGTGAGACAAACGTCATACATATGATTAGTATTGTCTGTGCTTTCAGGAACAAGATGGAACAAGTGTGTAGCGAGTAGTAGTCGAGGGACCTTTGTAACCACAGCGCAGGCTGCTAGGAGGTGAGGCTCAGCTTGGCTGCCGGAGATGACATCCGCCTGGGCTTCTTTTTAAATCCGGGGGGAATTATTATTAAAGCAAATTTCTTGAAGTTTACCTGCCTAGGGACCAATGAAGAAAAGTTTGGAGAGAAACAAAATGTGTCCAGAAAAATAAACAAACGAGGTTTAGCTGCCGGTCCGGAGAGTGACGAAGAGTGTGAGAGAGAGGTAGAGAGAGGTTCCTAACTAGTTTTGATTACATAAACATTATCCTTTATTAGGATGACTTGGCGTTTGCCGAATGACAAACTGTCTTGGTTGAAAAAACAACTGGCCTTCTTTGGCCTATGTTAACATACAGGTGGTAACATTTTCGTAGGATTTCAAAGAACAAGACAAAAAATTCGTGAACGAGTCACGGCAACAGCAGGGAAACTAATTCATGAATAAAGGTTGTCAGAAAAGACAGACGATACGCCAAGTGCGTATCATACATATTCAAAATTCATGAATGTGTTTCGTTGAGGAGAGAAAAAAAAATGACAACATACGTGAAAGGTGAGGTAGGAAGCCTGTTGGTGACCGGAACAATTACCGATTCGAACTCGAAATGAGGGCGAAATATGGTCGACAACAGATTTTCCACTTCATACATATTGCCTGAGGGCATGGGGTGGGGAGGGGGGAAAAAGGACGGGAATTGAGTTACGAAATTGCTAGAGACTGGACTAATTTCCAATTCAACCTCTATGTGAGAGTGAAACATATTCAACCAGCAGATTTCCTGACTCTTTACATTTTAATAAAGTGGATTAATTTTTAAACCGCATTTGAATACACATTGTACTAAAGAGGCTAATCTTTTGCGTGTATTTGGCAAAAGATTAGGGGTCGTTTTAAACTTCTACATGATTGTGAGAAAAGACAGACCCTAGTTCCAATTTCACAAACCTGGGATTCTTCTTATTCGTTTCCCAGATGACGAGTTTAGTGGTTTTGTGCCCATCGATTAACTCCTGCGGCACTATGCCCCATAATTGACAGTGAAGCTGAAAACTAGTCCTTTTGGGATAGTAGATATTCCTGGGCTTCTTTTCTTTTTGGAAAGCAGCAAAAACAGGAAGTCCACGGGCATTGGCGTTGAACAAAGAGGCTTCTGTGAAATACTTACGTAGTTCACATATAAAGGTTTGATATTATTTCGTTCGCACGATTCATGGTGAGTATTGTAACGTCTTCACGTATAGTGTACAAGTATGCAGTATATGCAAGGTACAACTCAATTATAGACAGCAGTCAAGGAGTGTAAAAACAGTTCCTTAAAGGAGATGACGATGTCGATATTATGTCGTTCACACGAATCACGGTAAGTATTATTATTACGTCTCCACGTCTCGTGTACAGGGTTGTACACAATTATACACAAAAGCGGTTCTCATGACATGTTAATGACACACGACCAAATTATACACAAAGGGCGGTACTCATGGCAAATTAATGTCACACGACCAAATTATTCACAAAGGGCGGTACTCATGGCAAATTAATGTCACACGACCAAATTATACACAAAGGCGGTACTCATGGCAAATTAATGTCACACGACCAAATTATAACACATGGTTATAAGTATTAAGTAATTGTAACGAACTTCTCGTGTAGTGGTGGATTTTGTAAGGATCTCTCCTATCGCGTGACAATTTTTTACATTTAAATATAATTCAACAAAAGCTAGCAGTATCATTTGATACTGTTTGCAAAGATTTGTTAGATTGACTAACTCCGTAGCCTGGAGGGGCGTACGATGGAACAATAGAGAAGATAAACAATTTTAATGTTACTTCATTGTGTTACAAGGTGCAAGATGATGGTAGAAGGTATTTCTACTTACATCGAGCGATGGGTGGGAACAGGCCCATAATGGCTTTACATACTGTTCGTTGTAGCGTGCAATTGGGTTGCAAACACTTGGTTAAATGGTGAGACAAAGGTTGGGTGTTTATATTATGCAACGATGATCGAACAAAGTCCTGTTGATTTACGTTGTGATATAATTATTTGCGTTTGAAGATCAGGATAACCGTAAGGTTTTACTAACCTGTCCCGTAGGGTTGAAACGTGAGGTACGAGACATACGTGACGTAACAGTAGAGAAAAGAAAATCGAGATCTCGTCATACAATAAAAGACCTTAATGGGTTTTACATACTTTTAGTTGAAGCGAGTCCAGTTATTTGTATGTGGTTTTATAGGACCGACATTTGGTTTTCTTTTATAAATACAATTTCCCAAAATGGATGTGTCAAAATCCTATTTTTGGTAAATGTGAGCTTGGGTAGGACGCCATCAATTTTTGAAAGGAAAAAATTGAAAAAAAATGAAAAAAAAAAAATTATATACATACAAAGAAGACAATTATGTGATTAATTGCTACTTGGTTCTTGCCTTTGAGACCACTATAGGGTTTTACATACTCAAGGTAACGTTGAATTGGACAAGAAAGAATTAATGGCTGTACTTGACAGGTTTTCTTTTTTTTTTTAAAAAAAGGGGTCGGTATTTAACACTTTGGAATTTACAAAATCCGAACTCTTTTGGATGGCACTCTTATGAGTGATTACCAATCGTTATTTTACAAGGAACAAAAACAAAAGTGGGGTGGTTCTTTCTAACACGACGAAGGGAACAAAAATGAAACGAAAATGGGGTGACATGACATAAACATTGCATAGTGTAGAAGTTGAGGAGCAAAAGCGGGTTCGCGACTTCCCGGCGATTGTAACTCGAAGACGTGTCTCTATTCTAAAATGATCAGTTTCAGAACAGGTGAGAAAATAAAACGTAAAAAGGGAGAAAACGATTGTCGTGAGGGAAAGAACGTTATTACAGGAATAATATTTCATGGTCATAATATGTTAATATACATTCATTTACAAAGGTGGGTTAAACTCGTTTTTGACGAATAGGTTGACATGTAGTTGACACTTTACACGCCTAATTATGGTAAGACTTCATAGCTTACAATAGTTTGTGATAATACACAGTGGGTTAGTTTAAAGTTGCTGGGGTGGTGGGGGAGTTTCAACTGTCTCCTCACTTCCAGACTTTACAATGTCCTTAATATGGTAATTACCAGTATGTTTGCCAGAGGAGTCGGACAGGTAGTAAACTAAGTCCGATATTTTTCTTACAACCTTGGCCTTGACAAAACGGGGTGCCAGCTTGGCAGAGAAGTACAGGGCTCCTTGAGAGAGGGTGTTATTCCTTCTCCAGACAACATCGCCTACATTAAAAGTGATGTGTTTCCTACGTAGGTTATATCTGTCCGCACTTTTTTGGTGGGCCAGCAATAGGGCATCAGTAACTTCACTATAAATGGCAGTAAGTTCTTCCAAACGATGGGCGTAATCAACGGCAGGATTGCTTGTGGAGGTGGTTGACGTGGGGAAATTCGTGTTCCAGTGCAATGAACCGTGTACCACCTGTTCCATACCGTGTTTTAAAAAGAAGGGGGTGTAACCAGTGGTTAGGTTAACAGTGTTATTCATGGCAGCTTGAATTTTATCTAAATTCTTACACCAATTACGTTGGTCTTTGTCAACCAAAATGGCCAGAGCTGTGTTAATAGTCTGGTTATACCTTTCGACAGTGTTATTTTGGGGAGTGTACAAGGTATTATAATAAATATCTTTAATCCCGTATTTAGCAAGGAAATCTTTAAATTCCTGTGCTATAAACTGTTTTCCGTTGTCAACTATTACGGTTTTGGGTGTTCCGTAGGGTATGAAAATGTGTTTTTCCACAAGTTTGACAATGGCGGCAGCGTTGGCTCTTTTTAAGGGGAAGATCCAACAAAATTTGGTAAAGATATCCACAATGCTGAGTATATGCATGTGTCCAGAATAACTTCTGGGAAAAGGTCCGACGAGGTCCATAGATAACGATTGGAGGGGTCTATCAGCACGTTTGGGTTTTCCCATTAGGCCGGCAGGGGGTGCCGTACTATGTTTGTAAGCTTTACATGTTTCACATTTGGAGATGTAGTTGCGAACTTGCTTGAAAAGACCAGGCCAGTAATACTTCAAGGAAATCTTTTTATACGTCTTGAAGGTTCCTGGGTGTATAGAGTCGGGGGCACTATGATTGTTGATGATTACTTGTTTTCTCTTTTCGAGGGGCACAACGAGTTTCCAAGAGTAATCTTCGAGGATGGACAGTGGGGCCTTACAATTGCGATATAGTTGTCCTTCTTTTATAATAAAATTGGGAAACTTTTGTTGATTGTTTTTGCACCCTTCATAGATTTTGAGATACCATTCATCTTTTGTGGATGGGGTAGAGGCAATTGTATCGATGTTTAATGCGGCAAGTTCAATTCTTGACAGGGCATCTGGGACAATATTGTCCGCACCTTTACGGTGGATGACATCGAAAGTGTATTGGGACAAACGAGAAGCCCAGCGAGCGAGTCTGCCGGAGGGATTACTTAGAGAGATCAACCATTTCAAACTACTATGGTCTGTGACTACAGTAAATTTGCTACCGTCTATGTAACCGCGGAAATGGTGAACAGAATCCAATACTGCCAGTAACTCTTTTTCGGTGATTCCGTAATTTTTCTCGTGTTTATTCAAGGTGCGGGAAAAATAGGCTACAGGGTGTTCGCCATCGGGGAATTCCTGAGTTAGGACTCCACCGATCCCTACGTTAGAAGCATCCGTGTGGAGGGTAAAAGGTAGTTCAAAATTAGGACAATTCAGGACAGGGGCTGTTTGAAGAGCATTTTTTAAAGTCGTAAAAGCTTCTTCGGCTTCAGTAGACCAACGAAAGTTGCTGATACCTTTACGGATACCAGTAATTTTGTTTAATGGGGCCGAAATAGTGGAAAAGTCTTTAATGAATCTCCTATAGTAACCTGTAAGTCCAAGGAAACCTTTGACTTCTTTCGCGTTTTTGGGTCGGGGGAAATTTGTCATTGCTTCCACCTTAGTAGGATCTGTTCTCAGACCTTTTTCGTCGACAATGAATCCCAAATAACGCAGGCGAGACTTACAAAATTCAGACTTCTTTAAATTGATGGTTAAACCAGCAAATTTAAGTTGTTGAAAAACTTTTTCCAGCATTAACAGGTGTTTTTCGAAGGTGTCACTAACGATGATGAGATCATCAAGGTAGCAGAATAGGTTGTTGTCAACTTCAGGGCCGAATAGTTTGTCCATCAGCCTCTGTAGTTCGGCGGGGCTATTTTTTAGACCAAAAGGTAGCCTTTTAAAGTGGAACATTCCCCTACCAGGTACAACAAAAGCAGTTTTTTCGCAGGATTCCGCATCTAAAGGTATTTGCCAGAAAGCTTTGCTTAGATCAATGGAAGAAATGAATTTGGCGTTGCGTAATTTGTCTAAAGTTGCGTGCACGAAAGGCAGTGGGTACGCGTCGGCTTCAGTGCAAGAGTTCAATCGTCTACTGTCGAGGCAAAAGCGTGCAGAGCCGTCTTTTTTTGAAACCAAAAGGGTTGGGTTGGTCCAAGCACTTCTGCTGGGAACTACCACTCCCATTTTTAACATTTCATCAAGTTCATTTTCTAAAAGTTTCAATTTTTGGGGGGCTAAATTGTAGTAGCGTTGCTTGATTGGTGGGCCGTTGGTTTTAATGTGGTGTTTTACCAAATTAGTTAAACCCAGTCCGCATTTTTCGAAAGATATTGATTCAAATTTGTTGATCATTTCCTTTAATTGGAGAGCCTGGTCAGTGCTTAGGTTTTCGTGAGGTATTATTGTTCGAATCTCACCAACTTGAGCGACCGGAGGTTTTTGGCCAAGAGTATTAAATACTTGTGGAGCAACGTTAAAAGCCTTCCAGAAGTCAACGCCAAGGATGAAATTCTGGGATATAGAGGGTACTATTAGAAAGTTAATTGTAACTGTGTTATTGTTACATTTAATTGGTAATGACAGAGTACCGATGACTGTCTGGGGAGCATTGTCCGCAGTTGTCACGAGTGTAGGTTTGGAAAAAACTTTAAAACCGTTGTTAACAAAAGGCAGGTGGGCATTGTTGCCAAGGCAACTAACAGATGCACCACTATCTAGTAGTCCAGAGAAGGGGACATTGTTAACGGAGAAAAGGGCATAAGGTCTTCCATCTTTAGCTTGTTTGCAACAAACCGAAGAAACATTTAAGGTCTGGTTAAAATATTTAATGTGTGATAACCAATCAGTCCATTCCTTAGACCTTGGTACAGAATGAATACCTGAGAGGTTATTATTTAGTTTTTTGGTTTTCTCGCATGAAAATTCGGTGGGGGTTTAGAGAAATCCACTTGAGGTTTAACAAAGTGAGGGTCTTGCAACCTTTCCATGTTATTTCTTGATTTTTTGAAAATTTCACGCAGTTCGTCGCGTGGAGGAGAACGATCCCTGGAGCGATGTCTCTTTAAGGTTCTGGGTTCTTTAGCTTCCAGAAATTTGGCCTGCTTGAAACAAGTGGTAGCTAGGTGACCTACTTTTTTGCAAAAGGAGCAAACTTTTTTGTTGTCAAATTCTGGTTTTAATCCAGAAGGACGGCTTGGTACAGTGATATTGTCCGTGGTGGTTTTGTTGTTTTTCCTGTCTTGGTGGGATTCCAAAATGAGGCAAACTTCGTTTAAATGGGCCAACGACACAATTTTCTGTGAGGTGATAATGTTTTCATATCTTTGTAGGAGGCCATCAGTTATAACTGGTAATAATTCGGCTTCCGAGACAGGGTGGGAAAGTTTGATGTTGATGGATTCGGCCCTCTCTATGAATGTTGCCACAGTTTCGTTTACTACTTGTTTAATGGATAGTAACGATAATTTAATTCTGTGTTGGGCCTCTGATTTGCCGAAGCTAGTGATCAGGGCTGATCTGAGTTTATTCCAGTCCTTGCATTTTGATTTTTGTATTCGGTGCCACGGGATTAATTCTGGAGATATTAGTTCTATAAAGTTTTTCTGCAGCACGTCAAATGGAACATTTTTAATTGAGGCCGTTTCTTCGATTCGGTCAATGAAATCCAGTACATCAGAAACACCGTTATATTTGATCTTCCAAGGAGTGAGATCGTATGTTTTTTCTTGTGCCGTGATGGGTGCATTGTCTTGTTTTACTGTAACATGTGTCCTGGTTTCTTTGTTAGAAACGGGGATTTCCAAAACTGGGGTATTGGGTGCCTTGTCTTCACTTGCAACGGATAGGTTTATTTTCCTGATGAACTTCTTGTTAAATAACAAAGCGTATGCTTTCAATGCTGACTTTGATTTGTTTAGTGGTGATATTCCTCTGTCTTTTAAGACGGCTTGTAGGTGCACTTTGGATAAGTTGTGTACATTGGGAATGACACCCATGTCCGAAGATGTAGCCATTTGATTGGAATTCATTGTTAAAAATGGTTTAAAAAAGGAAAAAAAACTCCGAAATTCTTCTAAGTCTTTTTGAAGAAAATTTGGCCAGGGGGACACTTTAGGATTTGCATTATTTAATTTTTGTGGGCACTATTCGCACTTATATTCACTGCACTCGAGGAAAGGCACGAAAAAGGCACAAAAAACAGCACTTTAGAAGCGAAAAAACACTTTTGATGGAAAGATTTTATATTTGCTTCATTTACTGGCACTAAATCGTGAGATTGAACACACGTTCTTATTATTGCGTCGAGAAAGCACTTCTTTGCAAAAAAACACTGCACTTCTGAAGTTAATTTCAAACAATTCACTTAAAATCACTTTTATAACAGTCAATGCTGAAAAAAGAATATGGACAAACACCGTACCTATATAATTAATCGGGATAAAGAATTACTTGTGTTTTACAGGTTGTAGCTGATATACTTTTTAGAAATCAGCTTCGATGGGCCGTTGGGTGTATTGTGCTTTTTTTAAAAAAAATCACTTCCGGTGTAAAAATTGGCTTCACAGTTCTAAATCCTGACTGTTATTATTACGGTGCAATTTATGCCGAAATTAAAACAGTGGGTTTGTTTTGTTAAACAAAGAATACAGAATCTATGTTATTGAAAAAAACAAAAACATTATGTTCGAACTTTCGTTATCACAGCATTTTGGCGGGAATTTCGCGCGTCTCTTTTATTCGTTCGAGAAGATTCTTACCGTTATTTTTCGCGGCAAAATGCGCTTAGCAACAAACAAAGTCACGACAGGATTGCGTGCATTTCTTATTTATTCGAGAAACTTCCACCGTAGTTTTTGCGGCAAAAATGCTCTTGGCACAAAATTGCATAGTACATGTTTTCAAATTGGGGACAATCGTAAAGGTAATTCTGTGCAGTCGGGAAGGATATGTTTAAAAAAAAAAATTCTGCCCCTAAGTTGGTCGCCAGTGTCGCGCGTCGGACCTGGGGGGGTCCTGACTTACCCTCGGCCAGCTCAGAAGCGGGGCATGAGACGTCTCTCTCATAGTCAGGGTTCGGGGTCAGCGCGTGGCTCGAGAATCCATATTCCACCGTCTATACAAAACACTCCCATACGATTGTTATGCCCAAATGAAAGAGGTTAGGTTTTTATGAATTAGCATTGTATTTGAGCGGCTAAAGGACATTACATGGGTGAATAACAACAGTGCACAGGTTATTACATCCTAAACTGGAATTATCAACAAGGGTTCCCTAATCTCTCTCTGGGAAATAATTAACAGCTCACTCTCTCTAGATCGGCAGGCAGCGTGGATGAATTTAGGTTATTAGCGGACACATTCAAGGGTAATAGGAAATGTAAGAGACTCACAGCATGGTGTTGTCGGGTATCCTGTTGATTTGCAGGACTGAGCGCCGTGTCTCAAACAAACGGTGCCAGCCTGTCGATGTTCAAAGCGCCATTTCCGTACGTTATTGCTTTCGACGGAGCGGTGCAAATTGGGAACGCGGGAGCCGAAACGAACACACGTCCAGCCTGGTCAGAGGTCGGCGCGCGAGCGGGGGGGACGGGGCGTAGGGTCGCCGGGGGTGGGGGAACTGTAGCGGATGTATTGCGCGTTCTTCACTACGTTTGGTCTAGCAACTAATTTGAATAATTCCCGCTCTCAGGCTGGCAACTGTAGGATCTTTTGCGGCTAAAATCTGTTATATGACAATATCTTATTTAATTATTAACTTCCAAGACACTAACTTATATCGCAGTTCAAAAAACGACAGTTAAATATTTTATCTAAATGAGTATCATTTTACTATCCATCAAAAGATAAATTTACTAGGTGATTGAGCTCAGCATCTCAAACTAGCTACAAAACTGCATATATCACGTTGATGGGTATACCTTCAAAAGTTTTTCCAATAAATTGAATACGTTACTTTCTTTAACCTCTGCTAAAACCATAATAATCTGGCTTTTATACATATAATAATATTTTTAACTTATATCGATGTATTAACTCCCACAAATAAACAATATGTTGAGTAATCTTCAATCTCTGTAAGCTTTCAAGATTTAATCTCGCCTCGCAAACCATTTAAACCAGTAAAAACCAAAATCTTTACAAAACCGTATGTTATTTTCTTTAAGGATCCCAAATCTCTCAATATATATATATTATTTAATTGAGCTAAGAGCTTCCACCCACAAGTAAATAGTATAATAATATCGTTGAAGAAATGAGGCATTCCACAGGGAATCCCGTTAAGCCTGACTTAACTCTGGTGTTTTAGAGTAACGTTTCGCAGAAAGCAGCAGCCTTAAGGTTGCCGGGGAGTGTAAGGGACGATTAATATTGTTAATTAAGATTGGACTTGTCAGATTTGCCGTCAGATGGCGGGCTGTTGATAGTATTATGTTTCTAGGGGATTATATTCTACGCAGAGTAAACAAGCTCCATAGCTAATGTCACAAGCCGTACTTTTGATGTATTATATTATTATTCTATGTAAAGCCGGACATTAGACACATCATTTATTAGATAAATCTTGAGAGAACGTGTTTCATTTTGTATGTTTTACCTAAGACAATATTTTAATACTTTTGGGACAACCTTAATGTTTTTACTGTGAAGGAACAGACTAAATTTACTAAACATTTGAAATTATCTGTACCACGAGAATCGATCATTTTTACGATTTGTTTTGTGTTCAACAACATCTCGGCTATAAAAACTATTTTTCTGCTTCAGTACTTTCTCCCTCCTACCTTCAAAACAGGTTCACTTGTATGTTTTTTTTATTATCCTCCATTTTCTCATCTCCGTAATCCATTCAGCATCAAAACATGCCCCGATCGGGGATATCGTAGTCTCACTGGCTTCTGGCATGTGAGATTAGAATGCAGTATTAAAAAATAGTATTGTGATTATAGAAAGATTAAAAGAAGAAGATAGATCTGTGTACAGTTTACATGAATATCAATATTACTTTTTAAGCGGTTATAATATGTATTATAAATGGCTTAAAAATATTGTTTTATCATTGAATTAAGATTATTACGCTTTTTACTTGTTAACATATTTTCGCACCAATTGAACCCATATCCGCCCAGCGATACCATATAGTATCACCCATTATTACAGTGAAATAATAATTAAATAAAAATAATGTGTACATTTTCACTTTGGTCTAATTAAACCAAACATAATAAATGAATATTTAAATTCAACAAAAAAATAATCCGGCCGGTAATGAGTTAACTTAATGTTGATTATATAGTTCATATTTTCGAAGCTGGAATTTTTCAAATCTGGCTGCGTACGCTTGACGTCATAAGTACCTATGTTTTGTTGGTTATCAGTAAGGTCAATTACCACTCGGGTCGGTACGAAATCTACAAATCACGATTTAAATATTTTGAAAAATTTCCAAAAAACATGAATCCTTTTGAAATAATTTGTTTGCCACAGTGGTGAATCATGTGCGAGCGCAGCGCAACTTAACACAAAAAATTTTGTATTCCTAATGCACGCTGCCAGCCGACCCATGAGGTAGCTGTTTAAGTTTTGTCAGAATCCGCCGACCAATCACAAGGTTTTTTCAGTGTTTTACGGTTTTTATCGTTTTTAAATGACAATGAAATTCATGAATTCTACGTAAAAATGTGTACAATAAAATTTACATATGCAGAATCCGCGTTTGTTGATCTATGTGTCATTATCAGGCATCATATTTTTCACTCAAGTTCCATAATGTATACACGTATTTGAGATTGATAGTGTGATATTAGAAAAATTGAAAGACATATTATTCCCACGTATTTTTAATTTTTTTGTTGAAAGAATATGTGTCCTTTTTAACTTGAAAAAATACTTGAGAGTTTGGCAGTAGATAATAGATAGGTAGCAGATAGTTTGAAAGAGGAAATAATAACATAGAATGTGCGTAACTTTAATAGTGTGATAGTGGAAAGTTCAAAAGGTTCCAACACGCGTTTTACAATGGTTGGAAAAGTTTAGGGGTAGAAGGGACGGATGTAATCTAAGGCTTTAGGGCCTAAACAAAGTAGATACAAACATATTAAAGTATTTTAGTTTCTAGAATGTACACAAAACAGCATTAAGGTCATATGGGCACATCAAATTTGGACGTGTCAAAGTAAGGGTAAACTGAAAATACAGAGCGCCAAATATTTGATAGAGTTTGTTAATAATTTAAGCGTTGGTTAAAATTTTAAATAACGTTTCACAGTTTTTATTATGCATTTAAAAAAAACCTTGTTTCAACATATTACAGTCAGCGAGAGAGCCAATAAGCCTAAATATACTGGTTACTCCTAATTTGAATATATCTTTTAGAGAGAGAAATATTAAATTCTATGCTAAAAAATTATACAATGCTTTACCAAATCAAACAAAAAACATACCGGAAATGAATATATTTAAAACAAAAGTAAAAACATGGCTGAGAAAAAAAAGTGATAATCAATTTACAAATATTAAGAAAGACGATGTAAAGAAACGCAGAAAGTGACTACTAAAATCTATAAATATTTAATAATATTTTTTGTAAAATTTGCCAACAAATCTCTAATAAGAATCATTCAAATTAAATAAAAAAAACGGGGTTTTTCTAGCCGTAGCAGAATTTCGCGCATATTAATATTTCCAAAATTAATTAATTTTGGTAAAATTTTACCTAAAAGTTATTGTTTATTGTCATTAAGTTGAATCAAAGGCTGTTTTTTTTCTAAAACTCGTATTAAAAACCGGTAGTTCAACCGGTAGGTAAAATTTTACCAAAACGTTTCACAATCTACCTTTAGTTGGTTCGTTTGGTAGATTCCCCTATATTAACAAACGGATTACAATCTTTGGAGCACAGGCGTCAGGTGAGAACGCTGTCTTTGTTCTACCGGTATTTCAACGCATGATGCTACGAGGAACAAGCGTCATTGATCTCTCGTCACTTGTGCATAGTCGACATTTGTCACATGTGACAACGGGTCATTTCTGCGACTTGAGTTCAACAGCTTGGCTGTAGAACGATTTCTGTGATTTTTTTTCCGAACTGTGTTTCCTCCCTCTACAAAATGGTTCTCTCCAAGAGCCATGTTCACTCCTTCCACTCCTCTAAATGACCTCCCACACAGCATCATCATCAGAAATTATTTTCCTATATTTAGTTTTATATTTATTTCGATACATAAAATAATTTGATCGAGACAAATCTCGAGCTGATGTTTTTGATCTATCTGGGGCAAATGGATTTGAAGATTGGATAAATAAGCAACATCATTTTTATTTGGTTCTGGTTGGTTAACACATTTTTATTTTTCACAGGCGTAATATCTGGCAATAAAAGCATTGAAACATTGCTTGAAATGGTTTTGGCCGTGTTTGGGGACCACAACCTTCAACCTCACAATATGCCCCAATTGTAAACCATAGTCCCACTTGCTCCAGACGGTTGGGAACATTTGGGACTCTTGTGCCGTTTCACATAAAAAATTCAAAAATCTTTCGCTCGATACAAAAAATGAGGAATACAAAAAACATTTCAGAATTTAAATTAAAAAGATGGATTACAGAACCAAATAGGCAACATTTTATTACGTAAAAGAATAAAACACATATATATATATATACTTATGTAATACACAATACCATTACAATACACACTTTATTGTACAGGGTGTCCGGTGGTAAAGTGCTCTAATTTCGGGAGGTGATTCTATACGATGGCAGAAGTAAATGAGATAAATAACTTTTTTCGAAATTCAAGTGTTTATTTTGCCATACAAAAATATTTTTCCATAGAAGAAGATTTATTTTCCATTCCACACAATGCAACTTATTTTACCTAAAAATTACCTTAAAACGTTTGAATTTCGAAAAAAGTTATTCATCCTTTTTACTTGTACTAACACGTAAAATCACCCCCCAAACTTATCTGCCGATATAAAAAAAGATTTATTTTAAAAAAAATTCACCATCGTATCATGTATTGTTGCATATTATTTTATTTCATCTCACTCTTACATTATTTTATTTCAACGAATTATTTCATATTATTTATCAGCCCCAGCACAGGAAAAAGTACCCAAAAACGGCCAAATTGACTGAAAACACATACTATTATTGTATGTCTTCATCAGGACGTGCACAACGCAGTTTTCTATTTAGTATATCCTTATTTCTCCCTCCTCCTCACAACTTTTTCTATCCATTCTTCTCCGTAAGTGATCGAGTTTCCACTGCATTCACTCTCTTTCATGCTTCCATCTTTCCTTTCTTCCAACATCATGTTTCATTTTATTCAAAAGTGTCTCGCCGAGTTTCCCTTATGGATCATGTTCCCCACTTCTCTACTGAACCACTAGCCCAGTTCCCTACTGGCTGAGTGACATTTTCCAAGATCGTATCCAATGTACCATTCAATCCGTGTTTCACTATGAAATACGGATCACTTTGTAAATAACAACCAACCAAGTCAACCCTTTGATTTTCAGTTCGGTCCGTTCTACCATGGTATAATAGTTACTCCGGAGATGCTGATAGATATTTCTATATCTAATTGAGATTTAAATTTTACCGTGAACATAAATTTAAACAAAAATAAACGTACCGTGTAAGCTACTAAAGAAGTTCGTCCTTTTTTCCAATCTCTAAACCATACACATAATAAATATTTTATTTTTATTTTTGGAATAACTGAGTGATTTTAACCTCAAAATGGTTTTTTTTTTTTTGGTTTTAGGCATTTCACCCTGAAAAACCTCAAATTGTAATATTTAATCATCGAAGACAACATTAGCGACCCCCATAGACTAATACATCAATGGCGACCCCAAAACTAAATTTTGAAACAGAAAAATAATAAAATAGAATTGAAGCATCTAAGAATTGAACCCAGAAAAATATTCATCCTTGACTTTTAGAATAGTCAATAGATGTCGCACATTAAAACAAAAATGGACACTATCTAGATTGCATTTAGTTTAGGAAGATTTTTGCTAATCATACATAAATATGGTTATGAATAACGTTTTCTACTAACCTGTTCTTATCCCTCCGTATTATCTATTATGGGTAAGATGAAATAAGAATACAATAATGTAAGAATAAAAAAAAATGTTGTGAGAGGGAATAAATGTTTTGAAAATTAAAATTTTCTGTTATTTTCAAAAAAATAAGAAATTAAATAAAATTGTACGAAATAAAAACACTAGTAATAAATAAAACTGTAATATTATGCATTAGTTTAGTAAAATTATTCATCCACATATGACGTTTGGTTTTGTCAATTAAAAATGTTTCATATCATTATAGTTGTTTGCGATAATCAATAATATTATATTGAACTTTATTTCATTTAACTGACGTAGATTAGTGAATAAATAGACAAAGGTTGCAGATCACAAAATGTGCGAAAATTCAACGAAATATAAACTCGCCACTTTAAGTTGAACATTCTTGCGGTCAGGAGATACAGCTCAAAACTCAAAACTGTAAAACTTTTCTAACAACGGTACTCGTAACCAACTTTGCCCCACATTCCTTCTTTTTCTCAAATTGTTTGG
Organism: Hesperophylax magnus; assembly: GCA_026573805.1. Lineage (NCBI taxonomy): Eukaryota > Metazoa > Arthropoda > Insecta > Trichoptera > Limnephilidae > Hesperophylax > Hesperophylax magnus. The sequence continues at coordinate 1,498,488 of JAIUSX010000150.1, read as the reverse complement.
AATTACTCAAAACTTTGACATTTGGTCTAGTTCCTACCGATGATGGAATAACTATACTTAGACTATACAAACTACCGAAGAGATAACCCGATAGAAATGTGTTGTGGGCATGTCCGTGTATCTAAAGTAGGCTCAATTGTCCCTTACTTTTGGTGAAATTGATAAAACTTTTTCAAATATCAAGATTCTCTCTTGAATAAATAATAAATTTCCCTGGTTTAACCATATGCATCGTCCTGGTGAACGACCACTATTATGAATCGAAACGTTGCTTGCAATTAGACCAGGTCTAAATAACCAGGAACTTCCTAACCTACTTCTTCCCTTCGGCCTCACAAAATATCCCAATTGAGGATTCAATAGAAACACTTTCTCCAGACAATTGGGATCAGTTGGGGCTCTTATGCGGTACGTAAAAAAACTTTTCAATTTTTTTTGCATGACTCTTTTACAAATATTTTCCTCCAGGGTCTACATTGTCTGGTAAATCTATATTTAGAGATAATGTTTCTAGGGTTTTTTTAAGAAAAGGAAGGAGAGTGGGAAGGAATTGATCAGTCAGTGTGTCCAGGTGTGACAGACATGAACCCATCCATCCAACTGTGGTGTCAATGTGGTCGATGGGTCAAGGGAGTCTGGCTAGAGAGGTCATGTGGTCTACATCAACCGGTCTCACCACACAGCTGATGAGCAGGCGCATTCTTCACCAAGACTTGGACAAACCTCACCCCGGAGATCCCTGTTAAGTCATCAAACGTAGCGAATGATTTAGGGAGATCTATGGTAGAGGTGTCCCGGGGTAGCGGTACCCAACTCCGCCTCCCAAATTGAGGGGTTTGTAGCCCAGAAGCCAAAAGATATCATGTTAACTAGCTAAATTTTTCAAATCGGTTTAGATGGCACCTCTAGGAATTTTATTTTCAGTGATAGGTACATACTGTGTTTGGCAAACACAGTAATCCAAGACACCAAAATCTGTTTGGTAACTTGGGATGCTGTTTTATCTAGATGCTGGCTTTGTTAGGTATTGGAGCGAAGGCATTTTTCCCTCTTTCGATAGAGTAATCTCTTTGAAGTTGTTTTAACCTGAACATATTATAGTCTAGGCCTCATCGTTGCTATTGTTGTCACAACAGTTGACTCAAATGTTATCATTTGTCAACTGTTGCGGGAAGGGCGGGTGGCGATTTGATTTATATACAAGTATACACTTTTTTCCGAGTCTGATACAATTTTGCATACTCGATCTTCAAAACCAGAGAAAGGTTACTGTCTATGTCATACCACTATGCAGGGACATTGGAGGTCTAGATTCATTTTATAATAAATGTAGAGTCGTTAAACAAAAAAAAAATTAGAGTCCTTGTGAGAGCCCTGAAGGAGTAACCATCTGTTACTTATACCAGGGCGGGTAAGCGGTGGATAACCTCCAGTGTCCATGTCTGATTTCAAAAACTCCGTGTACAGCCCTGGTAACGCCCGGGACTTCAACTTGTTCAAAATACTTCGAAAAAATATGGTTTTAATGAAACCAAACCTTAAAAATATATAAATGATATTATGTCATATATCTACAGCATCCCATTTTGATCTCAACGAACTCTCCGCAATCGTACGAATAAGAGACGAATATCAATACCTGTATTTATTTGACCCGATCTTATAATTTTTCGTTAGTTATGTATAATCTAATAAATAAATAATAACTTCTTTAATTGCTAACCGAAGGCTCCAAACTTCTAACTTATAATTTGATATCTAACAAAATTAGTGTGTGCGGAAGAAAATTAGTTTAACAACTTTTGACCCTTGTCAATCCACTAACTAGTAACTATCTCTCCCTCTTTCGCTTTTCCTGTGTAGGTTGTCCGATTGAATATTCATACAGATTAGTGTTACGTTACCGATAATAGACTAGACGCGGTGAATATATGTATAGTAAGTTGCTGATAAACTGGAGGCCTTAGTAGCTAAATGGTCATCAACGCATTTGAGTGTAGTTGGTACCGAGTTGCTTTACGATGCGTTATTTAATTAGTTTCCTTAGAAATCTAGAGTTTTTGTGTTCAATACTTAAATACATTATGTAGCGTCTGTTCACGAAATTTTCAATACATAGTAGTCCAAGAAAATATTGGTGCGCACGCCATGGGCAAAAAACCTCTCTTCTCAGTATTGTTAATTTCCTCTGATTAGCAATACACTTGATGATCGGGAGATTTTATTAATACTTCAGTTTGTCTGGAATTACGGGTATGTTTATCATTGTGACGTACTCACAAACAATTTTCTAACTAGACTCACATCCGTTCTTAAGGATGCTCTACGTTATTCTGAAGATGCTCGACTGTAGATCGGCTATCTTCATAACCATTTAGGTATTAGACTCCAACGTCCGACAGTTGTATCTATCATGTGGTACTACTACTGACACCTATGGAGACACCTTAAAACTACATAAACCATATGTGTTACCTTGAAACTAAACATTCTTACGACTTCTGTTCAGCGGTATTGAAACTACATAGATATTTTAGAACACTACAAAAATAAAAAAGACACATGATTCTAGAGCGATGACACAATGTACCACCCATCTCTTGACTACTATATCCCTAGTTTCACCCCAAGAAACAACCATTTGAAATCGAAAATTTCCTTGAATTGACTTTACTTGTCTTGTACGTAGGTATTTGTAAAGAAATTTTATCACTTTTTAAAAGAGTTCCAATTTTATTGATAAAAAAAAAACTTTTTTTACTTGGTAAGATTAGGTATTTAACTAGTTTTAAAAAAATAATATTTTTAGTTCACCTGTAATCTATATATATGTATATATGTATCTAAATAAATTATTTTTTCTATTTTTGTCTCATTCGCGGTCCTGTCCCATTCATCTGATTTCGTTGAAAGTTCAGTCTTATTATGGCCAGGAGTATTTAAATAGTATGAATGGTACAAAGAAGAAGTCACGGATGCCTGAGAAAGACTGAACGCATTATATCTGCTCTGGAATGAGTTACGAAGTCGTTTTAAAGTCGACTTGTAGTTTTTTAACAGGAATAATCCCCGTTCCCGAGCAACGCCGGGTAAACGTCAGCTGGTGTTTTATATTTTTCAATAGTGTTCTAATTTGTAATAGAATCGAAAAACATATGAATAATATGTACATCTCGTAGAAACATTTATTTACAAAACCAATAAAATCAATAGAAAGCGAAGCGATAAATTCCTTCTTTGTGTTATTATATCATCTTCACCCATGAGGCTTTGAGTTCATATTATATCATCTTCACCCATGAGGCTTTGAGTTCATATTATATCATCTTTACCCAGGAGGCCTTGAGTTAATATTATATCATCTTCTCCCTTGAGGCTTTGAGTTCATATTATATCATCTTACCCAGGAGGCCGTGAGTTCATATTATATCATCTTCACCCATGAGGCTTTGATTTCATATTATATCATCTTCTCCCGTGAGGCTTTGACTTCATATTATATCATCTTACCCAGGAAGCCTTGAGTTCATGTTGTATCAACTTTACACTACCCCCAATCAAATAAAATTACACAAAATTACACTACCCCCAATCAATTAAAAAAATCTTGTTACCTTGTTTGTGCCAAAAAAATACTACGAGCAAATGAACTCTTTGTGTTCTCCTCAGTAACATAAATTTTCTTCTACTTTAATTGCATTATTGCATTGCGTTGCATCCCTAGGAAATATAACTTGATGAAAATGAACTCCAAAGGCTATAAAATAAAATGCGGGCCTTCTCCGTTGGCAAACAAAGCGAAAAAACTTTAAAATTATTCTGAAATTTTTCAGGATCAGGTGTCGGGAGCGATTACAGCGGTGATTACCGGAGGAAGATCACGTTCAAGTTTGCCGGTAAAATCTCCCTGCCTCTTGAAACGCGTAAACAAGATGTTACATGGAATAGGCAGTCGTACGTCTCAGTGTATGTTATGTTTTTAATGTTTTGAAAGTTGAATATTTATAATGCCAAAGCATATTAAAAAAGTTCATTCATTTCGAAAATTATTTATGATGTATAAAGATAATGTATCTACCTACTAATATAAGGAGCCATAAAAATATTTCAAACTTGATGAATATTAAATTTTTGCCCCCTTACTTATAATCGCGGTGTAAATATTACGCCGCGCATAACTTCAGAAGAACTTGACTTTTTATCATGGCGTTCGTTTTGTTAAAACGGTCTTAAAACAGGCTCAAGACTGGCTTTACCATTGAATGAGCGTGTAAGAATCCAATTTGTAAGACCATTTGTGTTTTTACGTTTCTTACTCAAAGCGTAAAAAATTAAGGTATTTTGAAATTTTTTCATTTAAAAAGTAAGTAAATTGAATCCATGCTTTTATCATATTCTATTAGATTTTTTGACAGTCGGGAAGTGGTTTAATTTTAAAACTAGGCCCTAAAAGTTGAATAACTAGTCAAAAAAAGTTAATTGTGAATTAACATCTCAAACAAAGACATACTCATTCGAAATTTATTAGAAATAAAATTTGATTGAACATAAGTACGTATTAATATGAATCAAATAGCTTTAAAGCTACTATTTTAATATCCATAAACCCTTAATTATCTTAACACCCCGACTAATGCAACGACTAAGAATTCACGAAAAAAAAAGTATTTGAGTTATTCATAGGAAACAAACCGTTAATCGCCTGACCAGATGTCTAATGTGTTAATCGTGACGTTACGAATACAGTTAATTATTATACTAACGAATTATGTAAGTACCAGTAGTGGCTAAGTTGGCATCGCGCTTGGTTCCCACACCTGCGTTGTCAGTTCAATTCCTCGGTTGGCTAAGTCCTATATCACGACATGAGCAACATTTTCCGGTTACTGTAATGATAGTAGGAGATTTTCAAATATTGTCGAGTTATTCGTGTCCCAACAATAAGATTTGTATATACCGCATTGCAGGTAATTAAATCATTGCAAAACCGAACGTAGAAAACTTAACTTCCCATCCTTGAAGTACCAACGATAATAACATAACCCCACCATCATTAAAACAATGTTTGATGAAAACCATAAACTCTCCATAGTTCAAAGTAGTTCTTCTCTGATGTACCCAATACGACCACCCCTCTCCTATAAAGTCCAGTCAGCCATCGCGCTTCCGCGAACGTAACTTGGTGGTGGTTTCAGGTTTACGTTGAAAGTTGAAAGCTCGAAAGCTCGGTCCGGCGAGGCATTACTTCAGGATGCGCTTCTGAAAGTCCTGAAGCCTGGGTAATGAGGTTGTTTGTCTTGTAGGTTTAGATCGCGCTATTACGTTTATGGTTGAAGTCCGGTGTTTTCAGAATAGAATGAATAAAAGGAGAAATTTATTTGAATACGGTAAAAGCTCCAATTAATCCAAAAGTTCTGAGATTTGACAAATGAACTTGAGATTAATGACCATAATAATTATTGTACCTTCACATAGAATTATAATTCTTCTTCATCATTACTTTAAGTAGGATACATTCTTCATTAAAGTGTAATTTATTATACTTTTCTTTTTCATAAGTCTACAAAAGAATATTCATTCGTTGTGAATACTTTCCGAATGCTTCTTAGTTTTTATTTGGCAATTTAGTTTATGAAAATCCGTTCCACGTAAAAGATGAAAATTAGAAAATTATTATTGTTAAAAATCTTGATTTTCTGGTAAAAAATATACGGTCTTGTTAAAAATAACACAATACATATTTTTATATGATTTTAATAAAATTTTAAACCAAAAATCACGCTGAAGACTTTGCACGCTGTAAAAAGTTGATATATTTGACTATTATCACTAATAAAAACTATTTATCACTACATGTATATGTATATAGTTTCTATATAATGTTAAATTTTCTGTTGTTTATACCTCGTTAATTATATATCTTTGAAATAAATAAAAGTAAAGGAAAACGAAATTCTTGCCCGCAAATGCAACAAATTTACTATCCAGTGGACCGATTGATTGGTCGTTGCACAAGCAACATGTTTCGCTTAAAATGATGCTAGTAGGAGATTTTAAAATATTGTCAGATTATTCTATTATCCTGAGAATGTTTGCTTTTCTTAAAAAAATTACTTGAATGGAAAATTTTATTTTTGATTTATCAGGTAAAATCTTGTTTTATAACCTTGCACAGCGTAGCAGAGAGTTCACAAAAATGGTTCGGTGAAAATAGTAATTTATTTTTGTTAAATAAACAATTACATTATTTTGAATGTTATCTAACCGTTGTACATAGAATTCCTCCGACCGACTTGAAGCGGATGTCGCACCATACATATCATATTTTTGCCATTGAGTAATGCGGGGGCTTATGATTATAGGGGCCTAACTACAAAAACTCGTATTTTGAGTTAAGCTTAGTTTTTTAAATGCCACAATCATATTTATTAGTGACACTAAGCTCTATCTCGAACATATATCCGTTTAAAAGATACAGTTGGGAATATCAGTTGGGCATATCTTTTGGACATATGAGTATTCCAATCTTTATTTGAGTTTATCTCAAAACTATGTTTTTGTAGATAGGCCCCTATAAACCTTAACACCCGAATGTTAAATCAATATTTAATGTGAATATTTCAAAAACTATTTAACATTCGTATTAATAATTCTAGCTTTCTCACCGCAGCGTTTTGTTCCCAACTGTGGGCAAATTAATTGGCAGGAAATTTCCACTCATGATGCTAATATTTCAATTCGTGATTAGCCTCAACGTTAAAAGCGTTTCACATTTAATAATATGGTCAGTGAATTCAACCCACAATTTACTGCAGTGCTTAAATAATTATACATATTATTTGGAAATGGTCTTTCATTGGGTTTCTGATTTTTGTGGTAGATGGTCCTTGGTCCTTGATTTCGATGTTATTTTTTTACACATGTGTTCTTTGAAGTTAACAGTATTATATTAAAATTTTATTTCGAAGGATTAAATTCACTTTATTTATTTTTGTTTATTTCCACACGAAAAACAAGTTATGGTGTATTGAAATAATATACGTTTGTTCGGATTTTTTTTCAAATGCTAATATCGATCAGTATTTGAATATATTAATAAGTGATTGATTTTTTTAAGCAAAACTTTCAAATCGACTAAAATATTTTTTTTTAGTTTACAAATATTTATTGATTCGATTATTTACTCGAATGACTCGATTAGAGTAGTAAATACTAATAAATTATCACAAGCAATAATTAGTCGCCTTAAATATCAATACAAATTAAAAATATCTTTTGAGTAAAAATAAATGCCGCCGACGGGAATTGAACCCGCGCCTTCTGATGTCCAGTCAGACGCTCTGGACCACTGAGGCACGTCGGTTTTTTTCACTAGTACTTCAATCGACAATTACTGCTTATTACATTTTTGAAGTAAATACTAAGTTAAGTGATAGTAAGTTTCCAAGTAAGACACATGACCGAATCAAACATGAGGTCAAAACAAAGAAACTGAGCTTCCCAATATTCCTCTTACTCATCTTCTTTCCCTCCTTACTACTTCTAGCCTCACAGCATAACCACTTGATTGGTTTTCCACTGGTTCCGGAAAGTTGTTAATTCACAATCCACTTGTCATTAAAAAACATACACTCAAAAGGTTAAAAGTTCTTCTTAGTATTCTTTTGTAATAATTGATCAGCGGAGAGAAGTCCCGTTTTAACTCGACCATTTGTCATTTCATCTGTTATGAAAATTATAAGAAATTAGAAGATATAGGTCTTTCTGAAGTAGCTCTAAATCTTTTCAAATAATATCTCTACGAAAGAAAACAGGTAACAAAAGTTGAAAGCTCAGAATCAGAACCAATAGAAAACAACCTCGGTGTTCCGCAAGGGTCGGTATTAGGTCCAATTCTATTCAGTATTTACATAAATTATATAATTAAAACCATAAACCACTGTTAAGTAGGTTTGACCTAGGGTACAAATAATAATTGTATAAACTTTGTTCGGTAGAACGCGCCAATCTAGGTTAGAATTAATCATCTAGAATGTTTATACTTAATGATCTCAGGTGTGAAGGTTCGCAACCAAGGTCGCGTGTCGGAATCCTGTTTTGTTCTTAGGGATGGTCTTACATAGTAAATAAAATAAAAAACGGTGCATAGTATGTTATTACATGTATTGAGAAACATGAAATTTAACCTGTGAGCCCTAGTATGACTGAAACATTTATAAAATTATACATTTTGGACTTACCCCAAGACCGACCTGTATCCGTTATCATAATCTACTCTACGAGAGCGAATCACTACGTCTCCTATTACTGAACACTGTGACTTCTTATTGGCGCAGCGACGGAACGTCCCCCGGACTCCATCCAGCGGCTGACGTGACCCCGTGAAGCGTGGATCGGGCCTCCGAAAGGGGCAGGAATATATCTCCCGGCCACATCCACGATCTCCAGCTAATAACGCGGATGTATCCGGGTTCTGAGGATGCTGCAACTTAGGCCAGTAGCTTTCTCTCGGCCGCCGGCCACGTGCGGTTAGTATTCCCAAACATCACACGTCCAAAATAACGAGGCTCCCGCTTGACGGTTTTGCGTAAGCCGAATTTAGGATTGAATATAATTTCATCTCACGCCGGATGGGACAATTATTTACGGATTACCGCTGTCGGCTGATTACCGGATTACGATTGTCGCGTGGTTCGCTCGTACACCATTTCTTTCAAAGAAATCACCATTACCCACATCGGGAATGGTTGTTTAACAGGTTGCGGAAAAGAATCCCGTCGTGCCCGAAGCAAACTCGCATTTTACGGTACAAAAGAAAGAATGGAATCCATCAATACAACTAATTACTCCTCAATAAAAATCACCGTGACTGTCAGCTGTGCAGTTCACGATCCCACCCGTTGACTGCCCAGCCAAGAAGTGTTTTGTTTCCGCCCGGTTCAGATGTTAAATTTTAAATTAAAATTCGAAATTTTACTAAAACTAATACCAGCGACAATCGCCCAGTTCCTAACTAAGTTAGAGAATCGGCGAGGATAAATGTGATGATGCAGAATAAATTAATGAATAAAATATTAAAACAAAAGGAGTCTAGCCCTGCATCATAACATTACCCCCCTCGCCACCAAATGTTTGCCCTCAAACATATAAAATTGTCTAAATAACCTAACCCTATTCTTTCCAGGTCGGTCCAAGGGTCTACTACAACAGAAGAACAAAGTTAACAATAAATATCAACAGTAGATAATAATCATCAATAGGAAGTATTCAAAGAACAAAAATTAAACCAAAGTGAGAATAGCGAATGGGCGTGCCGCAACTCCGGTCGCACTTCATCGAACGTAAGGCAGGATGAACGGGTTTGCGGTGCAGCCATTCTTACTTAAATAACTATAATATTGTAGGAACTAAACTTAAAAACTTAATCTAAACATAACAACCAATGTTACGTTAACGGGATCCGCCAACACCCACAGCTTGAATATGCTGGGTGAAGACTAATTGACTTAGCGTCATGGACAACCGTTGACGTTACATTTATAACTAACGTAATACCTTAATGTCTATCACATTCATTTTACACAACCAAATGCAAAAATGCATCACTGTCCAAAAATAGGGTTATAAGCCCGTCAGGCAACACTTTTTAGGGAGCATAGCAACCCTCACTTATCACTGACTCTACTTTTCCATAGGAGATAAGAAAACACTTTGTCGATGTTTCTACCTAATCTACCTAACTAGGTCGTATGGGGGTGCACACAAAAGAACAGAGCAGTTAATGAAAATACACAATCTTATTTCAACAAAGAGTGTTAAGCAGTCAACAACCATCGCATAAGAATGGAGCCAAAGTAATATAGTATACAGCCATCAATATAGAAGGTGCAATCGTGTTAAGTGATATGCAACTATTATTAGTGCAGTGATCTAGGTATACGTCCAACAGTAACGAAGGCGTAATCGATATTGTTATGAAACAACTTATGGTTTTTTTCTGTAAACCGTTGTTCAACAAAGTTGATAATAGTAATTCTCGCAGGACAATACCAACAAGTATGTAATACAAACTTATAATATTTATAATATGAATTCTATAACAATAGGAAAGGAACATCCCAGGTTACTTACATGATAGCAAGATTTAATACAAAAAAAAACAAAAATTCATAAATTGAAACATTAATTGGAGAAGTAAATGGATCAACAATAAATAAAATTTACGTTTATCGAGAAAAATTTGACTCAGAACATAAGGAAAGGTCTCAGTACATCTCCCCATGTTCTGGTCTTAAGGTTAAATATAAGAAAATATGATTCAAGGATCAACATATCAACAAAGTGGCTTAAAATGTGGAAGGATCGGTGGTGGGATATCGTTCCACATTATAAGTCAGAACCGTACTTATAAAGGAAAACAAGTAAGTTATGTCTCGTTTCATCAGCAATAAAGCGAACAGCTCTATTTTATCACTAGGAGATTAAATGTTCAGTGCACCGCTTGGTGCAGTCTTTAATATATTTTCAGGATCCATCAAGACATTTACTGTAAAACAGTGACAAAAATATCCGTTTACAAATTAATGATGAAACGAGAACCAGTGTTCAAGCACGTAATTTGTAGACAATGCTTCTTTGTTTTCACCATCATGAAACGAAAGAGACAGTGGGAATGTAACTCTTTACATTTCAAGATGTTATATCCTAACACATACTACATGTTAAGGTATATTAGCCATTTTCATTATACAAAATTCATAATATTTTTAAATGAGTGTTCATTTGTTCACTTGGAGTCTGTTGTGTACTTAAGTTTAAGTAAATAAATAAATTATTACTAATAAATAAATACTACTTTAATTATTACTAATTCTAAAAATTTTTATTTCTAGTCCATTCAATTCGAGCATTCATACCGGAGTTGATGGTTAATTGTTTTAAGCAAGTAGCTTATAATTAACAATAACAGATATATATATAAAAAAAAAAAAAAAACGCCCTCGCGAGGTATTTAAACATTTCTTCCGAAATGAAATTATGACAGGACCAAAGTCTGTCAGATGGCATGGGAATTCTTCAACTCGGTTGATCAGGCCGGTGAAGTTTTCCGTGCTTAGAAATTCTAATAAGGAACCGAAGTTCCTAATTATTAATAATATCAATCCTCACGAAAGTTGGCCAGACCTTCGGAGGCACTGATGTTCGAAAAGAATTTATACCGGAACATTGTCCGTCTTGACGATATCCTTTACATGGAAATCGCCAGATACTTTTCCTGTAAGGTCTGCCAGGGTATACACTAAATCCGATTTCTTCTTTATTATAACATTTTGCACGAAGCGTGGGGACAATTTTTGAGAGAAGTAATTTAATGCGTTTGACTGAACAAAGTTTCGTCTCCACACGACGTCCCCTACTTTAAATGTGACGTTTCTTCTGCGTAAGTTATAACGATTTGCTCCCGTCTTGTAGGCTTTGAACAAAGCGTCTGAAACCTGCTTGTATATGTTTGCTAGACCCTGTAGCCTTTGAGCATAAGCGGAGGGCGAAGCTCCTCTTTCCGAGTTAATTTCCCCATTATCTATAGGTATACGGTGCAAATCTCCGTCGAGAATTTGCTCCCTGCCGTGCATAAGGAAGTACGGTGTATAATTTGTCGCGCAATTAACAGTGTTGTTCATTGCGGACTGAACCTGTGGCAGAAATTTAGCCCAGTTACGGTGGTCTGATTCCACCAGGATTGACAACGCGGTTCCAAGGGTTTGGTTGTATCTTTCGACGACATTATTCTGAGGAGTATAATACGAGTTATAAAATGGTGGTGGAACATTATAACTCTTAAGGAGGTCCTTAAAATCTTTTGAGATGAATTGGGGCCCGTTGTCACAAATAATAGTTTTCGGTACACCGTGTACTAGGAAAATATTTTCCTCTAAATTCTTTACTATGCTTCCCGCGGTGCCTTTGCGCAGCGGAAATAACCACGTGAATTTAGAGAAAACATCAACGCAAGTTAAAATTACCGTATGTCCTGAATAACTACGAGGCAAAGGTCCTACCAAATCTAAAGATAGCATCTGCATAGGCCTTGTTACTTTTTTCGGGTTAGAAGATAAACCGTTCGGTGGTGCCGTGCTGATTTTATGCGCTTTGCAAACAGCACAATGACTAATAAATTCTTTGACATCTTTGTACATGTTAGGCCAAAAATAGCGAAGTTGTAACTTTTTATATGTTTTAAAAACTCCTGGATGACATGAACGAGTCGACTCGTGGGAGTCTGAAATAATAGCTTTCCTATTTTCCTGAGGAATCACCTTCTTCCAAGCAGTGTCCTCCCGTAAGACTAATTGAGTTTTCGTATGGCGATACAATTCGTTATCTTTAATTTGGAAGTTAGAAAATCTTTGAGGAAAATCCTGGCAACCTTGCCATGCATTTTGGTACCATTTGTCCGACGTAGGTTGAGAGTCAAGACCCGAAATTAGCGCGAGATCCATGCGAGAAAGTACGTCTGGTACAATATGCTGCGTACCTTTACGATGGATGACGTCAAAGGAAAACTGAGAAAGACGAGTGCTCCAACGCGCCAGACGACCACTTGGGTTTGACAAGGATCCAAGCCATTTCAGGCTCGAATGGTCTGTAATTACCGTGAAATGAGCCCCTTCTATGTAGGGTCTAAAATGGGTGACAGAATCTAATACCGCTAAAAGCTCTCTTTCCGTGATGCCATAGTTACGTTCGTGGGTATTAAGACAACGTGAATAGTACGCGATCGGGTGTTCGGCACCGTCTATATTTTGAATTAGAACACCACCAATTCCAACGGAGCTTGCATCGCAATGAATCGCGAACGGTTCAGAAAAATTTGGGCAGCTTAGAACTGGAGCACTAATAAGAGCTTGTTTTAGATCATTAAACGCTTTATCAGCTTCTGGAGTCCACTTAAATTTACTAACTCCATTCTTTGATCCAGTAAGCTTTGTTAACGGAGCGGCTATACTGGAGAAGCCTTTGATAAAACGTCTAAAATACCCTGAAAGGCATTGGCTCGAATTCCTTTCGCGTTTTTTGGAATAGGGAAATCCTTAATGCTTTCAATTTTTACCGGGTCCGTGCGAAGCCCCTGTGAATCTACTATGTTCATCTAACAAACTCAAAAAGTCCCGCACACAGGTTTTACCATCGAACTTGTAATCCCAGTTACCAAGCCCACGCGACGAAGATTCCTTATATATTATTTTGGTTTCTTTAATTAGGGTAACCTTCCCCTTAACTTCACTATTTATTTCCCCGTCCGAATTATTACCCGACGTTTCAACTTCGGAGTCACAATCTGAATCATTAATCTCTGAATCCGCATTAGAAATTTGTTTTTGTTTTTTATTAAAAGCGCGCGCTTGTGCACGTAACGCTTGGAATGTATTATCTGGTTTGATTGACCGCGCCGTTAGTTCCTTAATTAGCTCCTCCTTGGAAGCGTTGTTCACATTCGGAATTGGAGTAGACATGATGACGTCAGAAGTTATTCTTGATAAAAAATAGAAAAAGAAGATGACCGTTAGTTTCAAAAATCCGAAAGAATTTTTCTATAACATATTATGACAATACTAGAAAGCAAAAACTCAAAAGAAGTATATTAAGTAGAAACACATCAGTATAGTGCGTACCTTTTTCCAATTAAAAATTAATAAAAATAAATTTCGCAACCCTGAAAAATATTTGTGGCAACCTTGATAAATAAGGTAAAAAAAAAAATTTTTTGGCAACCTTGAAAAAATTTGTGGCAACCTTGATAAAATATATGTGGCAACCTTGATAAAATATTTATTTCTTTTGCCAGCCCTGGTTTTTCCGTACTATTATTATATTTATATTATTATATTTTTCCGTAGAATATTATTTATTCTCGTATTAAATCCACACGAGAAAAAAAAATCACTTTTCAAAATGAAAACAATTACCTAATTAGAATATACATTTATTATTTGAAATTATTAGCGAAGACGCAACCCATGCTATGAACTAATCGCAATGAACCGACTCCCGTTACTTCGATATGCGTTCTTATTTTTGTATAATAATATTCATTTGTCAACTGCATTAATAAATAAACATGTTTCAATTTATTATTTAACGGTACCATAAAGGAGGAATGATCCCTAACATTTACACAATTCCTAAAAAACAACGCACATAAGAAATTCATACAATCATGCGATAACAATTTCACTGCTGTCACTTTTACAGTTATCGGGTTAACATTTAACAAACAAGGTTAACATTTTAGGTTATGTATCAGAGCTCCAAGAGAACAAAATAACCCTAAACCATCCAAAAAAAACATAATCCTGACACACGACTATTATTTTTATTATTTTTTTACACATGTGTTCTTTGAAGTTAACAGTATTATATTAAAATTTTATTTCGAAGGATTAAATTCACTTTATTTATTTTTGTTTATTTCCACACGAAAAACAAGTTATGGTGTATTGAAATAATATACGTTTGTTCGGATTTTTTTTTAAATGCTAATACCGATCAGTATTTGAATATATTAATAAGTGATTGATTTTTTTAAGCAAAACTTTCAAATCGACTAAAATATTTTTTTTTAGTTTACAAATATTTATTGATTCGATTATTTACTCGAATGACTCGATTAGAGTAGTAAATACTAATAAATTATCACAAGCAATAATTAGTCGCCTTAAATATCAATACAAATTAAAAATATCTTTTGAGTAAAAATAAATGCCGCCGACGGGAATTGAACCCGCGCCTTCTGATGTCCAGTCAGACGCTCTGGACCACTGAGGCACGTCGGTTTTTTTCACTAGTACTTCAATCGACAATTACTGCTTATTACATTTTTGAAGTAAATACTAAGTTAAGTGATAGTAAGTTTCCAAGTAAGACACATGACCGAATCAAACATGAGGTCAAAACAAAGAAACTGAGCTTCCCAATATTCCTCTTACTCATCTTCTTTCCCTCCTTACTACTTCTAGCCTCACAGCATAACCACTTGATTGGTTTTCCACTGGTTCCGGAAAGTTGTTAATTCACAATCCACTTGTCATTAAAAAACATACACTCAAAAGGTTAAAAGTTCTTCTTAGTATTCTTTTGTAATAATTGATCAGCGGAGAGAAGTCCCGTTTTAACTCGACCATTTGTCATTTCATCTGTTATGAAAATTATAAGAAATTAGAAGATATAGGTCTTTCTGAAGTAGCTCTAAATCTTTTCAAATAATATCTCTACGAAAGAAAACAGGTAACAAAAGTTGAAAGCTCAGAATCAGAACCAATAGAAAACAACCTCGGTGTTCCGCAAGGGTCGGTATTAGGTCCAATTCTATTCAGTATTTACATAAATTATATAATTAAAACCATAAACCACTGTTAAGTAGGTTTGACCTAGGGTACAAATAATAATTGTATAAACTTTGTTCGGTAGAACGCGCCAATCTAGGTTAGAATTAATCATCTAGAATGTTTATACTTAATGATCTCAGGTGTGAAGGTTCGCAACCAAGGTCGCGTGTCGGAATCCTGTTTTGTTCTTAGGGATGGTCTTACATAGTAAATAAAATAAAAAACGGTGCATAGTATGTTATTACATGTATTGAGAAACATGAAATTTAACCTGTGAGCCCTAGTATGACTGAAACATTTATAAAATTATACATTTTGGACTTACCCCAAGACCGACCTGTATCCGTTATCATAATCTACTCTACGAGAGCGAATCACTACGTCTCCTATTACTGAACACTGTGACTTCTTATTGGCGCAGCGACGGAACGTCCCCCGGACTCCATCCAGCGGCTGACGTGACCCCGTGAAGCGTGGATCGGGCCTCCGAAAGGGGCAGGAATATATCTCCCGGCCACATCCACGATCTCCAGCTAATAACGCGGATGTATCCGGGTTCTGAGGATGCTGCAACTTAGGCCAGTAGCTTTCTCTCGGCCGCCGGCCACGTGCGGTTAGTATTCCCAAACATCACACGTCCAAAATAACGAGGCTCCCGCTTGACGGTTTTGCGTAAGCCGAATTTAGGATTGAATATAATTTCATCTCACGCCGGATGGGACAATTATTTACGGATTACCGCTGTCGGCTGATTACCGGATTACGATTGTCGCGTGGTTCGCTCGTACACCATTTCTTTCAAAGAAATCACCATTACCCACATCGGGAATGGTTGTTTAACAGGTTGCGGAAAAGAATCCCGTCGTGCCCGAAGCAAACTCGCATTTTACGATACAAAAGAAAGAATGGAATCCATCCATACAACTAATTACTCCTCAATAAAAATCACCGTGACTGTCAGCTGTGCAGTTCACGATCCCACCCGTTGACTGCCCAGCCAAGAAGTGTTTTGTTTCCGCCCGGTTCAGATGTTAAATTTTAAATTAAAATTCGAAATTTTACTAAAACTAATACCAGCGACAATCGCCCAGTTCCTTACTAGGTTAGAGAATCGGCGAGGATAAATGTGATGATGCAGAATAAATTAATGAATAAAATATTAAAACAAAAGGAGTCTAGCCCTGCATCATAACACCACTGCAAAATTAGATTATTGGCATACGATTAATCTATATATCATGTGAACAGGACATAGATGCAATCAACAAATTAAATGAAGACCTACAAAATATAGTGAAATAGCTGAAATTAAAAAAATTAAAGCTTTATGTAAACAAAACTTACTTTCACAGCAAATTTTGAATATGTGCTAAATAAGGTATCAAAAAAGTAAATTTTCTTAAAAGATTAAGAAATAAACTGAATGAAAACACTACAGAGCTCATTTATAAAACTATAGTTGCTCCACATTTAGATTATTGCACTACTATGTTATATTTGGCCAATGAAGGAAATTTGAATAAACTAGATGTTATACAGAATAGAGCTATGAGATGTATACTTGGAAAAAGCAAATACGCAAGCATTAATCAAATGAGAGAGCAGCTAAATTGAATTCCAATAAAAAAGAGACTGTTATTTAATGTCTTAATTTTTGTGCATAAAGTCATGAAAAACCAAATGCCAAAATATTTTAAGGATGAAATTGTTTTTAATAGAGATGTTCATAATTACGAAACCAGAAATGTAAATAGAATTATAAAACATGACGAAATCAAATTCACAGAACTGCCTAATATACAAAGGACTAAAGATGTATGATGAAATGCCTGAAAGTCTGAAGAATGAGTGTACTCGTTTTTAAAAAGAAATGTTATGTTAATTGTAAAAATATTTAAAGTTTCAAAATATAAAATTATCTTGTTTATATTAGTTTATATTCAAATCTTTTATAAACTAACTCAAAAAACAATTAAAAAAACTTGTTTGTTACGTTCTGGTTCCGGTTCAATATGGTGGCCATTCAGTGACGAACTTTTATTTTAGAATTTAAGGTGTTTATTTCAACGGAAATTTTAGTTTTGATTTAAATAAAATAAAAATATATTTTATGACGCGAGGTTTACTAACAGTCACCGAAATACTAGTAATAGATAATATTGTTTTTATATAGCGCAGTTTTGTGATATTTCACATCGAAAGCCCAAACGAATCATCTACTGTAAAATTGTATATTAACGTCTTATGATCATATTTTATAGGTACAATCCAAAATTTTCAATACTCTGAATATTCACAGGGGTTATTTATTAAATATTGGAAAATCCTTGGATAAACGTAAACAAATTCATTTTTGTAATATAATTCTTTATTCAGGCGTAAAATTTACGAGGTTTAATCGGATGGAATAAAATTATGGAATATTCAGAAATATAATCGCCACGGATCCAAAACCCTTACATTTTACACAATATCTTTATTATAACTTTTTGTTATTATTTTTTCCATTGTTATTTAAATCCCTTAAATAATTCATGCAAAAATACGAAACCGAATACCGCAGTCGAAAATAGAGTCGGGAATAATAAATCAACCTAATACTACCTTCGGTGAATACGTTTTCTAGGGAATATCGATTCCTGGCACAAAAGCCAAAATATTACAAAGCTTAATGTCAAAGCCACTCTTAATAAGAGCATATTTAACTTTTCGCTGGCCAAAAAGCTTCCGTGGGGATTAAATTTTATTTCAGGGGTCGCAAACCAATTTTCTGGTATATATGCACTCACGCCGGGTATTCTGAACACAGGAGGCCCTGAGGAAAACAATCCTTCAAGACCTATGTAATATTTGGGGATGCTGTGTGGAGGGTCTTTTTAAGGAAAGGAAGGAGAGGAAGTTCTATATGGGGGGTGGGTAGGAATCTGGGGGTCAATGTGTTCAGGAGTGACGGACGTATGAATCCATCCCCCCCACTGCGGTGCATGACGATGGGTTGAGAGAGACCGGCCAGAGAAGTCAAAAGGTCTGCTTCAATCAGTATTTACCGATCCGGCCCACCACGCAAGAGGTGGGCAAATGCATCCGCCGCCAAGACCTAGACAAACGTAACCCCATGAACCCGGGCAGCTCTGCTTAGTCGCCAAACGTAGCGAACCTGTGGCGGTATCCATACCCGCATCCCAAATTTACTAAACACGGTGTTTAAAATTTTGTTTTTGGTTATTTTATGTATCGCCCATGTAATGCAAAAGATACGTAGGTATCTGTAATTCTCATGTATTGAGAAACCGGCGTCTAAAGATTGTTTGACGAATTAAAAAAAACAAACAACTGCAAATTACCGATTATTTTTCTTCTGTAATTCGTATTAAATAGTTGTTAATAGTGTTATATTTTATAGTTGAAAAAAATTTATGTATGTAAAAGCAGCTAAAATGTTGTATTCAATTCACAATTTGTAAAAAAAATACTTAAATTATTAATAATAGGGGATGCTCAGTCCCACTTGCCCCGGATTCACAAGAAAAAACCGTCTCAATAATTTGTAAAAAATATAGATGTTGAATTCGAATTAAATGTCAAATAAATGCAGGTTTCCAATCGTCTGTAATGGTTTTCAAGGTTCCTCCAGGAATTTCTAAGTGCTCAGGAAAACAATTCGAGATACAGCAATTAAGGTGAAAATAACGGATGCTAAATACAAATACTACCTTCCAAATCCGTTCTCCAATCTAAAAATTACTTTTTAAAAAAGAAATTTCATACAAAATTTGACCCACACAAAATGTCGAATGCTTCAAGCTGTTCGCTTAGCTATTTGAAGATGTATAATTAATTGAAAAGCTCGGAGCTTTTGCTAATATTGTCCAACCATCTAGAACCGAGGGTCTTTGCGGTCACTGCGCTGAAACATCGGGGTTGTGCAACTTAAAGTTGGCGCCGCCCGCACTTCCAAAGATTAACAATAATGATTCCGTATTGGTCTCGCAACTTTCCCATAAGTCTGAGAGCTTCGTCAATAACAGGGTTTAGCTATCGCGGTGATTGATGTGGTCAGAAGTCTTTGCAGGGGGACTGGTGGAAGAGTACTGATGAAGTTGTGGGTACTCTTCTTTCCGATGCCTTTTATTACCTTCTGATACTTTCTTAACTAAATTGTATCTAACCTAACCTATCTGGTCTAGTAATACCTAATCTCATTTCTAGTTCAATATTAAAAAAGGTAAAATTTAATGAAAACGAAAAATAACACATTAAAATTACAACAATTTAACTCCACAGGCTAATTTGTTCGCTTTTAAGAACAACTGATATTGTCTGATAGAAATCGTTGTGTCTCGCTTGCTGTCACGGTGTTAAATACTATTTTAACGGTGTTAGAAAGAAAAAAAACACCACGCCTTACATTCAAATAAATAATTAAACCACAAAATAATTTAAATGTACACCCATGAAACCAAAGCTTCCGACAGCAATTTGAGAAAATTGATGAAACTATCCGAATTTTTTTATTAATTTTTTTATGTGAAATGAAAAGTTAGGTGACGATAGTGTTTTTAATTCATTTGTCTGATGTAATGTGTTTCTTTAAATCAGTAATTTTAATTCACTGTTTAAACAAAATATGTTAGGTGTACTATTTTTATAACATTTCATGTTTGCATTGAAAATTTGAATACATCAAAAATGATATATTTTTTCTAATATAACATTTAAAAGCGTATTTTATCACGTCAAAAACATTTTTGGTTTTTCATTTATATATTCAATAATATTATTATTTATTTACAAAAATATAATAACAATAAAAAACACAGTTCTTAGTTTTCAGATACGTTCAGAAATATTCCATTTATTTGGTTTTTATTGCAAAGTAAAAATATAAATACATTCTCCGACAATCTGACAGCGTCTTTAAGAAATCGTCAAATACCCAAATGTCATTATGCCAGATGCCCGAGAGGTTAATGTACTGATAATTTTCTGTTTTTAGTTTGCAGTTATATTATATTTATTTTATTATATTTGGTTTAACGCCCAGCCGGTCTTTTACATAGATTTGAAGAACAAAATATACCTAGTGAGCTATCGAAAAATACACACAAAATTGGAGCATGATATAACAGTAAACTGATAAACGGAATATGAAACAATATTAGTAAAACATGTAAAAGTATCATAAAATAATATAGAAACTAGAACAATACTACATACAGGAAAAATCACTTAAACTAAATTACCAAGGCTATTATAATTTGTAGGATTCAACAAAGTACTGGTATAGATTACGCTCGACTCTATAAACGGAATCAATAAATATATCAATAGTACCCCCAAACTTGTTGCCTAGATTTTATTGCTTAAGAGTATGATTGATAGTTGGTTGTGTATATATCACAAAAGAATGTTATATTTTGTCTTGTGTTCCTAGTCGGCACATGGAATTAAATAGTGGCATCGATGTGCAGGACTGCCAATTAAGTTGTTAATGACTCTGTGTAACACAACCAGGTCTGATATAATACTGCTGTCAGACTGTGATATTAGATGGAAGTCAGGGAGATAGTAGGTTAACCAGTAATAGTCATTAGAAATATCCTGATAGTTGTAAGGAACCGTATCATATATTTTAATGGCCTATCCTTGTATGAATAAGTAGATAAGATTTAATTTTGAAGATTTAAAAATCAATTTTATCTTTTTCCCTATTAAAAAAAAACTTGTGTTTAGTCGGTCGGTACTCAGTCAGCGTTTTTAGAACAAAATTAGCATTTTTGTATCCCATCACATCATTTTGAAACTCCTCCATTTTATTCTCATCGATCACCAGTCACATTTTCCATGAAGCTCTCTGGACAAATCAGTGATGGTTGATTGTCACTTCGAATTACTTTCCGCAAATAAATAAGTCTTCGAATTTTGTTGACGGATACTTTAGACCTTTTCTTATGGGCTAACTAACTTTTGCTTCGTTTCTTCTGCTAAGTTTTGCGAATATGGAAGAGTATCATACACTATTCAACAATTTTGAAAATGATTAAAAACATATATTTTTGTTTGCACGAACTTTAGTACCTAGTGAAAAAAGAGAAAATCGTACCGGAGTAATCGATGAGGTTGGAGTATTTTTAGAATGTCACTAGATAAGTAACCGATCGATGAGCAAACTAAAGGTCACAGGATCAAATCTCGGCGTGCGCAAGGTAATTTATTTTTCTTACTTTACAATTTAGTATATCATATATTGCGGCATATTCCAGAGTGAAACACATTCCTAGTATCGCACTGGTGTAAGACCACCATTCAGAATTGAAACGATGCTTGAAATGGCTTAAGCCGTGTTTGGTGACCAGATTTGTAAAGTCAGGTAATCCCCACCTTACTCTTCTCTACATCTTCTTCCCCTCGCTACTACCCTCAGTCTCACAACAAATCCCAATTGGGGATACCATAGTCTCACTATCATGGCCGGGAGCAGTTGACGGCTGGGAACAATTCAATTTTATGTGAATATTGCACAATTCAAATAAAACAAATACAAAAAAAATGTAAGGGGAAAAAATCCCCGTGGGAATGCCCTTGTGAAACAAAATATTTTCATTCATTATGTTTAATATAGGTTACCTGCTTTAAATGAATTGCCGTAGAAACTTTACACATTTAGAAACTAAACTTCTCACAAACACGCGAACGCTGGTGCGGCAATATGGCGAGCACTTACTTGTATTAAGAGTTAAAAGTTAGGTGAATGACTTATTAACTTTGTGCATTCCACCAAAAAAATTTTTACGTATTCACAAATCCACTGAGGTCCAGCTTTGGACATTAGCTTCCTTCAAATGTTTACAGTTTGTACACATCCGTGTTCTGTAATAATATTAAGGGTTTTCAAAAAGAAAAGAACAGCTAAGCTAAAATGTCTCAAGCTGTGGATGAGAATCGAAGAGTTCTCATCAGATTAAATAATTTTTTGTTCAGTTAGGTGATTACCACGAAAAACATGTCGTAAAGTAGCAGCACGCAGGTAAATTGATACATATCATATGATATATGAATCATGGAGCGCCATGTCATTTTTACAAAAAATAAAATGATCAAAACAAGAGGTAAACCATGTGGACAGTTTTTTATTTTTATTTAAAGATAGATACAAAAAAAATACAAATTACATATTAGGAAGCTTTGCCTGTCCAACTAGGAAAGTTTTCCGTTCCAGGACAGACAAATTGACAGGTGTAGTTCATATTATTATTTCTTAAGAAATGTACATAATTACATAACAAATATTTCATTTTTCTCTGCAACTTAGTTGTGTAATGAAGAAATACATATATATATATATATATTTATAAATTGTGATTTTTTTTACACTAGTAGTGGCTGTGTTAAGATTAACATGGTAACATATATTGCATTTGGATTTATAGTATAAGAGATAAGTTAGGTATTTAGTAGTAATGAAAAGTAGAAATGGAGATTTTTGTTGTTGTTGTATGTATTATATTCGGAATTTACCGAATTAACCTGGTAACATATAATATATAAGGATTTACAGTGTATGAGATATATTAAATATGGTAAGTGAGTAGTATTGAACAATGTAAATCAGGTACCTGATAACATGTTCGAGTAATTACATTAAGATTTACAACATAAAGAGATGAAGTTAGGTTAAATTATGTGTTTACAAGTAGTGAATTTATAATACATAGTAAATTTATAGGAGAATCTTCATTAAAATTTACAATATTAGATATATATATTTTTTTTTTCAATAAAGACAAACATTCCCGGGTTACGAATAACCTGACAATATTTAAAAATCTCTTACTCCCACCACAGTAAGCGGAAAATGTTGCTAGTGTTGTGATGGAGGACTTAGCCAGCCGAAGAATTGAACACACTACGCCTGGGTGGGACCCAAGCGCGATGTCAACTCACCTACCGACCGGTCGATAATTTATGTATGTAACAATATACATGTTTTTTTAAGCGTTGTATCTACAATGTGTAATTTATGTGCAAACATGATTATTTTCACTGATTTAAGACATGTTTTCAGTACATATTATTTTATAAGACCATACGAATATACACTGCGATCAAGTCATTGAACCACTCCTGCTAATATTATTATATATTGTATGAACATATACTAGCTATTTGCCACGTTGCATATTCTGTTAGGTCACCATTCCGGAAAATCCGTTCGCTTAACTTCCCTTGAGACCGCTCGTTCAAGACCGAAGTCATGGATAATGTCCCACTTCCGTCAATGCTGACAGCTGTAGTATCGATTTTCAGTGTGTATCGATTTTAATGTAACGATCATATTCATCTCCATCAATTCGTAACGAAACTTATATTTGTAAGTACCACAGGAGACTAAAAGATTCCCTGGACAGAAGAATGGTTACTTCGTACGTCACGCAGTTTTGAACTAATGTCCAAAAATAGTCAATGTTATTTTGTTGTTCAATCCTATATTTTCTTACAAGTTAGTAAAATTATAAGTCGGAAAAATACGACAAAAATATTAAAACACGGTTTCCTTGTTCAAATAGTAGATTGTAAAATCACTGATTCAATGATATTCCTGGGCTGGGTGTGTGTTTGAGAGAGAAGTGGTGACTTGTAAAGGGATATGTACGCGCGTGGAACATTTTAAATATGGGCTGTGAATCCGAAAAAAAAAATTATATTCGAATTTTGTCTTTGACTTTTGTTTTTGTCGTTTCAAGTAGGTAAAAAATTGTTTACTCAATAATTTAGATAATTTTTAACTAAAATTGTACACATTATTTATTTATTCATTTTCGGGAAATCGACAGTTTACATTTAATCAGTTTGTAAATAAGTATTATATAGTAAAATAAAACCAATTATGGATTTCCTCCTTGTGACTTTAACTGAGACAGCATAATATGGAATAAGTTATTTAAATTTATGAGAAAGGAATATGAATTAAAAAATTTATACAAAACAAAAGATTATATAAAACGAAAAATTTACAAAACAATACATTTATAGCCATGGAGAAAGGTTGTAGATATAAGTCAAATAATGACACACGAGTTAAATGAATGAGAGTTAAAATAAAAAGAAATTAAACACTTTTGTAAAAATTATTTTATTATTTTATATATATATGAAACCGCACAAGAGTCCCAACGGCTCCCAACTGTCTGGAGCCAGTGAGAATATAGCATCCCCAATTTGGGCAAGTTGAGAGGCTGCAGATAGTGGGGTGGGGAAGGAAGAGTACTTGGCTATTAAGATCTGGTCACTGCACATGGCCAAAGCCATCTCAAGTAACGTTTCAGTTCTGAATAGTGGTCTTACACCAGGGTGATTATGAGAGTAACTTCTACTATGGAACGTGACGTAAATACGCTATTTACTATTTTAAATGAGTAATTTGTGATATAACACAAATTAATCACATAATATTTACTTGCGCACTACAGATTGCTAGTTGAGAGCTTTAGCCTTCGATCACGGAGGCCACGGAGTAATGATACTTTTTTTAATTTTTAATTCAAATTAGTGGTTGTGGATGTCCGAAAACGCCTAAGACACTAGACACAAAAACATAAATTAATATTTCGTATTTCTACCGAGAGGCAACGTTCGGCATAAACTTTACCATTTGCCCCAGCGTGCACGATCAGCAACAGTAATAATAATTAACGTCACTTATGCAAATGTCTCAGTGAGACGAGATGCTTTCACCTAAATATGGTGCACGCCTCGTGCGCCTCCGATGTCATTAAAGGCGAAATGCTCTGCTATTAGCAATAAACTATTAGATATGCAGATTGTAAATATCAACATTATTGCAGCACCTCCGACATGATGCGATTGCATCTCGGATCTTCAGGTATTAACTTTGTTACTTTGTACAGTAAACATGTTATACTGATGAACTTTGCATGACGGGATTATTTAATATGTGGTACTGAAACTAAGCGAAGGGCGACTATTATTGAAATTGAAATACTGTGATGCATTTTCATCTATTTATTTATTTTAATTTTTATATTTCTCATATTATTTAGCATCTTAAGTATGATTTAATATCAATCAACATGTAAATAGTCGATTGGTATATTTAAATGATTAAAGAAAAATAAATTCAAGAGGGTATGTTGCACAAGACGAAATTAAAATGCGTACTCCCAAAGACTAACCTCCACCATAAACATTAAATGGTTACTCACGGTTTTCTTGACCTGAATAATTACTCCTTCGTGCACTCTTTTTAATTTAGCGGTATTGTTACTGCGACCAGCGCAAACCGCGAATAACCAACAGCAAACAAGCAAACATGTTTTTTAAATAGTAAAATAGTGAACAGCGGATAAAGTACAGCTAACAGTGAATGCGGGCAACTCCGTGAGATTCTGGCGGTGATTAAAGGTAGGCCACCAAAACTCCATAATGTTTCAAATCACATTATATATCTACATGAATATGTGAGTGCGGTTTGCAGTGTAAATCAGTGTGTCTGATTTACACTGATGACATCTGGAGATTTTACCGGAACGAGCTCACCAAATTCATATTCAGATATTGATTCTGGTCCGAGAGACAACACTCACAAAACCTCTGCACAAACCGCCGAGTGAAAACTAAGCCGTTCAATTTAATTATGCATGCTGCTTAGAAGAATTAGCGTGCTGCGAACATTTTAAACTGGATTGTTAACACAACCGCATATCCCAATGCTAATTTTATAAATGGCAATATGTTAACACTCCGTAAATGTTTCAAAACTTTTTTCTAAACTAATTTCGTTTGTCATATAGATAACAATTTTTGTTGTGATGAACGTACATAACATTTGTTTAATTGTTTTTGGTTAACTGTAGGATAGAATCGATAACTTAAATGAGGCACTTTACTTTTTTGAAACAAGTATAAAAGTTTATTGACACCGTACAACAATGTATTCCCAATAAGTAATTCCCCCCCATCGGATTGAGATGTTCCTTTCAAAGAAATTAAATGCAGAAGATATCGACAATGGCGTTACAGTGCATTTTATTAATCTCAGTCTGTTGGAGGGAAAAACATGATAACCTGCCATCTGTCCCAAAAAGCCCAAACCATCTGAACCACAACCAAACTCAGGTTCAACCTCTGGTGTGGATCTTTACTTAATTTCAACAACATTCTATAATTCAAAAATACCTAGGACGGGTTGTTTCGGAGAATTTGAACAATTCATCAAATTTCAACGTTGATTTTCAAGTTCTGTGAAAGATTTTTCAAGTTCTGTTTTTATTAAAAATCATAATTCAGTATGTATTTACCCCGCAGCATAAAGAAAAATTAAATTAAAAACATAAATACAGTACTAGATTCACGCGCAATGACGGGTTAATAGTTCCGAAATTTAATAATGAATACGGACAGAGAACGTTTGAATACAACATTCCGAAGATATTTAATTTATTACCTGACACTATAAAGCAATGTCAGTCTATGAATAAGGTTAAATATATAGTGAAAAATTGGCTATCGGAAAAAAATATTTACTTTAATATGTATGAAAAATTGTATGACAAAATTGTTGATTCTGTAGATATAAGATGTAAATTATAACTTATAAAAATGTATATGAAACTAAACTTTAAGCACCTGTTGACAAGCCAATTCAATTGGCTTAGCAGGACTTTTTTGTTGATATGTATTAACTATTTATACAATAAAAAAAATAAAATTCAGTTTTGCAAGCAACTAGCCTACAATGATATAATAACAGAACTTGAATAGGACTTTCACAGAACCCGAAAATGAACGTTGAAATTTGATGAATTTTTCAAATTCTCCGAAACAACCCGTCTTTAATTCGTATTATTTTTAGCACAAATTAATTTGAATTTATCTCGCCGTTCTTACAATAGTTGGTGATACAAAAGGTTCAGCACAGTTGCCTTCAAAGCAGTCAATTCTCGTTCGTTTCTCGGCAGTGACAGTTTTTTTTCTAAATTTAAAAAACAAACTAATGCTTTTATGTAAACAAACTAACATTCATTCATTAAACATTCACTATAAAAAAAAAAAAAAAAAACCCATATTTTATATTATGTTCTGCGATTTTTCACGCTAATAAAATAAAAAAAAGTATGTTCAAAGAAAAGTGTAATAAAACGATTAACACGTTCGCATCTTGTTTTCGTTCGTCATATCGTCCGGAACTCTTCCTCGCAAGACCAGCAACAACAAAACCCTTTCTATGGTCCCTTTCTTTGTTCACCTCACAAAGTTGCTCAACCTAGTGGTAATACAGTACAGTGCAGGTAGTGATGCTTTTTGGAAGTCATATAAAAAATAAATGGAAAAGATAAAAACATCTACCTTATAGATGCTGTGGTAAGCTTCATATTGTTAAAAAAGGTGAATACCGAACAAGAGTCCCATCTGCCTAGGGAGTGGTAGATACTTGCTTCTACTAGGTGAAAGACTACAATTCAAAATCGAAAGGTTGCTTGGAATGACTTTTGGTTTTATCAAGTTTTACAAAGTTCTTATAGCTGGTACTTCAAACATTGAATGGTCTTTTATATTATTAGGCAACGGAAGTGAGAAACTAATGGAGAACCACCGAGAGGATAAGAACAAAAGCGGGAAAGGTCAAACCCGCTTCCACCGAACTATGCCGAATATTCCATTATCTTAAATAATCCTACCGAATTTTAAAGTTTTTTTTAACTTCACCTCCTGAAAACGCTCGTAAAATAGTAGATTGTTCACATATTTTGTTTTCTAGCACTTGTAGTGGTCCCACGTGCACACAGCATAATAGGACATTATACTGTTTCATAAAGCTCTCAAAGCAATTTTACCACTGTGTGAGGGGACGATTTTATACCTCCTCAAATTTACATGTCGTAATTTAGTTTCACCTCCAAAATCGAAATGTTATTTTAAATGACCTGTTTAGTTATCCAACAACAACAAGTTATATACAACAATCGAGTACTGCTTAACCTCCCTAAATGATGAAAAATCAATCATTTCCACCGTTCTTCTGATATCTTTCCAATCGGTGGCTGGCTATCATAAGGGAATTTTCCTACATGCCAACTGCAAAGAAACTTCATTCGTACAAGTCACGTAATTTCAAAACGATACAGTGCGATGTCTTTCTATATTCTCTATCAGTCTTCCATGAATCGTCAATACGATAATATTATTTTTTCTGAGTTGAATACTACTCTTCTATAGAAGCGTTAGCTTGTGTTTGGAAGAGGAATGCACAATATATCATTGTAGATATTTATAAGTCATTAATAATATGATAGACATTTCGTGTTGTAGTAAGTACATTGCAGTGAGAAAGTAAAAAAACAGTTACATTATATGTTTGGTAGATGTGATATAGGTGTAAGAATTTAAAGTAGATAAGTAATATACTTTTTACAGAAAATCGGTGATATGGGTTATTTTTAAGAGTAATTCATAAGGAAATAGTTAAGAATTAAAGAGTCAACAGTTAAATTGATAAGAGTTAAAGAGTTAAGAGTTAAAGAGTTAAGAGTTAAAGAGTAGAGAGTTTAAGAGTTTAAGAGTTTAAGAGTTAAGAGTTAAAGAGTTAAAAGTTACAAGTTAAGAGTTAAAGAGTTAAGAGTTAGAGAGTTAAGGGTTAAAGAGTTGAAATTTAAAGTGTTAATAGATAAAGTAATAATAGTTTAAGATTAAGTTAAGGAGTTAAGAATAAAAAAGGTAGTAAATAATTAAATAACTATTTTATTAGGTATAAGAATAAAAAAATAACGTCTGTGGTGATTTTTCCGATTAAGTAACCTTCTTATTACAAATAATCATAGTTTTGATAAAAACACAGGGATAAATATTCACAATTTTAATAACAAAAGAAAATGCTAGAAAACTTAGAAACCTTAGAAATTAAGAAATCCCTTAATAATATGCAGTGGGTCTATTATTATTAACGACCAATAAAATTCTACCCTACAGCCTTGTCTTAGATATTATGTTCCCATTCTCCATCAGTTTTATCTCCTGCCCCACTCTTCCCTAATCCCTACTCGCGCTTCCACTCCCATTTCAACATCTAATATATGTTCACCCTTCATTTTACAATATTATTCATGTTAAGTAATTTTATATTTTGACCTGAAGAAACAACGGTTGTTCCCAAACAGGTCGGTTTTAATTAAAAAAAATACATTAAATTATGGTGGCTAAACGAAATTATATTTTTACATTTAATTATAATGGATAGCTATTAAATTCACAAAACAAGTATATATAATTTTAAAAAAAGTTTTCACTGTCGATGAATAAAAATAAAAACATAGGTATGTAAAAATCTTTACAAACGTAGAATCACAATGTAGCCATTATTTAACTCTTAACTTGATACACTCAGTTTCTGAGAATTCCTAACAAAGAAAAGCCTTTGTCCGTTAAAAATACACAAGAAAATATACAAGTTGGTCTATTTATTATTTCTGGATCACGATTTCTCATGGATAATAGAATACTACACTGTTTATCGATTCCTTACAAAAATAGCACTCTTAACAGTTATTCTATATTTTTGTTGCGAAATTGAATATAAGTCCATATTTCTTTCTGTCAATTTCTAATACCTTGTAAATCATTTGAACTTAGCGTACAATTTTTTTTTGCCTTGTACAATGGGCAAATTGCAGCATGAAATAACTGCGAAGTTGCGCTCGTACCAGTTACAAACTTACGAAGTCATATTTTCCATGTCTTTTTTCAATAATTCACTGGACTATCAGTTGTGTTATTTTGCATTTGTCGCTCCTTATGAGGAGGTTAAACTATAGTAGTTTTTCAAATTCAAATTCAAAAACATTTATTGCACAAAAATACAGAGTACACAGGGTACCTATAGCTTATAAGTTACATCCTATTTCTCCCAGCTAACCCAACAAATACACATTATATAACATAACCCAACAATTACTTGTTAACAAATGTATATAAATAAAAAAGAGGTATTTAATTTATGTAAGGTATTCATTTGAAGTGTACTGAAATTTGATATAAATAAATGTTTTTATTGATGATTTAAATTTGAGTATGTCGGTTATTTGTTTGATGCTACGTGGAAGGTTGTTATATACTTTAATGGCCACGTAGTGTGGTCCTTTTTGAAATATAGTTTGTTTGCTTTTGGAATTAATAAGTTTTCTGTGAACCTTGTAGCGTGTATATATGTTGAGTTTTTTGGTGGGAACTTTTCTGGAGATGATCAAACTAACAGGCATACCTCCATTATGTATATGTCCGCCACTGTCAGAAGTTTGAGATTTTAAAAAATTGGTCTACATGAATCCCAGTGATCAGAGTTTGTAATTTTTCGTAGGCACCTCTTTTGGATGATAAAAATATCTTTGGCGTTTACTGAGTTTCCTCAAAAAACTATTCCTATTTTATCATTGAGTATACGTATCCATAGTACGTATATATATTTTCTATATTTTACATGTTATTTTAAAAAATATATACATTACAAAGAAATAACAAAGAATATTTAACAATCGTCCAATAACATTATCCAAAATATGTAAAAATATAACAATAAAAGTATGTAAAACAATAACAATAAACATAAGAGACAATCAGGTTTGGGTCAAGTGAAGTCAAGTGTAAACAAGAGATTGCCATCACGGTGGATGTTATGATATAGTCGACATACCCGCACGAGGTCGACTAGTAGTAGAAGGTTTCATAGTAGACGAAGATTGATATTGATTTTGATCATGGCTAAGAGGTAATTTTGCACAATCCAGACATTTTTGTCCATTCGTTGAAGAACTAAAATGCTATCCCTTTCCCATTTAGAATTGGCTGACGCTTACATTTAGTTTCTGACATTACAACTGGCATTTTAAAGCCTTTTGTAAAAGCAGTTTTTGAAAGATTGCGGAAAAATGTTGTTACGGAAATATCGTAGCATAATGTAATGATAAATCGGCATTTTTAGGAAGGCGAAATAATACATTTATGAAATGACAATGAATGTTTTGAAAGAATTCTGAAACCTCTACAGAGAAATTTATTTCATTTTTTAATTTATTTTATGCATGCAACCATGACAACACACTTTGATGCTTTTGCCGACGTAATAGCTTTCTGTAAAACCAAACCATCTTGGAGGAAATAATATTTTTCATTCAAATTAAAAATAATAAAAACTCCAGATAAACTCGTTAATAAAAATAAAAATCGAATGGATCGTATCAAGCCAAATGAATCCGTTATAAAAATTTGTCTGCTTCTTATATTATTTTTATACGTTGAATATGATAAAAAGCATCAACTCGATGAAAAGTATTCTGGTTTTTGATTTTTGGGGTATCATGCCGTGTTGTGCTGATTCCTCCAGTGCAAAGTCACTTATTATTCTAATATTCAACACTCTCGTTACCCTAACTTTTTATCAAAAATTGTAAAGCACGGGACCGTCAATATGGCGTATTGTCTCATTTTAGACGGCTTAGTGAAAATTTCAAAGCTCCATTGCTCATTGAAAAAACTGTTCATTTTATATATTCAATAAAATTATTTTTTAATTTACCGAATAAAAAAACAAAAGTTAATTTATAAACAAGCTCTGCTGTGTATGTATAGAATGTTAATAAATAAATTGTTTTTTTTTTGGTAAATTGAAAAAAAAAATTAATAAGTAAAAAAAAAACAACACATTAAAATTGAAAACACAAAAAACTCCTTTGCCCATGATGGAAATGATGTAATCAATTAAAAGTGTTCCAGTTTTTTAGACAAAAGCAGGGCTTATTTCACATTACCAAAGTTCAACGTTCTAGAGGTTTTAGTGATTGAGATTTTTTAGTAAAAAAAATTATGTATATACCCGACATTAAAACCATTTATTAATTTGACACTAAAATGCAAAAAAATTACGATATCACCGCGGGGAAATCAAAAATCAAACCAGAAACCGTTCTCCGAAATTTTTCATGCTTATAAAATACTTGAAATTTCCGAGTCCTTAAACTTGGCATATATTAAATAAAGTACAACCTTTGGGGAATTCGGGCTCCACGGCACTATTCCATTTCAAGGACATTTTTTGCAGCAGTTGAAACGTTCGTATTTTAAGTTAAATATCACTTGGCTTAGTTTATATTCATATCATATTTTGTTATTTTATTTATCTTACTTCTTTGAACACGATTTATGGTCTTTTTTGAACCCTCTCATACTTGAATTAAAACTTAGATGATGCTCGATAACGATTGGTAGTTAATTGGATTTAAAATAATAATAATTTAAAAGTGATTGTTTCCTTCATTTGTAAAGACATTGGGTTTCAGGCGGCGTGTTTCACGTCAAATGACCAATCGTACACTGTATTTGTTAAATTTAAAAAATAAATAAATATCTATCGAGATTAAAAACAAGAATTACCCTGCAAAATATAAAAATGTGTTCCGGATGAATGAGTAGCTAAAATAATAGTAAATGAAAACAGTAAATGAACAAAATAAAAATAGTAAATTAACAAAATATCATCAATCAACCTTTTCTTTTCTTTCTAGAGTATAGATTAGATAGTGAGGAAAAGTTCTGAATTCTGTGTATTTTAAAATATAAGTAATTCTTAAATGGATACCATTTTAGTGAAGGTTACATGGTACTACGATTTTAAATGGTTGTCAGGTTTCCATCTGACTAAATTCTTCCTTCTTAATAATTAATTCTTAATAATTTTTTTCCATACCAATTCACTTTAGAGGTAGGCAATCGATTAATTTTCTAGATTTAATACAAGCTTCAGTAAATCATAGAATTGAATTTAAAATTTATCGAAAATCGACGTACACAGATATAACTATACATAACAAGTCAAACCATTTGATATTACACAAAAATTCTGCCCATCATTCAATGGTGCACCGCTTAATAAAAACCCTACTATCATCTGTTCATTTCGCAATTTATTTATCGAAAATTAAACAAATCGCCCTAAATTGTGGTTACTCGAAACACTTAATTGATAAGATAATAAACATACGCTTATTTCGACGAAAAAAAATTTATTTGGTACAACTGAAACTAATAATAAAATCATAAATCCCTTTCGATTGTTTAATATATCTTATATCCAAATTTTCTTCACTAAGTACAAAAAACTTGCCTGCGCACATTAAGCCCGCGTTCTATACTGATAAAAAACTTGGGAGAGTTACTTAAAAATATTAAATTCAAATTCAAAATAATATTTATTCCACAAAAATACAGAGTACAAAGGGTATAGCTTATAGGTTACATCCTATTTATTCCAGTTAACCCAACAAATACCCATTATATTACATAACCCTACAATTACATGTTAACAAATGTACGTAAATAAAAAAGAGGTATTTAATTCATTTAAGGTGTAGTGAAATTTGTTTAAAATAAATGTTTTTAGTGATGATTTAAATTTAAGTATGTCGGTTATTTGTTTGATGCTACGTGGAAGGTTTTTTTTAATACTTTAATGGCCATGTAGTGTGGTTCTTTTTGAAATATAGTTTTGTTTGCGTTTGGAATTAATAAGTTTTGTGTGAACCTTGTAGCGTGTTTATGTGTTGAGTTTTTTGTGGGAACTTTTCTGGAGATAATCGAACTAACAGGCATAACTCCATTATATATATGTCCGCCACTGTCAGAAGTTTGAGATTCTTAAAAATTGGTACACTTGAATCCCGGTGATCAGAGTTTGTAATTTTTAGATAAAGATAGAGATCATAAATTAAGCCACTCAGGCATTTACTAACTATGTTGCAATGATTGTCCATCGTTCTACATAGGTAAGACAACAAGAAATATAAATATTAGAATTACGGAACATTTTAATTTAAATTATTGTTTATATTACAATAATTTTTCAGATTTTCCAAATCATCTCAATTCCACCAACCATACTTTTAAAACAGGGGTTAAAATTCTTCATCGTAATAATAATAAAGGCAAAAAATGAAATGATTTAGAAGCACTCAAAATCAGAAAATCCCTAAATAATAACTCTAGTATAGTTAATATATAGTTAATAATATATAGTTAATAATATATAGTTAATATCGTCCCATTCTAGGTATATTTTCAGTTAATCGCTCTGTTCTTCCCGGAAATCCCGTAATTACCCCTTCCACTTTGTTCTCCCTCAAACACCTAATTTTTTTTGTATAAATCTGTCAATATTTTGTTTGGTCGTTAATATTCTCCTGATGACGGAAGGGTTCTTTCAAAACCGGTAGAGGGTAAATAATATTAAAGTGGTCGAAATAAATTTGTGTGTTTTTATTGAAATATTTTAAAGTTATTTGGTAATGTTAGTCTTTCTAAAAAAATGCTGCTATCAGTCAATTTTATACGTAAACCCAATGAAAATGGTGGGTAAAAAGTGTGTTTCCTCCCTCCTAAAACACAGTCTCCTAACACTAAATTTAAATGCTAATTCTTTTTATTAACGCCATAAGATAATTATGTTTATATTTGTAAAAATATTATAAATTTAAATGAAAAATGTAAAATAAAACTCCAGTTGAACACGAAATAATTTTCGATACGAAATTCTTGAAATGAACAGGTTTTATTCGTATGAGGAAAATTTTCAAAATAAATGACATTAAGACAGCATATTTCGTCCAAGAAAGAAAACATGATTAAACATGAAGTATGAAACAAATTTGTAAGCAACAGTACTAATCTTTCATTTTCTTTCTTTTCAGGTTCGTATTTGATCTTCCTAATCTTCTAGATATAACATTAATCCTTCCCGGAATTCGCGAAAGAGGTAAAACTTTCCATAATATTATTTGATTCAAGCCTAGAAGCCTTCAATGTAAATTCCTAAAAGTTCTCTTTCTTGTACGGCAGCTTATTTCAATTATTTATCTTCTCTACGTGAACCTACTTGCGGTTAATTTCTCTGATCTTCTGATCTTGGGATTTCTGGATTTTACTTAGTTTTTAAGAAAGGGTGAAGCAAAAGCCTCTTAGAAGAAAATTGTTCAAGGTTATTTAATTAAACTAATGTATTTATTTAATTAGCATCATTTCAACCTTGTCCTACCTTAAATAATAAAATTTTAATTATTATTTTTTTTGGTAAACTAATGTTTAAGACAAGATTTTTTATGCATAGCACAAAGGGTAACAATTATTTTACAAGCAATAATTATTAGCCTGAAACACTCATCCACATTGAAAAATCTCCTGATAAAAGATACATGACGCCAACGGGACTTGAACCTGTGTCCTTTCGATTTCTGGTCGACAGCTTTGACCACTGAGCTATGGCGGCTTATCTCTTATCCGCGAAATAATTCAATATATACTAGTGTTTCATTCAACAATTACTGCTTGTTACATTTTTTCTCCTGAAAACAACCAACTTTTTATTTTATATGAGAAAGGCATTGTAAGTGCTAACTCTCTCACTAGATGGCGTCGAGACAAATTGTCAAAATTTTTTGGTGAAGATACTAGAACTTGTCAAATATTAATTATTATTTTTTTTGGTAAACTAATGTTTAAGACAAGATTTTTTATGCATAGCACAAAGGGTAACAATTATTTTACAAGCAATAATTATTAGCCTGAAACACTCATCCACATTGAAAAATCTCCTGATAAAAGATACATGACACCAACGGGACTTGAACCCGTGTCCTTTCGATTTCCGGTCGACAGCTCTGACCACTGAGCTATGGCGGCTTATCTCTTATCCGCGAAATAATTCAATATATACTAGTGTTTCATGCAACAATTACTGCTTGTTACATTTTTTTACGTGAAAACAACCAATTTTTTATTTTATATGAGAAAGGCATTAAGCGTGACAGGTATGTGTTGTGGTAGAAGGTTATTTTTTTTCACAGACATATTATTACACATTTTATTTTTCTATGTGAGTGTATGTATTTTTGGATAATTCTTGAAAAACGTGTTTAATATTTAATTTTACTTAATATATTTTGGTTATGTTTGGTTTGTAATTATAATATTTTGAATAAAGTGAATATCTTGATTTTTTATCCAGGCTACGATATGTTTTTTGAGAAAGTTTGTAGATGTATTTACAGTCAGTAATTGTTTCAGAGTAATGGGCATACTGTTAAAAAGTTTGGTTGCGTAGTATTGAAAGTGTCTTTGTCCATGTGGTGTGTGTCATAGGAATGTTCAGTGTTTTATTTGTTGAGGACCTGGTTTTTATTATGGCTTTAGGTTGATTTGCAATATGAAGATTATTATGGATGAGGTGTAGGAGAGCAGTTTTGGGGTAAAGTTGTCTTATTGACATGACGTCTAGTGTTTCGAAAATTTTGGTTGAGTCTGTGTAGAATGGTACTTGCAGTATGAGTTTTATTATTGCCTTTTGAACTTTTTGAAATGGGTGAATTGTTGTGTTTGTAGCGCTTCCCCAAGCTAATATTCCATAAGTGGCAATGGATTGACACAGTGCAAAATATATTGATCTGAGTATTGTTAGTAGTAGATATGAAGATAGTTTTGATTTAATATTGTTTGCTGACATTTGCTGTTCTTTCGTCTTTCTTAAAGTCAAATGTTGTTTTTACCAACACAAATTAACTGCAATTTGTTAGTTAAGTAAAAATTGTTCTTTCATAAAGTACTATCTTATTTAAATTTGAATTGGTAAAAAAAACACTAAGGATGGGTTGTTTAATAGAATTTGAACAAACACATACAGAACATTCCCGAGTACCGTAAAGAGCAAAGGTTCTCATCGAGTGACGTCACTACAGTCGGGATCATCAGCACAAGTAGAATTCAATTACTCTTATATCTCGGGCCCAACAAGTGAAAAGCCTCAGGTGTGGTGATCAACCACACGTGCTGTTGCCGACCTTTTACTTTAGCAACGAGATGTTTTGTAATAGTGAAAAATGTGAAGAAATTGCGAAAAGCATAAACATTATATAAAAAAACATCTTTTATCCGGATACGACTACGAAATAATAATATTAATTTTCCGTTTAATATGCTACCAAACAAACCGCTCCTTTCAATGTGGTGATAAAAGTCTGAGTGTCTTACATATACGTTACTTATACGTACCTTGGACTTGTCACATCATATGCAAACATTTTCGTAAAATCTTGAAAACGAAATTAAAAATGAACTAAATACTTCTATGAAAATGGGTGCAGGTCACGGATTCAAATACCAGAATACGGGTACAAATGCAAGTAAATTTCGACAGGTCAGTGGCTGAATTAGCATCGCGTTTGGGTGCCACTCAGGCATAGTGTGTTCGATTCCTCTGCTAAATAAGTCCTCCGCCATAACACAAGCATCATTTTCCGCTTACTGAGGTGGTAGTAGGAGATTTTCAAATATTGTCAGATTATTTGTAACACGGGAATGTTTTTTTTTCTTTTAAAAAAATGTGTTATTTCACAATTTGCTCGTTAAAAATAAATTAAAATGCATATTTGCCACACATTCCAGAGAGGAAGATACTCACAGTATCGCCCAGGATAAAGCCCTGTCAGTACGATATTGACTAAATTCGGGATCTATGGTTAGTTAGCAACATCAACATCAGCACGGTCAACGATTTTTAAGAAATTCTGACAAAAAAGCCCGCCAAATCTCATTGGCTCTTTTTAAATTTGGTATAAGTTGATGTACGCAACTTTTTTAATAATGTCGGTCTTTATGCAATTTTTTTTTTTTTTTTTAAGCTTCTTTATTCTATGATATTATGAGTTCCATGCATTGAGGAATTTTTCGACCACCATGCTAGGCACATTCCCGTGTTATGGTGGTCGAGTAAATTACTAGTTTACTAGTAAATTACTGGTTTACTAATGAACGGAGGTAGATTAACGAATCTCGTACGATTGAAAGATGTTATTTGTGTAATAAATTAAATCCGTTTGAACTCGGAGAGACGAAATTTGTTTGAAACGACACTTGTTTCGTATTTCTCGTATTATGGCTAAAGATCTCATTGACAAATTAACTCCCTTTTGAAACCTTGCGAATCAAAATAACACAACACAGAACAAGACAAGGAAATACCATGTGCTAGAAACACCAAAAGGAACATTGGAACAAGAGGATGTCATAAGACTAGATTGAAGGTACTCATAGTTCTCATAGGCAAGGTCTATGTTTATATATATGTCTAGTTGTAATGGCAGTTCTAGTTAATTTCGATAGTAATCAGGCACCTCACAAGTCACAACACTCCTATTATAACACGGGTAGTTTTCTCGTTCACTGTGAAAATTTTGATCAGAATATTGCACAACAATTTCACTCATTAGACGGTTAGCATTGCACTAAAAACATTGTGAAACTGACAGTTAGTGAACTTGCTATTTTTGTTACACTTTTGTAGGTATATTTCATGCGCATGTTTCGGTAGGTATATAGGGAAAGATAATCTCTAACACTATGATATCAGTTTCTAGTTTACCCAAACACATTTCTGGAATCGCATTTGAAGGTTCATTTTATTTCCGGTCCAGAAGGGCCCTATAATAACTCTAGCTAGAGTTTCCAGGTTTTCGGATAGACCTGGAAGCGGTGCGGTTACTTCTAGGCTAGGGAAATGAGGTTCATTATTAATTACTTACTATTGGTATTCTGACATTAGTAAGCTTGCTTTAACTTTAAATGAGGGTTCGTAATTATTGTATGAAGGATCTAGGTTGAGTTTAGACTAAGATTGGATTCCAAAAATAACTGTTTTTAAGTGTTTATGATCAAAAGTCACAAGTTCCGCAAATCGTCCATGAACTTACTGTCTAACCATCGAGCCGCAGTTGACTGAAGTACGTATGGTGTGAATACACAACTTTGTCTTGGCTCACAAAAGCCATAAGCATGCATCATTTTTTTTTTTTTTAGTAACTTCATCAATACTCTTTTTTTACTCAGACTCTTGACACAATTCGACTCAAGATATTGATTCACTTGATTGTGTTATGTCTTCCTCGAGTGTCCCTGCGATTTCTTATTACCATTTACTTTTGCGTCCTTTTATTTATTTCTCCATTCATCCTCTCTACATTTTCTTATAACTTTTTCTTCCCGGATATTTCTCGGCCTTCTTTTCTTAAAAACACCCACTACGCAGCATTCCCAAAGATGTCATGGGCCTTGAGGGAAATTATGATTATAGAAGCTAATGTTATATAAAATTCATTTAGATCTTTTCATTTTTTAAGATCTCCTTTAGTGCATGCATTGGTTTTCTTGAGGCATTATTTTCAGAGTACACAATTTACTTTACTTTAGGCCTTCTTGTTAATCGACAGCGGATTTTTTTAAGAACTCACCGTACTTGCCTCAATTTTAAGATAATTTTAACCCGAAAAGTGCACTGAGCATGCTAAAAATCATTGGATTGGCAAGGAAATAAAACATACTAATAATATTCTACTTTATCATTTTGCACCTGCAAACATTGATCTAATACAAAGATATTAGAAGAACGAGATGTGCTATGAGCAGTTCATACTGTGTGGAATTGTTTTGCCCAGTGTCGCCGGTTTTGTTCACCAATACTACTGCACATCTTCGCTTACGCTAAGGTATCCGCCCCTTTTCGAACTTACACAAAAAACGTATCGTTTCAGTTGGCACTAATACATAGAACAGATTTCTGTGCGTACACGTCCCGATAGCATTGGCGATTAGCAATACATACAAATGAAATCTAATAGGGATGGCAACAATACAAAATCGCAATTTCGATATTTAAATGAAAAAAATTTTCAAGTTAAAACTTTTATTTGATGAAAAGTTCATATTCTCACAACAGATAAATCGGAATAAGTGCGATACATAACAATCCTCATAATTTTTTTGCATCTAATCTTTATTAAATTTTGTACGTACAGTTTTTTGGTTTTGTGCAACAATTTAATCACAATAATACTCACAATGCGTTTTTGTTGTTGTGAAAATCCACAAAATGAGATTCTCGGTGTTTACCCAATGTTAGTTTATTTTGTATTTGAGTACTTCACAAGAGTCCCATCTGCTCCCGACCATCTGTAGCTAGTGAGCGTAGGGCTTCCGCAATTGGGGTATGTTGTGAAGCTTCAAGTGATGGGATGGGGAAGAAGCTGAGTAAAAGGAAGGTGGGGAAGTACCCGATTATTCAGATCTAGTCGCCAAACACGGCTTAACCATTCAAATCATTTTTTCTATTCTCAATGGTGGTCTTTAACCAGGATTATACTGAAAATATTTACATTTCTGTTTCACAGTTAATAATTTTACAATAATAATGACCAGTATTTAGGGCAACGCTAGGTGCTCTACCCATGTAAGGGCCTTTATTTTGCGATTTCATATTTTGTTTCAAGAATTTGTTATTTTGTTTCAAAAAAATTTCATCCCAATCGGATGAATGGTATAGGAAATAATTTCATAATGCTACAGCTCACCATTATACTCGTATATAGAAACCTCCGCGGGCTCGGGTACAAAAAATCACCAAAGTTTCATTGAAAATCGGATAAATGGTACAGGAACGCATGCGAAACAAACAAAGAAACATTAATTTTAATAAATAAATATTTTAAAAGAAAAGCATTGCATTTGTTTCTACCACCAATCAGCATCTACAATAATAATTATCTACAAAAAAATTCAAAAGAAATAATAAGTTTCTACGTATTTTTATATGGCCCTGCTAATGTTACAAAAAATCGATAGTCAGTATTTAAAAAATATTCGCGTCCCCATCACTAGCCTCTAGTGGCGGCGATGTTAGCTTTCACGGGGCCTTACGTCAATAAAAACTTTGAATAATCATTAAAAATTCATAAAGTACTCTAATTTTGTACTTACCGGTGAAATGAAACTCCATTCATCTTAAAGTTAACATTACTTGTCGTGTTTTTGCATAGTTCCGCTGAACAAGACGGCATTTTGAATAAAACGGGCACAAACTGTACACGGTTACGACATAAAATCAACTAAATTAACGAATTCTTCCCGTATTCAAAGTACCCTAATTAGGTATTACTCCACCTACGGTCCGGCGGCCAACATAGCATATCTCGTTCTTCTAATATCTTTGATCTAATATCTCTTAAAACACGCTTCGCATATTCCATGTCAAGTGTCATATTTTTTTTCAAAATTCATAGTTTTGTATTTACTTATATTAAAAGACTTATTTTTACTGTGTAAATGAAGACAACACACAATGATTACGTTTCTCTGAAATTAAGTTAAAATAAAACCTAATTTTAAGTATTAACTTTCCGATTTTCATCCAAGATTTTTTCTGATTTTACTTCCCTAATTTTTCTGCCCTATTTAACCTCTACAAAAATACTCGCATTAGCTTTACCCAGACATTATTGTTCGCCGACGCGCCTTTACGAAACGCTAACCGCTTTGAATATTTTTACTACAGGGTTAATCCAGAAAATGCTTTACTTCGCCCAATAAATCGTGGCTTCTTGCAAAGCTGCCGTCTGTTTGAGAAAAAATATGACCTCTACCCTTAGATTATACAAACGTAAAGTTTATTTTTTAATCCAAAATTTATAAATACCTAATTAATTTAACGTTGCGGTTATTTGAAGGGATTAACCACATATCATATCTTTATCCACATACACCCGGACTCCCGTATCCTCTTGGTGAAAAATCATTCAGAATCATACGGTTGGTTGGAATGGTTTTTTTCGTATTTGGTGATCAGATTTGAATTGCCAAGCTTTCCTTCCCCACTCTCTTCTACCTCACATTGGCCTCCGATTAGTGGTGCCATAGTCTGCTATGGTATCTACAATTCATGGTTCTGGAATCTTAACAGTTTTTAACAAATAATTAATTACCATTTGGAATAACTTCAAAAGCTTCATCACAAAATATTTTCAAAATGCAAAGTACGACTATTTGCCGATGATACACTTATATATATAATTGGAGAAAACTATGAAGAACTAATAAATATTTTAAATAATGAACTAGATAATGTATCAAGATGGCTAAAAATAAATAAGCTTAAATTAAATACAAAAAAAACAAAATGTATGGTAATTGGTTATAAGAAGACATCCAGTGAAAGCAAAATCAAAATTGATGGTGAAATTATTGAAAATGTTACCGATATAAAATACTTAGGAGTTATAATAGATTCCAAACTCAACTTTAACAAACATGCGGAATATACCCAAAAGAAAATTGGAAAAAAGATATCTTTTTTGGGAAGAATTCGCCAAAAACTGTCCGAAAAAACTGCAATCACCATTTATAACTCCATTATTGCTCCACATTTTAATTACTGCTCAACTATCCTTTTCCTGTGTAACGACCGAGAGCAAAATAAATTTCAAATTCTCCAAAATAGGGCAATGAGAACAATACTCAGACGAAATAGATATTCAAAAGTAAATAAAATGTTAAACGAACTAAATTGGCTAACGGTGAAACAGATGTTGACCTTGAACACGATGATATTTTTACACAAAATAGTAAACAACCTACTACCCAAATATTTTTCGAATAAAATTGTATACAACAAGGACATACACCAACATAAAACTAGGACATGCAATGAAATCAGGCTACCAAAGAAGGACAAAGCGAATACCCAGAATAGTATATTTTATAAAGGGATGAAATACTATAACGCGCTGCCGGAAAACCTTAAGTCTGCCCCAATTGAAAAGTTTAAGATGTTGTGTAGGAGCCATATCAAGAAAAAAAAAAAAAAAAAAAACATAGTATATTTAAATGTAATAATTAATTAGTCATTTGTAATCTTAAATGTACAAATTACTAAAATAAAATCAATAAATAAAAAATAAACAAATGAAAGAATATTTTGTTTCCTCTCAAAATAGTTGATCAAATAATGTTAACGAATGTCATCATTTATATCATTGTTAATGTAAATGTCATCATTTATATCAATATTAATGTAAATATCATCATTTTTTATTTTATTTTTTTTTTTATTGTTGATAAATTATTTTACAATATTTCATATTCTAATTCAGTAATGTTGGCCTCACTGGGTTGTTTACCCGTGCTGAGGCCCCCATTTTATAATATAAGAATTTATACATTAAAAAAAAAAAACAACATTAAAATAAAGATAAATTTGAACCAAAAATAGGTTAACAATTAAAATATAATTATCACACTAAAAGAAAAATATTAAAAGAGAATGTAAATCGGCATTTATAATGATTTATGTGTTTGTGCGTGTTGCGTGTTTTATATATTTTTTTGTGTTGCGTGTATATGTTTTATTCTTTTATGTTATAGAATTTTGGTAATATTGTCTTTTTGTTCTTTAATCCATTTTTTTTTTATTTTGTGTTTGAATTTATTTTTATTTTCCTCAATTTTTGTTTCAAGTGGAATACTGTTGAATGCTTTAATAGCGTGGTATTTATGGTGTCTTTGTCCAAAGGTAGTGTTTACCGTCGGAGTTTTTATATTTTCTTTGTACGCTTGTCTGACCGGTCTATTAGTGA
The DNA here is from genome assembly GCA_026573805.1 of Hesperophylax magnus. NCBI lineage: Eukaryota > Metazoa > Arthropoda > Insecta > Trichoptera > Limnephilidae > Hesperophylax > Hesperophylax magnus. Next base: position 1,454,594 of record JAIUSX010000150.1, on the reverse strand, counting down.
TATTTTGTGTTTGTTGGGGTTTGTTTTTTTGGTCGAAAATGTAGTTTAGTAGTGTTTTAACATGAGGTGGGAAGATGAGGTAAGAGGGGATGCAGCACAGCTTCTCCAGGTGACAAACTGGAGGTCAGCCGCTGAGGACAGGAGGAGTTGGAGGCGACTGTTGCAGGAGGCCAAAGCTCGATATGGGCTGTAGCGTCATCGAAGAAGAAGAAGAAGTGTTTTAACATATAATTGGCGTATATCAAGTACGTCACAGCTTTTAAATATTTGGTCTGTGTCGGTTAGTTTATGTTTTTTGAGTATTACCTTTAATATCGTTTTCTGTGCGATTTCTATTTGAGTAATAGCTGTGTTTATATCAATGTTAATGTAAATGTCATCATTTATATCAATCTTAATGTAAAGTTCATCTTTTATATCAATGTTAATGTAAATGTCATCATTTATATCAATTTTAATGTAAATACATATCATCATTTATATCAAAGACGTTTTTTAAAGTTTTCTTAGGTATATATAAATATTGTTTGAATATTATTAATTATGAAATAGAATACAACCGGTTCTAGCTATTCTTGATTATTACATGCCCAATATTTATAAAATATAAACATAGGAGAGGGGACAGAAACAAAATCATTTAATATTTGTGTTTTTATTTTCATTGAATAAAACAAGCAATTAATTTAACTGTTCAATTTACAAAGTATATTTTATTTATTTTTTCATGTTCTCCATAAAACGGTTATACACCAATATATCATGGAGAAGATTACAAATTAAAAAGTTTACAGAGGCAGTTTTACTATTTTGTGACATGTGTTAAAAGATAGTTACTGAATTGTCTGTAGGTGACATTGAAAATGTCGATGGCTAATGCAGAATCGTTAAGCAGTTGAGTCGCTCTGTTTATCGGCGCGTTCTGATAGGCAGAAGTCCTCGCTTTCGGAGCATATAAGAGTGCATGGGATCTCCCTCGAGTATAATTGTTAGGGACATAAAAGTTAACCTCTTTCAACATTGGCGGATTGTGTATTGTACCAGAGATTAACTTAAAAAAGTGTTTGCCTAAAAATATTTTTCTGCGGGCTTCTAATGTATTGAAATCGAGCATTCCTGTTAAGAACAAGGATGGATACAGGAATGGATAGTATGTATATTCCCTCATATACATACTATCCATTAACCTTTTTTGAACTTTTTCTATTTCTAAGATATGGTTTTGTTCAGAAGGGGCCCAAATAATGGAGCTGTATTCCAGGATGCTGCGGACAAGTGCTTCATTATAAAACCCTGATGAAGATTATGGTCGAATCAAAACAGGATGTTTTATATATTATACGCAAATAAAATGGTATTCAAACTAATTTATTTTATTCTAATTTTAATTATCCCCACAAAGTGATTGCTACATTTAAAAAAATAATTTAACATTTTATTCAATAAACAAAATTACTTTTAAAATGAGTGTGAACCTTGTGCTTGCACACCTTGTGTTAAAACATTTATACCTAAAGGGCACTTTACATCGGTTATTGTACCATTGAGTTGGTTCACTTCACTTTAGGTTATTTAAGTAAGAATGTGAACCCATCGCCTTGAATGCGCTGGCCCCAAACTTCAAATTATTTTTACGAGAATGATCATACAACCTTTTTGACTTCTAGATATTATCTGTTCAGTGTGTTGAAGACTGTCCCATTTTCCATATGGTCGCTGCTTAAACTTTTAACGATTATCGTCTGTGGTTTACCTCGGAGCTCGGAGGGAACTGTCGGCGGTCACGTAACATTATGTAAATACGGCGTACGTTGGACGTACGACCGTAGAAAATGTTTTTGTGTGAGGTATACTCGCAACGTTTATATGCAATATTCTTATTTCGACGTAGTTTCATAAAATACACATTTTTTACTATTATTTGTGATACATTTAGATGGTCCACGTGCGATATAAATATACAGGGTGTCAAAAGACGTACCCTACTTACTTCAACCAGTTATTCCTGACATTATTTGGAGTAAAGAAATGTTTCGAAAATTCTGGTCTCCGGTGACTATATTTTTTTTAGTTTTAAAAAAAAAAATTATTTCAAACAAACCTCAAAAAAATCTTCCACGTATCATCACTGGTCATTCAGCCAAGTAGCCACCCAACTCTTCCCCTCTCCGTCTCTAACTGTTATTTTTCTTCAATTTCTCGCTTCAAATACTTCAGGAGTCAGTGGTTAAAGTCAGTTACGTCCCAAATATTCAGTATAAAACAATGATAAAAGGAAGCTATTGTTGTTTATTTATTTTAAATTATGATTTAAAACTTTACTGCGTCGACTTTCAGAATTTCCGTACTATTGCGTATGTACATCGCAATTTATGAACATCTAGTTTTTCTCCTCGTTTTTTTTTGTTGTATTCAAATCTTGTGTATTTTAATTTTAATAATGTTTGATGTCTTCGAGAAAAAAGGAGCCGCAATATCCTTGCTTTATTCCAAACTACAATTGTTTCGTTAAACACTAATAGGTTCATTGAAAAAGAAGATAATGTTAATAAATCTTAACAAAATATGAAACAGAACAAGACATAGAAAAATAAATAGGAATAAGTCTCAACTGGGAATTGAACTTAGGAACTCTTTCTTGCCGGGAATTTATTGATTATTTAATTCTGAATTTGAAATATGAGATCGACAATAATTAGGTCCCAATGGCCTAGTGGTTAAAGGCGATGTCTCAGAAAGACGTAAATCCCCGGTTCGATTGCCAGTTGACACCGTTTCCTTTTAATTCTCCTATTACATTTTTCCTTCAGATCTGTTAGTATAATCCCCTTCTTCAATGATATATTACATTAGATGAGTATATCCTTCAAAAGTTATTTAAATAAGTGAATGTCCGATGCTCTGTAGGGGGCCCACTTGCACAGCGCGGGAGTAAACTGTACACCCTAAAGCTTAAGTTTAGACTTACGGAATTCAATAATTCGTTTGTGTGAAAGCACTATGAAACAATACATGATTTAATGACAGTTTCTTTCATACAACTTCTTGGAAGCTTGTTATATTTTTTAAATCAAATTTGATTTTCGTAATCTCCACAGCTTATGATGAAAATAATTTTTCATGCCAGTACTGGGAGCATTCTATCTTGGACATAAAATGCTTCAAAATATTTCAAAAATGTTTTCAGATATTAATGGATAATATTAATATCTAATATAAATTAATAGGATATTTTCATAAACTATGAATACCGTTGAAAATGTGCGAAAGAGTAGAAAGAAAAGTTTAATTTTCTGATTCTTTTAATCATATTAACGAGGTGTAAAGTTAATATTTTCATACTTAACAGTTGATTTTATGAACTATCTAAAGCCGCACATTCCGAAACGATACCAACTGGCTATAACATCATAGTGACGTACAAAACGCTATTGGCTAGATAGACGAATCTCACCAACGTTGGCTGATATGACTTCAAAAAGCCATATTAACGAATAAAAACGTAAATGTCTTTTTGATGGAAAAACATAGTCACATTTTAAGCCGTTATAGAAAATTTATTCGTCAACATGAAAATTAAATAAAAATGGTCGTAATTTTTTTCTTGATGGATTTAAAAAAAATACTTACGTTTTCTTAATTTGCCACTAAATTGAACTTATTCCGAATATTATGAAAATAATTATTTAGTGCCAGCGGGAGATCGTACATGATTCTAACTCTTTCGATTTAAAACAAAACGCCTGAGACGGAAGAGGATGAACTTCAATTCCGTCCCTCGCTGGGCTAGTTTAAATGAACCTTTTATTCAATACCTTTCAATCAATATTCTAAATATCCAATAATCCTTAATACTCAATTGCAATTCTATTTACGCGTGTGAACCATAAATCCAAACGAGAAAAAATTTCTATCGTTCCGTGTTCCAGATTCAACTGTGAAAAGGCGCTAATTCTTTGGGCGCCATCTTGCGTGGGGTCGATTTATGCCCCAAATGCCTTCCGTTCTAGCCTTCCTTACCACCTTACCCGCGTTATTTATGTTCCCCGCTCCGCCGCTTCAACTCTTCCACCCACCTTCCCTTTATGCGTCTTCCTTGCGCGAAATAATTCTACGCCAAATCCCGGCGTGGATTTTCAGGCATTTTTGTTTGGTTAAAGGAACGAAATAGGGTTGGAAATTGGTATGGAATGAACGCGCTTTTATTCACATTTTGGGGGTGTTAAGTCATTTAAGCTGTAAGTTGTTAGCAGGGATATCATTGAAAATAATATAGCAAATCTGTTTGAAATTAATAATACATCTTAAATCTTAACCATAACGCAGACACAATGTTAGTTCTGAAGCAGTAAAAATACTCGAATAAAGAGTGAGCTGTAGATAATGTTGGATAGCTATATATTTTATATATGGATATACTATATTTATATTTTACACATAACATTGAATCACTGAAGTAAGAATCGTGGCTCCCTTATCAGGCACAAGAGCTCCTCTTTTCTGATAAGGTATACATGACCAATTATGTACCTAAATATTATATTTTGCAAAAAAATGTATGTATTAATGTAACTATGATCTATATTAAATAATAAAAAAAAAATAAAAAAAATAAAAAAAAAAAAAGCTTTTTGTCGGTAAATTCTAGTCCAACGCATTTTTTAAACTCTGAATAATGTCTGCCATGCAGCTTTAATTTGTTCTTAGATGTGTATATATTTCAAAATATTAACTGTTCAATTTAGTAGGCGGGAATGGGTACCGCCGCCCTGGGAACCATTTATTGGATGACCAACACCTCTGCCACAGGTCACCCCAAGTGGTTCGCTACGTTTGGTGACTTAGCAGGGGTGCCCGGGTTCATGGGTTAAGGTTTGCCCGGGTCTTGGTGGCGGGTGCGTCGGCCCACCTTCTGCGTGGCGGGCCGGTTGGGAGATGCTGGTTGAGGGAGACCCTTTACAACCGGTTACCGCTGTCCGGGCCGCTCGATAGTACAGGGGCCCGACCCTCAGGCTCACGACTAAGGGTGGGCTGCCCCATCAGCGAGTGAAAAAACCCCGCCACTGCTGTTGTGCCGGTTCGTGACCGGAGGGGACCCAGCAGCAGCGTTTGGGGCGCATTGGATGCCCTCTCCAGCCGGACTCTCCCAGCCTATCGCCTAGCCCCGCAGTGAGTGGGCTGGAACCAAACGCTCATCACTCCTGGACAGCCTGAACCCCATATTCCTACCCACCCCTCATACCTTTCCATTCCAGACCTTCCTTTCACTTCATACCCTTAAAAAAAAAAAAAAACAAGAAAACAAAATTAAAATCATGAATATACATAAAAACAAACTTAACATCATTACAGCGGCGAGTAGCAGGCGTCCCCGGTGCGGGCCAAAACTGTTGGTAAATTTTGCCAACATTCGCGGCCTTTTGAGGCTCCCACCACTTTCCCACCCCGGTATAAGTAACAGATGGTTACTCCTTCAGGGTACACAACAGGACTCTAATTTTTTTTATATTAAAAGACTCTAGGTATACAACGATTCTAGACCTCAAATGTCCCTGCATGAGGGGTTAGTTAGCACTATGCAAGATGCCCAGATTAGTATACGTGTTAATAGTGTATAAGGAACATTGTTAGTTTTTACACATCAGTTAATGCAAAACAAGTATGTACAAGTGGAATGAGATTCTCCGAGTCGGCAGTCCCTCACAGGTGCAATCAGATGTCGGTTGGTCCACAGGTGAGGTTCGACAACCGTTCACGATCGCGGTGACCGTCTGATTTTGCCCCAAAGAAAGAGATAAGCTGATATATAGGCTGTGAGCAGCCGAAGACCCTAAAGAAGAAATCGAGCGTCAGACGGGAGAGGATCGCAAGGAAGGTGGTCTAGCTCTTGCAGACCTCACGACAACCAAGAGCACCTCGTAAGGGGGAGGCGCGACTCGTGATCCATACACCATGTACAGAGGATAAAGTAGAAGCCAGTTTTTCTGCAGGGACGACGGTCTGTGATCCACGCCCTCGAAGGGCTGGGACAAAACATTACATAAAAAGTTCAGTTTCAACAATCTAAAACTGCGTCGACCGTGATTGCTTGTAACCTGTAAGAATCTACATTAAAAACTACGAAATGGTAAACAGATAGGCAAGAAGGAAATAAAATAAAATAAATAAATAGCAAGCCATTTCCCTCTTCCGACCGCTTAGTCGCAGTCAGAGCATACGAATGGCTTTGCCAACAAGTAAAGATCGTTATATAAAAACAGGTAGAAATATTTACAATATATACAAAGTTCATGGAAATAAGGTCATATCGTTATCCGAGGAGAACAGGAGCAGTATACATGGTACATAACTTTTGAATGTGATTTTATGCTATTCTCCGACTCTCAATTCAGGCCATCGTTCAACCCAAGTCCTTACAAATTTTCTCAGACATTCGAAATTCTCTCTATTCGATACGAGATCCACATTAGAAATCGGTCTCGTTATAACATTCAAACCATTTAGCATTTCCTCTCTGGCATCCTTCATTATCTCGCAATGCCACAGAATGTGCTCGGCTGACTGATCGTTATCTCCACACGCGCAGTTTGAATGAGGGGACAGGGCGAGGCTGTAAAGTCTCCCCCTGAATTCACCGTGTCCGGACAGGAGTTGGGTGATGTAGTGATCCAGTATTATGTGCGCCCCTTCCATTCTGGCTTTAACTGACGGGAAGAAAGAGTAGGTCCATCTTCCCGTGTTCGACCTATTCCATCTTATTTGCCATTCACTCAATGTTCTTTCTCGCATCTCTCTTAGAAGTCCTTGGAGAGACACAGCTCCACCAGGAGTGAGTACCACTCCTAGGTGAGTAGCAGGTCTGCCTCTGGTAAGCTTCTTTTTCGTGATCACTTCCCTAATTTCAAGATCGATTGGCAGAATGCCAGCCAATATTGGCAAAGCGTCCGAGGCTACAGTGCGATAGGCTCCTGATAATGCCAGTAGAGGGATTCGCTGGCCCTTTTTAAGTGCGGCGTGGATCAGTACGTTATCCAGGCGGTGCTCCCAAACAGAGGCGGCATATGTTATTTGAGAAACATAAACCCCTCTGTACAGAATACGCAGTGCCGGAGATCGCAATCCCCACTCCGCAGTTGAGAGTCTTCTCAGTTTCATAAAAAGAGCCTGGGCCCTACTGGACACATTTTTCACATGTGCCAGAAAAGAGGACGATCGATCTAATGTGACGCCAAGATATTTAGTATTTTCTGCAAATTTGATATTTGAGTTGCCCATTCTTATAGTAGGGTTCCTTCCTCTGTCGAGGAAACCGTTCATGAGCAAACCCACGGTCTTATGGGGAGCGAAGTTCAGTTTGTTATTCTTTCCCCATTCTAAAATCATTTTCAAACCTTCTTCAGCCTTAGATTCCACTTCTCTTCTACTGTTCCCCGAGACCAAGTACAACTTATCATCAGCATAGTCTACCGAGATACATCCCTTAGGCAAGGGCAGCCTTGAGGAATCGTCGAAAAGGATGTTCCAGAGTTCCGGTGCGAGGACCGAACCCTGCGGACAACCCTTGTCGACGTGCCTAACAATAGTGATTCCGCCATATGTGATAATGATGAATCTGTTGGATAGATAGTCCACCAGAATGTTAAAGAGTCTTTTGGGACAATTTCGCGCTTTTAGTTTAGACAGTATCATCGGCCACCACGCATGATCGAAGGCACCAGTGATATCTAAGAAGATCCCGATGACATACCTCTTTTTACAGACCTTCACCCAATCAAGCGCATTTGTAATGGCGTGCTCCGTTGACATCCCAGGGACAAAGCCGAATTGCCTTTCGTAGGCCGGGGACAGGGTTTGACGCAAACGTTGGCGTATTAGTTTTTCTAGAATTTTACTAAATACTGGCAGCAGAGTAATCGGGCGACACGCTTTGACGTCTGTTTTAGGCTTATCTCCACCCTTAGGGATGACCCGAAGCACGCCCTTCTTCCATTCAGAGGGGAAAATTCCCCTCCTCATACACGTTTCTAGCACCTGGAATAATTCATTCTTGGCGTAGACCCATACTTTCTTCACTATTATACCGTTAAGCTTGTCGAAGCCTGGTGCCTTCTTCGCTCCCAAGCCCTTAATTATTGTATCGACCTCAGATATTGATATTCGCATTATGTCCTCCTGAGCGAGGCTGGGTGGGAGCCGTGAGAGATTTCTAATCTGTTTGTGGTGGTCGTTTTCCCCAATTACTGAATCTAATGGGACAAGCTTGCTCAGCAGTGTGCTAAGAGTGGTGGCCACATCAACACTCTCAGTGTCCATTCCCTCTTTTTCAAAAATGATGCTACTTAGATACCGTTCAGAGCCTTTCCCGGTTTTATCAATGGCGCTGCGGAGAGTCCACGGGTCGGCGTTACCCACTTCTTTAACCCAGTTATGCCAAGCAGTTCGTTTTGCTTTTAAGATTGCCGATCTGAAGGCTCCACGAGCATGCCTAAGGTTTAACTCAGCAGTTTTCCGCTGATCAGGCAACCACCCGTCCCTTCTGGCACGACCTAAGGTTCTGGTAGCCTTCTTAAAGGCGCTCTTACGCAAAGTCAGCTCACTCGACCACCACGGCGTCCTGATGGTCCTCTTCGGGTTTGATCTTCCCAAAGAGGATTCGGCAGCTGATACCACGGCTGCGTTGAAAAAGTTCCCCAAATTGTTCGGATCTTTGCACGCTACATCATAAAAGCCCCTTAAAGTATCGCGTAGTGCCTCCCCAAAGTTATCCCAATTCGCCTTAGTGGTTTTGAAGTTCCAGGAGGATTTCGGAGCTTCGGTCTTCTTGACACCCACTGTATAGGTTATGAGCCTATGATCAGAATTTATCGCGGATTCGTGAACTTGCCACTTCGATATTAAGCCTGCAACAGATCTAGAGCATAGAGTTAGATCGATGTTACTCTCGCCATGTATATTTGAAAAGGTGAAGCTATGGTTAGGTTTATTGAGAATTACTAGACCTTGCGCCGCAATGAGGTCAACAACGGCGTCTGCACGTTCCGTTCTTATTTCGTAATAATCGAACCACAATGGCGAGCGAGCATTAAAGTCTCCTCCAATAACTATGTTACGTCCTTTAAGCGCGTTTAGAGCGCGCGTCAAGCTCAATGTGTGTGGCCCAACAAGATTCCCATATTTAAAGTAAATTGAGATCAGAACAATCTCAATTTTACCGAAATTAATAACCACGCAGGTTTGGTACTCGTTTGACAGCCCAACCAGAAGGAGGGGACTGACCATCGAAACGTTGACCAGGACACCCGCCATCGGTGCGCTGCCGACTTCGAGCACCTCCCCTGGATAACTAATGGGCGTTCTTCCTAACCGTGTATACTGCTCCTGAATAAGCATAATGTCAATTTTAAGGTCAGACATGACCTGCAGCACCTCAGTTGTGGCAGCCCTGGATCTCTGCAGGTTGATCTGACCTATTGAAAGGAAGGAATTACTGGCCATAGTCAGTCATACGTACTTGCGCCTCTATGGCAGCTCTGTGCGCCGGGCAGGTCCTGTCACTAGTGGCGTGGTCCGCTTTTTTATTAAATTTTGTACAGGTTGCACACACTGCTGGTTGGTCCTTTTTGGGGCAATCCTCAAAATCATGCCCGGTGGCCGAGCAATGACGACAAGTGGTCACAGACTGTGTGCACGCCTTGCTAATGTGCCCGTAAAGGTGGCACTTGAAGCACCTAGTTGCACCAAGGTAGTCCCTCACCCTGCATGCATTCCACCCTAGAAAGCACAAGCCGCTGTCGATGAGAATCCTCCTAGCCTCAGGATGGCAGGTAATAATCATGTTCATAGTAGAACCCTCTCTTTTGCCGAAGAGAGCAACGCGGCGCATTGTGCGCAGGAAGTCCTCCTTTAGCAGACCGCATTTTCCTGTAATGTTATTAATGAAGATTTCCTCAAAAAGTGCCGGATCGCCTGAAATTTCTCCCTTCGGAACGTCATATATTACTATTTTAGGTAAGCGACCTTGTGGGCTGACAAGTTTGATTCCTTGTTCGACCAGTTTAGCTTCCACTTTTTTTATGTTATTAAGACCCTCCTGAGTGTTTGTCTGAAGGGCGAATCCAGCACCTTTAATCTTCCGTGTTCTTACCACTTTAAAACCGTCTTTGTTCGGGTTTAGCAGCGTTGTCAACTTCTTCTGCGTTTCTTCTGAGGTTTTACCCTCAGGAATGGTAGGATAGAACAGGACCGTGTGCTGGGTGGGTGGGATCTGTCTTGGGATTCCGTCAATCTTGATCGATTTGGATAGGGGACTAGAGGAAGTAGCACTCGCGTAAGATTTAGTGAGGACAGGGTTTGGCTGGATGGGAAGGGAAGCTTTTTTTATGAGTAATTCTACCTTGTCTGATAGTCCCTTTTGGGGTTCGAGGATTTCACTCAGTGACGATGCTCGAGCTACCGCGGACGCGTGCGATATTGCCATGCTAGTGACTACTTTTTTAATTTCATCCATTGCATTGGTTATGATAGCCTTTTCCTCGCGTTTCATTTTGTTTTTACCCGCGTTCACCGTGATGGAGATAGTCTCCATATAAGACCAGATTGTTGCTATTGAAACTTGGGTATCTACGCTAGTCGGGTCAACAATGATGGATTCTGCACCCCTGTGTCTCTTCCTGTTTGCCTGGTTAGGCGAGACTGTTGGGTGAGCAAGAGGTTCCTTATCAGTTGTATTTTCAGGAGCCGTTGTTTCCATTAGGGGAGCCGAAGTTGATGGCATTTGCTCGGATAAGCGACTTCCGTGAATGCTACTAAAAGGCGAATTAGATATTTCACCAGTACCGAGAGTCGGTGTGGGATCGCGAACAGTGAGCGACGCTAGTAGGGCGGCAGAGCGGGGAGAGAGTTCCTTTTGTTCTGCGAGAGCCTTCCTCAGCATCTCGTTTTCCCTTTTCGTAACAATGAAATCTATAATGGCACTATCCTGGGGGGAATCCTCTCCTCCCGAGTCGTCTGAATCTGTCATTTTTTGTCTTACAAATTGTCTTCCTGAAATTGCGCAAATATTGTGCAAAAATTTTGAGTTTGTTAGTTTTGTCTGTGGTCGGGTATGATGGAGTCAGTCGTCTACGGGATAGGTTTTTCTATGGTTTGGAAACCATAGAAATTTGAAAATTTGTCTATGACTTTATCTTAAAAATTTGAAAAATCGTCTATGACTCTACCTTAAAAATTTGAAAAATTGTCTATGACTTTTTCTATGCTTTCAAGCTGTCAAAATTTGAAATGTCATGCAATTGTAATTTTAAAGTGGGTTAAAACCCCAGATGGGGGTGTATACTCACCTGGATAACGGTTGCACGTTGTTCCCAGGTCGCTATTTATTGATTAAGAGTAAATACCTTATGAAAAAAAAAACGTTGTTCCGTGGTTTTTCGTAGAAAAATTGCGGAGCAAAAGTTGCGCAGTTTAACCATAGAAGGCTGAAACTGAACTGATGTTTAAATTTAAATTCCGTCCATCACCATCTTTTGTCCCAACGTCCCAACCTTCTTTTCCTATCCGAAACTCAGATAGCCGAGCCGCCAGACTCCTCCTATCTGGACTGCCCGGGCTTTACCCTCGCAAGCAAATTCCGACTGAAAGGAGGAGTCTGCCTCTATAGTCGAGCTGACGTCAACTGTGTGCGACTATTGAGTCTTGAAAACTCCAGATTCGACGTAATGTGGGTGCGCGTCAATCTTGCCAGTACGGCAAGATTCTACGCATGTCTATACCGCTCACCGAACCATAGCGAATCAGACACTTCCGAGCTCTTCAAACATTTGAGCGATACTGTTGATGATCTCTTGCCCCGCTACCCTTCGGCCGAGTTTGTTGTTCTGGGGGACTTCAACGTTCATAACGAACCATGGTTGAAGTTCTCAGGCCCAACGGACTCGGCTGGCCGACAGGCGGAATCCTTTGCCATTTGCTACGGATTAGAGCAATTGGTTCTACAAGGGTTCCTGATATCCAGACTCACCGCTCCAATCTGTTAGACCTATTCTTAACTACTGTGCCACACGGTTATAAGATTGACGTCACAGCGCCTCTGGGATCATCTGACCACTGCCTAGTGACGACATCAATCCCCGTTAGCCTCAGACCAACCAATGAGAGGCTGAGGAGAAAAGTGTGGCACTATAGGTCAGCAGATTGGTTCGGTATGCGGGCCCATTTCAATGCTTTTTCGTGGTCAGCTGTTTGTTTTCGGACTTCGGACCCTTCAAGATGTGCCCAGGAGATTGGTGAAGTCATAAAATCGGCGATGGATGGCTTCATACAATCGACTACTAAAGAAACTGGTGTGGGCTCAAAGCCGTGGTTCAGTCGACAATGCTCCGAAGCAGTTCGACGAAAAAACGCGGCTTACCGAGCCTACAACACATCTCGAACGCCCGAAAGCAGATCAGCATACAACAAATCGGCAAAGGAATGCAAGAGAATCATCAATAGATCAAAATTCGAACACGACCTGCAGATCAGCAAAAAGCTGGCTGCCTGCCCGCATGGCAGCAGAGCATTCTGGTCGCTTGCGGGCTCAATAGGTCGAAATTTTTGCAAACCCAGTTTGCCACCTCTTACCAGACCTGACGGCTCACTAGCAAACACCGCCACCGAAAAGGCAAACCTTTTAGGGAAAATGTTTGCGGAAAACTCGACCCTCGACGACGGGGGTGCTGTTCCGCCGTCGGTTCCTCACTGCGGCTTCTATATGAAAAAGCTGAGGATCCGGCATCGGGATGTACTCCACGTCATACGGGGGCTCGATGTAAACAAAGCTAGTGGACCTGATGGAATACCTGCCCTGGTATTGCAGAGGTGTGCTGCGGAAATAGTTCCAGTTTTGACAAAGCTCTTCAAAATGTCCCTGAAGTGTGGCACTGTGCCCTCTGGTTGGAAAAAAGCGGTAATTCACCCTATTCCCAAGAAAGGTGACCGCTCCAACCCGGCCAACTACCGCCCCATAGCGATCACATCAGTTCTGTCCAAAGTGATGGAACGTGTGATCAACGACAAACTGCTCACATACCTCGAGAAGAACAAAATTATCAATGACCGTCAATACGGATTCCGGCGGAACCGCTCGTGCGGTGATCTTCTCGCGTATGTGACGCATGTTTGGGGGCGGTGCCTGGAACGTCACGGTGAGACCCAAACGGTCGCACTAGACATATCCAAGGCCTTTGACCGGGTCTGGCACCGAGGACTTGTCAACAAATTGCATTCTTACGGACTTCCCGCATCCCTGTGTACGTGGATTGCTGACTTTTTAAGGGATAGGTCGATTCAGGCGGTTGCTGACGGTTTCACCTCTTCCTCGCACTCCATAAATGCTGGCGTCCCACAGGGATCGGTTCTGTCTCCGACTTTGTTTTTGTTGCACATCAATGACCTTTTGACATGTGCACCGATTCATGATAGCTGAGGATGACAGTACAGTTCATGATAGCTTTTTGTTTGACAAGCCCCCAAAGGGCACACAAACTCCAACGGCTCGGAGGGCTTTGAAGCAGAGAATGGACGGTTATCTCGAGAGTATTTCCTCCTGGGGTAAAAATAATCTCGTTGAATTTAATGTTTCAAAGACCCAATCCTGTCTGATTACGTCTAAAAGGGATCCAAATGATAATCTAGTCTCCTTCAACGGAAGCAATCTTCCGAACAGGCCTTCCATTGATATGCTTGGTGTAACTATAAGTGACCAGCTCAGGTACGGGGGCTCCATCGAAGCCAGAGTAAAGTTGGCCTCTCAGAAGCTGGGCGTACTGTACAGGGCCCGCAGATACTTTAATAGTACACAACTGCTCACCCTGTACAAATCGCAAGTGCGCCCTACTGTCGAATTTGGCAGCCATCTCTGGTCTGGAGCCCCAAAATACCTGAAAAAACCCTTGACTCTGTGCAGAAACGGGCGGTCCGTTTGATAGATTCCCCAATCTTAACAAACGGACTGCAATCTTTAGAGCACAGGCGTCAGGTAGGTATGCTGTCCTTGTTCTATCGGTATTACAATGGAGGATGCTCTGAGGAACTAGCGTCATTGATCCCTTCGGCACCGGTGCGTAGTCGGGATACACGCCAAACGCGTGCCCAACATTTGTACACAGTTGACACTTGTCACATGAGAACGGGTCGCTTCTACGATTCGTTCTTAAGTTCAACAGCTCGGCTGTGGAACGAACTGCCGGCCTCTGTGTTCCTCCCTCCTACAACATGGGACTCTTCAAGACCCATGTTCACTCCTTCCTCTCCACAAAAAGACCCTCCACACAGCATCCCCAAAGATGACATAGGCCCTGAGGGAAATTATTTTCTTCAGGGCCTCCTGTGTGGAGTAAATATATAAAAAAAAAAAAAACAAAGCAGGCCTAGAAAAAAATCTTTTCCCTCGAGGCATTTATAATCTTTGAGGATGCCGTGTAGAGTATAAGATGTGACGCCATATTCAATAAAGTTTCGAAAAGGTAATTTAAACCGGGGTAAATTTTTTGACTCCATTAATAAATGCGGACGCACCGAGGGTCACTTAACATGTTTATTTAATAAACATACGATGTAAAATAAATTGTTGCAAATGTCACTGATCTAGATAATCAACACTGTCAGACAGGGACAGGTAATTGGGTAACAGGTTGGGTGGGGGAATGCAGGAACATATGTCAATGGGAGAAGCAACAGTACTTTTGTTTCGAAAATCATAAAAGTTGAAAATAAAGTCAGCTGAGTTCTAGTTTAAAAATAGTCCTTAAAAACATCTCAAGTTTACCTACTTTTTAACGTGTGTCAGTAAGTGTAATTTAGATGGGCATGTGGGCTGTGAAAATTCGTCTATGATTCTGAAACAGAAACGTAAAATTCACGTCTATGTAATTTTGTCATGAAACCATTAGTACATTGTTTCATCTAAAGGTCACATCGCTTCTATTATTCCAAAGAACGACCTGACTTAAATTTCAATCAACCAATTCATATTCTCCAGAGGAATTTTAAATACATATTGTATCACTTTAAAATTTATCTTTTAATCTTCTGCGATATTGCAAAAAAATACACGTTCCATATATGACTTGAAGCTTGCCGACTTTGTAAAAAAAAACTTATAGCATTAAAACTTCTTCTTTTTTTTATCCTATTTTGAATAATTATGCTGAAATGGAAGAACCACTAAAGAAATAACCGATATAAATCTGTCGGAAGCGTGTTTCTTTGCTCAAAGTGACAAAAAAAATTAAAATTTTCTATACTTGGGTGTAAATGATATTTGCATATATAAAATTTCTTTCTTGAACAGATAAACACTTTCCTATTCAATGACACTTACATTGGCCCGTCGGAGACTTAGAGTCAAAAGGTATTATATAAATCGGCTAAATCCGTTTTCTTTCAAATCGTTAAAGATTACATTTCTAATAATTTTCTGTTCAGTGTTAGAGACTTATTAGCTTTGAAGAGGATGTTTGAACATAATCCAATGTAAGCAAAAGTTATTTTAGCAAAATTATGGATTATATCCGTTCGAAATTTTTAATGTAAATTAAAACGTGAAGAGCTTTTCTTATCCGTAAAACAAACTTTTTTTGTTTTTCTTTCGTCCTTTCGTAGAAATATAATATTATGTCAGCGTAAGTGGGGTGTTTTTTAATATCCGTTATAATTTTTCAGAAAATCTCTCTAAAAACAAAATGTATTCATGTGACATTCTCCGAAAGAAAAGGGCTTGAAAAGAAAAATGATAAAAATACCAACTTTAATTTTTCTCACTCGATTGATACGACAGTAATACAATTTATGATAAAACCGCAAAGAAGTAATAATAGAATATGCTTTAGCACGTCGTACGTGTAACCTGCATGTCGACGATTGCTCCAATGATAGCCAACTGCCGATAAGAAAGGACACTTGATTGGAATATAAAACGTTTGTTGTATACCACATCCTTCCGTTGCAATATTTTTACCGGTAGGGCTATAATAATAGAATTAACTCGGTTGGTACGTGAAATTGGTAACTGTAGCATGCGGTGACCGCAAGGTGGCAAGATGTTCCCTGTGTGCCACCTACCAGAATAACCTAACACCACCCATCCACTAGTACCACCCACAACCTCCTACCACCAATACCACCCAGCCACCACCTACAGGGGTGGTAGGGTCATAATAATTAAGATAATTTGCTAAACAATAGTTTGAGGCGAGGGTGCTATGAATTCGTTATGTCCGTTTAGGTAAGGGGACGCCTTGGGCCAGAGAGGATGTATTATTTTGTGCACCAATGTTCAAGGTCCCCAATAGGAAAAGGTGTAATTTTAACAGTAAAAGTATGTTAATTTAATATACAAAGAATAATACACAGTTATTCACGCGAGCCGAATTAGTGTTTTTATAAAAAAAATACCCGGGTACATTGAAATAATATGGAAGAGTACGACAAGACTAATTAAAGTAAACAGTTCAATACCTTATACATAAGCAACATAAGAATGCAGTGCCTATTCTACCGATATTTCAATCAAAGATATCCCAAAAAACCGACATTAGTCATTAGTCAGGAAACACGCCCCGTGTAGGTACACTGTCGATATTCGACAAGAGAACGGTTTTTGTGTTCAACAACTTGGATGTATGATTTTCGATGTCTCCCTCCCATATGGATGTGTTTAAGACACAGATTCACTCCTCCTTTCATCAAAAAGACCCCCCAAACAGCATCATCGAAGAGAAGGCCCTGCGGTAAAAATGTTTAAAAAAAAGATAGACGAAAGTTTAAAATTGGGTAAGCGTTCTTTAATAAAATTACATATTATCATTCACCAAAAGTAATCCCGAAATATTCCTACACAAAATCAATTGCGTTTAACTGAAAAGATACAGAGAAGGAAGGAATAGTAATGGACCCCGGAATGTCCTTTCGTTCACCATCAATATGTTACCACCTGTAAATATGTTACCAAAATATGAGCAAGTGATGGAATACATAATTAAATCTCAACTTGAAGAATACTTGGAAAATAATAGCATCCTTTGTGACGAACAATCTGGATTTAGGAACAATAATTCATGTGAAACAGCGTTAAATTTAGTAATTGATGATTGGAAGGAAGATATAGATAAAAACTTGCATATTGTTGCGGTGTTTTTAGATTTTCAGAGAGCTTTTGAAACAATAGATAGAAAAAGAGTTAATAACCGCTCCATTAAAATGTCAACAAATTGCGCCTGTCGAGTTATTATTAACGAATTATTAACATTCGTACAAAATAAAGTGGATGTTCTTGATGAAGTGAGCACTGTACAAATATGTTCCACAAGCTTCCAAGAGGAAGAAATTGAAAGTGCTAAATGCCTCCTGTTAGAATCCGTCCCTGGCCGTCGTATCACGAGAAAAGGCGATGGCAAAATAACGAAAACATTGCAAGATATCATAAAGATCATGAAGGAAACCGATCCAGACCAACTTCCTACGTTTGTCGCCCGTGATCTCAACAAGTTACCACCAGTTACTTTTGACCACGTCGACGTTACAAGACTTCTTAAAGATTTAATATTACTGAAAACCGAAATTGCCGCAAAGGCAACAATATTAGATATGAATGCTTTGAAGCAGGAACTTAGTCAAATCAAAGAAACCGTCAGCCATATCACACATGAACGCTCAAATTCTAATGCACAACCAAAAATTGTGAGTCCTTCTATAAACTCTCTTGACATTTCAAACGAAAACAATGCAAATCACGAGAATACGCAAATATGGCCGCAGCCTACAGCCGCTCACGACGGCAAATCTAAACGAAATGCTCGTACTTATGCTAGTGTTAGTGAGAAAGCCCGAAGAGAGCCGGAAAAAACCGAAGCAGCCCGAAGCAGTTCACTGTCAAACGCGTCAAACGTAAACAATGGTTTTACGGTTGTTATGAATAAACATCGCAAGAAGCGATTCTTAAATAATCGTGGAACAGGAAGTAATGAAGGAAATTTAAAAATAGCAAACCTTTCAATAGGGTTATATGTATCTCGTTTCGCACTTGAAACAAACACAGAAGATGTAAAATTATTTTGCGAAAATAAAGGTTTAAAAGTAATTAATGTTGAAATCCTAAAACCTTTCAAAGAAACTCCATTCAGGACATTTAAAATCATGATCCAGCAAAGCGACATTAAAACTGTGATGAATCACGATTTCTGGCCCCAAGGCATCGTATTCAGAAGATACAGAGAAGCTATCGAGCGAACCACGAAAGGAACAAAACAAAATGAATAAGTTAAACATCACTTCGATCAATTGCCGATCTGTAAAAAGAGTAGAAAAATTTATTTCTGATCTGTGTATTACAAACGATATCATTCTATTACAAGAGACATGGCTTATACCAACTGATTTAGATTTTCTTAGCGAAATTCACCCTGAATTCATGAGCTACGGTACCTCAGCGGTAGACGTCTCTAATGGCCCACTACGAGGACGACCATATGGCGGACTAGCTATACTATGGAGGAAATCATTCAAGGCAGTGACAATCGACTGTGAAACTCCCAGGATAATAGCGATTGATATCACACTCAACACTGGAACATTACTTGTCATGAGTGTATACATGCCAGTGGACAACACTGATAATTTACCGGAATATTTATCCTGTCTATCAAAAATGCACACGATAATTGAGGAAAGAGACAACCCTAATTGTATTATTCTGGGAGACTTTAATGCCGACATGAATTCGCCATTTGGACGTGAGCTTAAATCATTCTGCTCCGAATATAACCTACAAATTGCGGATGTTGACATACTCCCGCTCGACTCCTACACATACGTAAGCGATGCACATAATACCACGAAGTGGCTCGACCACTGTCTAGTGACTCAGGCAGTACTCAATACAATAGAAAATATGTATATTGACTACAAGTCCGACTGGTCTGATCATAGACCAATGCACACCACTCTAAGAACTAATGGGTTACCCACATATACCGCAAGTCACACAAAAGTAGAGGATCCGTGTCGATGGCGGCCCAAAAGTCATGTAGAAGTGCAGTCCTACTCCAAGTATGCCCAATTTGCAATAGGTCAACTTCAGATAATTTATGGAACCAACACAGAAACTTATGACAGCACCACGATGAATGTAGCCCAAATCGACGACCTATACAAAAACATTGTACAAGCATTGAGTAACTCAGCTATATCTGCGTTTAACATAGGGAGAAGGCCAAAAAATGGGAGAAAATGGAAGGCTACAGCGGGTTGGAATGAGCAGGTTGCCTTATATTATGAAGCGTCTAGAAATGCACATATAAATTTGCTGCAGAATGGACGACCTACTGAAGGTCCCATCATGGAAGCTAGAAAAGAAACCAGATTGCTTTTTAAGAAAAAATATAAGAATTGTCAAAGAAGCTTTGAGCAGAACAAAATGGACAAAATAGCGAACAGCTTTGAATGCAAGAATTTTTCATCTTTCTGGAATAAAACCAATGCCGTATTGAAAGCGAAATACACCGCACCGAGCCAGATTGATGGAAAATCTGTAAATAAAGATATTGCTGAAGTTTTTAGAAATACATTCTGCTCCGCACCAGATCAACCGCAAATAATGGTTAAAGAGATTGAGACAACAATGCATCAACCAGAACAACAGCCGTCCATCGTCATATTACCTGAGATGATCCAGCGAGCAATAAGCAACATGGCAGGAGGTAAATCTGCAGGTCACGATGGACTAGTGATAGAACATGTAAAGCATGCGGGGGAGTATTTAACAATACTGCTTGCCTCTCTCTTCACTGCCATGATCGGCCTCGGACACATTCCGAAAGAGCTGTCCAAAACAATAATAATACCGATCCCAAAAAGCCGCCAGTTGAACTTGACATCATCTGTTAATTACAGACCCATATCTCTTGCCACAATAATTGCAAGAATCTTCGAAAAGGTCATCTTAAATTTAACGGAA
Organism: Hesperophylax magnus; assembly: GCA_026573805.1. Taxonomy (NCBI): domain Eukaryota; kingdom Metazoa; phylum Arthropoda; class Insecta; order Trichoptera; family Limnephilidae; genus Hesperophylax; species Hesperophylax magnus. The sequence continues at coordinate 1,434,601 of JAIUSX010000150.1, read as the reverse complement.
GACAAGCTCAATACAGAGGACTCTCAAATGGGCTTCAAAGCTGGATGCTCTACTGATACGGCCATATATAGCATGAAACAAACAATTGAATACTATAAAGCCAGAAAAACAACGGTATACGCATGCTTCCTAGACTTAAGCAAAGCCTTTGACAGGGTTTGTCATAATGAGTTGTGGAAAAAACTGACCGAACGACAAGTTCCACCACAAATAGTCAATATATTGAGAACATGGTACAACCAACAGGAAAACTTTGTCAGATGGAATGAAAGCCTATCAGAAGCAGCCAAATTAAAGTGCGGCGTTAGACAAGGAGGCTCAATGTCCCCAGTGCTTTTCAACGTATATATGGATGAACTTAGTAAAACACTGAATACAACAAGAATCGGATGTCATATTGCCGGGGTATGTATGAACAATATTAGCTATGCAGACGACATGGTCATACAAGCTCCATCGATAAGAGCGATGAGAAAACTTCTGGCAATATGCGAAGCTTACGTTGATAGTCACGGGCTGATGTACAATGCTAAAAAGTCATCCCTGCTGATATTTAAAGCAAATACTGGTCCCACTGTCATTCCACCCATACGTCTCGATGGGGCCAACCTGACAATTTGCAGCGAAATCAAATATTTGGGGCATGTCATCACCGATGACCTAAATGATAAAAAAGACATAGAACGTCAAAGAAGAGTACTGAGTGTGCGAGCTAACATGCTTGCCAGGAGATTCAAAAAATGCAGTCCTCCGGTGAAGAAGCAACTTTTCCAAACATATTGTATGAGCTTCTACACTAGCGAGCTATGGACGACATACACACAAGGCGTCATGAACACACTCCGAGTACAGTACAACCACGCATACAGAGCCCTATTTGGCCTCCCCTGGCGATGCAGCGCCTCACAGATGTTCACCGAAGGAAGGGTGCATGGGTTCGCTGCTTTGATGCGCCACAGAATAGCCGGGACGAGTCAGCGCTACCAGAGATCGGACAACACTCTTGTCCAGGCCGTTGCCCAGTGGCAGGGAGCGCCTCTACACCGGAGATGGAGAATTTCACTGAAGCCACCATAAAGACCTAATGTGCACATCAATGTATTGATTTTTTATTTATTATTTTTATTTTTATTTATTTCTTTATTCATTTTATTTGTATGTATTAACTTAAATGTAAACTTTTATGGCAGGCAGAGCATTGCACACACCGCTCTGTCCAGCTGAAATAAACATTATTATTATTATTATTATTATTATTAAAAAATTAAAAAAATATGAAATAAAAGGGAAAGAACTAGAATGGTTTAAAAACTACTTAAGCAACAGACAACAAACAACAAAGATAAGAAACAATATATCAAATCCGATTGAAAATAAGCTGGGTGTACCGCAAGGATCTGTATTGGGTCCGATATTGTTTATACTCTACATAAATGATATGGTAAAAATATTAAAACATTGCAAAATAAGACTGTTTGCAGACGACGCACTAATTTATATTGCAGAAGATAATTATGAGAAAGCAATCAAAAAGATAAATAGTGACTTAGAAACATTGTCAAAATGGCTCAAACTAAATAAATTAAAACTAAATGTAAATAAGACAAAATACATGCATATAGGCAGAACAAATACGCATGAGGAACCAAAGGTTTCTATAAATGGAGAAATCATAATTTTTTTAATTGTATAGTCTGCATTCTCAAAAAATGCAGACTATACAATTAAAAAAATTGCAAAAAAATATCATTTCTTGGTAGAATCAGAAACAAAGTAAATAAAGAAACATGCCAGATAATATACAATACAATTATATCACCACACTTTAATTACTGTTCAAGTATTCTTTTTCTCTGCAATAAAGAGAAAATGAAAAAAATGCAAATACTGCAAAATAAAGCAATGCGAATAATACTTAAGGGCAACATATACACACGGATAAGAGACATGTTAAAGGAGCTGAATATTTTGACGGTGAAGCAAACTGTGTATTTGAATGTACTTATTTTTATACATAAAATTAACTTAGGGATGATGTCTAAGGAACTAAAAAGAAAAATAAATTACAATAACGAGATACACGGACACGGGACGAGAAATTCTAAGCAAATTAGATTGCCAACAAGAAAAAAAACAAGCACCCAAAAATCTCTGATGTACCAGGCCGTCCAACTCTATAACAAAATCCCGAAGGAAATTGCTTTGAGAGAAAATATTAATAAGTTCAAAAATGAATTAAGAAAATATGTCTATCTCAATTATTAATGTTTCTTTTTTTTGGGCTTTATTGAAATATTTAAAGAAAGATTATGTTTGCCAAACAATGTACATGTTTATATGTTTATAAAACTATTAGCACACACGAAGATGTGAGCTAACTTAAGATTAATAAATAAAATAAAATCAATACCATCTGTGATGGGGCCTACAAACTTCTGGGATTCACCATATGAGTGACTAAACCTTTAATACCACCACGTAAAATTCAAATACCATATATCTTTGTTTGCTCAATTTAGGAATTTATATCAATGCTTTGGAACCTGCAATACAATGAAGATTAGAAAAAACTCAAAAATTTTTTCTGTAGCAATTAAATTTTTAGTCCTAGCGAATAACCGAAAATCATAGAGACTCATCAGCACTCCATAAATTATCATCACTAGAAGATAGAAGATATATTTCGGAACAAAAATCTTCACAAAATCATCAAAAAACACCGCTGTGCAAATGACTACCTTCTAGAAAATATTCCTGTATCTAGTACGAAACCCACGCTCAAAACCAATTATTCCACTTTTTTTAAATTAAGCCCTGAGAAAAATAATTTCCCTCAGGGCCTATGTCATCTTAAGGGATGCTGTGAGGAGGCCATTTTGGCAGCTGGTGCGCCAGCTAAATGGCACGCACCCCTGCTAAATCACCAAACGTAGCTAACCACTCGGTTTGTCCTACGGTAAAGTTGTTGGTTATCCAATGAATGGTTTCCAGGGCGTCGGTACCCAAACCTGCCTCCCAAATTGCAACTGCGGTACCCAATCTCACTCTCAAAAAAATAACTAGTATACACAAATAACCTCTTAGCAACTACCAATAATTTTTTTATTATTTTTTTTAAACAAATTTAAAATATACAAATTTAATAATGTTATAATAATTATTAAGTTCTGCAAGTATTTCTGTTATTTTTACAGTTTTTAATGTGACAGCTGTTTCCGCTTTTGAGGCCATTATCAAACTGTGGATATGTCAACACGGCGACGACTTATTTATATGATTTTATTTATCCCCACCCATTTAAATTTCTATAATGTTCAAAAATGATTCATTAAGAATTGGAATAACCAAAATATTTGGGAATCCAGCAGTGTTTGCACACCTGTTAAAATTAATGACCTAAGGGTTTTCTTAATTGTTGGTACGTGGGTGATTATGTTAAGGAATTATATTTGCTGGGGTTTTTGAAAATATTAAGCAGGGGAGAATTGATCATTTTTGCTTGATAATGGCCTCAAAAGCCGAAACAGCTGTCACATTAAAAACTGTAAAAATAACACAAATACTTGCAGAACTTAATAATTATTATAACATTATTAAATTTTATTTATTTTAAATTTATTTAAAAAAATTAAACGGAGTTCTACGAATTAAACACCAAAACAATAAATATACCAATAATTCTTACTAGATCTTTGGTTTTATGGCATTATGTACACTCCGTGTTACCTTTTAGCAATTAACAATATTTTTATTTTATTTAGTTTAGATTTTTGTATTTAAGATCACCTTAAAACATTTTCCAATAATTTTATTTAAACTTTGTAAACTTATGTTTTTATGATTATGTGCATGTATATTAGTATGTGATTGTATTTGTGTAAATATATGTGTATGTATGCGTTCATACATACGTTCAATATATAGACATACATTCATATGTATGTCTATATATTGATATATAAATATCTGCGTACGTATGTATTGTATGTGTAAGCATATATATGTACCCGCCTCAGAACAGAAATCTTCTAGTGAGGCGGGTTACTTACTTGTTTGTATATGATAATGTAATTTCAATAAACGCCCGGGTTTCCAGCAATTAAAAAAAAAACATCATTCAATTTTCAGAAGAACATACACAAAATACAATAACATGTTTTCAGACTCTGATATCTTCCATAATACATCTTCAGGACAATTTACCAAATGCATATTAGATGAAAATAAATCACATGGTTAATTACGAATTCCACTCCCATTCGAGATATTTTATTCTTTCTTTCTATTGTTTTGTTTATCTTTTGTCATAGAATTGTGTACATTATTTTGTTATGATTGTATTATTTTATTAAATTTAAATTTCTCTTTTTTATTAGTTCTTCTTTTCTCGCTTCTAACAATTATAACAAAAATTATGTTGTTAATCATTTAAATAAAGGTGTCCGGCAGTAAAGTGCACAAACTTTGGGAGGTGATTCTATGTGATGGTAGAAGTAAAAAAAAAGAACATCTTTTTATCGTAATTCCATTGTTTGTTTTCCCATACAAAAATATTTTCCATAGAAAAATATTTATTTTTCCACACAAACAATTCAACATATTTACCAAAAAACTCTTCTATTATAATGTTTATACCTCTCAAAGTAGGTGCACTTTACCCACAGACACCCTGTTTATATATTTTTTGTAAAAAAGTATTTATGCGGAAACTTAACTGACTGCAAAAAATATTACAAAAAAAATGTATACAAAAAACAAATAAATATTATATTACACAAATATGTCTTTTCAATTGTGGCATAACCACAGATTTTTGTATACATTTTGTATACAACGCCGAAACAGCTGTCACAATATGAAAATATTTACAGAACCTAAGATAACGACGTAATTGGACACGGTCCTTTAATAAATAAATAATTAAACTTTATTACATCTTATTTACTTTATCAAAAAATCGTTAATATCAGCTAAAATAAAAGTTAGCAACTTAATTGTCATATTAATCAAAAGCCGAAAACCAAAATTATATATATTTTTAATGTTGTAATTTCTCTGAAGTGTTTTTGTAATTAGCCTTTTTAATTAAATATTAATAATCTCGTTAGATTGTAAAATAAATTGTAATTGCAGGTACATTGTTAAATAAATCTCGACATTGGCCACGCAGTATTAACGTTCATAACCTGTTGTGATATCTTAGAAAATATTCATTAAGTATAATTTTATCACAGATTTCTGAGAAATTTGTCTTCAGAAAAAAGTTAATCTGTGCGAGCTTTTCCAACTTTAAAATTTTTGTAAAGCTTATGATGTTGTTATTATTAATACGCTTTAAAAACTTATTAAATGTTTCTTTTTCTTTTTTAGAATAATTTAATGAGTAAAATTTCTAATTGTTATATTTAATCAAAAGATGCAATATTAAAAAATCTCAAGCGATAAAAGCGAGAGAAAATAGATTCAATCGCATCTTGGAATCGAACCCAGGCCATCTTCCTTGCCGGGGAAGTGTTATGAAGTAATTCGATCATAAATGGTTCGAAAATTTAACTGGTTAGTACTTCAGCTGAGAGCTTGGAACATTGTCCTAACGCATTTTAATTTTCATAGCGCACGTTTTTTTGGCTGCTCTTTATGTACGATTGCAAGATTCTACCCGAACTAAATGAAATGTAATATTTATACATAGTTTTTTTTACATTACTCACAGGAGGCCCCTAGGAAAATAATTTAACTCAGGGCATATATCATCTTAAGGGATAAGGAAATGAAGGAGAGAAAGATCTGGGAAGGAAAAGGGTATGAAGGCTGGGTAGGAATATGGTGGTTAGTGAGTCTAGGAGTAACGGTCGTTTGAATTCATCCATCCCACTGCGGTGAAAGGTGATGGGTCGAGAGATCCCTGCTGAAGAGGAAAAAATGTATCACTAAACCAATTTATCCAAATCCGTCCCGCCACACGCATCCACGACCTAGACAAACCTTATCCCGTTAACCCAGGCACCCCTGCTAAGTAATCAAACGAAGCGTAACCCTTGGCGTGACCTATGGCAGAGGTGTTCCAAACGCAAATGGTTCCCGGGGCGGCGGTACCAATACCCGCCTCCCAAATACTTTTGATGAGGTACATAAGTAATCGTAAAAAAAAAACATTTTCATAGGCATATTTTCGTGAAAACGCCAATCGTGTATAGTCTTGACTACACAGACCTACATAGATCTCTAGTCAATTTGTATGGTCGACGTCATGACCGGTTGCAAATCATTCAATTTGACTCAACATTAATCCAGATGATAAACAAGTCGAGATGTATAGCGAACATAATTTGATTGGTCCATAAAAGTGTATAACTTGGGCAATAAATAAGGTCGTTGATTGATTGCCCCTGGATTGTATATTATATTGGCCATTAAACTTTATGAACGACTCAAATTTGTCCAACAGTACATTAATATCGAGCTAGTCAATCTGTTATGGGCTTTTACTTTTGAGCTTAACGCTTCGGGACGAGATTGATAAATAAAATGACAATCATTTATATACACATCCGCAGATTTTTTCAGAGATTTTTTCAAATTTCAGAGATGGAGAGATTTTTAATCACGGAGCTAAGTTAAGCCACTGGTTTAAGCTGTTAAACCAACAACAATTGATGCCTTGGAAATCAATACAGTCATTAGCCAGCAGTGGTAAATTAAATCACCAGTCAGAATGAACATTTTTTTAAATGCGAATACCGTACAAGAGTTCTAACTGCTCTCAACTGTCTGGAGCCAGTAATACTATGGCATACCTAATTTTATGAAGCTGAAAGTAGTGAGGATGGGAAGGAGATGGAAAAGAAGAAAGTGGGGAAGTACCTGGCTATTCAGATCTGGTCACCAAATACGGCTAAAGCCATTTGGGGATCTGGTAAGGAGACAATGAATGATGTTGTTTGTGTCACAGCGTTTATTGCGAGTCAGTAAGTTGCGCAGTTGGGAGATGACTGGGACCGATGATGATGATGACACCAGGCGTAGATGGTGATGACGGCGAAGGGTGGTCGAGGCGCGGGTCAGTGAGTCGACGCCGCGTTGGTGGAAAATGGACTCGTGGATGTGTTCAGCACTGGTGAAGACGTGGAGTATTCCGGGTACTACAGTGTGAACGAGGTAGCCGAAGGTCCGATGGACCTGGTCGGCAGATTTATTTATTTATTTATTAACGGACATTGTCCGAATTACAAAATAATAACACGAATACAGTGAAATGAAAAATACAGGAGTAGACAAAGGTACATGAAAACAAAGACATAAGGCAGATTTAATATAAGAAAATAATGTGACAAGTCGAATCAAGTCAAGACTACACCGTAGGTCAGGACCACAGGACACTTATAATATTCCGTCACTTGTTTAGCGACTAGCGAAAATCATTCAGACTTATCTCAAAAAAGTTAAGGTTTTGACTTGAGTTGACCAGTCTACACATTCTGGACAATGGTGAATAATATCCATAATTTGTCGAATGATGGTTGAGGAAGAGCAGTTCATTATTTCTGTGTCTTTGCGAGGGGATATTGAAGGGAATGAATTGCAGTAGAGTAGGTGAATCAATAATACCATTTATAATCTTGAAGAAGCAAATGAGGTCATTTCTTTCCCGACGGACTTCCAAAGGAGAGAGGTTTAGAGTTAGTTCAATTTCATCATATGAGTATTTGCCTTTTTTTAATCCTAGCCTCCTAGCAATCCCTCTAGGAGATGTCAAGATCAGCCGCCAAGGCTATAATGCAATGAATTACATTCAAATTAAAAGCCTTTTTAGGTGTATATAAACAAATAAATAAATATTCCAGAAATTTATGAAAAAAAACAAAAAAAAATGTTTTCATTATTTTTATACTTCTCAAGAGAGCCCCTATCTGTATGTTGTAAAGACAAAGGCACTATATTGTCATCGCCACTGGCTGGGCAACGCTGTGAGGAGGTACTGTAAGGGCTGTAGGAAGGGAAATATCAATGAAGCTTTTGAAGAAGCCCGGACTATACTATGAAGAATGACAAACAGATTGCTAGTTTTGCCGGTAGTTAGTTTCACACGCGAAACCACTCACAAAAAGCAGATGGCTAGTTCTGCCGGTAGTTAGTTCCACATGCGAAACAACTCACACAAAAATGAGTCGGAGAAAAATTCCATTCTCATGGAGCCTTCATCAACTGAGAACGGATGTCCTGCTCGTGTCCGTCGAATTTAGCAAACTTGCCTCGGTTCACAGGGAATCAATGCTGCCGGCTCTTTCGAGCAAGCTAGAGTACTGTTGTACTGATTAAAGATGACAATCGATATGTTAAGAACGAATTGTCATTCAGTTGAACCGCACGGAGAGAAATCGATTTTTGCCCCCACGATAAATTAACAGTTCTTGATTATAGGTCAAAGTAAGAATGTTTTATCGATTTGTCTTGAATCATGACGATACAAAGATTTTACGTTGTAATGCAAAAATATTCGTATTTTCATTAACAAATCATGATAATATATTCGTAGTTTACTAAAAGTTTAACAGGATACCAGTTCATTCATTCGTAAGGCCTGCAATCCCGGTTTTAACCAGAATTACAAATAATATTTGTAGCAGAAGTCAGGAACGCCCGAAGAAGACATGGCAAAATCAAGTAAATCAGATACTTGAGTCGGGCCATGTCAAGAGGCTGAATAATAGATGAGTATGTAGGAGACAATTTATGAATGTGAATGAGGCAATGAGTGTGTGCCAAGACCGAAATGTTAGGCGGTCCGTCCTCTTTGCCTACCCCTGCGGGGGAATAGCGTGATTAGTTAGTAGGTGTATACATAAATTTTTCGCCGTGCGCCCTCATACACCTCGTGCACCAGCCCAGAGGCGGCTCCCAAATTCAATTATTGGATGTACTTTTATACAGGTATATTTGGTAATTATTAAAGAATCTGATAGCCCATACAATACACCCAGTTTCTTGGAAGTGCACAAATTTCAATCACTTTTTTTTTTAAGTTTTTTCTGTCAGTTTTTACACTTTCAAGTTCTATCGTTCTTTATGACAGCTTTCTAAAGCTTAGACGAGAATTTGAAGAGCTGAAAGTCAATACCTAGCTTTTGCTTAGCGTTAAGTTGAATAATAATGTTAATTAATAATCAATTAACATTTAATTACGTCTCATGAAGGCAGATATTCATCAAAGGCTAAATAATGTGGATATTTTAATTAATAATTATGTTTCATGGATTTGATGATCATCTTATTAATAACATTATCTCTTCGGCAATAATATTCTTAGAAATGTTCAGATACAAATGAAGAAACTTTTCAATGGCCTTTATGTAAAAAGGGGAGAGTTTCATGAAAAGATACCCGTAGAAGTCCGAAAACAAATAATTTATAATTGACTGAGCGTAGCTCAACCATTTCGCGTTTTTATTCTGTTTGTAAATTTTGAATGTAGGTTTTTATTCAGTTTCAACATGGTGGTCGTTTTAATAATATGTGAAATCGATAATTTAAAATATTATCCTACCTACATGCCTAAAGAAAGTTTCTAAATAGAATACAATTTATTTTTATTGATAGATGTATTAAAAAATATGTCTTAAAGATTGATCATTCCTCCCATGAGGTAGTCGGTGAGTATTTTTAACAAGAACAACCTTTGGTGAGACGTAGGGACTAAATATTGTCCCTTAGTATTGGGGAACTGGAGTCAACTGGGCTAAAATCTGAGTCAATTGGGTAGGACCTTTTTGGATCGAATCGATATGTATTTCGTATGTTAACTGCTGTAATGTCATCAAATTTCAGAGAATTTCGTAAATTTTCGAATATGTTTGAATTGTTTAAATTTTACGAAATGTCATTATAAATGGGCGTTTCAGAATGGCTCAGGGGTTTCTTTTTCCCGGCATAATTATTATGAAATAAACAGTTTTTTTTTTATATTTTCACGCAGTAATATTATTGACTTTGAAAAATGAAGGGTTAATATTTATAATACCACCTTGAAAGTTCTGCATTTAATATAAAATAACGTCTCACATACCCAAATAGTGAAATATCGCATTATTATCATGCTGAATAAAATAAGGCTAGATTATGTTGTACAATTTTCGTAAATAATCTTATTATTAATCATAACATTGAGTAGGGTTTTCCTTCATCACCGCTCGCACCTTCCTTTTAAAACAGATTCATAATTGAAATTTCCATCAAAGGGCTGGTGGTTCTTTGTACTAGAAACAATATGGAGTTGTCAATGTGGAAAGTGTAGGCTGTAATTTAACGCTAACGTTTTCACGATAAAACCGGTGTGTACCAAATCCAAATATGGTAAATAACAAAACAAAAACTGTAATTGTAATAGCTATAACATTCATATCATATTTAAGATATTTTTTTAAAGGTTTTAAAAAGACGGTGTCCATTCACTATGGTACACTTAAACAAAAACTATTTGATGCCGAATTGGCATTTAAAATGCACTGTATATAAATGAAAAGAAAATGTCAATCGATCGGAGGAGAGAAGAAAGGAAACCTTTACCTTTTTAAAAATTTTTTATTGTAATATTTTTGATACATACGAGGATAGTTACATAAAATATTGAAAATTGTATGAAAATTATTTTAATAAATGCACATAAAAAAAATCCCACCAAGGCGAATCCTGAGTGAGGGAATTATATATATTTTTATCTTATCTCTATAATTTAAATGGAGATACAATATCAAAAATAAATTTAAGTTATTTTAGAAGAGTAACTGTACAGATTAAATTTAAACTAGCTGTTTTGTAGGTATGTAAAATAATACAAAATAAACTGTCAATGGATATAAATGTATTAGATGGCTTTGCTAAAACTTATGAGAAAAAATATTTAGATCAGTTTTTTTAGCCAAGATTTGATGTAGTTTTTAAAAGATTGAAGGTTTTCAAACGTGGCCCTTTTAAAGGTTGTACATAAAGAATTATTCATTTTTAGAGCAATATGCTTTTGAGCCAGCCTGACAATGATGTTGTTTTATTTTGAGTCCTGCTGGTTTCTTGAAGATTCCATTGGTCACTTATAGTTTATAGGTGTACACCTATGTAATAGCCATTAATGTTATATTTTCGAAACACGACTCTGTTTACATTCACTACACGACAATGTGAACTTGGGAATTAAATTTGCACTATTTAATGGACTGAATCACGAGATGATTGATACGAGCAGCTCATGCGCATGATAACATGTGCTCTCAACTACAACGAGAATTCGAATCATTGAACAGATGACATATATGTGTATTATTAGCAACTGAATAACACTCGCATCGGTCATTGGAAGAAATGAACAAAAGGAAATGTAGGACATTGAGATGATGAATAACCACAAAACTGTTGTAATATTAAAATATCATAATGCGTTGTTTCAATAAAATAGTAAATGAATGTAGTACGTTCTACTAATACATAAAAAACATGATAATGAAAATAACGTGATAATTAAGAGACATTATTCGCATGTTTCTTGAAATCTTCAAGGTTTGTGTTGAAAATATCAAGAGATACGTTGTTAGCACCACCATACCCCGTGTCATGCTGTTGAGTTATCGTAAAACCGCTGAGACAATACGTCTGTTCTGTCATGTGGGATGCATATCAGATTGTGGTGCCGCCAATGGCAGTAGTTGTTTGGTACAAAACTTTCAGCATTCTAGAAGGTTTCGAAATTTAGATGAGTTCTGGCTTGCACGCCAATGTGAATTATGGAAGCTTGCTAAGGGAAGCTTTTGAAAACATTTCACTTCTAAGTTGTGCTAAAAATGATTCTTGTATATGGTGGCTTAAAAAACTATATAAAACAATGGTCTTTTACCACTTAAAAATATTTTACTAATGTACGAGTATTTCAAATATTGACCCACGTATAGAAAACCTTTTAAGTGAAAAACAAACTCAAGCGTCGCGTCTCTCAATTAATTAGTAAATAGGTATTAGGTTACACTTGAAATTCATTATGTGATATGATTTGAGATTTTCACCGCCAAAAGTATTATAGTGATTTATTTTTGGGGTACTATGCCGTTTCGCGCTACCTCCTTCTTTAGCCAACGTTTCGGACAGCATTATAGTGTCCCCCATCAGGGCAGATCTGGGCACATTTTCCCTGATGATGAACACTGTAATGTTGTCCGAAACATTGGTTAAAGAAGGAAGTAAGGAAAACACGGCATAATACTAAAAAAATAAATCACTATCATGAAATTCATTACCTAATAAGAGGATTTTTCGAATACGTGACTTATTACTGACCCCGCACCTTGATGCTCTATTTGTACTATTATTTTAATCATTAACATGTTAAGTATGTATCGTAGCAGCGTTTTGATGAGTATTCAATAACAACACGTATGTTTGGCGAAGAGTCAGTTAAGTATTTGACTTAAAATTGCGATTATTTGAGTGGGAGAGCGCGTCGTCATACAGTTGTAAAATAAACAAGAAGAAAAAAATCCAGTAATTTTCCGATCCAAAAAACTTAAATTGAACATTCGTCCTTCCATTTGTGGCGCCAAATTTTCCAGTCTGTTCGGTTGGTTAAGACTCTATATACTAAGCACTCGGAAATTCAAATTAGTCTTATTATTATAAGGGGTGTCGCTCGTCGGCAGCTAAGCGGCAATAAGGTAGTACGGTAATAATCCCGAATTATTCTGCACACTTGAGGCGCGCTCTCTCTCTCTCCCAACTCACTTCTTGCCGGGATTGAGAAAGGAATATTAAATTACGCACTTCAGGTACGGTGGCCATCAAATAAGGTATAAGGGTGGTTTTACGGAAGATTGTTGAAAATGGCACTGAAAAAACCTCATTATTATATAAATTTACAATGTTTTTGCCATGAAAACTTCCTGATTAAATAAAGAGAGGTCTTGAAGAGAGGTCTATGATGTAATTATTTATTGAAAGTGTCTACCCGAGTTTATATATTACAGAAATTTTTATTATTCTCGCAATTTTATGTTTTCATGCTGGGCAGGCTTAAAATTCGGTGCAACTAAACAACATTCAATTGCGGATTACGCAATATCACACCCCTGTGACAGGTAAAGGCAGCTCCCCCTACAATATTAAATGTTATCAAACGAATAATATAATTCTTTACAAAAGTTTTCCAGTGCAAATAAAATATTATAAAAATAATTTATTTTACTGGAAACAAAGCTAGTAGTCCACACAATTGCAGAACGTGAAACAAATTATGAATAAAAAAGATTCGAAAGGAATTCGCGATCGATGCAAATGCAAATAATAGACTGTTAAGGGAAAAAATTGTTTTGCTAATGCTTGTAATTTTTATAAGCATTGGTCATATCCATTATTATTTATTATGTGGTAGTTAAGTTGGAGAATACTGGGCGTAAAAGTGGATAGAAAAACACGTTGGAAAGTCCCGGAGTAACAAGCAAATAAACAAGATAACTCTGGCTACCTTAGGTTAAGCGAAATGATGTGATAATTAGTTAGACATTAACTACGCTTACCAAGTTTTAAAGTCATTAGCATAATTTAGTGTAGAGATGAGTCAGAATAATAGAACAGGTTGATTTTGTATGAATTGAGAATATTAATAGCGTTTTTCATCCCTCTGCACACTCTCACGGTGTTACTATGAATTCTGCAAGTAGTTTAATTTGTTTTTTTTTTTAAATACAACAAACACTTTGTATTTAACCACGAATATTTATTATTTTACACATCAACCGGTTTCGCTTCAACCAAGCTTCATCAGGATATAATAATAACACCAGGATATAATAATAACTGAGTTAGGTATTATTATATCCTGATGAAGCTTGGTTGAAGCGAAACCGGTCGATGTGTAAAATAATAAATATTCGTGGTTAAATACAAAGTGTTTTTTATTTTATTTTTTTTTTATAGTGAATACCTCACAAGAGTCCCAACTGCTCCCGTCTGGAGCCAGTGAGACTATGGCATCCCCAATTGGGGGATGTTGTGAGGCTGAAGGTAAGTGGGGAAGGGAAAGAGGAAGGTGGGGAAGTTTTTATTTAAAAAATATATAATGTCTAACCACCAAGAAATTGCTTCTTATGAAATTTTTTTAATTTGTATTATTGTGACAGCTGTTTCTGCACCAAGGCTACTATCAAATTGTGGTTTTGCAACATTGAGATGACATTTAAAAAAATATTTAATCTGTTATTTTAGCGACTATGGAAAACATTGTACATGCAAAATATTATGGTGAATTTAAGTATAGTAATTGTATTTCGTAGTCCTCCTCACTAGGGTGTTCTGTGCTGAGCCGGACTAAAGTTATTTAATTATTTTTTATCTGTCTTCAATGTTATTTTTGGTATTTTTTAGAGTTTTTTCATCGACCTCTTTTAACCAGATATTCTTGATTTGAACTCATTAAACAATTCCATTTGTTTTATATCTGGGGTAAGGATGTTGTGGCGTTTTGTAGCACAATAAATGTAGTTTATTTGTCCAAATGTTATTTTATTTTATAACTTTAAATGTTTTTTATGTAATTTTGATTCGATCAAATGTGATGGAGGCGCTGTTTGGCAGAGGATTCCGTATTTTGAAATAGTTTCTAGAGTATATTTTTGTCATATATTTTTGTATGTTTATTAATATTTTTGGTACAAACTGATCTACTTAGAAAATCAAATGTGTGAGACACTTAATTTTAAATTTTGGTTTCACCCCTTTATTAATGATGGCAGGTGTGTTTTAAGTGTTGTATAATGACGTTAGTGGTATTTAAAACATTAGTTTTTTATTTGTAGTTCTACGTATTAAACAGCAATAAATACTTTAACGGTTTGATAGCATGGTATAAAGCTAGTAAATATTTTTAAGAGATAAACTTCTCATTAAAAGCTTTGAAAACGGAGACCAACTTAGTTTTAACAAAACCAAAATAGTTGTAATTGCAATCACGTCGCTTTACTAAGGCAATACGGGCAAATAATTGGAATTCCTTGCAGCACACCGCTGTGATACTGTGACAAAAGGCTGTGCTGCATCGGGGTGAACAAAGCCTTTACACTGCGGCTAATATATTCACGTTTCAGCCTCCAGCCGTGTATCTGCATCTGCATACACTGGCATGAGCGCAGAATGGGAGACTGTAGAGTCATTTGTCATACAGCGCCACACTTCGGGTTGTGGTCATGGTTAATTTGCAAATATATCATGTATTTATTGATTTTAAAAACATTAAAAAAATGTTTAATTTAAATGCGTGTTTAAGTACATTTGTTGAGGAGATTTTTTACATAAATATAGACAGCGGGTATATCAACTGTACTAGTAATACCAGAGATTGCCCTTTAAAGGCAGCTTCATTGATGCTAAAAATTTCGATATCCGAATTGATTATGTTCAAGATTTTTCTCTCCACCGGCATGACCATTGGCAAGTTAGTACTGCAGGCTGGGATAGAATAGTCGGTGACGTAGATAACCATCGGGAACATAGAAATGAATGCTTTCCATGATTACCGAGCTTTCAAACCATCCACGAATCAGTCTAAAGAAATGTGTAGCAATGAGCTTGTTGCGAATATAATGACATCCACTTAATGTTAGTTTTAAGTTAAATATTGCAGAATTTTATGATGGATAAACTGGAATGAAAGTAGGTGAGATATAATGGAATAATAGTGAAAGGATGTCTCTGATGAAAGTACGATATGAATTTGGGGTGCAAAATACCGGTCGGTGGCTTAGTTGGATCGCGTTCGGATCCCACCCAAGGCTGGCTGGCTTAATCACAACCTTCATGGTTTCAAAAAATATTTTATTTTATTTTTTATTTTTTATTTTTATTTTTATTTTATTTTATTTATTTATTTTATTTTTTTTTTTTTTTCATTTTTGGGAAATCAACAGTTTACATTTTTACAGATTGTACATAAGTAAAATAGCCAAAATAAAACCAATTACGGATTTCCTCCTTGTGACTTTACGTAAGACAGCATTAGAAGAAATAATTAAATTTATGAGAAATGTGAAGTTATAATTATATAAAATAAAAGAATTGTATAAAATAATACAACAAAATAATACAACAAAAATAAAAGGGGAAAAAAAAAAACTAAAATTTATATAAAATAAAAGATTATCGATACATTGGTAACCATAAGAATACAAACAATATTGTGCATATAAATCATATCATAACCATAACCATAAGAAGACAATGTTGTGCATATAAATCATACCATAACAGGATTATAAATATATAAATACTAGAAACATAAACATCAGAAACATCAATTCAAGAAACATCAGTGAAATACTCTTTTAAGGTCATTTTATATTTAGTAAATTCGCAATTGAAGATGTCGATATTGAATAATATGTTATTGTAATTATTACATATTCTGTTCAGGCAAGAATTTTGTCTACAGTTCGTTTTGCTTTGATTGATTTTAAACAGGATAGAAGACCGTGTTAAACGTGCAGGCACATTAAATTTAATATTATTTAGCAACTCTGGGCATTGAATATTATTATTAATTAATTTATATAGGAATAGAGCATCTGCATGATGCCTTCGTACACTTAATGAATCAATTTTAAAGTACGAAGCTGCCTCTGCATAATTATTAAATCTTACAAATGACCTGTAACAGAGATATTTTAGGAATTTGTTTTGAATTGCTTCGATTTTGTTTATGTGGATTTTATAGAATGGAGACCAAACTTCTTATCTTTTATTTAAGTAACGTTAGGGTACAATAGCTGTCAAATAGGATTTAAAAACCGCTTGTTTTTAATTTCTTTCTAAATTTATAAGTACGCAAACTGATCGACTTACTTCCTCCATCACAACACAAGCAACATTTTTTGCTCACATGATGGTGGTAGGAAATTTTCATATATTATTAGGTTATTCATAATCCGTCAATGTTTGTCTTTCTTTAATAAAAAAATAAAATGTAAGTAAAGTTGCGTGTGAGAGAGCTTCTTTAATTTTTTACCTGAAAACGTTGTACTTTCAATATGGTACTATTTAACGGAGTTTAAATTGCATTGTACCTTCCTATCAACAAAGCACAAATTTTATCAAAACCATCTTTTTCTAGTGCCTTCAAAGGTTGTATTTTTTACGTTATTACTGCAAAAGAACCACAACTGTCCGGTGCTATTGTTGAGAATATGGCATCCCCAATTAGGTGAGGCTGTGGCAGGTAGGGAGCGCCAAGGCCACTATAGTTCTGCAGCATTGAGATGACTTTTGGATCACGAAACACGGGGTGTTTCGTGATCCAAAAGTCTGGTGATTATCCACCTAGATTTTATATGCAGAACTCTGTTTCACTGGCAATTCTAATATAAAAGGACAACAGGGTTTTGTGAATATCCGTGGTTTTATTAAAAAACGATCCAAGATTCCGGGCGATACGATAGTTTCTTATACAAATAATTGCAGTACTCTAACCAGTAGAGTAATCGTACTCACCAAATTTGGGTTGGAACCCGATTAAATTGTTCACTCAGATACCAATCGATCAAATAAATATCTTCGGTACGTATTTATCACTCTGCCCGACTTATTCACAAGAACTTTGTGACCAATATAACACATTCTCTAAACTTCTTTCGTAATTGATTAACCCAGGCAGTATTGTTGGTTAAACGGAAGCAATTAAGAACTTCTGGAGCTCAAATCGGTTTCGAGAAGTTATCATAAGCCCTTTGATAATGTGTATGTGATGTAAGTCATTGTACTATATCTCATTTGTAAATGTCGTATTATTCCTAAAATTACTAATTTCTTAAATCATTTACTGTTTATTTTTAATTTTTATAAGATCAGAAAAATACAGTTAAGCACCAGGAAAATTAATATGTGGATGATCATTCTAAATCTAAATAATTCATGCGCAATATACGACGATATAACAACGAGTTTCAAATAACATCTTTTAAGAGTACGCAGGTTAATAAAAAATAAATCTGCAATTTCTGTTTTGATTTTTTAATTTATTTTAGGACCCAGAAACACAAGTATCAACGCAGTGTAACAGTATCGCACGACGATTTGACAAGACTAACTGCAATCGATGGTCTTGTTATTTCATGATATCTTAATAAATACGGTCAAAGAACCCTACCTAAAACATAGAACATGTAACCAAACTCGATAAAAAATTACTAGACTTTTGTACTGATTAATTTTTCTTTATACTTGATTCGAATTCCATATTGTTGGTTTTGTACTAATTTAATATATAAATATACTATTTACTTTTTATTTTATTTCTACTATTCAAAATAATAATGCAATATAAAAACATATGTAAAATATAAAATAGATTGCTAACAAGAACCCGATGACAAACTGCCATCTAGCAGTTTAATAGGACTTCATTGTTATTATGTAACATTAGGGCCGGCCCTATGCGGGCGCTGATGGAGCAGTCCGCTTCAGGCGCCGGATTATTGCCAATGCGCTGATAATACCTAACACCGAACAGTCCTAACACATAGGCAATGAGATTATTTTTCGTAAAAACGGCGCTAAACAAAAATACAAATCATCCGAACATTATTGATTACAGTGACCGCGTACCTTTTGATAAAGGGCGCTAAAAGTTTACTAAAAGTTTGCCGTTTGACTCAGGGTCGTCTCTGTTCAATATTAATGAATACATAAATATGTACCCGAGAAATATACGGATGCAAGTCCAAAATTTGAAGAAATGAGTTTTTGATGAAGACATGAAGTAAATTATCATGTTCAGTAGTGGCAGAAAGATGCAAGCCCTATCTTGAATATTTATGGTATTTTAAAAAATATATAAGGATGCAAGAACCCTTACATCATAGAAGCATAAAGATGTACATTGGACTTGTATCTTTATGCTTTAGTTGCATTACTAGTATTATCCATTTGAGTCTTTCTGCCTTTAACATTAGTACGCTTTCCATGGAAGTAAACATTCGAATGTGGACTCAAGTCCATTTTGCGTCCTTCTGCCTCTAATTTCTATATTTTCTGTGTAACTAAACACAACAATCCCAGTGTTCAGAGCTGTCATACAATAGTATGGAATGCAATAAATAATTTATTTATTGTTATCAAGTTTAATTTGTAGAACTACATTTTAATTTTTTTTTTATATATTCAATAATATTGTTGTTGGGTTTATAAAAACAGTTTCTTTTTAAACAAGTTCTGCTGTGTAATTATTACTACGCGTGACAGCTGTTTCGCCCTCTGAAGGCATTATCAAACTGTGGGTAGCCCACTTACATTTATATTATTTCTAGATAGGTATTTTAATTTCAATTACTGATTTTTACTTCAGAGTTCTAAACAGCTGTTACGCGTAGTAATAATTACATACATTGTTTAAAAATAAACTGTTTTTATAAACCCAATAACAATATTATTGAATATATAAAAAATAGCAATAAATAATGATGAAAAAGAGTATTTCCGTGTATGAATGGATGACGAGGCTCAAGAAACAGAATTGTTCTCAGACACTGATGGAAACATAGGTGGTGATGATATATTAATAATATATAATATTTATAATATATATTATAATATATAATAGTATAAGTATTATATATTATAATATGTATTACCAACAAATAATACATTACTATTATTAAAGACCTGACCATGTCACTCATTTACAATTTATTTACTTACATTTTCCTTACCTCATAATTGTACTACTGAATAGACTATATAGGGATGGAAAACAGGGGGCAAATGAAGTAACTTCTTGCCTCTTAAAGTGGATATACAGCGATATGGGGGATAATGTTGAAGAAATAACCGCATGGCTGGTTTTGAAAAAAATTAAAAACCTCAAGGTCATTAATCATAAATTTTTATTACGTGGTCACACTCACCTGGAAGTAGACTCTGTCCATTCAGCGATTGAAAGGGCAAAAATACTAACAAATTCCAAATATTTTTACCGCACGACTGGAAACAAT
The DNA here is from genome assembly GCA_026573805.1 of Hesperophylax magnus. Classification (NCBI taxonomy): domain Eukaryota; kingdom Metazoa; phylum Arthropoda; class Insecta; order Trichoptera; family Limnephilidae; genus Hesperophylax; species Hesperophylax magnus. The sequence continues at coordinate 1,414,592 of JAIUSX010000150.1, read as the reverse complement.
TTATCACATATTGCAAAACTAATAATTAGTATATTGTACACTCAGTGAACTTAGAAAATTTCAAAAATTTAAATTCCCTATAAAATGGTTCACAATCACCTTTTGTATCTCGAAAGAAGAATATGAATGGTGAGGGTTTCCTAATATCAACGGTATTATGGCTACGAGGTGACGTAAATGTGTCGGGGATGCTACTATATAAAAAAATGGTTTTCAGGAAACTGAATTTAAAATATTAGAAGAAAAAAGAAAGGTGTTTTGAGCACCCCGGAGGTATTGCCCCAGGTAAATAGATATTCAATCGCATTAAAAACACCAAATTTTGGTGATCTACAAAAGGTGTTACAGTGGGTACCAGAGCCACTGCACTTTTTTTACAAAAACTAATGTCATAAGGCCAGTACGCCAGAGTATCCTCTGTCAGGTGATATTTTTATTTACCTGTTATATAGTTATTATTTTACTTCCAAATAAAGTTTTCAACATTGATCCTTTGATAATATACCATTTGTCGTACCAAAATATTCAATTTCATTTTGAAGCAGAAGGACTCAAGTCCATAATGCTTTTTTTTAAACTTTTTTTTTAGGCTTTGCTTATAAAATATTTAATTTTATTTTCTCATTTTCAATACAAAATTAATTGATTCAATAGTATAAAAAATAAAAAATCAATCATGAATATCCGCAGACCAAACTTGCAGGAAAAAAAGTATTTTGGCTCTCCTGAACATTTAGCTTTTTGGACTCCGTATGCTTCTCGGGTACAGAAATATTGAAAACAATATTGTCGATTCTCAAACGTATATTCTTTTTGACTTACATCTCTATGCATGATCGCAAGATTCATCTCGAACTAAATGCAATGTAGATAGTGTTTTTGATAAATATATCCTATTTTTATTTTAATATGCGACATCTATTGACTTTTCAGCACGAGTAGTTTTGGATTAACTTAATGTGTAAAACCTCAAATTTTAATATTTAGTTATTGAAGACAATATTAGAGATTCTCCACAGAAATATTATATTATTGACCATGACAATTTATAAGTTTTTATTCGTTTTGTTTTATTTCGGTTTCGCGTTACAATGTTGAAGGGACACGCATTGAGTTTTATTCAAATTGACTATAACGTGAAAGTGTCGATAAAAATAAACGCTTTTTTATATCTCAGCAATTTCGAGAGAGTCACATTACTTTTAAATAAAACGTTGATGACACGAGAACACCACTTTTTGTTCAGTTCTAGTAAGTTTAGTTAACAAAATAAAACCAATATGAACCGTAACATAAATGTCACCCATATATGTATTTTAATAAATATATAACATTTAAATGTACAATTTCTATTTATCGAAAACCGTTGTAACTAAAAACACAGTTTAAAAAAATAATTAAAAAGAGTTCACCCAATTAAACAAAAAAACAATTAATAAAAACACAGTGCTTTACTTGAGACCTCAATATTATTAGCAGTATTATTCTATAAAAATATTTAACACAGTGCTTTCTTTGAGACCTTAATATTATCAGCAGTATTATTATTTAACAATATTTAACAGAGTGCTTTTCTTGAGACCTAAATATTATTAGCAGTATTATTCTGTAACAATATTTGACACAGTGCTTTTCTTGGGACCTTAATATTATTAGCAGTATTATTCTGTAACAATATTAAACACAGTGCTTTCCTTGAGCCCTCAATATTATTAGCAATATAATTGTATAAAAATGTTTAACACTGTGCTTTCCTTGAGACCTAAATATTATTAGCAGTATTATTCTGTAACAATATTTAACACAGGGCTTTCCTCGAGTCTCTCAATATTATTAGCAATATTATTGTATAAAAATGTTTAAACCACCCTTCATTTGATTTTAATATTGATTATTCGTAAAGATAATATTTTTCCGAATCTGAATTTTATCAAAGAGATGAAATGTATTTTAGGTGGTGATATTATTAAATTAGATTTTGTATTTAACTGCCCTTTAAAAATTATAACCCTTATGTATAATTATAACATGAATGTTTAGTTAAAATCTTAAATTGTAATATTTAATTATTGAAAACAATATTAATCCCTCTAAAACGATAATATGAAGGAGAAAAGAGGGATAAAGATTCGGTCGCGTTTTTTCACATTAACCTCACATAAGAGGCCCTGAATAAATTAATTTCCCTCAGGGCCTATGTCATCTGGGATGACATTCGGGATGCTGTGTGGGGGGGTATTTTTTAGGGAAAGCAAGGAAAGAAAGTTCTGGGAAGGAAACAGGTATGAGTTTTGGGTAGGAATGAAGGGACCAATGCGTACAAGAGTGACGGATGGTACGAATATATCCCTCCCACTGCGACGCAAGGCAATGGCTCGAGAGGCGAGTTGGAGAGGTCAAAGTCTCTTCCCAAATCAGCCTCTACCGATCTGGCACCCCAAGCAGCTGGTGGGCAGGCGCATCCTGAACACATCTCACCCGATGACTCCAGGAACCCCTGCTAAATCACAAAACGCAGCAAACCACTTTACAAGACCCATGTCAGGAAAAAAATAAAGAAAACGAAGATAATGTTTGTAGCTCTTCAGTCGAGGTTACAGTTAAACAGTAAACAGGACGGGAGTTGAAATTATGTTCGAATTAGCTCAGTAATCAGAGCTATGTCCCTGCTAGGCAATGGGTTCAATTCCCAAATGTTAACGATTCCTTTTCTGTCTTTTCTATTTCACAGCATCGTTTAAGAGTGGTTAACTTCATCTTATCGTCTTAGTCGTCAAAATCAAAATAAGTGGCCAAAAACATTTTATTTTTTTTATTATTTTTTTTTTATTAATAATTTTCTTTTGTTACATGCATAAAAATATAATTACAAAAATCAAGTATTACATTATTAAAATTATTATAGTATTACAAAAGTATTTCATTCACAGGTAAAGAAGGTACTATAAAAAATAAAAAAAAGGTAGCTTTAAGATAAGAAAAATAAAATGATACAATTAAATAAAAAATATAATGGAATAGTATGCATATATACCAAAAAAAAAATCCCACATAGGCATCGCCAGTTCGTGGGTATACTTTTTTAAAAGCCAAAAACATCAGACAAACATCTTCATAGAATCGAAAAAAGATTGCTTTTTTATTATTAATTCTTTAGATTCACCGATTAATTTCTTTTAAGGTTTCGTTGATGTTTTTTTGAGGATTTTTTTACATTAAAGTAACGTTATTTGAAAAATGTACAAAAAATACCTCTTGCGAGCGGAACGGTCTAACTACCTTCAGGGAAGATATCTTATCCTTTCAACCGCTTTCAGAAGAACGAATTGTGGCCAAAAAGGAAAACCCTATAAAAATATTTGAAATCTTAAGTGAGCCCGTACACACAACTTCTTTTAAAATGATTTTTGTTCGCATTTTCGACAAAGAGAAAATCTTCCAAAGAAGACAAAAAGATATTTACATATAAATGTACTTAGTTACAGTGAGATGTATTGATAACTTTCTCTTTATATGTATCCTTAGGGTCTTGCAGAGGATGAGTCGCTAAATCTTGTAAAAAAATAACTTCTTCCCTACCCTTTACTCGTGGCCTTTTCATGAAAAGTTTATGAGCTGTAAAATGTTGTTTGACGGTGTCATATATTTTAGAGTATGTTTTGATTGTTAACAAATTTATCGCACCTATTTCGATATCAAAAAACTAATATTTTTATAATTATATGTTTTCTGTGTTGAGTTCCCTATTCATAGTGTTATATTACGGTTAAGCTAGATTTATTTAAGATTAGGTTAAAATACATAGGTTTAGTAGGTTACACAGGTTATTTAAAAAAAAAACATTTCGATGTGTTCTTTCATATTTACATTAAAACATTATTCAAATAAAATTAAAATGTAGTAACTATCAAAAAATCTCACGAAAGCAAAGCCTTTGAGTGAGTATTATAACAATTATATTATAAGAATAAAACATGAAATTAAAATTACGTTTTATTTTATGAACAATAATATAAAATTAAGTTCTAAAAGTTCGGGAGATATTTTCAATTTGTATTGATATTTCAGGCGACTAATTATTGCTTAAAATTATTTTTTATCCTTTATGCTATGCATAAAACCTTGTCTTATAAACATTAGTTCATCATTAAAAAATAATAATATTTTACAAGTCGAAAGTATTTCACCAATAAATTAAGATATAATATGTCTCGACGCCATCTAGTGAGAAATTTAGCACTAACAAAGCCTTTCCTACAAAAATAAAGTTGGTTGTTTGCAGGTGGAAAAAATATAATAAGCAGTAAATGATTGAGGTACTAGTACATATTGAGTCATTTAGCGGGTTGGAAATAAGCCGACATAGCTCAGTGGTTTCAGAGGTCTTGACCGCACATCAGAAGGCACGGGTTCAATTCCCGTTGGCGGCATTTATTTTTACTCGAGAGATATTTTCAATTTGTATTGATATTTCAGGTGACTAATTATTGCTTATAATTATTTTATATTACGTGTATGCATGATAATAACGAAATAACAATTTATTTTTGATAAAAAAATAATAAATATGAAACAAAAGAAAAAAAATCTTTAAAGTCAAGAAATAGTGCTAGAAAGCAAAATATGTATATTTCTTTAACTATGATAATTTTTATAGTTATTTTCAGCTAGGATCCCGTCTGAAACTATCACATTCTAAAAACAGAATATTTGCTTTAGCTATAAATCACACCCCCGCTATTGGTCCTGTTAAATGCTTAACTTTATTCAAAGATTCCCCCCACCCGTCACCGCCCACCTATCACCGCCCTACGAGATTCCTTCCGGAAAGCTTTTCTTGTTCAAACTTCCGACAGTGTGTCAACCGCTCTCCTTGAAGGCTCCAGCCATGGAACTTACAAATTTTCATTATTCTCAAGGTTCCCCCTTTCGCTTCTCTTCTCCCCCGGCAACAGAGCCTCCCGCTGCCCTTATATAGCCTCCTAGGGGCCACCCGGATGCGGATGTCGTACATAATGAATTTTCACGCGGGGAAAAAGTCAGATTCTGAGTCCTTTTATCGTTTTCAACAAACTGCAAGTTCCATTTCCAAAATTCGGGTGTATCATATTTTTTTAAGAAATAGGGAAACATGTGGTGGCTTGATATTGGATCTTGGTATTAAACATTAAATGTACACTCTTACTTACGAAGATTTCCTAATACGCCGCTACAGCGTTATATACGGTGAAGAGGGCCGTATGACCCGATTAAATTCTTTACTCATAATAGCTCAAATATTCATGCAAATTTTTTTAGACTTGAACCTCTTTTTTCCAAACCTCAAAAACACGGTAATTTTCGCATTTCGCGTTTTGTTGCTACTATCTTCATATTGATAGTGTCATTGACCCGGTTTGTTTTGCTTTAAAAATCGGCCAATTCAATTATTTTTTATTTATTTATTTATTTATTCATTAACCCCCCATCGGGCTTTTACATAGTAAGTTGACAGTATATTATGTATGTAAGTGTAACATTTACATGGATAAAATAGCTAAATATAATTTACTCATAAGGTAATTAGAAAATAATATGGTGAAGTAAATGAAAGTATGATAGCAAGACCTTTTTTAAAGCTAATAAATAATACACGTTAATAACTAGCAAATAGGTCTAAAATTAGTTGTCTTTTGAAACTCACAAAGTTATTAACACAAAATATATCAATAAGTTTACAGTATTTGTTTGCAAGGTAATGAATTCTTGGAATTGGTGAATACATAGAGTAGTTAGTATTGAGGTTATTGTTAATTTAAAAGTATCTTTGCTTCGAGTTTGTCTAGCAGGTACATTCATAAAAAATAATTCCAATAATTCAGGGCTGTCAATGAGAGATTTGATAATTTTGAATAAAAATAATAATCAGTAAGAACTCTTCTATCCGATAGTTTGAGAAGTCTGGTTTCGGTACGTAAGTTATTATAATTTATAAATTCGATGGAAATATTCATTTTAAAATTGATGTACCGAAGAAATTTATTTTGTACCTTTTCTAAGGCTTGAGAATGGACTTTGTAGAACGGCGACCATACTGTTGAATTATATTCTAATTTACTTCGTACTAATGAGCAATATAGATGTTTTAAAGTTAACACATTTTAAAACTATGCGTTCTTATGCGTTCCGTATTTGCTTTTTATATCGATATTTCGGTTGAAAATATTCTCGCGATAGTGCTGCAAATGGGTATTACTTCAACTTTACAGTTTGTTAACAAAGTTTGTGATCTCCGTCTTACTTCAATCGTAATACATTTTATCGTAAATTATCTCAGAGTCTAAGAGTGAGATAAACAGCAAAAAATACCTGTTATTTTTTTTTAATAATCTCAAATTATTAAAAAAATTAACGCCATAGCTTCAACAAAGAAAAAACTAAATTTAAATACTCAAACGTCAAATTTCAATTTTTGCGCTTTAGAAACATTAGAAATTAACAAAAAAAAAAAAAAAAATTAATTTAGTAATAGCACTCTGTAAGTCACCTTATCTGATAGTATTAATACGCTTGCGTCTGGACGATGTAGGCCCTGTCATTGGTCAAATTCAAATTGTGTTTAAATAAGACATTAAAAATTAAGACACGATTTCATACTGAAATAGAATCGCCACATGTAATACGATATTACTTCAAAAATATCGTTTGTGCTCATACAATTTTTGGATAATATCGAAGAAAATATGTCTTAGAAAGTTCATAATCCATTGGATTAATAACATTACAGTGAAAATTATCCACAATTATGTGATTACGTTTGACGTTTGACGAAAAAAGCACGCGTTAATTCAATATGGCCGATACCCGATACGCACCGCGGCAATAGGTGGCCGACAGAGCGCACCTCTGCCGGTGTAAGAACGAACCATATGACTGGCGCGTATAACATCAAGCGTTTAATAATAAGATTTCTTCTGGAAGTTTATTTCAACTTTGCAATGGCATTTTTCATTATTATTTATAATTTTTTTTTGCTTATTAATTATATCTGATTTTATATTGACATGTTTTCTAATTTCTAAAATTTCAAAATTATTTATTTGCGATGCTTTAATCCTGAGTGAAGTATTTTAAGACCTGAATTTTTATCGAAAGTGTGATTCAAAAGATGATTTGCAAACTCAGATTCACTATTTCCATTTAGAACCCTGAGATGTTTTTTAGTTCTGACTTCAAAGTTTCTATTGGTTCAACCTTTGTAAAATAAATTACAATCCAGCCCAATTGAGTTTATAAACTCCTGATTTTTTTTTTGATTTTCGCCATCTTTATTATTAAGAATATATTTATTCATTCTGTTATTAGTGTAAAACGCCGGTTGAATAGTACCAGGAATGTTTATATATATAATTTTAGAAGTGTCGTTATCCACAAACAGAATTCTACGCCATTGTTTATTTATATCTTAAGAAATAGGGTAAAAATACCGTTTGAAAATAATATTTTTAATTATTTTATTTAGTATTTCAACCATCAATTTATTAGAATAACCGTTATTAAATGTTATTTGTCTTATGAATATATTGTTTTATGGTTATATGCAATTTTTCTTTCAGCTCTTAAAATACTTCACACAGGATATAAAGCATCACAAATAAATAATTTAGAAATTTTAGAAATAAGAGAACATGTTTATAAAAGTAGATGTAATTAACAAGAATTTTTTTTGTTAATTACATCTACGAATTACAATATGAAACTGGTCTTTCATATTGTAATTCCTAATTCTTATAAACCCAGCCTACTCTTACCCCTCCCCCCTCCTTCCACTTCTTTTTTCCAATTGTAATCTATATTTAATTTTTGACTTCGGTGTATACTTCGTTCATGAAACATGTATTGGTTGTATATAATGAAGTGAAGTTAAAAAAGTTATTTGTTTTTTAATAAAATAAAGTTTAATCGGATAACATTATTTTATCTATTTCCATTGTATATCAATGCATACGTACATAATAAAATGTAAACATTATATTTATTTATTAATTGGACAATTTGCATAGCGCCGCTTTTGTGAGATATCACCTCAGGGGCGCTATATTGCAATAATCTACCTTTATATATAGATTTTTACTCTCCTGATGAAGGTGTATATATAATCTAACTTTAAACTTTATTAGATACAGATACGGGTACAATTAATCAATATGTAATAATCTATTATTTCAGTCAACTTTGTTATAACTATCTTTAATTGTTGTGACAAACTATACGATATTGATTCAACTTATAGACATTGACGGTTGTAACACATATTTAAGCACTGCAAGTCTCCTATGAGCAAATTATATTAGGTACCATAACAGTTAATATCAGTTGTAGACATGTAGTCAATAATAGTGTTTCAATTGAAATAATCCATCACAAATACGTAAAATTTCATTTATTCAAACAACTGTCATTCTTATTATGCCTAAATTGAGCATGTTATTATTCATTAACTCCTTCCTGTTCCGTGTTTTAACAATATATACTCACCCTCTCTCTGTGAATGACCTAATATCTATTTATTAAATGTAACTGTTGTTAGTATCACTTAAACTGGGCGCAGCCCAACCAAGTGCCGCCCGCAGGGCCTAGCAGCAAAAACCCGCGGAGCGGGTTTTTAACTGCTAGTTGACAATATTTCCCTATTTTGTTGACTCCTCCCACCCTTCTCGCCTCCCTTCCCCCATCCCAAATCACCCCCACCCACTACCCCCACCAATAAAATCTAATTTTTCTGTACTTGTATAATTTTAAGTTAGTCTTACAATTGCTAGTTAATGACATGGTTGTGTCTAAGCCGTTACCAAAGTAAACAAAATTTAAATAACAGATGTACATTGGAAAATAAAACAAAAATGTCTAGAAATTGTTACATAGTTAATGACCAAGAAATACAAAAAAATGTAAATTAAGAAATTGACGAATCTCGATATTGATATATTATAATATTATCATGAAGGGAAATGCTCCTTTCATTTGAACAAGAAATCTATTTACGGATGTATAAGCTTTCAAAGAAAATTTGTTAAGGAAAATTGAAATACCTCTAATAAATAAATAAGAGTCTATTTCCTTTGTAGTATGAACATCGAAATTGTATCTCTTAGTTATGCGTGCAGCATTCTTATAAATAGACTGACATATTATAAAATGAGCCAACATAATATATTAAATTAAATTTTAAAAAAATAGTTGAAACAATTTTTTTTTTTTAAATACATCTATTTTCATTTTTCACCTAGTTGCGCCATCTTCCTCACGAACGTTCCTCCCCAGGGACTGAATAAAATAAGCAAACACCGCTAACGGTAACACCCAAGCCAAATCCCATTTGGTTTGGACCGAGATTTATTTTATATTTTAACTGTTTTAATTTGTATATGCATTATGTCATCCAATTTCAGAGAAATGCGTGTATGTCCACGTGTGTGTGTGAGTGATTGCTATCAAAAGACTTTCAAGATTCCATTAAAAAAATTCTTAGTCAAAGGACACTTTAATATACAAAATTACAACTCAGTCAAATGATAAACCATTCAAAAATAGAAGCGATAGACAGAAAAACAGCAAGAGAGACAAGTGATAGCCCGGTCATTGTTACATATTTTTAATCAAATGTGTACTTTAGCACACTTTATGTTATTATATTGTAGTCGACACATTTGAGACAATGCCATCAGATAGTGTAGAATTGAACCAGCGAAGCTTGGGTAGAAATCGTTGTGAACCATATGTCTAATATCTGGCCATAATATATATTGCAACGTGTACGTACGTATTATTGTGTCTAAATGAAACGTATGTTTTGACCTCGGCTAATTTTATTAGAAGACTAGCTGAACCGCGCCACGCTTTGCTGTGGCTCAATCTGTCTGTGCAGATAAAAACATAATAGCGCGTGTTGGTTTAACGTCCAACAGTTGGCGTTGTTTTTTTCAACAAAAGCATGTTTGTCCAACAGATTACGCTGTTTTTTAAAAAAACAACATGTTTTTTCCTGTCACAGGTGACATCTACATTATGTAGGTATATAAAAACATACGCGTATTCGAATGAAACGTTGTGTCAAAAATTTAAAACATTCGGTAAAGAACGGAGATTTAAGATTTCGAACAAATGAATATCTTCACACATATATATTATATGTGTGAAGTTATTCATTTGTTCAATACGTATATTTTTCCTTTATCTAAATTTAAGGGTTAGGTTAGGTTGGGTTTCCTTATTATGAACTGATTTTATTATTTTTCAATAAACACGAGAGAGCCAATAATAGGGTACATAAAGCACACCTACGTTAATATTATATAACATTTTTACTTCAAGGTTTTGGCTACAGAGCTGTTAGAGTAAATTTATTACTCAATTTATTATAAATGTACCATTTTCATAAATGAAAGTTCACAGAAAATCTTTCTCCAATTGACGTTAGTAAATTTTCGCAAGGCAGCACAAATGTCTTGTGCATTGCTTCTTTGGCTAGAATCTCTCCAGCCCATCACTCATTCCCATTCCGTTCACGAGTCCAAATCATTTCGTCACGTCCTCCCAATTCCATCAAAGATTGTGTTTGTTCCTTTGTCCGATGTTTTCCTTTGTCATCCCGGCGCAAGAGAGTTCTGGCCATAAAACCAAGTGTCCCTTTTCCAATCGACCGACATCACTCCTTTGATTTGTTTTGATATACTGAAGTAACAAATAATGGGCTTACTACTTCAAGTGATCCCTTTTATATTCTCTTCAAGTACCAACAAGAATTATATTAGTAGCTTACTTACTATACCAAAGACATTTATATTATTCCATTCAAAAGCGAATAGTATTGAATAACAGTGTAATGTTTACACTAACATGAAAGTAAACTGATATCGTCAATTTATTTAAAAAACCTTTCGACTTAGTACCGTAATGAATTTGATTATCTCTGATCTTGAAAAAGTTTTATCCTTTATGAAAATGTTTGATCAATTTAATAAGAAGTATGGATAGATTAATTAAACAGACACGCCAAACGTAAAATTTCAAAGGTTTATTTCTTGTAATATATTACTTTGTTTTTTGTTTCAATTATTTCTCTACATATGTACCTATACAGTGCGGTGATCTCGACTTTACCTAATTGTGGTGGACTGATTCAACTTTGTAATATCTTAGTGTAGTTCTTCGGGTAGAGATTTGGTGAGTTATCCTAGAGTAATATTAAAAATAGGTACTTAATAATAACAGAGTATGGGTTCACTTTATACACTGCTTATTGTTGCACCAATCGTACAAGTGCGAGTAACTTGAACGAAGCGTACTGGTAAAAAGACGTAATAAGAAACCAGACATCTCCATTTATACGTCGGTGAGATCGTGCTATTTATTTCAAATATATTTCGACTGTTACTACTGGGTTTGTGATTAGCAATAAATAAAAATGAAAATGAAATGTAGAATTCTTCACTAATGATCTGAAAACGGGTGGGGTTGTTTAACAACAGAAAGATTGTTATGATTTTATAATAGAATCAAAAGCTTCATAAAATTAAAATGTTTGTCAAAAGGGCTTGCTGAGAGTAATAATCTGGTGTGATACCGGGTGAAGCGATGTTGATGAACAGCTTGGCAGGCAGCAATGAATTTCTGCTGAATTTCCAAAGTGACTTCCAGAATGAGAGTGGCCTTGACAATCATGGCCCGCGATTGTCCAGAATAGGAAGATGTTTTCCGATTACCTAATTCTCGAAGAATCTAGTCTGCAATATCAGATAATGGTGGCGTTATTTAACGAGGCGCGGATTTGTCGTCCGCCAGTCCAGAGGTGGCCTAATTCTGTGGGCTGTCAATCAAGGAATCCAGTGCTTGGTTTTTGAACTGCTGACGTCTCTTTCAGATCGCAAGTGTGGCGACCGAAGGGTGTAAAAAATATTGCCTCCGTATGACTCGTATTAATAAATCGCTTGCTGAAGCCCCTACCTTAACCCACCTCACAACGCCGCCCAATTGGGTGACGATATACCCTTCCCCTGTCTTTGATTGTGCAGAAAAAGGCGCTCTTGTGAGGTGAAACATAAAAAAAGGAAATTAAATTATATAAAAAAAATATTTTAGGGAAATTTTTTACAAAAAAACTGATATCCTTAGTTTCACTTGAAAATCTCACAAATAATATTTATCCTCCATAAAATATATTTTTTCTTCCTTCCAAATACAATAATTAGTATGGATTTTAATTTTGTAATTTTTTTTACTTTGTAACCTAGTTATATTATTTTTCGCAAATGTACACTCCTCTTCCATCCACAAACAAATGCATTTGATGAAAGTGTAGTATAAATTAAAACAGTATGACTTGTTAACATTGTATATTTATTTTAAAACACAAAATAAATATAAATGGATAAAATATAACCCCCAAATGATTATCGTAAATGTGTGTCCTTTAACATTTCAAGTATGGAAAAAACAAGTATTATTTTGTCTTTGACATTGACATCCAAATTAATAAACTTGCCCTAGCATGAAATCTGGGTATCATTTCGACGAGTTGGAACCAAACCACGTGACCATACTTTTGGCACCAGGTTCGATCATGGTATTAATAAAATACGAAATCAGTCATACATTGATCGCTAAAGAGCTCATCAAGACCCTGCGAAGAAAAGTGAAGTTTGCTAAAGTAAAGCAAAAGTTTATTGTATCACTATTCTGCCAATGATATGAATGTCGCCTTTTTAAACGCCTGGCGTAGCGATTCTAAAAATCAGTAAATTCCTTAAATTATTACATATGTTTCAAACTCAATAGTATCTATAACAAAATATTCAATTTTGGAAACAAGTATTTAAAATTTAGCAATTGTTAAAAGAGTTGTAATTAGTAAACAGATTTTATTTTCGAGTACTGAACATTAGATATAACGATAGATATTTCAATGCGAGTTGGCCATATACTGTCAGATTCATTTATTGACCTATCACAGAAACGGAAAATTTCGTCGATCTTCATCAAAGAGATCTTTTGAGCTTGGTTGTTCCCCTTTCTCTGATTGACATGTCTATCAATTTGAATGTCTATGTCGGATAGTAATTTTCATATTTTAAATTGTAGTTACATGGAATATTATTAATTGGGTACTTTGTGTTTAAAATTGTTTTAAATAAATTATCTAGAATTATGTGAATTTCTCAATAATGGATAAAACATAACAGTAATATAATATTATTATTTACATTCCGAATAATTTGCTTCGTAACTTGATATTATACGAAATACATTTTAGAAGTGATCATTAAGAAGATCATATTCCTTAATGAGTATGTCAACCATTGAATACCTTCTAATGTATCAGGACAGAAACGTACATAACTGCTGTTACACAAAATAATGAGCGGCTCTGTTGAGTTCTTGAATAATGATAAAGAAATTTCAGAATTAATTGAATTTTTTTTTCTGAAACGTCATGGTTTTCTAAAAGTCTTCAAGCTATTGTCACCTCTAGAATGAACCGCTATAATCCCAAAAGTCATGTTCTGAGTAAATCGCACTTGGAGTTGTCAACTTTATTTATTTCTTTGTTTTAACATATTTATTTATCAATTTTATTTTAGCCATTTGTACATGGAAGATAACAAATATCTAATTTATTATTAGTTTTTATTTTTTACTATAGGAGACGGTCGACGTAAGGATCCCGTTAGCACTTAGGCCATAGGCTCATTGTGCTATCTTTCATTTTACCTCATTCCTTTAACAGTAGCCCGGACCCTTTCATAAAATTCACCTGGGTTGTCATTGGAAATGTGGCTATGTCTTCTGGTTCTAGAGTGTATTTTCCCAGGAATCTGAGACTTGTTCCCAACAGAGCGGGACATTGGCACCAAAGGTGAATTGGAGTCTCTTCATCCTCTTCACATCTCCTGTATCGGTTGGTGTTTTCCACTTCCAACAACTGCATGTGTCTCCTGAGATGGCAGGGTCCCGTTAGTAGTTTTACCAGTTCCCTCAGTGAGTGTCTCTCCATATTGAGTAGTTGTCTGGTTCACCTTGGCTCTGGTCCGTTCATCAGTACTTTGGATCATTTGGATATTATTTTAAGTTACACACACTATTAAATTTTTATTATTTATTTAATTTAATTTTTTGTCTTCTTTCTTAAAATCTAGCTTAAATCTATCAATTGGTGCAGACTTTAAAATTCCGGTAGCACATTATGAAATTGTATTCCTTTGTAGCGTAAACTATTTTGTGTTTTGGCTTTGTCCTTTTTTGATAGCCTAATTTCTCGTTCTTGTATAATGTTTGTGAATTTCCTTGTTTTATATAATTTTCTTTGATAGGTATTTTGTTAATAGGTTGTTTATTATTTTATGTATAAATATCACCATGTTCAAGGTCAGCATCTATTTCACTATTAAACAATTTAGTTAATTTTGTAAATCTATTTCCAATAAGTATTATTCTATTTGCTCTATTTTGGAGAATTTGAAACTTTGTTATCTGCCATTACATAAGAAAATGATCGTTGAGCAATATAAATTATAAAAATAACATCAATTAACTTAACCGAACGAAACCATCGTGTGAATGCATAATTTATTACATGGTATTTAACTATGGCAGTGTTGGCTCATATATTTTGAAAAATATTTTAGATAGCAGTATGTCAATAATTGTTAGTTAACCTCTCAAATATCATCAGCTAGAGATGTGACAGTCTACATTATCATAAATTCTTACCAAGCAATTTTTTATTTTTTTTATTTCCTTTATTTTTTCCCAATTAATATATATTTGACATTACAGTTTTATAATAATAGTAAAGGGAACCCACTAAGGCGCAGCCTGTGCGTGGGTAATATAAGTTTATACATTAGATTTTTGTACCTTAAAATAACAGTAAGCATAATAAAGAAAAACGGTAGGATTATAATTAAAGTTAGTCTAAAAGATTGTGCAAGAGGTGCATATTAAAAATAAATCAAAGTAAAAATAAAGATTGTAAGATAATATATATGAATTAAAAGAACACAAAATAAAATAATAATAACTATAACATTGATTTGACATTCACAGCTAATAAACGTAATTTTTGGTTTTGTTGCGGTATTGTCTTTGGAGTGCGTATATTGAACTTCTAGTAGGTATTATGTTAAAAAATAATATATTAAGAAAGTGTCGTGTAGTAATTACATAATTTTAATAGTTGTAAAGCAAAATAACAAAAAATTCGAACAATTGAAATAATTGTTTACATAATTTTATTATTTAGTAAAAAATAAATAAAATCCTACGAATTAAACATAATAACATGTCATTAAATGTTGAACTGTGATAGATATTTTAATTCATCTTGAAATCAATTTTAAAATGTTTCGTTATCCTGAGGTTTCGTTATCATGATGATGATTTCAGACGTTTTCTTAATCAAACGTTTTGATTTAAAATTAAAGTTTCGTTGAATTCATAACCAATATTTGTTCCGCAACGTTGAATAAAAAAATCTAGAAAAACTAGAGTTTCTTGAAAATATATAACGTCCTTGGATATCTATTACCCTGAAACTTCTGCGGGTTCTAGATTTTTCTTCTCCGTGACAACAGACACCGAGACTGGTTAAAAATTAAATAAAAAAACAGACTGTATAAAAGCGTCTTCAAACGCAAAGGAAAAGTCTTTGCTTCCGCTGATTGATATCGGATCCCAGAAGCTCTGAAACTGTAAAATAAAATTTAAAAGCCTTCGATAAACCAAGCAAAAGGTTTTAGTCGTTGTTCGCATTATATTCCCATTTTCGTAGAGAGACAGTATCAATCCAACATTTACTTTACACTAAGATTCTAATCAGGTTAAAGCTTCAATGTAGCTTTATTTTTACGGAAAAGCTGCTATTTGAAATTTCATATTAAATGTTAAATCTAAAGAAATAAGGCATTTATTTACTACTCTGATTCCACAATTGAACTTGAATGAAACACTAGTATACCTATATTGAATTATTTCGCGGATAAGAGATAAGCCGCCATAGCTCAGTGGTCAGAGCTGTCAACCGGAAATTGAAAAGACACGGGTTCAAGTCCCGTTGGCGCCATGTATCTTTTATCAGGAGATTTTTCAATGTGGATGAGTGTTTCAGGCTAATAATTATTGTTTATAAAATATATGACTTATTACCTACTCAACAATCTATTCATCAACTTGAATTCGCATGCAGAATGCCTTCATTTTTTCTTTTATTGATTCCCGTTCGAAATATTGCGTGTTCTGATAAGTTTCGAAACAACATGATGTTTTTTATTGTAAGGTACATAAATTTACAATCACAATCTGCACAATTACTCCTTAAACAGATACAATTTTCCATTACCACCATTAAAAATTTGGTACAGGGTTGAATTCCTAATTTTATTTGATTTTGTCAAAAAATAAGTAGAGTTCTGCTTGCAGAGTTTTCTCTTTATTTCTTTCATTGCATACAGAACGTAACACGTACCATTGCATTCACCATCAAATCCCGCAAAACCATCACATAAATTTCCAATTACAATCTGACTCTCCGTAAGACACGTAATATTCCATTGTATCTTCCATAAAACTGTCTGGTGGACCTGCATAATACATTCTCGTCCTCGCTTAGGTGGTTTTGCTTCACCCCGCTTGCAATGCATCGCCGTTCTCAGCCAAATCTGGACAGAATGATTTTTTTTTTATATGCAGTTTTATTTCTGATCTTTGCCAGCTGAGAGTTGTAACGAAAATTTATTATTTCGAGGAGTCTAAACTGAAATAATTAAATTGTCCGTGTAAATATATTGGAAATTTAGGGAACTAAAATATCAAGTAAATAATCTTAACTTGAGACTATAATTAGTAGCATTGTTATGTTACACCATGTGCATTTTCACTGTAAATTGGACACGATAAAAATTGTGCAAAAAAAACTCAAATTAATTGACTTTAAGATATTTTCAGATTGGAGGATACTCTCATTGTCGCTCTGGTAAAATACGGCCATTAAGAATCAAAACGTTGCTAAAATTTGCTTTAGTCGTGTTTGGTGACCAGATCTGAATAGCCAGTTCTTCTTCCTCATCACCTTCTCTTCTCCACTCTTTTAAGCCTGACAGCCCCTCGAAGTTATCTAATCGTTTTCCTTTAGTGTTCAAATGAAGAATATTTATTCCTGTATTATATTTTTATCTCTTATTCATCTATTATATTTTTATCTCTTATGCATCTCTTATTTTTATCCAGAATAATGATAAAGATGCATAGAAATTAAAAGGTCGGAAAAATACTAATACCAAAGTGGTGGTATATTAAATCAGTTTATTTTATTTTGATGGTTTTGTTTGAAACAGAGGTAAACTATATATTGTTTCTCTTAAAATCCGACAAAACCAACATTTTTTCCTCCACAAAAAATAAAGAGTTTTTCAACCATGCCGAATATTAGTCGATTTATCAAATTTGAGGAAAAACAATTTCATTAATCTAAATTATTAATTATAAAAACTGACAAGATCCGATACTTTGAAATAGAAATCTCGATAACATGCTTTACTATAACAAAAGTCTATAAAATATGCAAAGTATAGTTGTTTGATATGACAATGATTGTGAAGACTTTTGTATTTCTTTTTTGTTATTTGTTTTTGGGGTGTTATGCCGTGTTGCGCTAACTCCTTCTTTTGCTAACGTTGTCCAAAACGTTGGCTAAAGAAGGAGTTAGCGCAACACGGCATAACACCCCAAAAACAAATAAAAAATAATTTTGGCCATAAAAATCTTAAATCGTATTTTTGTATTTCTAGTTAATAATCGAGGCATTTTATTAATGGCTGCTTTATTTGTGATTTGATTAGTGTGACATTTATATTGTCACATTTATTTAAACCATTTTTTGTCATTTCTTGAACCATTCAAAATAAATGGTTGTTCTGACAATCACCTGTAAGTACACAATCATTTAGGTTAAATTTAATAATCATTCAGTTTATTTATGGGTTTCTACAGTTTGGCATTATCGGAAAATAATTTTATTTGGAATTATTACTGTCGTTTTATTACAGATTATTATTTTATAATACTATTAATAGTAAATAAGTCATTATTAATAATATATTTCTTACATTTTTAATTCTTTTTAAATTATTCTTTAAGTATATAAAACTTTTTAACAAATTCTTTTTTAAAATCTAAATTTATGTTAATGGCACAATATGTCGTGCCGGTTGTATTTAAATAAATACATATAAAAAAAGGCATTATCATTAAGTTTTATCTCAGTGTACAGAATTCAAACCTTTCTCTATTGCAAGATTTCATCTATCTGACATTCATTGCTTATTCTGTCACGTGACGGCTGCACCAGCATTCTCTATGGACCAGTTTGTCTAGAATGGTTCTCGTTTAACTACACAATACTGCGCAGAGCTCAGTTCTCAGTCCTCGAGTTGACGCTAGTAGTTGTGAGTAATTTGTCAACCTGACTGTCTAGTGTCTAGTGTCTGTCTACTCTAAAGAGATATTGCTTTTGATAATAATTATTGCATCGTGTAACTGCACGAAACATGAAACTGCACGGTTTTCTTGAAATTGTAAATGGCAAATAACGCGAATAACGAATAGATTCTATGATTGTTGTTAAACTTGACGGTAAACGCCACAGTGCTTAGCTTTTCCATTTTCTTGTGTTGTCAGGTGCACATTTACCTACCTCACCATTGAAAGCGAACTGAAATGAATGAATTATTTAAAACGGGCTTGTAGGGTAGTAAAAAAGGTTGTATATATCGTGTAAATGCATACATATTGTTCAATGTCATGCAATTAAATAGTTATAATGCATAGCAGGCTTCTTTGGATTGACTAGAGTTTGTTAAACCATATTCTCCTCTCTGACATTTTTTTCTATCCTCAATGATAGATTCCGCAATGTTTGGTCAGAGTATCGGCACATTGCTAGTCAATCCAAGGGAGTCTGCTATTTTTATGCCTTTCTTGAAAGAATTGAGTTTTTATACGGTCAAAACTATTTATTTATATTCCATATGTACATGCGCAAATAAACAATAGTAAAAAATAACGTGCAAAATGTATATTTTCAAAAAATAATTTTATAAACGCCTTCAAAATTTCATTAAATCATTATCAAAATCGACTCTCGTTAGTTTTGTTACATTTGCGCTTCCAAGCTTCTAGTTAGCTTCCAAACAGGCGAGATTTCCATTCATGTTAGGAAACTAAGAGGACACAAACACACTACCAACATAATAGCCACTTACTATGTAAACGTAGGAGCTAATGGCTTCAGCGCTCCCAGTTCTGTTCTGCCCTGTTCCATTAACATAATACAATCATCTTATAAATCCTACTTGCCAAGTGCTAATCCCGTAGAGTATTGTGGAATACATAACATTTAACCATTAATTAGAATTTCACTGCCATTGAGAATAAAAACGTTGCTTCACACAACAACCTACACTCAACCTTGTAACAGGAAAACCAGGAACAGAAAAAAAGGAAATGAAGAGGACTGTACATTTACTATGGTACTATGTATCTTAGTGTGGTGAACGTATGTCTGTCGGTATGAAAGAGACAGGCATATCTGAGTGAGACAGCATGACCGAGACGTATAAAAAGGCGTGTCTGTTGTAACTCGTCCTCTCTTAACAACAACATCTCGAATACTGTACATTAGTAATAACACTAAATAAACCAAATAGTATGGAGTATCCAAACGACTATTATTTACATCTTATCTGAGTGATCGACACGGCAGATCACCACAGTTGGCGCAGCCGAAAAAGGAAGCTGAACGGCCGCAAAATTCTTCCTGGAGGAAGAACCGTAGCCGCAGCTGAAAGAACTACAGTTGGAGCAGCCGAAAAAGGAATCTGAACAGCTATTAAATTCTTCCTGGAGGAAGAACTACAGTTGGAGCAGCCGAAAAAGGAAGCTGATCAGCCATTAAATTCTTCCTGGAGGAAGAACCACAGTAGGCGCAGCTGAAAGAACCATAGTTTGGTTATAATCCCACCGAGCACCGCGGAAGGGATTATTGTCGCATAAAAAATAAAATAATTTGGGGGCAGCTTCACGGACAGTATCGGACATTGAAGGAGCATCAAGGCAAGGAACTGGTGAAGAGATTCAAGGCGCTGAGCTCAAGGAATCAGCAGCCGAGAAACCGGATGAAAAACGGATCCAGGCAGCTTGTACGGGGACCCGACACGGGAAGGCGTGGCGGTGGTGACCGGACGAGAAGGACGACCAGGAATCCGGACGGAGCCAGAAGACGGTCGGACGCGGAAGGGCGGCGATCGGCGGCAGCATCAATCATCAGATTCGTGAGTTGAGTGCTGTTTGTTGTTGTTTTTTCTGATTATTGGTAATCTGTGTGGAAATGGAGGGAGTGGGTTTACCCAGGTTTTGTCACCTTAGGGACGGGCTGGAGACGTTCGTGCTACAGTTTGAGCAGTTGATCCTCGTCAATGATGACAAATTTAAATCCGAGGATAAAAAGAGGGCGGTTTTAATATCCCACCTACACACAGACACGATTAATCTACTGATAGATTTATGTTTTCCAAAAAAAATAACAGAATTATCGGTTGAAAATATATTTTTGTTATTAGGAAACCACATTGGTGTTTCAAAGAATGTGTTTAAGGAACGTGGAAATTTTTTTGCGGCGAAACAAAAAGTTGGGGAATCTATAAATGATTATATAGCTAGGTTACGTTGTCTAACAAGATTCTGCAAATTTGAAAGCAGACTGGAAGAAAACTTAAAAGATATTTTTGTGACTGGTTTATTAGAAGGTCGTATTAAAGAAAAAATGTTTTTAGATGCAGAGAAGCTGACTTTAAAAAGTACATTAGAGTGCGCATCGGGAATGGATTCATTTCATAAAAATATTACGTGTATTAAATCCGAGAGTGTCGGGCTCATTTCTAGAAGTAAGAAAAATTTTAATAGTAGTGCAGGTAGGAATTATTCTACTTCACCGGCGCGGGCGAAAGACAAAAATGTTACAATTCCCAGAAAGAAATCAGTAGAACGTATACAACAGTTGAAGTGCAAATATTGTAATTTAAATAATCATGATTCCAGTAATTGTAGATTAAAAAACGTGACGTGTTTTAATTGCAAAAACAAGGGACATTTTAGTAAAAATTGTCGCGAAAAAAAACGGGAGGAAGTTTCATCTGTGTTTGTGAATTCAAGTGAAATAAATTCAAGGTTAACAAGAAATACCGATCCCATTTATTTATCGTTAAAAGTTAATAACGGTATCATCATAAAAGGATTATTTGACACGGGTGCAGGAATATCGATCCTATCGGATAAAGATTATTGGGAACATTTTAAAGATGTACAATTGAAGCCGAAGAATTTAACCCTGAAGGGTTACAATAATTGTAAGTTACAGTTACTTGGATGTTTAATTTTGTCAATTAATTTCAATGGTATTACTAAAATAATGGAATTTTGTGTTGTAAAGGATGGTTCAACCACTGTGCTAGGTAGAGACTTCGTAAAAGAATTTAACATTGGTTTTACGGGTTTCGAGACGGTTTCTTCACAGTTGAAAAGTGAAATACTCACGCATAATATTCACGACGTAAACAATAATAGTGTCGATACGTTAGTGCGTAAATATCCGGAGGTATTTTCAAGTAAACTAGGTAGATTCAATAAATTTAAAGTTCATTTAAAATTGAAAGAAAATGCAGAACCGAAATTCTGCAATCCGAGAAGTATTCCTTTCGCTTTGAAAGCGAAAGTTGAAACGGAATTGAACCGTTTACAGGAAGAGGGAATTTTAGTTCCGATTAGTTATAGCAAGTTTGCATCTCCTATCGTGCCCGTAGTTAAAAGCGATGGAAGCATTAGAATTTGCGGGGATTATAAATGTACTGTGAATCCACAATTGATTGTTGACAAATATCCCATGCCGAAGATAGAAGTTTTATTATCACAAATTTCGGGCGGAATAATATTTTCAAAAATTGATTTACGTCAAGCTTATTTACAGTTGGAACTAGACGAAGAAAGTATGGAATATACTACGATTTCTACACATTTAGGATTATTTAAATTCACTAGGCTAGTGTTTGGGATTAACAGTGCACCGGCAATATTTTGTAGAACTATAGCTTCATGTCTACAAGGTTTGAAGAAAACAGCGGTTTTCCTGGATGATATTATGGTTACAGGAGAAACGATAGAGGAACATAATGCTAATTTAAATGCAGTTCTTAATAGGTTAAAAGATTGCGGTTTGTGCGTAAATATTCAAAAGTGCAATTTTAACGCTTCATCGGTATGTTTCTTAGGGTTTGAAATCTCGAAGGAAGGGATTAAACCTATGGAAGATAAAACGAACGCAATTAGTAAAGTCGCGCAACCAAAAGATTTATCAGAGCTACGCAGTTTTTTAGGAATGGTAAATTTTTACCGATCTTTTGTGCCAAATATGTCTATGTTATTAGATCCTTTGCACAAATTATTGAAAAAAAATACGAATTTTGATTTTAATCAAGATTGCGTAAAAGTTTTTAATAAAATAAAATTAATTTTATGTGATAATCGAGTGTTAGCACATTACGATCCAAATGTTACTTTGAAGGTAGTTACGGACGCCTCAACGAAAGGTTTGGGTGCAACATTGTTACATGTGTATGAAAATAATTTACAAAGACCTATTTCTTTTGTTTCTCGTAAACTGACAGAAGCGGAAAAGAAATATTCAATTTTAGACCTCGAGGCTTGTGCAATTGTGTTTGCTTTTAAGAAGTTTTTCGAGTACATTTACGGAAGGGAATTCATTCTAGAAATAGATAATGAACCTTTATGTAGAATTTTTGGTGAAAAAAAAGGAATTCCTGTTTTAACTTGTAATAGATTACAACGTTATGGTGTAATTCTCTCATCTTTCAATTATAAAGTTCAATACGTAAAATCAACATTAAATTGTTCGGATTACTTATCTCGCGTACCTGTAGGAGATCCTGTTGAGGAAAATAATAACTTTGATTCAAGAATTTTGTGTTTATTCAAAAATAATAGCGAGATGCCAATAGATGTTGAGGAAGTTAAAGCAGAATCTAATACGGATAAATTATTATTAGAGATAAAAAATTATCTTAGAACAGGGTGGCCAAATAAAGTCAATAAGGATGATTGCAAATGGATTTATTGGATAAAAAGGAACGATTTATCAATAATTGATGATTGTATTTTCTGGAACCATAGGTTAGTAATTCCAATAAGTTTAAGGGATAAGATATTAAGCTTATTGCATAGATCTCATCTAGG
Source organism: Hesperophylax magnus (assembly GCA_026573805.1). Taxonomy (NCBI): domain Eukaryota; kingdom Metazoa; phylum Arthropoda; class Insecta; order Trichoptera; family Limnephilidae; genus Hesperophylax; species Hesperophylax magnus. Next base: position 1,391,255 of record JAIUSX010000150.1, on the reverse strand, counting down.
GATTGCCAAGATGAAAGGGCTAGCTAGAGGCTATTTTTGGTGGCCAGGGATTGACAGTCAAATTGAATTTTTAGTTAGAGAGTGCGGAATTTGTGCGGAAATTCAACCATCACAACCCAAGAGTGAGTTAACTCCATGGCCGATAACGGAAGAAATTTGGAGTAGGGTTCATATAGATTACGTAGGGCCTATCGGAAATAAATATTTTTTGGTAATCATAGATTCAACCTCAAAATGGTTGGATTGCGTGGAAGTAAATTCACCTAACTCAGATAATACCATTAAAATCTTAAAGAGATTATTCAGTTATTTCGGTAGTGTACAAACCTTAGTTTCTGATAATGGAGCAGCATTCATGTCAGCAGACTTTAAACAGTTTTGCGAGAGAAATGGCATTAAACATTTAACAACACCTATAAATCATCCTCAATCAAATGGATTGGCAGAGAATGCAGTCAAAACGTGTAAAAATTTTTTAAAGAAAATATTGTTAGAAAAAAAATTTCAGTCAGGTTATAATGAGAAGTTAGAATGTTTTCTCATAGATTATAGGAATGCACCACACTGTACAACAGGGTTAGAGCCAGCAGTTGTAATGTTTGGTAGAAGGTTAAGGTCAAATTTGAATAATTTTATACCTAAAGGGGGGAAGGTAAAGGAAAATGTGATTGATAAAGATACCAAAATGAAAATGTCAAAATGTCAGGAAAATCAGAAATTCTATTATAAAAGGAATAACAAAGTATCTACGAATTTTAAGATTAATCAGAAAGTTATGGTTAGGGATTTTAGAGACCAAAACAATGATAAGTGGGTACCAGGGAAAGTACATAAACGTTTGGGAAATAAACTATATTTAATTGAGGTTAAATTGAATGATAAAATCATGTACTGGAAAAGACATTTTGATCAATTATCCAAACTGTGTGTATCATGGGAAAAGAACCCTAGTATTTTAATCCCTGAGTCTGAGACGAGGAGGCTATCGTTCGATGAGTACGATGTCTCCGACTTTGTTTCGGATGACAATCTAACGGGTGACCCTCTTTTTCCTTCCAGCTCCAGTGAACCCGTGGCGTCAACGTCGGGGAACTGGAAGGAGCGCCTTCGACCAAGGACAGAGAAATCAAAATAAGCAGCAGTCAACTCTCCGAATCAACATGGTTATAAATAAAAAAGAAAATGTTGTAAAATAATAATTAAATATGTGTATGTATGTTTTATAATTATTATTATGATAATCATGTTGTGTTACTGTCTGCTGATTTAAGTGTGGAGGGATGTGGTGAACGTATGTCTGTCGGTATGAAAGAGACAGGCATATCTGAGTGAGACAGCATGACCGAGACGTATAAAAAGGCGTGTCTGTTGTAACTCGTCCTCTCTTAACAACAACATCTCGAATACTGTACATTAGTAATAACACTAAATAAACCAAATAGTATGGAGTATCCAAACGACTATTATTTACATCTTATCTGAGTGATCGACACGGCAGATCACCACACTTAGTCATTAATAAAAAGTATGTATTATAATAAATTCGACAATAAAAAACAAATACCCTTTTTTACACCTAGTTGTAACATACACGTATTTCAATGGCAGATGATCCGAGGGAATAGCGTCACTAAAACACGCAACATGCGCGCCCAATATTTGTAGACAGTTGACACATATGCCACTTGAGAACAGGTCGTTTCAAAGACTCATTATTGGTTCAACTCGTTCTTTGGCTGCGAAAAGTTTGCTGACCACTGTGTTTCTTCCCTCCTACAACAATTTGGGTCACATCAAGACAAAGATTCACTACTTGCTTTCCACAAAAGACCTTCTACACAGCATCCCCAAAGAAGAAATAGCCTCTGACGGGAATTTTTTATGTTATGTAAAAAAAGGTGTACACCATTGTATTAAAAACCATCGAAAGTATTTAGGAAAAATAATCGTTTAGCAATCATTGATGGTTTTATAGGTTTTTATTCATTTCGCTACTTTAAGCCGACGACCTCTAAATTCGATTACTAACCATCTTAACCACTCAAGCAATTGCTTTTGTATATATACATTTTTTGTTTATATGACATCAACATTGTCGGAAGATCAATTTCAGCCATTAAGGAGGTCTTCGACCCTTTAGAAACAGCGGCGCGGGAAGTAGGACTGCGAGTTAATGTTGACAAAACAAAAATGATGGTACAGAGCAGGAACCTTTCACACAGAAGAAGAAGTAGTGCACTATTTAAAGACAACTACTCATACGAAGTGGTCGATCAATTCACCTACCTGGGTTCCAGCCTGACAGAGAACAATGAGGATCCAGCAGAAATCAGAAGGAGAATCACAGCAGCCAACAAAACATACTTCTCTTTGCTGCCAGTGTTTAAGTCACGTAGTGTCCACAGAAAAACCACAATAACCATATATAAGACCATTGTAAGAACTGTATTGGCATATGGATGTGAGGCGCTGACACTGACCGTAAAGATGGCTGAAATGCTGGATACTTTTGAAAGAAAGGTGCTGAGAAGAATATGTGGACCCGTGAAAGAGGGCGAACAGTGGCGTATCCGGCACAATATAGAATTGTACGATATATATAAGGCCCCTAGCATCTCTGCACACATGAGACTCCTCAGGCTGAGATGGGCTGGGCATGGACAGAGAATGCCGGATACACGCGTCCCAAAAAGATTTCTGACTGGTCACCCAGGTGGAAAGAGAAAAGTGGGAAGACCCAGACTGAGGTGGGAAGATGAGGTAAGAGGGGATGCAGCACAGCTTCTCCAGGTGACAAACTGGAAGTCAGCCGCTGAGGACAGGAGGAACTGGATGCGACTGTTGCAGGAGGCCAAAGCTCGATATGGGCTGTAGCGCCATCGAAAAAGAAGATATACATTTACATATTTTTTTTATGAATATCATTCCTCAAAATATTAATATTGAAATTTATGAACTGCTTTCTGCTGTTTAAAGCGAATTAATCCACCCATATTTCGCTGTTAATCCCATATTTTTAAGTTATATTAATTTGGCACATTATGATAAGCGATCACACAAAACGTTTTTGCAAACTCGCCATAATACGCCAAAAATCGCTCGAAAACAATCTTGAAGGCCTGTTATATAATGGATGTCAAGTTAAATATTAAATACATCGCGGGCCAATGTATCCCCAAGTAGATAAATAAAAAGAAATATTATGTATTCGTATAATTAATTTAATGATATGTATCCTGCTATCACAAATATCTACCAGCTATTCTCTGATACCTGGTCCTATTCCTCATTAATTCTCTCAAGGTTTAACCGGCCTTTAATAATTTAAGCGGTTATTAATTCGTACTGTTTATTAACCCGCCGCGCTATTCACAAGGGAATTCAAATTTTAATATCATGAAAAATACACGGAGAAAAATTACTGACATAAAATATTGCTAATTTATAACTTACTAATGTAAAATACTGTTAATTTATCAAAAAATCTGGTCAAATCCAACGAATGAACTGACAGAGTTTCATTTGCGGAACATTTGTTCATGCAAATACTGATATTAATATTGACATACTGATTGCACATATTAGGAAAAGAACAATTCTTCTCGATATATTCCGAATGACTAATATTTTATCAGGAAATTAGTATGCTATGATTTTTTAACCCAGATCATTTTCTCCGTGCGTTAAAAACGGGAATGCAGGCATTTAATGAAATAGTTGACAGATTTCCTAATAAACTATCAGTCAAACATGAATGTGTTATGGTAACGTCAGAACACGTTTTCAAAAAATTGGGATATTTTACAATTCGATATTATGAAAGTAGGTACTATAATAATAGTTTATTAGGAAATGGCCTGCGATCACAATAAATCAGCAACACTCATTTTTCGGAATGAATAGACTACTTTGTGTATTCTTCTATTGATGTGGATTATTTTTTTTCTTGCATGTGCAATATTCAAAATGTTGAATTAATCTATTTATAACAAAGAACAAATATTGGTACTGTTGCATCTGAAACTGCTTACGAATTGCAGCTTCAGCTAAAAATGGATGTGAACTCTACATAATTTAAACGAGACAAAATGAATTGGTGTTTGCTTGAGTTCGGTGATAGTTTGTATAAGGTTGAACTAGGTATGAAAAGAAGGAAAACAGGAAGTCCAATCACCTACCACTATATCTCTGCGAAGTACCACACAACACAATCACAATTTAGTGAGTTCCACTACGATACCCCGAGGTAATTATCGTCACAAAAAAATTAATGAGTATTACAACGATATTATGCACTTTCAAAAAAATCAACTTCCTTCTTTTCAAAGATTATGTACACGAAAAAACACCAACAGTTTTCTTCCAAGGTAGTCCCAGCCCGTCTTCTATTTTCAAAACGAATGCACTAGAATTTGTACTATGTTCTTGCCATTGTTCCAAATTTCAAATACTATTCCAGCAAGGTGATGGTTAGAAAAGGTAAGAACTGGATAAATACAATCCTGGTAGGAACCAAGCAAGTGCTCGATGCAAAACAAAACAGGTACTATTTAAAAAAAATTAACACATCTGCCCTGATGATGGACACTGCAATGCTGTCCGTAACGTTGGCTAAAGAAGGAGTTAGCGCAACACGGCATAACACCCCAAAAACAAATAACACAAATACTTTTGGCCGTGAAAATCTTAAATCATATTTAATGATTGATTAAATTCATAAAAATATCACCTTTCCTATGTCAAAAAGTGTTAAATCAAAGTTAGGTGTGAGAGATATTATTTTCACTGACTGAAATTTAATTTCATACTAAAAATTAAAATTGTAAAAACAGAAGCAGAAAATGAAGGGCATAAGGTGAGTTCGAGCATTTAACTCTCCGAAATTTCTGGAATTCTAAAGATGCTTGTAGCAGAGTAGAACGGGTTCGGTCCCGTGTAGTTAGAACAAGCTAGAGTTTTGTTTTTATTTTATTATTAAAACCGTTATTTTTTTATTTATTTTTTATTTTTTTTCTACAATATTTATTTTTATTTAACAAAATAGGTAGACCAACAAAGCTCTCACATGCCAGCTTGTCTGCAGGATCCACCGAATCAAAATATTTTAAGTCTATGTCTATAACATTGTATGATTATGTGTACATGAGTAAGTCTTATTTCTAAGTAGGTACATTTCACAGATTTTATTTTATTGCAGACATTCGCAAAATATATTTCTAACGAGTAATTGTAAATACATAATATATCTAATGCACCTCACTAAAAACAAAGAGTTTGGGAATTTACATTAAGGTGTTCAAAGGTACATGGATTGATCATTTATTAACCACAGCTTTATGATTTTAGGGCAGGGTCTCTCAATATTCACAATTTTTAAGTTTTTATTTAGTTTGTTGAAGATCACAGGTACCAAGTATTCAAGAGTACGGCCTCCATACTTATTTAAAATTCGAGGAGTTTTTAGCCCGTTTCCTTCTGTAAATCTTGTGTTGTGCCCGTGTACCAGTGATTTTTTGTACAAGCTTTTATTTTATTTTATTATTTAATATCCTTGATAGTAGTGTATGAGCTCACCCACAGATGATACTAAATTAGTTTTTTAGGTTACCCATAGATGGTGTTAGCTGTCAAGTATTGGAGAGACCGAGGGGATAATAAATTAGGTCGGAACATCAAGGTCGGGGTCCATATTATTCCAACCGCCTGCTTGTTAAGATATCACAGCCCATTGTTAATCGATCACATTAAAAGTCAAAATGTTTTGTTGAAGCCAAAGTTTTATTTCATAAGAGAGTTTGTGAGAAATTCCGGAGACACAACAATAACCAAATTAAATAATAAAACTAATATGCTTCTCGTCAACTTTAATCACATATCAGACAGAATGCTTATGGGTTAACTGTTCTATATTCTGATGATAAACTTTGCTCTAATAATGATCCCACGGTTACGAAACCAATTTGAAATAGATACACTGCCCTATTAACCTTACTGTAACCTTTGGTGGTGAATTGTACGTATTTTGTTCTATGTATGTAATAGTCTATGGTTTTCATTGATGGGGAATTCGAGACGATGTTCCTGTAGAGGAATTCCGGGAATTCGCCGTGAAAACAATATCAGATTACAATTATTATATCTCATAAAAGGAATATATTATGTGATTAAATAATTGGTAATATGTAATATAGATAAAGGTATGTAATTAAAGAGGGATGGCAATTATTTTTTCTTTGCCCTTTTTTATAGGTCACTGGCCATACTGAGTAAATTCTGAATAATTATTGTGTCTTAAATACATTACTTGAGAAATTGACGAGCGTTTTCACGGAGCGAGATATTTATAGTTATTATTGCGTTTTATTACTAGCGAATATATGGCGTTTTAGTTAAAAAAATGTCTTTCTTGTCGTGCTACTCTGTACTTTGTTTTGTTTCTTTCTCTCTCCTTTTCTATCACCTGTAGCTGTAATCGAGCATAATCTATTTTTACCAACGTATTAGTGGGATAGTCCCCGATCCGCAAAGAGTGCCAGGCTGATGTAAGCGTAGTGAGTAATATTAAGAAAGGGACGCTTAGATGGTTTGGGCATGTAGAGCGAATGGACGAAGAAAGGAGTATAAGGAGGATATATGATGGAAATGCGAATGGTAGAAGAAGTCGGGGAAGCCCGAGAAATACATGGCACGATCAAGTGAATCAGATACTCGAGTCGGGCTATGTCAAGAGTCAGAATAATAAAAGAGTATGTATGAGACGATGTATGAATGTGAATGAGGCAAGAAGTGTGTGCCAAGACCGCGTTGTTTGGCGATCCGTCCTCTCTGCCTACCCCTGCGGGAAACGGCGTGATGGTTAGTTAGTTAATTAGTTTATTAGTGGGTAAGTACTTTCATTAAAATTCCTACCTTGGCTCTGTGCTTATGTGTATAGCCCTGTCTGTTTCTTTTGTTGTCTCTTCTTGTTTTCTCTACTTAAGGCGATGCCATACGTAGTAATGCAAAATCGGGTGTTTTTGGTTTGAAAATTTGAGCAACTAGAAATGTTTCAGATGCTTTAATTAAATATTACGAGTAGAATACATCTTGGCCTTTGAAATAATCGAGTATTAAGTCTTTTTATAAGCCCAGAAAAAAATAATGTAAAGGCCTATGAAAACTGCTTTAAAATTCAAAATCTCCTACTTACGAACCCATTTTCGGTTATGATTTTATTGTATAATGTGGAAAATTAAGTTATTTGTAAAATGATCGAAAAAAACTTAAATATTTATGCCTGAACATCCACAAAATAAAATAAAAGGCATTTTTTGGCCATGTTTTTTTCTAGCATAAATCAAAACAGGCGGATCGCCATCTACGTAAGGGTTGTTATTGATAGCGGCTCAATTTAAAATATTACACGACGTAGTGCATCGCCTTAACCTCGTTTTTCTATTTGTGTACGGTTTTGAATGTGAAACTTATAATTATTATACTTTTCTATTTTTGTTCTGTTTCGTATGTGAAACTTATAATGTTGATATCATAATACCAATGTAAAGTTGTACCTATTAACTCCCATATATGTATTGTAAAATCTTCTCGTCTTACAATGAGTTTTGTAACTCATGGGGATTGCTCTAGCAAGAAATAAAAATGATAAAAAAAAATAAGAATGAAAATAAATAAAACCATTTCGGATAGAACTTCCTCTTTATGAGAACGCTCCTCAACCATATTCACACCGAAATATGCTCATTAAAGGGCAGGCTTCACCAGTGATCATTAATTAAACATTCTCGGCTACAGGTCCAGGGTTCACGGGTTTATCTTTTATCTTTGATATTTGTTATTCCCTTTGATTAAAAAAAGAACATTTGGTTCCGTTGGGTATTTTATAGAGATAGAAATGCTTCATCCAATGCACTGATTTCCCGATTATTTTTTGCGTCAATTGTTTTGTTAACTAAATAAAATAATCGAGTATTTGAAAATAATATTTATAGATATTGTAAGGTCTTTTGTTATTAGATTTTAAATTTATTTATTTGATATTATATAAACAAAGAGTACAAGAGTTACAGTGATAAAATTATTATTAAATATTTCATATTGGGTACCGATGCTATGTTTCCTTGTAGTGTCTTGTATGAGGTACGTATATTCCTTAATTAACAGGTGACTTTTGTAATGTATGTGTGAGCCTGTGTGTATGTGACTGTGTGTGTATATCTATGCGCATTGAACAGTTTATAATATTGACACGATGCCACGTTTGAATTTGGGCAGTGACTCCGTAAAAATGTTAATGTTTGAGTTTAGACAAATAATATTGAGAATAGAGTAGCCACGGCTTTACTATAATAATCACATAGCCAGGTACCTGCGCACCGCATAAATAAGTTTAGTGCTTACCCGTTTCTTGTCTAATCTAGAACTTAAATGGCCTAATATATGGAACCATCAACGCGCCTTTAATGGCACAAAAAGAGTGATAGAAAATGAAAATTTCACAACTGGAAACTTGATATTGAACTGTTTCAAAGAATAGTTAGATTTATTGAAGATTTTCTACTCCTGTTAATTATTTTCTTTTTCATTGCTCATACTTAGGAGTACTCAGTTTTTAAAACCTTTTTAAATAAATAATATTTTTTGTACATTTTATACTTACAGATATTGTATTATTTTAATATTTTATACCTGTTACTTTATACTTTTCTTTAAGTTGTTGTACATTTACATTTTATACTTGTTAATTTATACTTTTCTTCTAGTTGTTGTATATTTACATTTTATACTTGTTACTTTATACTTTTCTTCTAGTTGTTGTACTATTACATTTTATACTTTTCTTTCAGTTGTTGTACTTTAACATTTTATACTTTTACTTTTATTTGACTTGTTGTACTTTTAGATTTTATACTTGTTACTTTATACCTTTCTTTGAGTTGTTGAACTTTAACATTTTATGCTTGTTACTTAATACTTTTGTTTGAATTTTTGTACTTTCACTATTCCTACTTTTGTTGATGGCAACGTTATGCCGTATATATGAAAAAAATAAAATAAAAAATATGAAGAGCACGGTTGATTGGCGAATTACGAGTAGATGTTGCATTTGTTTTGTAATTAAGCGTGTGGAATAGCACTGTGTACGTTTCAAAGGTGTGTTAAAATCAATAAGGGGCAGAAATTCAAAGTTATTGAAGAAGATATTTTGTAAATTTGTTTCAAATATGTTCTTTATCATCTTTGTAAGGTTTATATTGTGGATTCACGATGCGTATTCCAGTGTATTTCTGACTAAAGCGAAATATATCATTACGATTGTAAACGGATTATTGAATACTTTACCTACACGTAACACAGAACCAAGGATTTTATACCACCTATTGACGAGTAAATGTGCTTATTAAAAGTAAGTTTGCTATCTATTCCGTTTTAGATATGTCAGGTTCATTGTTGAGTGAATAAGAGTATGTAAGTTCATGTTTATTTATGGTGAATGTCACAATGTGACATTCAGAGGCGTTGATATTTAAACAACTAACCTTGCAATACTTGCAAAGCCTATCGATGTCACTTTGTAACTCTTCCAAGCCAGATAGAACGGATAACTTAATATTTTAATAATTACTGAAGACAATATCAGCGATTTCTAAACGAAAATCTGAAACAAAAAAATCAGAAAAGGATACGGTCACATCTAGGACTCGAACCCAGGACCCTTGCCTTGCCGGGGCACCGCTCTACCACTGAGCTAATGGGACCCTATCCCCTTCGGTCACTTTTAACTGTATCATTTACTTCGAATAAGAACTACCAACATTGTCTTCATTTTTTCACCGCACATGTTGCGACCGTTAGCAAAGGGTCCCATTAGCTCAGTGGTAGAGCGGTGCCTGGCAAGGCAAGAGTCCTGGGTTCGAGTCCTAGATGTGACCGTATCCTTTTCTGATTTTTCTGTTTCAGATTATCGTTTAGAAATCGCTAACATTGTCTTCAATAATTAAATATTACAATTTGAGGTTTTACTCAATAAAGTTATTAAAAAATATTAATATTTTAATGATTATAATATGAAATAACTTTACGTTTGACTTCCATTACTCATATACAATTGTACGATTTTTGTGCATTATTTCATATTGCAATATAATATTCATTTTATTTAATAACTCTTTTACAGTTTAAGAAAATATTTATGAAATGTACATATAAAATAGACACTCGGAGATCCTGTGCCAACGACTTATTTGGTAAAACTTCAAATGTATATTCATCAGGACTTATTTGTTATTTTTTCTTTGTTTCAGATTAAAAGGTAAATACAACAAAACTTTTACCGAAAGTCATCGCTCTGCTTCAGCAGAATACCAGTAATATTGTAAGTAAATTTTTAATACTAGGCACAAGAAAATTTTAATTCTACAAAACAATCTTACACTGATAATGTCACAATATCATAAGCAAAACATTCTACCGATACATAGCTATATTATAGTTAGACGAGATAATTTGAGTAAAAAGTGTCTTCATTTTTATGGAGGGTGATACATCCAATGATAATCAACCATTTTCAAACAAAAAAGTTTGAAAATGGCCTTGTAAGCCGAAACAGCTGTCACAATAATAAAAAAAACTAAAACACTTGCAGAACTTAATAATAATATTATCAAATTTAATCTAAATTAAATTTATAAAAAAATTTAAATGGAGTTCTACGAATTAAACACAAAAACAATAAATAGATAATCAATATGAATTAAAGAACAGATATTCAAAATATTCTAAATAAATAACATTTCATACAATTTCTCACAAAATTATATAATATTCAAATAAAACAAATGCGAGAAACTGCAATTTTGCAATACTAATTATCATGTAACCGCTATATCTATATTCAATTGTCACAAAATTTAATTTTACTTTTATCTATGTTACATAGGCAATCTTCTCATGGAATGTAACTAATAAAAAATAAAAAAATAAAAAAAATAGTATGTATGTAAATATTTAATATACCACCACATAATTGTATCTTTTTGTCTTTTTACATACATATATATATATTTTTTTTTTAAATACATACATTTCTTTTGGAACAAATATAATATGTGATTTACCCGCCTCGGAACAGACTTTGTCTAGTGAGGCGGGTAAAAGAAAAGAAAACAATGTAAACAACAATAAAATTAAATAAACGCCCGGGTTGCCGGCACTGAAACTGAAACTGAACTGAACCACTTTATAATAATAATCATTTTTATTCCAGGATGTGGGGAGGTTAGTGCAATTCCAAACGTCCCCTATACATATACACATATTTGTAGAAAAAAAATTAAATGCAAAAATAGATAAAGAAAAATAAATCAGTAATTAAGGACAACTATGTAGGGCGTGGTCTTGAGTGAGCTTGGGCCCAGCGCTCATTCAGGAGTGACGTTTGGTGCTGGTAGGCTGCGGTCACCACCGTGTTGGCGGAGGCCATTAGCCGCATCCTGGCTCTAGTGACCCGCTGTCTCATCAGGCCGGCAAATCTATTTACTCCTAATTTCGTGAACATTGTCGATTCGCTGCTGTATCTTCGGTATCCAAATATGATTCTACAGGCGTCATTATATTGGATTCGGAGTTGTTCCTTTGAGTAAGTTCGGTAGTGAAACCATGTTTTACACGTAAACAGGCCGGTACAGAATGCGTTGAATGGTGTGTTTTGACAGTATAGCTGCATTTGCAATATCTGCGGGCAAACATATTAGACACTATGCTTAGGCTTCTACTTTGAAGTTCGATATTGCCATCGTCCGATAGGTCTGGATTAATAATGTGCCCCAAGTATTTTACGTTCGTACATGTATTTATTCTTGCCTCTTACTTGTATCTGGATTTTTCCGTTGTGGAACGCAATCAATTCCGTCTTTTTCGAGTTGCACATCATATTATGCTGTTTTCCATATTGTTTACAAATATTCAACAGTAATCTTAATCCCTTGATCGATGAACCTAGGGAGATCATTTCGTCCGCGTAGATCATGTTGACTGGCGAATACTAGAAATCTAGTCCCCGAAATGAAAAATACTTACAGGTCTGTTTGAGCAGACTCCTCTCTTTTATAACTTTACGAACCAACATATATTTTGAAAGCCTACATCAAAATTAAATTTATTTCTTTATGGTTTAAATGAAAGTGGATTGTTGCATTTTATTTCCGTGCAGGCAATTTGCGGAACACACATCTGCCTTTAACGTCCCACCACATTTGGGTCCTGTTGTCTTTTTTGAGGCTTTGCGGGTCTTTTGACGCAGCAGGGACCTCCGTTTCTCTTTGTCCCTCTGCCATTTGCAACATTTCCTCTCGGAATACCCAGAATTCCCTTCATACGGTATGTCCGTATACTAAACTTGTCAAACAAAATCCCGCCGGCAAAAACGAGGGACGGGAGAGATCTATGCGATAGAAAATGAAGAGAAAATTAATCATTTCGCGCTGACGCCGATGTGACGGGCTCACCTTGGTGGAAATTCACTGCAGTTTAAAAGGAGAGAGAAATTTAATATGCGAGGAGTTGGCGGAGGAAAATTTTTGATGCATCACGTTTTGTTTGGTGTGGTTACTGTAAAAAAAATTAAAGCATTTAAATTTTGAACATGAGAAGTTTTTTCAGACCATGATATTTTCTTGAATCGAAATCATCAATTAAATAAACTGTTATAGCAAATAAAATTTTAACCTGATTTCTGGCAGCCATTTTGATGACTCTCAATCTCAGGATTCATTGGTTTGGGCCATCTTTTAAGGAATCATCTCAATTGAAACCATTTATTGATAACAAAGTTATGCATAATATAACGAAATTATCATAAGCCTATTGCATGGAACAATTGTATGCTGGAAGTTATTATTTAAAGCATTCACGGCGGTGAATCGATGTGGAACGCTCTGGTTACTATTTTGGGGCCCGATCTGATGTTCTTCATCTCGTTTATTATCTCATCCTGACGGGGCCAAATAATTCTTCATTATCAGTCGGTTCTTCTTAGAAACCCACACTCCAATAGTCTTGATGAACCAGGCTACTTCAATCCTTTCGGACCGGTACTGCATTGAGAGTCAAACACCCCGATTTTCTTACTTACTGATGCTAAAAATAATGTACGAAAAATATATGGTCATACCGACGTATAAATTGGAATGTCTGCTTTCGTATTTTTTCTTTTTACGAGTAAGCTTTATTCAAGCAACTTTTACAATAAGTGCGACAAAAATCAGTGTAAATTGTGTACTTATACTAGTATTGGTCTACCCATTCTGAAAATTACTTAAAGATCATCCATTAAATTTCTACCAAAAGACCACACTAAATTATTAGCAACTGGAACCAGTTCACCACAAATTCATGCAGTCAAGATCACCACACTTGAAAAACGTCTATTTAAAATAAAATAAAATATGTTTATTTTATCTGTGAAAAGTGCGTTACAAAATTTCGTGTCAATTGTCATAATTCAGATTTTCAAAAGTTTATTATGAATTTATTAGGAATGCTTATTTCACTAGAAAGTACAGTAAAACTGAAGAATTTGTTCGTAAATCTTCATTGTATAATATTTTTTTATATTATCAGAGAGAAAAAAAAAACATTTCTATGAATAAGAACATTATATGGTAAGACGGTACAATTTACCCAAACTTTCTTTTGAAAATCACAAATAAATTATTACAACAATAGAGTCATCCGGCGTCCGACAGGCAATTGTCATTTTACCCGTGGTATTCCAAGGGTTACGTAAAGGAAGGAGAGAAACTGCTGAGCAGGAAAACAGATTTGAGGGGTGGTAAAGAATCTGGGGGTCAGTTTGTCCAGGAGTGGCTGCCTATGAATCTTTCCCTCCCGCCGTGGCGAAATGCGAAAGCTTGGGAGATGCAGCTAGAGAAGTAAACAGGTCTCCCTCAACCGGCCTCTCAAAATGCGGTCCACCACCCAGCTGCAAGCGCATCCGCCATCAAAACCTGACCTATACCAAGTCACCAAAGGTGTCACCAAGTCACACTTGGGTGACTTACGGCAGAGGTGTTGATTGTCTGATAAATGGTCGGTGGTACTTATACCCTCCTCCCAAATTGAAAAGTTAGCACAGTGTATTCCAGGTAAAACCTATTACTCATCTTTCAATCTATTTCTCTCAATTCCACCCCGCCTCAGCAGTTATATTGTTTAGGAGTTCCTTTGTGCAAGGATAAATGCATTTTGAACTACAGCACACCTGCAACTGCGTGCAATGCTAGGTTTTCTTTATGAGCAATTACTAGACTACTTCATTGTACACCCGTACAACTGTACCTCGCATTCAACCTTTAGTGCCAAAGCATTGCATAGAGGCATTATTTGGAAGAATTATCATAACTATAACTTTGGGTCTAAAATGTTTCATATTCCGCGTAGAATGTAAAATGTGCCATTTTCAATAATCAACCATTAATCTGTCTGTCGAATTAATGGGATATTACAATTTTATTAAAGTGGCATGATTGTCTCTGTGTCTGTAACTCCGGTTCAGTGAACTCTAAAACTAGGATTTACTTTGATTTTCAAAATTGGAACTGATTATGGCAATGATTCGGATAAGCGATTAAATCGTAACAAAACTTGTTTTATGAATTATTTATTAATGAATTAGATCTGTAATTGAAAAGTGTACGCCACCTCGGGGTTCGTAGCCAAGGATCGTAACCACTCAACCACGGAAGCCGTCGATTCGTGACTTGCCGAATTGCTTCATCCTAAAATCTATATACCAAACTTCGAATTTAATAACACCGACATATCATTTAAAGCAAATCTTTAAAATTGTCCACTATTTGTTGTTGCGAATATTACACACGAGTCTCGCCTGCCCGAAGCTAATGGGATTAAGGCAACTTTAACCAATTAGAGAGTGGTGAAAGGTTGAAGGTGTTGAGAGGAGGGTTAATTATCGTAAAAGAGTCCCAATTTCTCGGAATCAGTAAGACAATTGCTTCCCCAATTTGGTTCGTTGTGAGGCTTACAGAAGAATAAAGGATAAAAGAAAGCTGGGAAATTGCCTGACCTCACAAATCTGTTTACTAAATATGGTTATTGCTAAATAAATAAAAACAATTTTTTTACGTCAGTCTGACTTAACTTTACGATAAAATAATAAGGCCTAAGGTATCGGAATTAGATAGCATTTAAAGAAACACTGTGCATTTTTTCCTACCCATGACAAGTTAAATAACAGAACCAGATGTGTTTATATAATAATTTTCGTAGCATTTTTTAATACGGTGGGAATTTCATATTATAACTTTTTCAACTCTGCATCTGAATAATAATAATAATTGGATGACTTCTATAGAGCCGTTTTTGTGCAAAATCACCTCAAGGGCGCATATAGATAATCCTTAAAAAGAACACATTTTCAAGAGGATTAAAACTGTGTTTTAAGTGTTCAAGGGAAGTTATTATGATTATGACTTTTATGTTTAAAATAGTTAGTGGAATTATAGACAGGCCTGATTTACTGAGCCTAATCACCTTTAACAAACCAACTAGAACTACTGATCGATAATTATTTTTAATTGCAACAACAATATCAGGACTGAGTCATTTAGATACTAGCTTGTACCAAAATTGCATACAGTTGGCTATACTTTTGCAGAAAAAGGAGATGTGTTCAACTTCGCGGAATAAAGTTACAAGAAGGCTAAAATAAAACATTTCAATCATAATAATAATTAAAGTTAGCATAATACTATTCTTCTGCACGGGTTCCATGTAATCTTACTTAACAATTACTGTTCCACTAAATAATAATATTAATATTAATATTAATATTATTATATTGCTTAGCAACGCTAGTTTAGGCATATACTTTGCATTTGCTCTCTGATTATTTTTTGTAATATCAGATAGAAACGAATTAGTTTTGATCCCAAAAAATATAAATATTTAAAGAAGAGTATATCAGATAACGCATTAAATAAACTGCCAGTAAGCCATAGGATATTTAGATAAATAAATAGGATTTAAAAAAATATATATTTGAGGACCCCAGTAACCAAGGTAAACAACAATATTTGACATTTATTTGAAAAAAATAAAAATATATTTTAATGGTATATTTTTATGTTGATAACGTTTTTCGGGAATATAATATATCATAGATTCGTAATGTTGAAAGGTAGTTGAATTGGAAATTATAGATTTGTTATGTCGAAAGGTAGTTTGATTAGAATATTTAATTTGGTCACATTGAAAATTATTTATTGATTTGGTTACTGGAATGTAGTAGTAAAGATACAATCATCTCCAAGTTGTTTTGTAAAATGACAACAATGTCATTTGCAACCAACGTAGATGAACAGGGGATTATTATGTCATCTGTACAGATGAACATGGATAGTCTAAGACCCCAAAAAACAAAAGCAGGTATTCCTAGACAGCGTATGAAATGGACGAACGATGTCAATATGTTCATTGTTCGTTCATATTTTTATGTAACCAAAGTAGAAACAGATATGTTGTTATACAGGAAAAAATTACATTTACTTTTCTCACAAAATTATCCGATTGCCCAAGTAAGCGAACAAAGATTAGCAGACCAAAAGCGAGCTATTTTCAAAAATAATTTAATTTCTGTAGTCACATTAGAACAGATTAAAAGGGAAGTAGCAGATAGATTGCAAAGGGTAAATAATTTAGAACAAATTAACACAAGTAATAATGTCATATCAGATGCATTGAATGTAGATAGTTTGGATAATATTCTAATCGAAATGTCCAATGATATTACAGTAGATTCAAATAACTTAGACGTTATTTATAATCTTAGGGAAATCAACATTGCAAATTTAAACTTTGTTGATGAAAATGTAGTAGAATTAGCTAACTTACTTCATAATAATATAAACAGATATATAGATGTAGAGCCAACAGTTAGACCAAAATTACCGAAATTGCATACGTCAAAGAAATTATCTAAATTAATTTTTGAATTAAATAACATAATTTTACCAAAAATCATATTTGACGAAATTAGTTTTTTAGATCTTCATACAATAGTATACGCTAGTGCGATTACTGTTTGTAATAAGTTAGGAATTAAATTATCATCCTCTGACGATAGATCATATAGTTATAGTAAACCAGAATGGCAGATCAGATTAGAAAATGATGTAGTCTTTTTAAGAAGTAACATAGCTAGAGTAATAGAATATAAAAATGGAAATAGAAGTAGGAAAATTTTGAGACATATAGATGAAATTGGTAGAAAATTTGGTTATAACATTGATAGTCATAATAATGAAAATATAATCAATGATTTATTGGATTTATTAAAACAAAAATTAGGCGTAAAAGCTAGTAGATTAAAAAGATATAATTATACGTATAATAAAAAAAATAATAATAGATTATTCCAGAAAAATGAAAAAATATTTTATTCCAAACTTGACGATAAACAAAATATTATTTCGAATAGTAATATTCCGTTGCCATCTGAATCAGATATGCGCGATTTTTGGACTAAAATTTGGAGTAAAGATATAAAACATAACGATTCAACTCCATGGATAGAAAATGAAGAACTCAATTTTTCAGGTATTGAACAAATGAGTTTTTCTAATATATCGGTTGAATTGTTAACCAAAATTATTAAAAATACTCATAATTGGAAAGCCACGGGTTGCGATTGGATACATAATTTTTGGTACAAACGTCTGACTACTTTACATCCTCTTTTGGCAAAAAATCTTTCAAAATTTGTCAGTCAACCTCAAAATTTTCCAAATTTTCTAACTAAGGGCATTACTTATATGTTACCCAAAAGCGAAAATATTAATAATCCTTCTCAGTACAGACCCATTACATGTTTACCGACAATATACAAAATTTTAACCTCTTGTTTAACAGATTTAATATATACTCATTTAGATGAAAAAAATATTTTATCTGAACAACAAAAAGGTTGTCGCAGAAAACATATGGGATGTAAAGAACAATTAGTTATCGATTCTGTAATTCTAAAACAGATTCAAACTCGAAAACGTAATTTACATACTTGCTATATAGACTACCAAAAGGCTTTCGATAGTGTCCCGCACTCGTGGCTGATCAAAGTATTAAATATATATAAAATTAACCCCATTATTATTAGCTTTTTGGAAAATATTATGTCCTTTTGGAATACCAATTTACTTATCAATTTAAAAGGTAAGAAAATAGTAATACCGGGCATTTCAATTAAAAGAGGAATTTTTCAAGGAGACTCATTGAGTCCTCTTTGGTTTTGCTTAGCATTGAATCCTCTATCTAAAATGTTAATTAAAAGCAAGTTTGGAATAAAAGTTAAGGGTAATACAAGGGAGAGTAGTACAATTTCGCATTTATTATATATGGATGACATAAAATTATTTTCGAATTCTGAACAAAATTTAGAGAAAATGATCGAGGTAGTTAAAAACTTTTCAGATGATATCAAAATGACTTTTGGTTTAGATAAATGTAGAACGATCCATATAGAGAAAGGCAAAATTGTAGATGGGGACGAGAGTATATTTAGAAATTTCCAAATTACTAGTATGAAAAGGGATGAGGTTTATAAGTATTTAGGATACCCACAATCAAATAGATTAGACCATACTAGTATTAAAAATGATATAAGGATAAAAATTCAAACTAGGATCAGGAAAATTTTAAAATGCAATCTATCTGCTAAAAATTTAGTAAAAGCAATAAATACTTGGGCAATACCTCTATTAACGTACTCATTTGGCATAATTAAATGGTCTAATACAGATTTAGATAACTTAGAAAGATTAATTAGAACTACACTAACAAAATTTAATTGCCATCATCCAAATTCAGCTATAGAACGAGTTAATTTACCTAGAAATTTAGGAGGTAGAGGCATAATCAAAATAAATTCTTTGAAAAATAATCAGGTAGAAATGCTAAGAACTTTTTTCCATAGGAAAGCTCATAGCTCAGAAATGCACAAAATAATTTGCAAGGCAGATAGAAATATTACACCTTTAAATTTATACGATGAGAATGCCAACATTTTTATAAATCCCAACCAGGAACTATTAGATTCCTGGTCAAATAAAATTTTACACGCAAAACACTTCAATTATCTCAACCAAACGTATGTTGACAAATTTTCGTCAAACAAATGGTTGAGTATTGGAGAGTTGAGCGCAGAAATAGAAGGATTTATGCTTGCCATTCAGGATAGAGTCATTAATACTAAAAATTATAGAAAGCATATAATCAAAGATACAAATCAAATTGATGATTTGTGTAGAAAATGTTTGGCTTTTCCGGAAACTATAGAACATATTATATCGGGATGTTCTATATTAGCACCGTCCGAGTATACATTTAGGCACAATCAAGTTTTAAAAATAATTCACCAAAATTTGGTAATTAAACATAACTTGATTGACTGCCGTAATATAGTACCATATTATGAATACGAACCAAATTCATTTTTAGAAAACGAATTTTATAAAATATATTATGATAAAACTATACTGACAGATCGAACGATTAGTCATAATAGACCCGATATAGTTTTACATGACAAAATTAAAAAAATAACTTATATCATTGATGTCGCTATTCCAAATTCCTGTAACATTCAAAAATCTGTTGATGAAAAAATAAGAAAATACACAGATTTAGGAAACGAAATAAAAAGAATTTGGCATTCTCAGACTATAAAAATATTACCATTCGTTATTTCGGCTACTGGCATTATACCTAGCTCTCTCATTAAAAATTTAGGCGTATTAGATCTATCAAAAAATTTATATATAAAGATGCAAAAGTCGGTCATTTTGAATACATGTAGGATAACGAAAGATTTTTTAAATATTTATGTTGAGGGATCAGTAGGATTTATAGGCCCTGTTAGAAGTTCTACCGAGCCGAACCCTCTGATATGAAAATATCTGGAATCGGTGAATTTTTTTTTCCCATTTGATCTCTGGTGAGTTGACATGTTGTTGTTCTTGTATTGTTTTGTATTTATTTTACTTATGTAATGCACTTGCATAGTGTTGATTGACTAGCTGATCATTTGTGGAAAAGTGAGTGGAAGGGTTTAGTTTTTCCTATGGGGAAGATTTAACCCGGACAACAAAATCGGAAGCATAAAAAAAAAAAAAAAAAAAATTATAAAAGCCCACGTAGGCGTATAGAATAATTTCTAAATAGTATAAAACAAAGTATATTTCCGCGTCTGTCTGTTTGTGCGGTTAGTTCTTCTTAATTACGCAACGGATTTTGATAGGGTTTCACTATTACTTGGAGAATTTCTTCCGGAAGGTTTATATATACGAGTATATTTACAAGCTGTCTCGTACCCAACGTTGCTGGGAGTTATTTTTAGGGGATAGACATTGACATATGAATATTAGTAGACCTGCCCTAAGTGATTAAAAGCGTATTATTCCCCACTCCCCATACCGGTTCCATTGGAGCCAGCTGGGCTCGCGTCTGGCCTCCTGTGAATTTAGAAAACGTGACGTCATCATTCTTGTGCGAACTATGGTCGAGGCATCATCGGATCATTTTACGAAATAACACGGCAAAATGGTGGCTTATGCTATGAAAACTTGTAAAAATAGATTTGAAAAAGAGAATAAACCACATTGTCGTATTACATTCCATATATAAGCATTATTTTACTTTATTTTAAGCATATTTACATCGTATAATATGGATCAGTTGTAGAAACATATACTATCACATCGAGATACGTCTGGACGCGAAACACAAAGCTGGTTGGTTGCTGGGAAGTAAATTATGAACATTTATAAAAGTGTCTTAACTAAATACGTAAACGAAATATTCGACTCTGAAAATAGAAGAAATTTATTTTGCCGAATTTGGACTTCGCAAATTTGTTCATAACGTGGCGAGTAATTTGCGCTCCCATGTAAAAATGTCTATTTTACTTTTAAGAAGTAAATGGTGATATTATAATGCGAGATGCCTATTTACTGTCAGATTGATTTATTGACGAATCACAGTCAGCTTTCCTCTCTGCGTCCCGCAACTCTTGTTTTAACCCCTCGTCCTTAACTTCTCGTCTATTAATATTCATATGTCTGTGGGGATAGACATACACCACAGCGGACTTTTCTATAGGCTCTTTTAAGATATGCAATTCCGTAGTACATTATTTGATGTATATCATAAGGTTTAGCCAGCGTTAGCAATCTAAGCCCCGAAAATATCTTTTAACGACTTGAATCCGAAACATCGACTTTTCTCTACTTTTTATAAATATGATATGCACGTATTATATATAAAAACCTTCCCGAAAAAAATGTATAAACGTTTGTGAAAAGTCCATCAAAATACGTTAGTTGAGAAGAACTAAGCGCACAAACAGACGAAGATAGGTAGGTACTTTATTTTATACTATTTAGAGATTAGAGATAATACATGCATATTTTACTTATAGAAAGTAGAGAAAAGTTGCTCAACGCCGGGTACACCTCAGCTAATATTATGTTAGTGGAAATTCAGATTGCAGAGTCCTAAAATACGTACCTTTATGAAGAATTATGTTCTGATGCGTGATCGTGCAAAAACCCAAGCTCATGTAATATATCACAAAATGTAATTTTAATATACGTTATCTTCTATTTCCACAATTTCCATGAACACTAATATATGGCATATATTTTCACAAACAATCATAACAAAACGTGAAGTGAATTACTTTTCTGTTGGCTTCTTACATTATAAACGGGCGGTTACAAAAAACGTTATATCCTTGACATGGCACAAATTGCTTACCGTGTTTTTCAATAGTGGGTGCGTAAACATTTGTTTGCGATATGGATTTTTCAACCCTCTCCTTCGTAAGGGATGTTTCAGGCGTTGCTTCGCGAGGGATGTTAAGGCTGTCATTCGCAAAGGGCGGGATCCTATCTCAGCTGTCCCAGTGGAACGTGAAAGTGACTGCGTAATGTTTTCCTTTCTGTGAGGAATAAGTGAAAAAATTGAGAGAATCAGGAGAAGAAAGGCACGAAAAAAGAAGAGCGATTGCGAATAGAACAAACCTAAAGGGTGTATTATTATATATTTGATTCACTTTGTCATACAGTATTTTTGTATAGATACTACCACAGACCCGTGAAAAATCATAGAAATCATAGAAGCGCTATTGCGTACTTATATCTTGTCCAAAAATATTTCACTACTATTACGCAAGTAGCAGTGCGCTGGCACCGGATTCGGTAGTTTCCCAGTCTTTCGGCTTTAGAGCATTGCAGGTAAAATTAGAAAAATTGGATGTAAACAGTGGAAACATTTTTTTTTGTTTTGCGTCTCATCTAAATATAATGCATCAATGGGTTAGTCCGAATTCTGGATAAATCAGTTCCAATTTCAAAAATGGCAATTAAAATAATTTGTCTGGATTCTCGAAAATTTAGTCTTAACAAATACTTTTTAAGATGCAGCTTAAATTTCAGAGCATATTGAACCGGAGTTACAGTCAGAGTCTCAACCGAAATTAGTATTTTTAATGGGTTTCAACACAAATATTTTTTTCTTGTTTCGAAAATATAAGAATTTCATTACATTGTTTATGTGTCTTTATTTTATGATTTCTGTATATTCACATATTTTTTTAATTATATTTTATTCGAGAAGCTCTACATCGAATAGTTGCAGTGCTTCGAGAAGCTCAGCTGCGAATAGTTGCTGACTGCGCAGTCAGCCGCATAACATCACAAATGATAAAAATTAGAAATACCTCAAAAAAGTGTTGAATTTAATACGATTTAATATGAGCTTACACTATTCAGTCCAGAATGTACATCTGAGTAGTTCTTTATCAGTATTAACAAGCCAAATATGATGTAATAATATGTGATATGTTAATGATCTATTGACAAATAAATGTTTTAAGATTATTATAGTTGGTCGATAGGGCTATATCTCCTGGTTCCAAACCATGTTTTCGTATGCACTGTGTACATGATAGGATAGGAGATGTAAACCTCATTTATAAAAAAGTGCTGGCCAAGGAAGCAGACGTACGTTAAGAAAAACTACGAATTTTACTTAATTAGTTATAATTTTACTTTCTGATATTGTAAAGGGATTTATAGAGATGGAGGGTTACCTGTATATTATAAATAATTTACACAAGTATATCACGTCTCGTTCTGATTGGATGAGAGATTATCGAATTTATCCGGAGATTTGATCGTATTTGAGAACGTCAAAAACATATCCAATACACGCATTTCAATTCGCTCGTAAGATCACTGTCCATATATATGTAACTTGTTTCAGTATTATTACGAAATATTACTCAAGTTCTGGAATTATGATAATGATAATAACGCTCTTATCGTAATAAAATCAACACAAAAGCTCGTGGTCGTGAATACGTGCTTATTAAAAATCATTACTTCAGGCTTTAATTAACGAACAAATTACTAATGTAAATTGTAAATTACTGTCTCAAATGCGTCGGCAGAGAAACTGTATCGCCCAGTAACTCTATCATGATACAAATTTGACTCAACTATTTGCACTAGACTCACATTTGTCACATGAGAACCGATCGTTTCTGCTTCTCATTCTGGAGCTCGACTGCGGAACGTTATTATCATTTACTTAAATTATTGTACGGCAGATTATTTAATCCAATTACAACACAAGATTTCTTATTTTGAAAGAAAATTATTTAAAAAAGTTTTAAAAACAATTACACTATACGTAATTAATCTTGATGATATATTATATCCACTGTTCTACAGATTTCAATCTATAGCATCATTTCTCTTATCATGCTATGCTGTGCTAGAACATCTATTGTGTCGTGTGGTATTTTAAAGAAGTCGTGGCGACGACAACGACTGAAGTTTTCAGGCAATTTGCATTTCCTGCGTATGTGTTTTCTCCCTTCTATAATATTAGTTACTACAAGGCATGATCACTCCTTCCTCTCCAAAAAGTCCTTCCACATAGTATCTCCAAAGACGACATTGACTTTTTCTTTCACTAAAATACTCTTGTTTTAAGAATTTCATTCACTTTGGTTGTGCAACGTCTTCCTTGGGGTGCCCTTGACTTCTTTTATTCACTTGTGGGTTTTGAACAATCCATGCTACGGCTAAGGAAACATTCATCTTGGTTAGAAAGTGTTCACTGAAATATATTTTGCATTTCATTTGTTGACTGGAAAGTCCTGTTTTAACTCCTGTAATTCCTTTAAGTCCTGTTTTGCATTTCCTCGTTAATTTGTTTGTACGTCCGTTTCAAGTTTAAAATGGTGATAGTTTTAACGGTTCAGTAAATTATAGTTGGAAAAAAAAATCTGAAATCGTCGGGTTCATTTTGAATTTTTTCATAATTATGGTACCTGCCTGCCTGAAGAAAGTTTGAAAAAAGTATCATCACTAAGATAGTGACGTTTCTTTGGACAAATTGTATAACTCCTTGATGTTTTTTTTCCATAAAATATATGGTTTATTATTAATTAGATAGGTATTTAAGTACCCACTTACAAATCTGATTGATCAATGATTTCAGACGAAATTTTGATTTATGAACACAATTAGAAACATGCTGTTTTGAACGCTACTCCATAACACTGTTTACATAACTACTAGTATGCAGTACGTGTTTAAGGAAAAAAAATAATAAAGGTTTTTTTTTGTATTTTTCACAGTTATTATGTAGTAAAAGTAAAAATATGTCAGTAAGGCAGTTGTACATAAGCAGGCTCTCTGTAAGTTTTTCAATATTGCCATATATCACAACGCTAGATTGGGTTCTTCTTCAATGTATCAGCCGGTGAACACCAGAACATCCTTTGGACAAAGGAGTTTTTCTTATAAAGCTCCTTTGTTTTATAATATGCTCAGTGAAAATATTTATGAAAAATAGGTTCGTTAAATTTACTCAAGAAAATGGTAAAAAAGTCCTTACAAGCTGAGATTGGTACAGAGCAATCGTAACTTTTGTCTTTAAATCACTTTAGAAAACTCATAATCTATCTATGTATGTATTGTGTACTTTACTTATTTGATTAAATATAATTGTAAAGCTGCTCATCTTGATATAGGAATTCCATAGTGAGATGTGCGGCGGAGGATTCCATTGTAATGTACCATTTTATGAATTAATTAATAAATAAAATATATGAATATAAATTATATAATAAAATACTTTTTGTTTTAAAACCACGAGTTTTTAATAATTTTTTGAACCAGGTTTCGGTAGGTTTAGGTTCAAAAAATTATTAAAAAGTCGTGGTTTTAAAAAAAAAGTATTTTATTTCATTTTAAATATGTCAAACCACAAAGTGATTGCTTTCTACAATAATATAATATATAATATCTACGGCCGGCGTGGTCTAGTGGTATACGCTTTTGACTACAGATCCGAAGGTCGCGGGTTCGAACCCGGCGTGCGCAAATAAATTTTATTTGATTAATTTGTGTTATTTCACAATTAATTAATTTAAATAATATATAGTATATTTGCGGCACGTTCCAGAGTGGAAGATACTCTCAGTATCGCCCTGGTGTAAGACCACCATTCAGAATTGAAACGTTGCTTGAAATGGCTTTAGCCGTGTTTGGTGACCAGATCTGAATAGCCAGGTACTTCCCCACCTTCCTCTTCCCCATCTCCCTCCCCTCCCCAATACCCTCAGCCTCGCAACATACCCCAATTGGGGATGCCATAGTCTCACTGGCTCCAGACGGGAGCAGTTGGGACTCTTGTGCGGTATTACTATAAAAAAAAATATATATATATATAAATTATATATGCTAGTAAAAAGTGTGGCAGTTATTTTTTTAAATGAAACCTACACCACTTTACTCAGTTATAAAATACCAGGAATTCAAAAAAGTGTTTTGAATTTTATAATTTCCTGTGAATATTCGTCATGTTCAGGTTTCTGACACATATCCCCTTTGTTGAAGCGTCATAAGCCAACAGAATGTCCGTTTTAACTCTTTGAAATTCGCTCGTGCGTAAAGAGAATGTATATTTGCACTGTGGGCACCCTGTAGTAGACAAGATCGTACAGGGTGCCTAGATAAGGCGACCCAACTCAAAATGACTTAAAGGTAATGGAGTAACTGGGTGAGACAGAATAATGTGTCGTTTTTAATTCACCAAAATTATTAATTAAAAAAAAACAACCAGTAAAACAAAGCTTTTTACTGTAATATATTATATATCCATTTTACAGATTTTTTGAACTAAAATAAAAATATATAACCTTTTTGGTTATATATTTTTCTGAGGATTGAACTTTCCTACCCAGGAACTCGAGTCGACAATTCTATCAACCGAAATCAAATCCCGATTGGATATGATCGATATTTGTTCCGTGATGGCCACCAAATGTTGATCGAATGCATTGTCGTCGACAACCAGTCGTCTATGTGCCGAGTTTGATCGGATGTCGGGAAATGCAAAAAAAACAGGAATTCAAAAAAGTACATGTATTTAAAACAAAACAAAAAATAGAATGGGAGACTTAAAACATGGAAATTATCATCTTTTTATTTTATCTGTCAATTTCCTTGTAATTCATGAACTGCTACATAAAGAAATTAGATTTTTAAATATGAGAACGTTTATCTTAAGACGACAGAATTAAATAATCTAAGTTTGTGTATTTTTTCTATAAACAAATAAAGTAATAATAATAATAATAATTGGATGACTTGTATAGCGCCGTTTTTGTGCAAAATCACCTCAAGGGCGCTGTACAAACTTAAAATACATTTCTACAGTGATCTATGTTATTACTTAACTATTTATGGAGAAAATATACAGTACAATACTTACCTGGTAGGTCACTTGAGATTAACACTTAATTAACATTATCTAATTGTTTATTGGCGAAATTTAGATACAGGATTTAGGACTTAATTGAAAAATTGAATATAACTGGACTTTCTCTTAGGAATGGTATATTTAATCTAAGGGTACGACAGCTTAAAAAGGTAAGTTTTTAGTTTAGACCTGAATTCTGTAGGACTTGTTATGGATCTTAGTTCCGGGGGAGTTTATTCCAAGCCTTCGGCCCAGATACTCCGAAAGCGCGATCACCAAACTTAGTATTTGGCTTGCGCTTAGGTTCTATCAGTCTGCCTACAGCTGATGATGTTGCTGATCTAAGAGTTGACTGCCTCAGACCAGTGTTTTCCGGGACGCATAGTTCAGTGATGTAGGGTGGGGCGATTGTAAGATGTGTTCCCCAAAACTTAAACGCCGATTTTTCACAAAATGAAAATTGCATAACAAACATTAAGAATATGGACGGTTTTGACCCAGGCGTGGTGTGTTCAATTCCTCGGCTGGCTAAGTCCCCCATCACAACACAATCAACATTTTCCACTTACTGTGATGGTAATATGAGATTTTCAAATATTGTCAGGTTATTCGTAACCCGGGAATGTTTGTCTTTCTTAAAAAAAAAAAACAAAATGGCCATGTTATATTTTTTTAGGCGACAAAATACTCTGATAACGGGGGTTTGATCGAATTAGTTCCGACGAATTTGTAACTACGATATCATTTTTTTAACCGATACATACGGATGTAAGTTATTCAATATTAAATATTAATAAAAATAGCACACGCCTTACCATTGACATATTTCATATAAAACAGTTTTAAAAATGTGTAAAACATTTTTAGACTCACACTCCGAGTACAGTACAACCACGCATACAGAGCCCTACTTGGCCTCCCCTGGCGATGCAGCAACACTCTTATCCAGGCCGTTGCCCAATGGCAGGGAGCGCCTCTACACCAGAGATGGAGAATTTCACTCAAGCCACCATAAAGTCCTAATGTGTTCATCAATTTATTCATTTTTTATTTATTTATTTCTATATTGAGTTTTTATGTATGAACTTAAATGTAAACTTTTATGGCAGACAGAGCATTGCACACACCGCTCTGTCCAGCTGAAATAAACATTATTATTATTATTATTTCGTGTCACTAGATTTCACTGTCAATTTATTTTTGCCTATTTGCTAACAACTAACCTTCTTTTTCTCATTATTTGCATTTTATATGGAATTGCGAATTGCGAATTGAATATTATTACCTAATTTCAAAATATCTTAAGAAAAATGTATCTATTTAAAATTATTGTCGCGAAAGCTTTACACTCATTTTTCTGCTTTAGCTAAACAGTATAATAGTATTTCCTGTACATTTAAGGTTTCATACAATGGGGTGACTTTTCAACTTTGTGTGGTCAAATTTAAAACTTTAAGCTCAAATTATTTTATGAAATATTTTGTGTGGAAAATTTTATGTAATTTTTATTGCACTTTGTCAAACTATCAAATTAATTTTAAAAAGGTGTTTATGTTTGTGAGGAGTTAAAAAACAAGTCTCCTTTCGAAGTGGGGTGACTTTTACACACCGTTTTATAGCTTATTGCAATCTCAAAAAATAATAAACAAGCGCAGTTGAATATTTAAGTAATTACTCTTATATGTAGGTACTCTTTATAATATAAATGACACGAAACTCTTATAATCGTTTTTATATTTTTCTCTGTAGGTAAATATCTAAAAAAAACTCAATTCAACTGTTATTATGTTTGTTTGAAAAAAAAAAACTAATATGACACCTGTTTTCAATGCGTCATTGTATCCACATTGTTAAAACAAAATTACAGCTAGTTTTATGCAGGTGATGATGCTATGATCAGCAATTTTTTTTTATTTTTTGTATTTAATATAAATCATATTTAATAATGTTATTTTTCAGTTCTGTAAGTATTAAAAGTATTAACCACAGTTTGAAAATGGCCTTGAATGCCGAAACAGCTGTCACAATAAAAAAATCTTAATTTCTTGCAGAACTTAATAACATCATTATTGAATTTGATTTACATTAAATTAAAACGGAGTTTTATGAATTAAACAAAATAACTATTAATGATCAAAGTCACCCCCCAATTTCGAAGTAGCCCCGTATTACGGTACTGTTTTCACAGTGTTCTCTGGGTGTACCCAGTACTTGTACTGTTAACCAAATAAAGGAGTCAGATCGTTTAGTATTTTGCCTTTCAGATCCTCCTCCTGTCTCGCACACCGCGACCCCTTGCGACAATCCTTTCATCTGAGCTTTTTAATTATACAGTGGCACACACTACACACCCACACTACATACACACAGAAAATCCATAAGGCAAGAACAATACCCCACGAGTGCTCACGTATTCTGAGGGTTCGGAACAAAGAAAATACATGGAATACATTCCAAACACAGTATACGGCGGGCATTGTCAAAATCCGGCCCGCGGTCCGCTTTAGGGATTTGATTCACACGCAATAAATAAATAGGATAACTATTAATTCTAATTGACATTCTCGATATTGCAATTAACAGGATTTAAGACTAGCTAAAATAAGTATGTTAAAACGAAGATACATAAAAAGATACATAAAAAAGATACATAGAGGCGTTCGTGATTTCAAATTACATTTTTTAGTATCATTTTGGAATCAGTCCTGCCTAGATCCAACAACCATTTTGTCACTCTTGGACCGAAGGATGACAATTCACACAGTTTCAGCTGAGAGGAGATTTTATTATATATTTTAGGACCGAGATTGATATTATTTTTTGATAAGCCGCTCTGTTGCTTGTTGGAACGGAAAGGTCATTCCTTCCCTTACTTCTGGTTTGATGTTTGTGTTCGGCTTTTTTCATTTTGTTTTTATTTTTATGAACATGGATTACATTTTTTTTATATAGCACTGTCAGACATCTAGTACATTAAATTCCTTGAAGAGAGCGTCGCTCGAATATCTGAAAGGTTTCTTCATAATAACACGTAAAATGAGCCTTCAATAACGGGTATAATGTTGTTCTTCCTGCACCTCTCCACCCAATGCAACCGTAGGTTATGATTGAGTTACACAGCCCATAGTATATGTTTATTAAGTCTTGTTTTGTTAAAATTTCCCGTAATGAAATAAATATGTGAATCAGTAATAATAAATAATTCTGCCATTGTATTATCCAATACTTTCATTTCACTCCAAGAATGCAAAATAGGATCGACAATGGCTTGGTATTATTTAAAAAAAAAATATCTTCCCATTTTCACAACTAAAGTAGGTACTGTTTATTTCACATCAAATAATACATTTAAGAAAAATGCTTCAGTTTACCCAATACAATGCCTTGAGTTTGAAGTTAGTTTGCTGGCTTTATAAAGCGCCTTTGTGGTAATATTTAACAAAAAAGACGCTATGAAAAAGAACGTAGGATTAATTAGCGGTAGAATTATCTAAGCAACAAAAGGTGATATATTTACACACCGTTTTATAGCTTATTGCAATCTCAAAAAATAATAAACAAGCGCAGTTGAATATTTAAGTAATTACTCTTATATGTAGGTACTCTTTATAATATAAATGACACGAAACTCTTATAATCGTTTTTATATTTTTCTCTGTAGGTAAATATCTAAAAAAAACTCAATTCAACTGTTATTATGTTTGTTTGAAAAAAAAAAACTAATATGACACCTGTTTTCAATGCGTCATTGTATCCACATTGTTAAAACAAAATTACAGCTAGTTTTATGCAGGTGATGATGCTATGATCAGCAATTTTTTTTTATTTTTTGTATTTAATATAAATCATATTTAATAATGTTATTTTTCAGTTCTGTAAGTATTAAAAGTATTAACCACAGTTTGAAAATGGCCTTGAATGCCGAAACAGCTGTCACAATAAAAAAATCTTAATTTCTTGCAGAACTTAATAACATCATTATTGAATTTGATTTACATTAAATTAAAACGGAGTTTTATGAATTAAACAAAATAACTATTAATGATCAAAGTCACCCCCCAATTTCGAAGTAGCCCCGTATTACGGTACTGTTTTCACAGTGTTCTCTGGGTGTACCCAGTACTTGTACTGTTAACCAAATAAAGGAGTCAGATCGTTTAGTATTTTGCCTTTCAGATCCTCCTCCTGTCTCGCACACCGCGACCCCTTGCGACAATCCTTTCATCTGAGCTTTTTAATTATACAGTGGCACACACTACACACCCACACTACATACACACAGAAAATCCATAAGGCAAGAACAATACCCCACGAGTGCTCACGTATTCTGAGGGTTCGGAACAAAGAAAATACATGGAATACATTCCAAACACAGTATACGGCGGGCATTGTCAAAATCCGGCCCGCGGTCCGCTTTAGGGATTTGATTCACACGCAATAAATAAATAGGATAACTATTAATTCTAATTGACATTCTCGATATTGCAATTAACAGGATTTAAGACTAGCTAAAATAAGTATGTTAAAACGAAGATACATAAAAAGATACATAAAAAAGATACATAGAGGCGTTCGTGATTTCAAATTACATTTTTTAGTATCATTTTGGAATCAGTCCTGCCTAGATCCAACAACCATTTTGTCACTCTTGGACCGAAGGATGACAATTCACACAGTTTCAGCTGAGAGGAGATTTTATTATATATTTTAGGACCGAGATTGATATTATTTTTTGATAAGCCGCTCTGTTGCTTGTTGGAACGGAAAGGTCATTCCTTCCCTTACTTCTGGTTTGATGTTTGTGTTCGGCTTTTTTCATTTTGTTTTTATTTTTATGAACATGGATTACATTTTTTTTATATAGCACTGTCAGACATCTAGTACATTAAATTCCTTGAAGAGAGCGTCGCTCGAATATCTGAAAGGTTTCTTCATAATAACACGTAAAATGAGCCTTCAATAACGGGTATAATGTTGTTCTTCCTGCACCTCTCCACCCAATGCAACCGTAGGTTATGATTGAGTTACACAGCCCATAGTATATGTTTATTAAGTCTTGTTTTGTTAAAATTTCCCGTAATGAAATAAATATGTGAATCAGTAATAATAAATAATTCTGCCATTGTATTATCCAATACTTTCATTTCACTCCAAGAATGCAAAATAGGATCGACAATGGCTTGGTATTATTTAAAAAAAAAATATCTTCCCATTTTCACAACTAAAGTAGGTACTGTTTATTTCACATCAAATAATACATTTAAGAAAAATGCTTCAGTTTACCCAATACAATGCCTTGAGTTTGAAGTTAGTTTGCTGGCTTTATAAAGCGCCTTTGTGGTAATATTTAACAAAAAAGACGCTATGAAAAAGAACGTAGGATTAATTAGCGGTAGAATTATCTAAGCAACAAAAGGTGATATATTTTATATTCTTAATGCGGTCGTCGGACTAGCTACGGTTGAACAGGTCTGTATTATTTACCCTGTTCCCACCGCTTACAATCTGTCGTGTCGTCAAACCTCGAAACAACACACGATTACAAAAAGGATCCACACACTTTCTCCAGTTTAACACGGTATCTGTTTACCCTTTTTTCTCTGTTGATTTTTTTACAAAAGGTAAGGGTTTGTAATAATTTGGGTTGATGTGACGTAAGGCTATGTCCTGGACAACGTAGATTGGACTGGGTACGACAAATCGTTAAATTACGTTAACGTTGAACGTTAATGTCGATCTACGATATACATATATTATATTGCTGTCATTATATTACTATAAAGCACTTATAAAACTCCCTTTTCAACTTTCGATGTAGATATCTTCATATCTTTCATAGCTTTTCATGTGCACCATTTATCGCTGTATTAATTTAGCAATGTTCTGTAAAATACCTAATCTGGCGTAATAAAGTTTTACCAAACACAAACATGGTTTTCAACAAACTGTTCATATATATTAAAAAATATCAACTAAGTTACTACATATTGATCTGTAATTAATTTCATAGTACCTTAAGTACTAATTTTGTTTTATCGTTATTATATAATTAATTAACTCCTTTCTACAACAGAATTCTCTACAACTTGTGTTGTACCTGCTTATATCGTTAATATTAAGCTTATATGTTATGTACTATAAACTTATAATATGAACATAATTAACCCTGGCGAATAAATAATAATTTTCCTAACTAAATTAAGTAATATAACATATTACCCCGGTATAATTTAATCAATCACCATTTACTGGCTACCAAATAACTTCAGTTTTTCTCCGGAAGTAATTTCTACTTTCAACGACAGGGGGTTCTTCGTCGCGCTAGTCACTTTTTGAAAGAACATCAAATGGGGTTCGCTTTCGACTAGTCACGACAATGTGGGATTTTAAATACTGATTGTTAACGGAACGGTGGAGTAATTTAATTAAAATGTTTTCGTAAATCTTATTTTAAACGAGCGATCGAAGTGAACGCGCATCTCAAAATTATATAACCGCAGATTCAATGAAATCTCCTGCGGTTAGAATGGCGGTGTGCATGGCCGACCATAAAACAACGAAATAATTATCCAAGTCATCCGTCATAATCCAGTATGGACTCTTTCAATACTCGAGTCACATTTCCCGCCGTTCGCAGACTTGCCGTTATTTATGAAAACGGATGATTTTACCGACCACATGATCACAACCTTAGGTACTCCAGCCAGAGGGTGGATGGAGACCAGATGCTGAGGGATATGTTTTATTCGCACTGCCTACGCTAGTCATGAGGAGGGCTTCGTGGCGAAATCGTCGCATCAAAGATTGTCAGATTAGCTAATTTTCGTGTTGGGTGGTCTGCAGATATGTGTTCAAATCTTGTTAATTAATTAATTATACAATCTCTATAATAACCCACCTTTTCATTGGCTAATCCAAAATACAGACTGATGTAAAGACAAAACAGGGCCCACATCCCCGAGAGAGAGTATCTCATGTTTACTGACTGCATAAGGCGCATGAGGCATGAATAAACAAATAATAAAGTATTGGTAATTTTTCTTACAGTAAAAGTAATTGTACATTCATTGAGGTTGTGTCTTTTAAATCACATCTCGTTTATTTTTAATAACTTTTAAAGGAAAAAAAGTAGAAAAATTTGGTCTTAAAGAGTCCTGAAATGTAACTTAATTACGAGGAAGGAAACATGATATAAGCCGAATCATTTCATTACTGAGTTGTCGATCACAAAAAACAGTCGTAAAAACGATACGTTCTCTTGTAGTATATGTTTGTGTTTAGCGTGTCCCCCTGATACGCATCGGTGCAGTAGGAATTCACTGCTTTACAATTACTGAGCTAATGGGAGCCTATTTCCTTCGGACATATTTAACTGTACCATACGTCGAATAAGAACTACCAACATTGTCTTCATTTTTATTTGCAGCTATCTTCTTATGTATGATCGCAAGATTCAACACGAACTAAATGCAATCTAGACAGTGTCTTTAAATAAATATACTTTTTATTAATTTTAATGTAAGACATCTATTGACTTCTTCTGCAAGTCTTAATAATAATAACTTAATGCGTAAAACCTAAAGTGCCCGGTAAGGCAAGGGCCCTGGGTTCGTGTCCTAGATGTGACCGTATTTTTTCTGTTTCATATTTTCGTTTAGGAATCGCTAATATTGTCTTCAATAATTAAATAGAATGTGTGGTTTAACACAGTTTTTTGAAAACACAAATATTTTTTTGTATTATGGTAGGAAAATAGAAAACAATATACTACTAGCAGATAAAAACCAGCTGCTGCCGTTTAAAAACTTCCGCAGTTCCTTTTGAAAATAAAAGAGGGCGCCACCTCCGATTACAGCAATCCTAAACTTTTTTTCAAATAAAGCAATCACAAAGCGTGATAATGATTTCCATTTATCAAAGGACGTCAGACAGAAAACGTGTCGGGGTATTTTAATTGCAGCATCAGGTGTTCTTAAAGCCCTAATTGGGTTACATTATTTATTCCTTTGAATCTCATTCGCTACTTTGCTATTCACATGATATTCCATTATAAGGGAAGACTGTAAAGCTTTGTTATAATGTAAATCACATTGGTAGCTCACACAATAAACTATTCGATTAATCTAAATTTATACACCAATCTTTATTTTATTTTCTACATTAATATGTAGGTACATATAAATGCCATTGATTTAATAAATTCTGAAAACGTACAATTTTTCGACGGTATAAGAAATAAAAAAACTTACCTACTTATTTTGATTACAAAACTCACATGTTTGGCCAAACTTGTGATAAAATATCTTATTGTTATGTTATTTACCGTATTCAATAAGCTAAAATGTTCATTGCGAGTTATTTCTTGAATATAAATTAAATTGGGACATGGGAACGATAGGAAAATGCATTAATTGTGTTTAGGATGAATAGCAGTAATTTCGATTTTTTGCCAAATCTTCTATCGAGTCAACGATTTATTGTTTAAAACTTCTTTTGATTCAAGGATTTATGACTTAAATCTTTTATTGAGTCAATGATTTAAATCATAAATCTTCTATTGATTCAAGGATTTATGACTTAAATCTTTTATTGAGTCAAGGATTTAAACCATAAATCTTCTATTGAATCAAGGATTTATAGCTTGAAACTTCTATTCGATCAATGAAATATAGTTTAAAACTTCTTATGATTCAAGGATTGATGACTTAAATCTGTTTTTGGGTCAAGGACTTATAGCATTGATCTTCTGTTGAATCAAGGATTTATAACATAAATCTTCTATTGAATCAATTATATATTTAGTTTAAGTCAAATTTTTAACCAAGGATTTATGACTAAAATCTTTTTTGAGTTGAATATTTATTGCATCCATCTTTCATTTATTGCTAAAAGCCGCTCTTGGATCAAAAAAATATAATTTAAAACTTTTTATGGTTCAAGGATTAAGGACTTTCTTTATTGGGTTATCTTTTATTGGGTTAAGGATTTATATCATAAATCCTCCAATGAATCAAAGATTTGCATCTTAAATCTTATTTTAAAATAAGAATTTATAGCTTAAAAATTATATTGTTTTCATGAATTTTGGCATGGAGAACAGTTAAATATATTTTTTTCAAACGTTGATGAAATGGGAATTTGAAATAGAATTTTTTTATTTTAATTTTTTTTTAAATTATTGTACACGTGTCAAGTGCTCTGTAAATTGACAAATAAATAACATCCCACGACCATTAGCATGGTGAACCGTAGGGCCGTATAATAGGAAGGTATAATAGATCTCGCGGTCCCAGTAAGGTTGTTTGTAGAGATGTTGAGATTGGGATATAGAATTTCGCCCTTTTCCCAGCAACAGTCATTACTATCCTACTTAAGCAGGCGTGTAAGAACATTAATTAAAATCCTTTATTTATTTTGTTCCCTTATCACGGAGACCCTTAATAAAATCACATAATTTTAAATAATAAATTTCAAATAAACACACTTAAATCCCAGCCGTGTGGGTTGTGATTTGAATATTAACATCGGCAGATTAAAAGGGTTCCGATGACAACAAGGTATTACAAAGTTTTAAGGAAAAATGTATTCTCATCACGTAAATGTGCAGGGTTAGTTGTCCCAACAGAGAGTTCGATTCCCCTCCTGTCAATGCATAATATTAAAACTTTTTCTCTCAAACAAAGTTGTTTTTTTTGTAGTTGCAAAAAAAATTTCATATAGAAATACGAAACAACCTCTGCATTTATAATATAACCTATAAGTGTGGTGTATACTAACTTTAAAGAAAACTGACGTTGTCATTTTATATGCGTGCGACTTTTGAATTCAATTAAATTGATAACCTGCTCAAGAAAGAATTTTGATATTTGTAAACTTAAGATTGATTTCACCACAAGTAAGGATAACGTATTATTGCTTGTTTTTTTATAAATTTAATTTAGATTAAATTTGATAATATTATTATTAAGTTCTGCAAGTGTTTTAGTTTTTTATTATTGTGACAGCTGTTTCGGCTTACAAGGCCATTTTCAAACTGTTTGAAAATGGCCTTGTAAGCCGAAACAGCTGTCACAATAATAAAAAACTAAAACACTTGCAGAACTTAATAATAATATTATCAAATTTAATCTAAATTAAATTTATAAAAAAATTAAATGGAGTTCTACGAATTAAACACAAAAACAATAAATAAAATATATTATTGCTTGCTTTAGGAATGTAGACAGGGGCACACGCGCTCAAGGTTCATAGGTTCATCTCTCACACTATCTATTTATTTATTTATACTTTGCTCTAACTTCATACAGACGTATGTTATATTGTCTGTAAACAGTCAACTTATAAAGATTCAGTTATTATGAAACTTACTTAAATGACAAATAATACAAAATAAGCTAGAGACACAAGAGGCACAACAGACACAAGAGACAAAAGAAACACAAATGCCACAAAATTCACAGGAGGCACAAGTGACACGAGAGATACAAGAGGCACAAGGGACACAAGAGACATAAGAGATACAAGAGACACAAGGGACACAAGTGACACGAGAGATACAATAGACACAAGGGACACAAGAGACATAAGAGATACAAGTGACACAGGAAACATAAGAGACAAAAGAGAAACACAGAGATACACAAGTTATACATAATAATAAAATGAGCCCAATAATCGTTATATATTTTTGATCAACAGTAGGAATTTTTTTCTGTCGTCAGTCGAGAAATAGGATACGGATCTTAAAACAGCAACAATATTTGTAAATGTATTCTTGTGAAATACTCGAAACTATCATCTGCAATTTATTCTAAGTGTATTGTGAACAATCCATCTATTCGTAGCAGAATGAAAGCTCATTCAGAACTTCTCTTCATAAATTCAATTGATCATTTCACATCTACCGAAGATGTCCTAACTCCGTCTACCATCCACCTGAGTGTAAAGCACTCTCTTGATAGTTTTTTCTCATTCACCATTTCCATATGACCAAACCGTCATATCAGAGTGCAATGTAAGGTGTTTGTATTTTTATTCAAGCATTCTCGTCAGAACTTTCTTATTTAATTCAACTACGTAGCATCCTGATCGTTTTTTGTCGGCTTCATCATAATAAATACATAAAAGTAGATAGATAAATAAGCGTCAGGCTCGTAAAGGCGGGCGATAGTAAAAGCTCGCATCAAAACGCTGCCTCCAACAACTTTTATGCCTTAACAATCTCAAGTGGCGTGGGAACAAATACGAAACCGTCAAACTTTCATAGCTCGTAAAACTGAAAGTGATTACTATGAAGCGTAAAATGAAATACAAATACTTTCAGGTACAAATAACATTCTTGTGGTGGTCTTTTTTAAGATTTCATATTTCCGAGATACAAACTTTATTCGTCTTCTTTGTATATTTTATGGGACATCATTTGAAGAATATCACTTATATTGGTTGTGCTATTAAAATATTTTCTTATCACTAATCCAATGTTTGGTTATTCCAGCTGAATTGTTTCAACTC
Source organism: Hesperophylax magnus (assembly GCA_026573805.1). Taxonomy (NCBI): domain Eukaryota; kingdom Metazoa; phylum Arthropoda; class Insecta; order Trichoptera; family Limnephilidae; genus Hesperophylax; species Hesperophylax magnus. The sequence goes on along the minus strand of JAIUSX010000150.1, from coordinate 1,352,897 downwards.
TAATGCATTTTATGATCAAAGTTATGTATGTAGCGCAGTTTTTTGTGAAAAAAACATTATAATTTTGCAAAGAACAAAATATATTTTTGTTTTATTAAGGCATCGGTAAAAACTATTTTTTAAAATTTAAAATATTTTTTGTGCGAATACTTGTTTGGAGCAAGTGGGACTAAAGCATCCAAACTAGGGGTATGTTCTGAGGTTGAAGAGAGTGTGGAAAGAAAGAAGATGACGTATGTTGGGAACTAGGGATATATAGCTTTTCACATCTGATCGATAAATACGACTAAAGCCATTTAAAGCAATAGTTCAGCAGTTGGGCAGTACTGAGAGCTATTGCAAATCTTTCACTCTAGAACGTGTTGCAAATGTACTATTGTATATTTACCGCACGTTCAAAATATGGTATATATACGACCAGGGAGATCAGTTGATGATGACAATTAATAATGAGTGAGTTATGTTCAATTTTAGTTCATATCAGCAGAAAGTTTATGTTAAAATTGTTGAACATCAAATAATAATAAATTTTTAAATGTGAAAGTCTTGCTTTTGACGTTAAGATGAGTGCTCAGGGAAGGTGTCAGGACGAAATAACATAGAAATACCAATATTACACTAACAGAATTACATATTGATAGAATTAATCTTGGACGAAGTTACACACTTAAAAAATTCTATTATTAGTGGGTTTAAATTATAGAGTACTAGCTGACGTGAACCTGGCGTTGTTCGACTTTTCTCTTCTTTTAATAATTATAATATCCAGTTATATTATATATATAAACCATCCCGAAAAAATTTTCTAAATGATACTGAAAACCCAATCAAACTTCGTTGAATAGTTTTTAAAGTGACTTTGTTTTATACTACTTAGAGATTTGATGGCTTCCGTGGTCGACAGGTAAGGCTTCCAACTAGAAAGCCAGAGGTAATGGGTCCAAATTCCGGCATGCACAAGTAAATTTAATTCGATTAATTCGTGTTATTTTACAAATATTTAAGTATTAAAATAATATTTAGAATACTTGCGGCACGTTCTAGAGTGGAAGATATTTTCAGTTTCACCGCGGTATAAGACTCCTATTGGCTTTGGCTTTTGGCCATAATGGCTTAGGCCGTATTTGTGACCAGATCTGAATAGTTAAGTACTTTCCCACCATCGTCTGTCTCATCTCCTTCCCCTCCCTACTACCTTCAGCCTCACACCATACGCCAATTGAGGATGCCATAATCTCACTGGCTCCAGACGGTTGGGAGTAGTTGGGACTCTTGTGACTGTTTAACATAAAAATAAATCTAAGTGTTTGGTAATAAATTGAATATATGAAAAAAAACAAAGAAATGACGGGTAGGTTATGTTTTTCCAACGTGTGCTATTCCAGTAGTTGTAATTCTCTCCTCTCTATCTGTAATTCTGGTAGTGTAATCAATATTGTGAAATTGATGACAGCCAACTTCCGTCATATAATACGTCGAAAAGAACATTACAAGAGGGATTGTGAATAATATGGTATTCTATTTTCTCTGTACAGCTTAGTAACTAATACCAAACAGAGAAGATTAGATTTACTCGTTTGTACGATTTACTGGGTGTGAAATTGTAAGCTTTGTGATATATTACGTAAATTTATCTTCCCATTAGTATCTTCAAATTACGTTTGTGAAACAAAAGCACGATCCAGTCTCTACCTATTGTTATTTAAAATAGATTGAACGTATTGCCCATGTCTGGATACTAACATACTTTATAGCAATACATGTTTAAGAAAAATAAATAGTTTTTACTGTTCGCAGTAAATACAAATCTTTTATACTTATTTTCAAACAATAAACTTACCTAAACTCTTCGTTATTTTTTGTGTCACGAATAAAGCTGGCTCACAATAAATCAATTCAAACAGTATCGTGGGACGAAGTTAAAAGGGTAAAAGAAATTTGCTTAAATTTATCTACTGATTCCATTGAGAAATGTATCTTTTTTGTATGTTCACATTATATCCAGAATTTTCTTTTGAAAGAGGTTGGACTGAGCGGGTATTTTACGACTTGGTAATAAATCTGTGCCAGAAACATGCTGGTATCGGGTTTATTATTTCGTAAATATAAATAACTGAATATTTCGAAAAACTGCACAGTCTTCTGGAAAGATTGCAATTCATACTTTCAATTATGTACGTCGTGCTTCGTCTGCTTGAAAATGTTACGTATTTTCTTAACAAAAACACCCCTTCGACTAAGTACATTTTTTAAGAACTTTTGTTTGTTTCCGTTTATTAAAGGTTCAAAATGGGCTCGTTAAAAGTTCGTACATTTTGAAATGCTATTGTTAGAAAAGATGTAGTAAAAACTACATGAGAACTAGTAATTATTTCTTCGACTCTTTTTTTATATTCAAAAGCTCATCAGTGTAATGTTTTCCGATCTCTGTGTTCCTTCCTCCTGCAACAATAGTCTCTTCAAGACTCGGACTCGGAAATCTTAAATGAAGCTTCGCAAACAATGTAAAGTAAAATTTAGTAAAAATCTTAAATGAAGCTTTGCAAGCAATGTCAAAAGTAAATTTTGGTAAAAATCTTAAATGAAGCTTCGCGAACAATGTCATTAGTGAATTTTAGTAAAAATCTTAAATGAAGCTTCGCAAACAATGTCATAAGTAAATTTTGGTAAAAATCTTAAATGAAGCTTCGCAAACAATGACTTAAGTAAATTTTGGCAAAAATCTTAAATAAAGCCTTGAGAACAATGTCGTCATAAGTAAATTTTAGTAAAAAGCTTAAATGAAGCTTCGCAAACAAATAAAATCGCAAATGTGATAAGTAAATTTAGAAAGAAGAATATTTTCTCTCTTTAGACAGTGAAACAACTTAAGGGGACGGTATCAAATCTCGACTTCAGTACAGTTAGGTATTATTGCTACTTGTAAATGAATCGGTCGGCCGCTAGAACAGCTGCGGTTTCAAAACCAACACCTACGTCTTTTGAGTAGATAGGGGGATGATTGACATGGTTTTGATAAAATACGAAATAAAAATACACGTGCCATATAAAATTTATATTTATTTACTAAATAATGGATACAACTTGACAGAATAAAAATCATACTAGCAAAATAATGGATATACAGTCACATCTTTTACGCCCTGGACCTTTTTTGACGTCTCAGTTTTTTACTCAAAGTCACATAGAATCTAATCGTGTTTTGACTTGGAAAAGATTTTTGGTTCATAAATTTGATTGTATGGTTTGTGTAATGACAATAACTATTTTTTTAAATAAAATATTATCAGAAAGCAATGGGTATGAAAAAAGGGAAAACGTTAAATTAAGTTAAGACAAATATTTTTTGATTATATATTTAGTGCGATAGAAATGGAAAAAAAAATATTTGTAAATCATGAATGTAATTTGAAAATTTATTTCAATGTTTTTTTCGTACTCGGGAAAGAATATATTTTACAATATTAACTTAGATATACAAAAAAGTAGAATGAAGTACATAAACTAAGAAAAAAACACAGTCTAAGATAGATATAAAGAAGTTGATAAAAATTGATATAAAATTATCTAAATGTCTTGGTTAAAAATACTTTTTTCATGTTTTTAGCATAATATCCTCGAAAAGTGCCAAAACTTTGGCTTTCTTTGTGGTTAAGGTTATTAAAAAAGTTTTTTGTACATTGTATAAAATACACTATAATTCTTACTATGCATGTTACCGGTAATATATTATTTTATATTTATTTTCTCTCTCTCTCATATATATATTTATATATATTTTTTTAATAATTTATTTATAATACTACTACCAGGAATTAGCCATCAACGAAATTCAGTGCATTTATCAATGGATCTGATAGACATTGGGTAAGTTTTTAGATTTTCACGGCTAAAAGCATTTTTGTTGTTTGTTTTTGGGGTGCTATGCCGTGTTGCGCTAACTCCTTCTTTAGCCGACGTTTCGGACAGCGTTGCAGTGTCCATCATCAGGGCAGATCCGGTAGATCACATCTTCGGATCTACCGGATCTGCCCTGATGATGGACACTGCAACGCTGTCCGAAACGTCGGCTAAAGAAGGAGTTAGCGCAACACGGCATAACACCCCAAAAATAAACAACAAAAACTGATAGACATTGTTCCCAATCTTAGCGACAGTTTGAAAGGAATCGGTAGAATCGTTGAAAGCACCTTCACACTAGTCTCGCAAAGTCCATCGCCAAGCTCCGTAATCCAGATTTTGCACCAAATCGGCAGAAAACTCAAGAAATTCAAGCTGGATGCTGAAGTTATGACGTTAGATCCGAGTTCAATGCACATCCAAACTCCTTAATCCCGATTTTGAACCAAATCAGTAGAAAACTCGAAAAATTCGAAATGGATGCCAACATTATGTTTTTTGACGTTAGATCCGAGTTCAATGCACATCCAAACTCCCAAATCCCGATTTTGAACTAAATCGGCAGAGAACTGAAGAAATCCAAGATGGATGCTGAAATTATGCATTTTGACATTAGATCCGAGTTCAATGCACATCTAAACTCCCTAATCCCGATTTTGAACTAAATCGGTAGAGAACTGAAGAAATCCAAGATGGATGCTGAAATTATGCATTTTGACATTAGATCCGAGTACAGTGCACATCCAAACTCCCTAATCTCGATTTTGAACTAAATCGGTAGAGAACTGGAGAAATTTATGATTGATGCCGATATAATGCATTTTGAAATTAGATCCGAGTTCAAGCCACCACCTACTACGTTTTACCGACTTCGATAGAAGTCGGTAAAAATTTGTAGAAAACGTGTCCATCGGAATGATGTATTTTGACAAACCTTATTCTTCTTTTCCTCCAGTGGAGCGGTCTCTTTCGGCGCTGTTGGTACCTGAAACCTACCTGGTAACCTACCAGTACCTGGTACCTGAAAAAGGTAAAAAAAATTGAGACCGTAAAACAAGTTTCAAATTATATATTACAAAATAAATAATATTTAATTTCCACTTACCCTTCGGCTATAGCACCAATCTCCTCTGGATTCCTATTAGAAATTTGAAAGTTGGCCGAGGACTGGAGAATAAACAAAATAAGCGTGCTCTCACTTCCGAATTCACCTCGAGACTGACAGTGACTAGCGGTGTTCGGTCAAGCTATGGACAATGATTTCATCCATAGGATTTTGTATGACGGAAAATAATTGAAATATTCGGGAAGTTTAATTGAATCAAAACAAAAATCCATATATGTTAAAGTGTTTTTTATTTATTTAAAATGACCTGTATCATATTTACTTTGAGATGACCGATGGATTTAAAAAAAAAATCTCTCTGATAGGAGCTATTCTGCTTCCAGCGAAGGCATTTTTGAAGTTTTACGTAAAGTTGCAATGTGTATTTCATACAGAATAAAAAAGTTTACGATAAAAAAGTTAATTCACTGGTAACATAAGACATTTTTCTAACTACCCCTATAGAATTTTTAGATAAATTATTAGTGGTATTCCTTTTACTAGGTAAATACAAAGTGATGTTTAGCGCTATTTATGATACTTCCCCCTTAATCCCTTCATTTAATTAAAATATAGACGTTATATAAAGCGACAGAAATTACCACAAAATATAATTTTTTTAAAGAGCCATTGATTGGAATTTATAGCCGCATTAATATTATACTGTGTTTATTTATTGCCCAGGCTTCAAATAAACTCTTTCTTCGTTTTATTATCTTCCCCAGTTTCCTTATTCCCGGGTCGTTCTAATAATATGACAAACACTTTTCCGTTTTGAACAATGAAAATTTTGCTTTATTGCATACTTTGAAGCCATACTTCGGGTCGAATACAGCCTTAAACGCCATTGGCCGCATGAATTAAAATAATTACGTGCGCGTGGTAACTAGGCGGCGTTTTGGCAAGGTTTCATAAAAGCGGGAAATATTTTGCTGAGGGTGAGAAATTAAATAAAGATGAAATTGTATTATAATAATGTAATTTGGCAGGTGAAATAACTGGCAGGTGGAACGGAAAACATGCTCCCCCCTCCAATGAACGTGTTTAAAATTTTAGGCATCTAATAAACAACCATTAATATAGAGTAAATAATGTGGAGATGGTCAAAACGTTCAATCAATGAAATTGCTTTACTTCTCTCTTGTGAGATCGCAGCTAGAATGGTCACTGGTCACCTATTTATACTTGTAACTTACTAAGAAAGAACAAAGGAGGTTTCAAATTATTCTCCGATTAGAAAACTACCACTTATTTCTAATCGGAGAATGATTAATTCTATTTTTATACTTTTAAATTATTGAATAACTTCATCGACTACCCTCCAATGTTACGTGTTTTAAATATCCGTGTCTCTATAATCTAATCGACTCCACCATCCTATACATAGCACCAACTATTAATATCACTGACCACTAGCGCGATTTCACTGAAATGCTTATGCATAATACAGACTTTTTACATATATACAAAACCTCTCCGTCCTGCATCAAAGCAAAAATATTAAGTTGTGAAAGGAACTGGTATGTATTTCTTTATTATGTTTGTAACATGAAAAGTATTTATTATTTCTTCTGATGTTATGATATTATGTGTTTGGTACCGTGTTGACGCAACTATTAATCTTCCATTAACATTGTCTTTCCAATTTTTCTCATCTTCTCAATAAATAAAAAGGTGAAAAAAATAAACGCCTAGCCAGTATCAAACATATTTTTTGGAAAAAAGCTGACTTATAGTTTTGAAAACGTCGTCATAGAAATTGTAGAAAATACCGTACCAAATCATGAAGTTGAACCTTAGAAGACCTTGAAAACTCTCCATTCAAAACCTATATTTTAATGGGAGAACTAATTAGATCTTTTTTTAAAAATTTGTATATCTAATTAATTATAAACTTATTTTCTAAAAATGTCCACAGTATATTCTCATTAATAAACAATAAAAAAAACCTCTCAAGTATCATATTATCAAATATTTCAAATTGGTTCCAAAACAAAAAAGGATTGTGTTGACTCGACCTCCTAATTGTACTAACTCGCTTGAATGAGGTTTTTGTACCTCTTTCTCTCTAGCGTTCAGTTTCGCTTTTGCAAAATGATATCGTGCTGAGCCTAGCTAACTCTGAATATCCCCCCCCCCGCCCCTGTGATATTGCACACAGTAAAATAAGGCTTTCGCTTTGGGGTTGATCTACAATAAATCCCTTAACTTCACGTTGTGTGATTTGTTAATTCGAAGCCCACCGTTATGGGGTGGTAGGTATTTAATGTCTCCTTTCCATGGTAACTCCCGGTTCTTTTTAGCCAAAGTGTGGGGAAAACGTCCATCGACCCTCAGCGAGTGCTACAAGGAACGAGTACGTGTCTCACCTAACTTTCGAATACTGGACTCTATTACTAATTGACCTAACAGTTTCTATCATATCTCTACAATTGCCTTGTATCCCCGCCCTTATCTAATGTCCCCGTGTTTATAAATTCTAGATTGTGACATAGAACCGTACCCCCCCCCCCCCCTTTGTGTGTACGCGCTATTAAAACCTCCGTTGAATAGGGTGTTGTTTCCGCATAAGTACTGGGACTCCCTCGTTGACCTCTGTAATGGTGTACTGAAACTAGATAGATGAATTTAGCTGTGGTTAGTAAACTTTGGATGTTGCGGATGGGAGTGGAAACGGGAGAAAAAGGAGATGGGAACGGATTGAATGACGAAAAAAGGGTTTTTTGCAAACTGGGTCGGCACCTCACTGCCCCAAATGAAATGGTCGCTATTCTTCCAAATGCAAAACCCCAAGAACCAATACGTGTCTGGCTTTCCCCGAGGTCTGGTCTAACTTCTTCTTATAGTCGCCCTGACACCTCCGGACCGCTCACGTCAGAGGGAGAGGTAATACACCTGTTGGAATATCCCAAATCACCCCGCCCCCTTTCCTCCGACGGACTACGTTACTGACTGTAAAAGGGGAATTTTCATCGCGTCCCTTGTCATGATGCTAAACGCGTGCATGTTTCAAGTAGGTTTGTTCTGGTGGGGCTTTCAACGTCCACTAGCCGCCAGGCCTACTATCCACCTCACGAAAGCTGCTGCAAAGGATCTCGAGGGATTTCCAGTCGAGTTGCATCAACCTCCGGGTAAACCCCGCTTTAGTATGTGTTCGACCTCTGATTTTGAACCCTCGTTCATCACGCCGACGTCCCCTCCACGCGATTTTGAAAGACTTGGAGCCCGTTCAATTAAACGCCTTCGCAGCGAACCAAGGCCCAAACATTCCAACTTGACATTAATTTTCATACTGCCTCTCGTGTCCTCTCAACCGACCCGGCTCCGCGAAAAGGGATGACCTTCCGAACTCTTCGTGATTCTCCATACAACGTTGACGCCCCGAAATCGCGTGATGAGGAAAGTAGAAAATCTTCTGAGCTGGGGAAGTTGTGTGCTTCCCAAGACAGCTTACGGACAACATACTCCAACGGCGAGTTCTAAGCCGAGGCCAAAGGTATTCGGGTATTTGTTAGTGAACATATAAGGTTATACAAATATTATTAATTTGATTTTTTTATTTGTTTTGAGCATGAGTTGGTTGCAGCTAGTCGCTTCCATGTTGATTTGAGGTGCCTCTGCGCGGCTGCCAACTCGGTAGAATGTACGACTTTTGTCGTCAGGCACGGACGTCGAGTGATTTATGGGGTCCCTTTTCTTCCTTTTGGGTCGTGTGTCGCCACTAACTGCTTACAAATAAGTAGGTCATTGGCCTCGTGCTAAACACAGCTGTTAGAAGCAAGCAAACAGTTCTAAATGTGATACTATTTTATCAGTTGCAGCCCCATCTTCGTCGCAATTTTAACGTTCTGGAAATATATATTCATGCAAGATCACTCACCCAAAATCGTTATATTACCAGTCCAGTCGGGATATCGACGACATGTACATTAATCCACGTCCAGGGGCTGTAGGTAGGATGTAGAAGCCCCTAAGCCGTTAAGGGTTCGTATTAAATTCGAAATCGATTATCTATGTCACCCGTCTACTCGCCAGTAGGAACTATAACCATATTGGATCTAATTTTCTAGCTAAAATTTCTACTTTCATACGCCGCCCCGTAGATAGCACATAAATTACCGAATACTAGATTTCGGAATGTTTAAGCGGATCATTTCTTTCAATAGAATATCTCTTCCTCCCTAACCGTAAGTTGATAGTTGACATGTATAGGTATTTGTTGGCCTCCACTGTACCTAGTCTAGATATCTCTCCCTATCGACTATTTTAGAGTATCTAAGTAAGTATTTGCCGAGATCTACCCAAAACCCCCTTCCCCTCCCTAGAACCTTTCATATATTATCTGCCACGTTCACTTCGATTTTTTCACTCAATTCTTATATCGTGTAGACCGTTAAAATCCTTCCCGTGTTCGCAAGGAAAAACACTGTCTATACCCCCAATTCAAATGAGCAATTTACTCTACGTTTTATATATTGGAAATTAATTATTATTAATTTTGACCAGAAGGTCCACATGTGATTTACGAATGATGTATTTAGCTCTTATTAAATTCTTCTCTCCGAGTAAATTCATTCGCCGCGTTTCTACACGATTTTTATTATTATTTTTTGATTAATATACGCTGTCTCTTCAATTTCACAAAAATTTTAGAACTTTGTCTTAGCCGTTTTCGTCAGGTCATTTGATAATTATTATGGTTCTCTACTTTTTCCTCCTCTAATGGCACACGCGTTATTATTAAACATTACTGCAGTTGAGTTTCTTCGTTCTATATTAGTCCAAACCAAGAGACTCCAACCCGTGAATTTGGTATTGTCTAATTATGAGTTTACCCTTTCTTTGGTTGAATCTAATTAAATTTTAAAACACTTCAATTATTTCAATTAATATTAAAAGCACTCTAACTTCATGAAAATACCTCGATTTTCTAAACTCACAACTTCACTACATTTAAAACTCTATCAGTTTAGTTTAAAAATCGCACGCCAAAACTGTCGCGACGCCAAAGATCTCGAAGACCGACTCCAACCAAGTTAGAACGAAAAAGCCCTGATTTCCTCCAAACAACCCTATTTAATAATGTCTTTTCGAATAAATCGACTTAAAATTTGTGCGACTTTCGCCTTTATGAATTCGAGGTTTTACTTCCCGTTAAGTTTAGAATTGCATAACCCCGTTTCAGGGTTTTTGGTTAACGCCTGCCGAGTTGAGGTAGACACCTACCACCCTGCCGAGACGGGTACAGGCGCGTACTCGGTGACCTGACTTTCGGGCGCCCTCTCGTACATGATTTTCGGCGATGTAGATTATTGCGCAAAATTATTTGATTATTTTTCCTCGTACACGTGTTGTGTCTGTAATATTGGTTGATTTCCGGCCTATAGACTAGGTGTAGCTCATTTCTATATCGTTGTTTTTGAAATCTTTCCGAGAAATTCGCTATTGATATCGATAATACAATCGATAAATTATCCTAACTACCGGAAGTTTTCACCCATTATGTCCAGCGCTTGCGCATACAGTATCCTTCCTTGTGTGCTGCCTTCTAGCATTTGATTGGTGTCTACACGATCCGTGGGTGATCCCAGGACACATATACCTTCCTCTCGGTGATGACATACGTAGGCATTCGTTCCAAAATTTGATTCGACACGTTTTTATAATTTCGCCTACCTGTTTTGACTCTTTTCGTGATATCCGCCGCATATCTTCTGGTAATCTTTCGTAACCCATCGCTGTCCACTACCCGAGTCGTTGAAACCTCTTCCATCATGAGCTAAACTACCTTTCGGGTTTCTTTTCGATTCCTGGTCCTTTCTTTTCGGTGATCTACGCCCAGTACATCCCTGTTTTTACAGTTTTTTTGCGCCTAGTTTTAGCCCAACCCATATACTCTTTCTCGCTTCATCTAGGAATTTCAATATATTATTCTCGTAACTTTGTTTACGCGCAAAAAAGGTCATAAAATTTTGATCGTTAATCAAAGACTTCGTGACCCATTAACTTTTATGTCTTTTCTTAATTACCCAACTTGCATCTCCCCCGTGTTAATTTAATTAGGCCATTTCGGCCAAACGACCTATCTTAAGTTAAAATTCGTGTCCAATGTGGCCACTTGAAAAGCACTCAGAATTCCAGCGAACGAAAACAATTCTCTCTAACAGGATCAACTCGTAATATGTCTTCCGGACCAAACATCCTAAAACACCCTCTTCTTTCACCAAACCGTCCCCCCCTTTTTTCGTTATCGATGGTTGGGTATCGCTACGTTTCTGCCTTAGAATGTAAATTTATGGTCAATTCTCAAGTGCCTTTGCACGTGTCGTGGGACCAGATCCCAAGGTTAACCCAACAGTAAATCAATCTCGAGTGTATCGTGTCTTAGACCGCCCTTAATCTCCGTGATTGGCGAAAAATTATTTAATTGATTTTGGGAATGATCTGATTCGTTGAGTCCCATGACGCCCCTTTTCAATTATTACGTGGTTAACACCTATTACCGACGTAGGTTTCTACAATAAAGCTTCTAGTATGTCCCAAAGATGTCCGTAGTCTGTTCGTTTCTCCCTATTCTCTGAACGTATTTTAATTTATGAAAAAAAAATTCTTTACGTCCTTTTACCCCAAACAGGTCCATTACAGCCTCCCTTTAGTAAGGATTACAGCGGATAAATACGTTTTGGTGTTTAGTTGGTGAAATCATTACTAACAATAGGTTTAGAATACTCATTTTCCTTCCTTTTCAGTTTTTTTTTTGTTTCGTACTCCAAAGGTTGCGTACCCCTTACCTCCCTACGTGTGATTGCCCAAATTTATCCCTAGTTTGGGGCTCCCACCCCCTTCCTTTTGCAAAATGGCCTGCACTAAACATGCCTAAATTCGCTAACCAATTGGCCGGCCCCAATCCCTCCCTAAAAGAAGATGTTCCTATTTTCCTTAAATGCAAAATAAATTCTAGAATGGTTTTTTTTTTCCAATCTTTCGTTAATTTTTAGCTTATCTTCTTCTCACGAAGTTCGCCCCTGTACGTGTCTTAACTCAAATGCTTTTAAACAAACGTAAGGCACAATGCCATTCATTATCTCTCCGGGAGATTTATGACTAGTCTTTTTTGCACCGCCAAAGGGTCGAAGCAAAGTTCTATGGGTACCTGACCGAAGTTTTGGTTGTATGTTTTTTTTTTCCCATGATGATTTGTACGCAACTTGAATCTATTTAAAACGCGTAGCTATTTTGCATGTGGTTTTTTTTCTGTGTTTTTTTTTTTTTTTTTTTTTTTTTTTTTTTTAAATCCTTTCTAAACGTCACTATTTACGCACCTCTCCATTAACGTCTCCCTTCCTCCCTATTTATGTTAGTCCTTGAGATCTCAAACGACCCTAGATCGTGACCAGTTCTTTGTTGTAATTTCCGCGTTTTTTTTTCATACATATAAGTAGATTATTTATTTAATCTTGTTGTGGTTATGGTTCAGTTCCTTAATCGGATACAATATCCGCTACCGTGATCGTCGGCTTCCATTTTGGTTTATTGAATCCGATTAAATTTGATTTATTGAATTGGATTAAATTTGGTTTATTGAATTGGACACGCCCCCCTCCCTAAAACTGCACTTACGTGCTCTAGATGTTCATTGAAATTTCCGCACGAATATATGACTAAGTCATCCATGTAGTAGCCTTGCGAGACTACCTATCTATTGCCTAAATATTCGTATTGTGCCGAACGTGTTTTGTTTACTTGTTGAACTAATTGAAAAGGATTTATTTATTCTTATTCACAGAATTTAGTCACTATTTCACGCTGTAGTTTTCTCATAATATCACTGTTCTCACTTTATTCAAATATTAAGTTAGATTATATCCAATGGTCATAACTATTCACTTCACAAGAACACTGCGTTTATTTCACCGAAAAACATCCGTTACGTAACGAACTTAAGTATTTTGATAGTAATCACCGGTAATGTTCACTGTATTTGTGTTAAACTCTTTGAGATTATATTTATTTTTAAACCACTGTTTCCTTCTCCCTTCAAAATCTAATTTCCAAATAGCCCTTATCTCATGTGGTATTTTTGTTTTCCTCCCTCTAAGCTTTATCTGTTCGTCCAGTACTTATCGGAGGTTGGACATCAGCTCCCAGAATGAACTGGTATTGTGTCTACTACTGAATGAGCTTAACTTTTTCTCCCCTCTTTTTCCTGAAATAAGGTTGATCCACGCTATTTGTCTTTATCTAGGTTAAATGGTTACGCTCCCAGCGGTCCCGCGTTCGACAACAACTTCTTTACACGATCGTCGGTTCCGAAGTACATTCATCACTTTGTCTTATCGGAGCTTAGGCAACACAATAAAATTTCTCTTTTATCTATTTAATTAACTCACTTATTTTTTTTTTCGCAGTTTTGCATTTACAAAATAATAAAGTTATGCGTACTTGAAGTGAAACGACTCTTAACTGTGCAATACAAATGGAATGTTATTATTATTTTTAGCGGGAACTAGGGTAACTGTTATACCTGCTTGTACTCACTACGTTTAATTTAAACCTTTACGAAAACATAACAAAATAATTATTATCTTCCCTCTCTCACAATCCCGGCTGTCCCGATTCGTAACCAAGTCAAATCTCACTAGTCTTCGGTTTACATTATTTTTTTCTTTCTAAGAGTTATGGCCCGACCGTTGTAAATCATGACAAAGGTCTATTGGTTCCTTTTAGTTTGCAATAATTTTCAAGTGTCCATCAATAGGTCTCTTCGAAACGACAGACGGATATTAGTACGGTTCTTACCCATTTTTGTAAGGTATTTAAAATGTTTGAATAATATTTATTTCATATTATTTTTTTTAAAAGCGGTCTACAAAAAATACTAGTCAGATGCTTTACGTTTCACCATCTAAATGCGAGCCCTTCTCAAATTATGGTCATTTAACTGATTTGTATATTTTTTCTCTTATCGAAGGTTGGCGTACATTTCGCAATATCAACTAATACAAATCTCCACTCAAATAAAGATTCCGTAATTAACTTGTCTATTTATTTATTTTCTCTTTTAACAAAACCTCATTTATTTATTTATTTATTTTTTATCATTGAGACACCATACTCGTACCTCTATCGCTTATAAGGTCAATGAAGCCACCCCAACTTGTAAACTCTCGGCTCCTGGTTTTCACGGCAACAAATGTGTTGACTCGACCTCCTAATTGTACTAACTCGCTTGAATGAGGTTTTTGTACCTCTTTCTCTCTAGCGTTCAGTTTCGCTTTTGCAAAATGATATCGTGCTGAGCCTAGCTAACTCTGAATATCCCCCCCCCCGCCCCTGTGATATTGCACACAGTAAAATAAGGCTTTCGCTTTGGGGTTGATCTACAATAAATCCCTTAACTTCACGTTGTGTGATTTGTTAATTCGAAGCCCACCGTTATGGGGTGGTAGGTATTTAATGTCTCCTTTCCATGGTAACTCCCGGTTCTTTTTAGCCAAAGTGTGGGGAAAACGTCCATCGACCCTCAGCGAGTTCTACAAGGAACGAGTACGTGTCTCACCTAACTTTCGAATACTGGACTCTATTACTAATTGACCTAACAGTTTCTATCATATCTCTACAATTGCCTTGTATCCCCGCCCTTATCTAATGTCCCCGTGTTTATAAATTCTAGATTGTGACATAGAACCGTACCCCCCCCCCCTTTGTGTGTACGCGCTATTAAAACCTCCGTTGAATAGGGTGTTGTTTCCGCATAAGTACTGGGACTCCCTCGTTGACCTCTGTAATGGTGTACTGAAACTAGATAGATGAATTTAGCTGTGGTTAGTAAACTTTGGATGTTGCGGATGGGAGTGGAAACGGGAGAAAAAGGAGATGGGAACGGATTGAATGACGAAAAAAGGGTTTTTTGCAAACTGGGTCGGCACCTCACTGCCCCAAATGAAATGGTCGCTATTCTTCCAAATGCAAAACCCCAAGAACCAATACGTGTCTGGCTTTCCCCGAGGTCTGGTCTAACTTCTTCTTATAGTCGCCCTGACACCTCCGGACCGCTCACGTCAGAGGGAGAGGTAATACACCTGTTGGAATATCCCAAATCACCCCGCCCCCTTTCCTCCGACGGACTACGTTACTGACTGTAAAAGGGGAATTTTCATCGCGTCCCTTGTCATGATGCTAAACGCGTGCATGTTTCAAGTAGGTTTGTTCTGGTGGGGCTTTCAACGTCCACTAGCCGCCAGGCCTACTATCCACCTCACGAAAGCTGCTGCAAAGGATCTCGAGGGATTTCCAGTCGAGTTGCATCAACCTCCGGGTAAACCCCGCTTTAGTATGTGTTCGACCTCTGATTTTGAACCCTCGTTCATCACGCCGACGTCCCCTCCACGCGATTTTGAAAGACTTGGAGCCCGTTCAATTAAACGCCTTCGCAGCGAACCAAGGCCCAAACATTCCAACTTGACATTAATTTTCATACTGCCTCTCGTGTCCTCTCAACCGACCCGGCTCCGCGAAAAGGGATGACCTTCCGAACTCTTCGTGATTCTCCATACAACGTTGACGCCCCGAAATCGCGTGATGAGGAAAGTAGAAAATCTTCTGAGCTGGGGAAGTTGTGTGCTTCCCAAGACAGCTTACGGACAACATACTCCAACGGCGAGTTCTAAGCCGAGGCCAAAGGTATTCGGGTATTTGTTAGTGAACATATAAGGTTATACAAATATTATTAATTTGATTTTTTTATTTGTTTTGAGCATGAGTTGGTTGCAGCTAGTCGCTTCCATGTTGATTTGAGGTGCCTCTGCGCGGCTGCCAACTCGGTAGAATGTACGACTTTTGTCGTCAGGCACGGACGTCGAGTGATTTATGGGGTCCCTTTTCTTCCTTTTGGGTCGTGTGTCGCCACTAACTGCTTACAAATAAGTAGGTCATTGGCCTCGTGCTAAACACAGCTGTTAGAAGCAAGCAAACAGTTCTAAATGTGATACTATTTTATCAGTTGCAGCCCCATCTTCGTCGCAATTTTAACGTTCTGGAAATATATATTCATGCAAGATCACTCACCCAAAATCGTTATATTACCAGTCCAGTCGGGATATCGACGACATGTACATTAATCCACGTCCAGGGGCTGTAGGTAGGATGTAGAAGCCCCTAAGCCGTTAAGGGTTCGTATTAAATTCGAAATCGATTATCTATGTCACCCGTCTACTCGCCAGTAGGAACTATAACCATATTGGATCTAATTTTCTAGCTAAAATTTCTACTTTCATACGCCGCCCCGTAGATAGCACATAAATTACCGAATACTAGATTTCGGAATGTTTAAGCGGATCATTTCTTTCAATAGAATATCTCTTCCTCCCTAACCGTAAGTTGATAGTTGACATGTATAGGTATTTGTTGGCCTCCACTGTACCTAGTCTAGATATCTCTCCCTATCGACTATTTTAGAGTATCTAAGTAAGTATTTGCCGAGATCTACCCAAAACCCCCTTCCCCTCCCTAGAACCTTTCATATATTATCTGCCACGTTCACTTCGATTTTTTCACTCAATTCTTATATCGTGTAGACCGTTAAAATCCTTCCCGTGTTCGCAAGGAAAAACACTGTCTATACCCCCAATTCAAATGAGCAATTTAATCTACGTTTTATATATTGGAAATTAATTATTATTAATTTTGACCAGAAGGTCCACATGTGATTTACGAA
This sequence comes from Hesperophylax magnus, assembly GCA_026573805.1. Lineage (NCBI taxonomy): Eukaryota > Metazoa > Arthropoda > Insecta > Trichoptera > Limnephilidae > Hesperophylax > Hesperophylax magnus. The sequence goes on along the minus strand of JAIUSX010000150.1, from coordinate 1,336,176 downwards.
TGATGTATTTAGCTCTTATTAAATTCTTCTCTCCGAGTAAATTCATTCGCCGCGTTTCTACACGATTTTTATTATTATTTTTTGATTAATATACGCTGTCTCTTCAATTTCACAAAAATTTTAGAACTTTGTCTTAGCCGTTTTCGTCAGGTCATTTGATAATTATTATGGTTCTCTACTTTTTCCTCCTCTAATGGCACACGCGTTATTATTAAACATTACTGCAGTTGAGTTTCTTCGTTCTATATTAGTCCAAACCAAGAGACTCCAACCCGTGAATTTGGTATTGTCTAATTATGAGTTTACCCTTTCTTTGGTTGAATCTAATTAAATTTTAAAACACTTCAATTATTTCAATTAATATTAAAAGCACTCTAACTTCATGAAAATACCTCGATTTTCTAAACTCACAACTTCACTACATTTAAAACTCTATCAGTTTAGTTTAAAAATCGCACGCCAAAACTGTCGCGACGCCAAAGATCTCGAAGACCGACTCCAACCAAGTTAGAACGAAAAAGCCCTGATTTCCTCCAAACAACCCTATTTAATAATGTCTTTTCGAATAAATCGACTTAAAATTTGTGCGACTTTCGCCTTTATGAATTCGAGGTTTTACTTCCCGTTAAGTTTAGAATTGCATAACCCCGTTTCAGGGTTTTTGGTTAACGCCTGCCGAGTTGAGGTAGACACCTACCACCCTGCCGAGACGGGTACAGGCGCGTACTCGGTGACCTGACTTTCGGGCGCCCTCTCGTACATGATTTTCGGCGATGTAGATTATTGCGCAAAATTATTTGATTATTTTTCCTCGTACACGTGTTGTGTCTGTAATATTGGTTGATTTCCGGCCTATAGACTAGGTGTAGCTCATTTCTATATCGTTGTTTTTGAAATCTTTCCGAGAAATTCGCTATTGATATCGATAATACAATCGATAAATTATCCTAACTACCGGAAGTTTTCACCCATTATGTCCAGCGCTTGCGCATACAGTATCCTTCCTTGTGTGCTGCCTTCTAGCATTTGATTGGTGTCTACACGATCCGTGGGTGATCCCAGGACACATATACCTTCCTCTCGGTGATGACATACGTAGGCATTCGTTCCAAAATTTGATTCGACACGTTTTTATAATTTCGCCTACCTGTTTTGACTCTTTTCGTGATATCCGCCGCATATCTTCTGGTAATCTTTCGTAACCCATCGCTGTCCACTACCCGAGTCGTTGAAACCTCTTCCATCATGAGCTAAACTACCTTTCGGGTTTCTTTTCGATTCCTGGTCCTTTCTTTTCGGTGATCTACGCCCAGTACATCCCTGTTTTTACAGTTTTTTTGCGCCTAGTTTTAGCCCAACCCATATACTCTTTCTCGCTTCATCTAGGAATTTCAATATATTATTCTCGTAACTTTGTTTACGCGCAAAAAAGGTCATAAAATTTTGATCGTTAATCAAAGACTTCGTGACCCATTAACTTTTATGTCTTTTCTTAATTACCCAACTTGCATCTCCCCCGTGTTAATTTAATTAGGCCATTTCGGCCAAACGACCTATCTTAAGTTAAAATTCGTGTCCAATGTGGCCACTTGAAAAGCACTCAGAATTCCAGCGAACGAAAACAATTCTCTCTAACAGGATCAACTCGTAATATGTCTTCCGGACCAAACATCCTAAAACACCCTCTTCTTTCACCAAACCGTCCCCCCCTTTTTTCGTTATCGATGGTTGGGTATCGCTACGTTTCTGCCTTAGAATGTAAATTTATGGTCAATTCTCAAGTGCCTTTGCACGTGTCGTGGGACCAGATCCCAAGGTTAACCCAACAGTAAATCAATCTCGAGTGTATCGTGTCTTAGACCGCCCTTAATCTCCGTGATTGGCGAAAAATTATTTAATTGATTTTGGGAATGATCTGATTCGTTGAGTCCCATGACGCCCCTTTTCAATTATTACGTGGTTAACACCTATTACCGACGTAGGTTTCTACAATAAAGCTTCTAGTATGTCCCAAAGATGTCCGTAGTCTGTTCGTTTCTCCCTATTCTCTGAACGTATTTTAATTTATGAAAAAAAAATTCTTTACGTCCTTTTACCCCAAACAGGTCCATTACAGGATCAAACCAAACCATTAGTGATGAAGAGCCTAGTTTTTACTCAACCCATTAAAAATTAACCTCTTTAATGAATAGCTTTCAACTGGCCTCCGAGCCCCGAGCAGAGTGGTAGGGGCTATCTTTCCAATCTCTAGGGGGCGCTTAGCTGGAACAGTTTCTGCATCTTTTATTAACGTAAATACCCTTCTTGCTGCTAAAGGGTTTGATCTCTTCTATTTTTAAGCTTTGACAAATAATGACGATAATCGGCTTAAAGGCATTAAACTACGTTTCTGCAAAGTTTCTGCAAAAAACACTGCAAGCTGTTTATAAGCATTTGAAAAGAGTTTGTCGAAACATTATTATTTATTTAAGACAAGAGCGGTTTTTCCCTACTGCTAGTTATGTACTTTAGAGTTGATAAATTTTAAGCCATTTGAATGAATCCCTTTTTCAGAAAAGTGATCAATTCCGTTTTGAAAGAAAACTAATGACACCAGTTCACAAAAAATGTTTTGACTCCTAGGCCACAGACAGGCCAATGAAATTGGTCATTTGTTCACGTTTTTTTTTAATACGGGAACCATTAATTGAATCGCCCGCATCTTTGCCATAGGTCACCTTAAGTAGTTAGTTACGTTAAGTAACTTAGCAGGGCTGCCAGGGTTGATGTGTGAGATTTGTCCAGGTTTTGGTGGTGGGTGCGTCTGCCCACCAACTGCATAGGGGACCGCATTGGGGGTGGCCGGTTGAGGGATAGCCTTTCACTTTTCCACCCGGACTATCTCTACCCTCACCGAAGTGGGAGAGATGGCATACCTCCGTCACTCCAAAAGAACCTCCAAACAGAATCCCGAAAGATGACATAGGGCCATAGGGAAAATATTTTTCTCATGGCCTCCTGTGTGGCGCCAATGTAAAAAATAAAAGTTTGATAATCAAACATTTTAATTCCGTGACACAATGTAATGGTGTAATGTTGCACAACAATCTTTTGAAGGCTTCAGTCAATAGGTCTAGATCTGTCAATAAACTAACAATACCTGGGCCTAGAGACAAGGAGTTTACCAAACCCTGTGATCTTTCTAATTTTCAGTTAATATTGACCGAAAATAGTTTTGATAATTTAGAATTTAAAATAAATATTTGTCGCTTTAACTTACCAACGAAAATTCAATTCGTGTAAAACAGTGGTATTTCGTTTATAATATTTTCACATTAAACTCTCGTCAATCATTTTTTTCTCATCATCTCAATTAGGATGGTTTACATGAGATTGATTATATTACATCGAAAAATTATTAAAAGTTTCCTTTGAAACAAAAATGGCACTTGATTTTAATTTTTAATTTCCCTTGTCGGTAACTATAGATATCTCAATTAGGTTTTCATGAAACAAGGAGTCTCAATGGAGCAATTATAAAAATTATTCCCTATTTTCCCCAGCCAGTTTTGAGGAGAAACCAATATTTTGTCTGATACGATTTGAGAATTTTCTGGCCAAAAAATCGTGCATTAAAATAGCGTTATCGTGTTTACTTTTGGGAATTTCCCTTCTTTCGTTCTCAATTTTTTTGTTTCACTTAAACGCACCATGTTTTTGAGTGTGTACCCTATATTTTCTGTTTTCTGTTTTCACGAATTATATTGATATATTATCATCCTGACACTCCTTTCTCCGACTATCCACTCTACGTGTAGAAGTAGAAGCTGGTTCTCAATCATAGTACCTACTTTATGTGTGCTATACATTAATTTTTCGGTAATTTTAATGAAAACCCACACTTTCGATTGTGAGTCTGTCTGTAACTCGGATTCAATAAACTCGGCTTTGTTTGAATTTAGATGTCATTTTATTAATTGGAACTAATTGTGTCAAGAATTGAGAGAATCGATGAAGTACATACCTATATAATGTTTTTATCAGGAAATTATTTTAATTATTTATTTTTTGTTTCAATTACCAAGAGTTAATCTTGACAAGTAATGTCATATTTCATGATTTTTCAAGGATCTGCGTTTTTTTCCGTTCTGAAGAAAGGGTTATTTACTAACTCCCCAGATTTTCCAAAATAATGTAACTAAAACTAAAAATACACTTTTATTATAGTGTACTTTGGTTTATAATACATAAAATGAACAATATAAAATAATACATAACAGTAGATAATTATGTAAACACTATAAATGCAGAGCTAAAGTTGAGGATCATACACCGCGTCACTAGGATAACGTTGATGCAGTAATAAAAAACGAATGTTTCTTTGTTTGTCCTCTATAGACTCAAAAACTATTATTGCTAAAAAATTGGCTTAGAGAATGGTTCGAATGATTTAAAAAGTCGGTTACGCCCGATGATAACTTTACGCATTATCTCTGCACGGGAATGAGATACAGAGTCGAGTTAAAGTCGATATTATGTAGATTTTCTAAAGTAATAATGTGGTATACAGTAGTACAAGATAGAAGAAGTCAGGAACCCCCAAAAGAAGTCTTAAAGTGTACGAGATATGGAGTCGAATTATAATCGGTATAATGTGGTTTTTTAATAGAAACAATGTGAATTTTATAATTTATTTTTTATTAATTTGCGGGAAATTTACACTTTACATTTATTTCAGTTTGAACATAAGTATTACATAGCCAACATAAAACTAACCATGGATTTCCCCCTTGCGACTTTACCGCTACTGATACAGCTTAGTAAGGAATAAGTAAATTAAATTGTAAGAAAGGAATATGAATTCAAAAATTTATGCGAAACAAAAGATTATATAAAACGAAAAATATACAAAACAAAAAAAAATGTCAATACATTTATAGCCATAGTGAGAGGTTGTAGATATAAATCAAATCATAATATAAATATAGACAATAGAGACATAACATTATTCACAAACCATCAGAGAAATATTATTTTATGGACCTCTTGTATTTGGTTCGCAAGTTCGCAACTGAAAATATCCACCTTGGATAATATAGCATGAAGAAAATGGTATAAAAGACACAAATCCAATCATTTTTTGTAGTAAAATGAGGCGTACGTGATGAATGAAGAAAGAGGTTTGAGGACAATGTATAACTTGGAAGTGAATGGTTAAACAAGTCGAGGATGCTCCAGGAAGACATGGCACGATCAAGTGAATCAAATACTTAGTAAACTAAGATAATAGTATTTCCACTTTTAAAATGCACCCAGTTGAGAGGCACACTAGAATTCACAACCACAAATCATTCATAAGTCCCCAAGCAATGCCGGGTACACAAGTCAGACATTTTATCAATAAGAAACAAAGTTTGCTTCAAGTTACATAAATAATTGTAACGTAAGTAATTGTTTCTCCCCAAAATGAAAACATGCTTTTAATATACATTAATTTAATTAACTGCCAATCATATTTTCGGCAAGTTTCTGCAAGAAACAAGATGGGAGTGCTTATTTTTCAATGGATTAAATAAATTTGAATAAAATTTATGAGAATACATAAATTGTTTTGGCAAAAATTATAATGATACCGCTGCGGTAGTTAATGGTCAGATGTTTTGCGACACTTTAAATAATTGGTTCACTTTATCAATGCCATTCTGTCGCTGACACCAGAGTTATAAGTTATAACTAATAACACGAATTAGACACTGTCAAAAGGATTCCGATTACAAATATTGGCAGTGGAATAAACCAAAACAAACGCGACGGTGATAAATGTTATTCGTAATATGGATCATTATTAATTTCAATTTAATTTTTATTTGTTAGAATTTTAGTATTTTTTTACAGAAGCTTCACACAGGAGCCCTGAGGAAAATAATTACCCCCAAGGCCCATGTAATCTTTAGGGATGCTGTGTGGAAGGTCTTTTCAAGGAAAGGAAGGAGTAATTATGGTGATTTATGTTTTGTGTATTATGCCTTGTTGCGCTTCCTCTTTCTTTAGTCAATGTTTCGGTTAGCATTAGGGTATCCATCACCAGGGCAAATCCGATAACACATTACAATGCAGATTACACATCTGCCCGGTTAATAGATACTGTAATGCTCTCCAAAGGTTGGCTAAAAAAGGAGGTAACACAACATGGCATAATACCCCAAAATAAATCACTTTTGATAGTAAAAATCTAAAAAAATCACATCTTAATGAGAGGGGGTTCATGGAAGACAAATGGTATGAGGGGTACGCAGAAACCTAGGGTTGGTGTGTCCAGGAGTGACGGATGTATGAATCCATCTCTCCCACTGCGGTGCAAGGCGATTGGGTCGGGGGAGTTCTGTTGGAGAGGTAAAATGGTCTACCTCAAATAGTCTCTCCCGATTCAGCCCGCCACACAGTAAGTGGGTAGACGCATTCGCCACCAAGACCTAGAAAAACTTCATCCTATGAACCCGGGCACCCCTGCAAAGTTACCAAACGTAGCGAACCACGTAGCGGGTGACCTATGGCAGGGGTGTTGGCATACCAGTGAAAATCATGAGACATTATAATTCCTATTTTGAAAATATTATATAAATATTATTTTATATAATAACAATTCAAATATTTTTCTGTTAAAATATTTTACAATTATAAGTTGGCTACTTTATCTCTTGTCGGAATTTTCTTCAAATAATCATTACATTTTTTATTACCACACATAAATTCAAAACAAATTTCAGTTCATTGAACACCAATAAATTCATGCAGGAATAAATCAGACAAACAAAATTAATAAATGTGATGTAGAGTGTTAAAATTGGAATTGGAAAATAAGTCAGGCAGTTGGAAATACTCCAGTAACCATGTACATAAAACCTTGCATCAGATAGAATAGTTTTGATTTTTTAGCAAGTTCTTTATGGTGATGTTATCAAAATTCCAAAAAAACCTCGAAATTTTCTAACTTTCTTCAGTTTTTGTAAATTTTTACCCTGAACGACTTGATTTAGATTTTTAATGCGCCATGCATTTTTTAAAGTAGACTAAATTTGCAAAAATTCCAGCTCAGAATCATCTCTGTATACCCAATAGTTTCCATAAGACAGCTTTTTAAAATTAACCGTTAGTTATTAGTAATAATAATGACTTATATTGTTTAATTACATTTAGTCATCTTGGAAGGACCCAGTTGACTATCGTCGTTTTCTCCACTGGAAACGCCTCCATCAAGATCGTCGATGTCTTTTGTGATATCTGTCAAAAATTCATTCTCTATTTGATATCGGGCAGTTAGTCGCTTTCTGGGGAGTGGGAATCTAACTCAAGTCCAATATCTTGAATTCGATTCCCGCAAAATTGTCGCATGAGACCCCGCTGCTGTCGTTTCAGACTAAAGATCACTTCATCCCTGTTTTTGTGCAGCTGCACGCGTTCCCACAACCTCTTGGGGTAATAAACGGAATATCAGAATAATTTAGCCGATGGTAGGTGCGCAAGGATTGAAATCGAGCTGCATCTTGCGTAGGAGATAATCTGGGAAGATTTAAGCTCGTACACCCTGCAGCCCATAAATAAATATGTAATACCGGAACTCATCAAGGTTCTGGGTGTCAGAATTGTTACCGTGCATACCAAATTTTATCAGTTCTCCTTCTGATACAATTTTTTCAGGGGTAGAGGTGTGGTGAGAAAAATGGCAGCTTCGTTTTCGAAGTCCGGGTTTTTTTGACCATGGACAACATTTTCATCTTCGCTTGGCCGAAGATGTTGGAATAGATCACATTTGTAGCTTTGCTTCTTCCACATTTCTTGTAAAAACCTCACTTTGGTGTGAGATCCCAGTGATAATTATCAACACGACGATGTTCGCACCAGCCACTGACACTATATCGTAAGAATAAGCAAATGTGACAGCTGAAGTGATGATTCAATTCAATTTTGTTTATTCATTTCAAAAGCATTACAAAATTGTAAATATCAATGCGTTTTTAAAATATTTTTGTAATACAAATTCTTAGATTAATATTAACAGTTTTTATATCAACTACACCAGTAGCTTGCCTTTTAAAGGAAGCTTCATTGATGCTAAAAATGTCGATATCCGAATTGATTCTGTTCAACAGCTAGATTGCTCTCCCCACAGGCATGACCATTGGCAAGATAGTTCTGCAGGCCGGGAGATAAAATAGTCTATGTTGTCGGTGACGGAGATAACCATCGGGAACATAGAAATGAATGCTCTCCATGATGACCGAGTTTTCAAACCATCCACGAATCAGTAAAAAGAAATGTATAGCAATGCGCACATCCCTCCTGACCCGTAGATAGTTCATTCCGAGCATACCCAAAAAAAAGTCTGTGGGATAGAGCCACGGGTAGTAGCCATACTACCTCATGTAGAGAAATCTCAAGAATTTCTTCTGAACTCTCTCCAACATGAGAGAATACTTTACCTGGTGTGAACTCCAAATCACCGACCCACTTTCAAGTCTACTCCTTACTAAGGAATTAAATCAAACTATAAGCACCCGATTATCCCTAAAATTCCTTGCAGTGCGTAGAAAATATCCCAGAATTCTCAGTGAAGTGCTAAATGCCGTCTCAATATGAGCATGAAATGTTAGCCTACTATAAACATGATTCAAGATCCTTCATTGTCGAGACATGTTATAAACTTCGAACGTCCATTGTATCTATACCAGTAATACCAGGTATAACTCGCCCTAGTGAATGACAAAATTAAACATTTGGAAACATTAAACTCAATCCGATTTATTTTACTCCATTAAAAAATTCTATCAATGTCTGAGTAGAATTGATTGCAGTATGTCAGCATTTTCATCTGCCTGCAGTACTCGAATGATATGGTTTTCCATTTTTGTTTTTTTCATTTGACCAAAAATTTTCCTGAGAAACTTGAGCCATGATTTTTTCATTAAATATTATTTCAGGATATTTGTATGACTTGGCTCTGCGAAGACGCTCAGAGCTCTTTGTGCTTTTTGTGCAGCATTCTGTTGGGAATCTATAAAAAACTACTGCCACATTTGAGTCGTGATGAGCTGTGTTACTGGGTGTACCTATCAGCCATCTAACCATATTATCTTCTTCGAGGCCACACAAGTTTGGAAGTAGATGACTTCCATCCATCCATCCACCGCTACAAATTTCGTTGTTCCTTGCTTTTCGTCTAAGTTCACAGGTTAAAATGCTGAATATAATGAGGAATTCATGTCCTTTCTCATCCCCTCTTCGGTGAATAGTGACATTGGGAATGGTGACAGGTCATTTGTGAAAAAATATCTTAATTCTTCATCCGATTGTTTTAGGACACATAACCTGTCAAACAGTGTTGTTTTAAGGATTGACAGTGACTTTATATCACCAACAATAATTGGGTAAGTAACACATTATTCCCAATGAGTTGAGATAAAACTCATTACGGGATAATAGTTCTTACAGATGAAGAAATGGACACCACATTGTTTTCAGACGAGAACTGATGGGCTACGAAGGGCCTGGCCTTGAGGGGAATGAAGTGGTGGGGAGAGATAGGGGGATGGGGCGGTAGGAAAAGATAGGGGCCGGTCACTTAACCTGCAGCTGTCTAAAACGGAACAATAAAAATGCCAAATTATCAGATGATTGATGCAAGACTGTCAAATTCCCAGAGAATAATAAAAATTAGCAAAATATTTCCGAGTTCGAAAAAGTTCATAAATTTTGAATAGATGTATTTTCGAAACTATTGGATTTACAGAGACAGTTCTTACCTCAAATTGTAGAAAATTTAGACTTCTTTATAAAACGTTTAGTTTTATATGTATAGTTATAGTTATAATCTAAAACTACTCCTTCACGGTTAAAATCACGAAAAATTGAAGTAAGATTGAAAATTAAGAGGTTTTTTGGAATTTTTGACAAAGCTGCGTTCGGTGACTGAGGTCAGAAACTTGGATTATTCATTGGATCAACATCATAAACAACTCACCAAAAAATCGGAACTAGCAGATCTGACGCAAAGTACCCCCCTTTCAGGCGACAATCAATGCTCTGTTAACTCACCTTCAATATTAATGAAAGATTATTTTACCTTCCATTTTTTTACGTGAATACAGCATAAGACTCTCACTTTCCCAGACGCACTAGGACTATTGCATTCTCAAACATTGTTTGTGTTTAAAAATATTTGTAAATGAAACCGCACAAATCTGCTCTTTATCGTGTGTAGCCTGGTGGGATTATGGCATCCTTGATTGGGGTTTGTTGTGAAGCTGAAGGTAGTGGAGAGGAAAAGGAGATGTAGTCACCAAAAATGGCTGATGGCATTTCAAACAAAGATTCAATTAAAATTGGTTGTCTTTCGCCAGGTTGATAGTGAAAGTATATAAAAAAATTAATAACTGTTGAAATCAATTAGTTTTGAAATAACACAAATCAATCAAATAAAATTTAAGAATTCGAACCCGCTACCTTCGGATTTGTAGTCTAGAGACTTGCTCCTCAACCGCATCAAGCTGAAGAGAATGGAGAGTGGAAAGAGACGAAGAAAATTAAGATATAACTGTTGTATAATCTTTTAGTGACAATTCTTCATAATTTTGTTGTTTTCATTATTAAATTCAGCTAAGCTTTCATTTTTTATATGTTGTTGTTTTACCCTTGGAAGGCGTCACCAAACTTCAAAAACAGTTTCAAAATAACAAAAAAATGATATTTTTGAAGGTCAACACTTTCCATAGTTTTTAATTGTTCCTTTATTAAACATCTCAAGTTAACTTTACAAACTCACAATTTTCCATTTAAAGTAGCTATATACAAGTCTGTCAAATCCCACAATGTTCAACCTGCTTGGAAGTTTAGAACCCGAAGGTTTTTCAATATGGAACAGGAGATTATTAAAGCTTTTCATTATTATTATTTTAATTAAAAATTTGGCAGGCTGGTTCTAAACTAAATGACCAAATGAAAGTCAGAGCTGGCCGCAATAATACAGAAAATAGGCATTTTAAGCTGTGACAACAATGCGTTGCTACGCACTCGTTATGCCGCTCGCCGTATCTTTAGTATTTTGATTAAATTATCGAATTAAACATTTACCTCGCAGTATTAATCTCGGGACTATACGCAAAATACTGATTAAAACGATCTAATATTAAGATTTCTTCTTCTATTTTTTCACCACCTTAGTAATGTTTTTACCTTATGAAGTTTTCACCTTTTGATCAGTCTAAAGATATCCGTCATAAGGTTAAACCGGTCCGCTCATTCATAAAAGAAGTTTAAATAAGATATAGTAATTTTATTTGGTTTTGGCTTCCCAATTTTTGATTATTTTATTTGTAAAAAAATATTTTTTTTCCGCTTAGTTACGCCATCTCTTCTCTCCAAGACCGGCTAGTAGCTATAATCGACCCTAAGCTATAACCGACCCGAAGCTATAACGCTAAAAACCTAAGAGAGTGTCGAAAAGCTCCACTTCATTCATTTATTCATTTATTCGTTCAATCTGTATGACAAAATCAAAATTCGGTTATATTTAAAAAACTTTCAATTTTCGTTCATAGGCACTGTTTTTTGGAACATTACTTTATTTAGACTTTTAAAAGAAAAAAAAATTTATCGTTGATTTCGAATTTATTTTTTGAGTGAGTTTTTTTTATTGAAAATCAGTGTATTCAATAAAAGCCCTTGAATGACAACAAAATACTTTATTTAACTGCTTTGACTGTAAAACGATGAATAAAAATTAAGTCACGAGAACTACCTACTCGCTTTCTTCCAATCGCTAAATACCAATCGATTGAAAAAAGAAAATGACTTTTTTACTAAAACCTTATCAATTTCGTTTTAAAGTGCTCCACTGTAAAATATAACCCAGTTATATCAATTACTATCACTCTCCTTGACCTAGTTCTTCTCCTGCTATGAGCCGGTTATTACGACGATCCAAATGGTCGGCTGCAGAGACATTCGCACTGACGGACGACTGGATCACAGTATTCCCCGCTTTGAACGCAATTAAAAAATCTGATTGCGATGTCAAAGGATTTTTTAATTTGTTCAAAATCATTCAGAATTATGAGAAGAATGTTATGATGTGACCTAATTTTTATTTTTATATGATATCGTATAAGAGTTTCAATTGTCGTTTTTGAAATTCCGGTAGAACCATGGCAAATTCTTGGGCGTATTTATTTTCCATATTATATTGATAAAGGTTCACCTATTTCTTGCCTTCATACCCTTGGAAATAAATTTACCTCAAGTGATAATATATTTAATAGAAGCTTACCGGTATTGCATGATATTTTTATGTAGAATTATATTGTTATTTAAAAGTATCGCATAGGAGCAGGTACTTTTACAATCCCATTGTTCACTTGTAAATTATGTATGATGAAGCTTTTTATTATTATTTTTATGTAGTCTGCAATTAGAAAACTGGTTTTAAATTTTTTCCCTTTCTCTCTTTTGTCATATATTATATTCAAATTCAATTTTGTGAACTCGATGCATTACATTAGATTTAAAAAATATATTTTTGCTAACTAAACATTAAACACTCTTGTTGTCTCTGTATCATGCAGTAAGTCATGGAAAACATAAAATTTTAGGCGCTTACGTTGAATTTATTTAATATAATTGATATATAAAATAATAAAAAATGTAAAAAGCGTTTCTTGTTTACTTGAAACACAAACTTCACATAGTTTAATGGTTATTGCCGAAAATGAAGTGTTATAATCATTTCTCAACATAACCTAAAAAATGTCATAACCGGGCATCACGTTTATGTGATATTTTACAACAGGCACCATCTGCGCCACCTCCCCGGGGTGTTGTGCTTTATGTATGGATCTCCCCGTACGGCCATCCCTTGCAGCCGCTGCGCTTATCGGCTTTTCCGATGGTTTCACCCATATCGGGATTTCACCATAGTGGAAACAGTTTTTTACTAAAAGCAAGAAAAACGTCCACCGCAAGGAATTAAATCCACATTGCTCATATTTTGTAGCTACTACATCGCCACTTTTTTCCCCTAAATCAATAAAATTGGTCTACAACGCCACTGTAGTATATCACCTGAACTACTGCACAAGTGTAATTTTTTGAGCAATAAAACGAAAATTAAAAGAATGGAAATAACTCAGAATAGAGGTATGAGGTCTATGTATATTGTTAAGTAGCGCATATACTAGGATAATAACAATGGAACGCCATCTCAATATTCCAAGTGTGTGGCAACGTTTAGTTTATAATACCTTAGTATTTACATACACGTTAAGCAATAAAATGTTATCAAATTTTATGTTAAAAAGTTTAAGTATAGTAGATTTTAGGTTTCCTAAAAAAAATCTATCGACAACATAAAACCATATTAATTATAAAGGTTTCAAAAGGTTCAGTAAATCTCCTTTAAATGTTAAGGAAGCCAAAAGAATTGCAGTTTTTCGTGGGTTAGTCTCAATGTTGTAAAGTCCAAATATTAGTAAAACCAGATTAATTGTTAACCGAAATTTAAAGCCAATGCATTTACCTATATTTTATAATTTATCTTCAGTTTGTAGGTTTCACCAAAAAAATCATTAAAATGAAATTCATCTGATTTTAAACAAAAATAGTTTAAAATCTTACATTTTACATGAAATTTTGTGAACATGCATTTGAAGTTTATAGAACGAAAAACAAGGTTTTAAAAGATATATTTATAATAACATAACGCTTCACTATTTTAATTAAAAAAAATAGTCTTACTTACGAAAACTGCAAAAATCGCTTTTTCGTTTTTTCACTTGGCATATATTTTTTCAATCGTAATTTGTCTGACTAAAAATTACCCTAAAATAAAATAAATTGTATCTTTATCTTTGTTATTAATTACTCTAACTTAAATGTTTATACAAATTACATGAGTAAATTGGCCAAAATGTGTCCAAAAATGGTCCAGTGCGTAGATAACCTAGAAATCCGAGTGTATGTTTTTAGGGGTGAGTTTTGATTCGTAGAAATAATAACGTTTTGCAAAATAAATATTATAATATTTTAATATTATCGTAATATTTGAGTTTGATTATACTTCAAATAAAAATACTTTTAGTTGGGTTAAGAAGGTAAATTTTTCAATAAATGTGGCAGAAATAACTGAACGCCATACAACTACCTATGACTTGGAATACGCTTCTTGCTTAGCTCACATTCAAATCATAATAAAATTAACATATAAATTAGCCTTCCCTCTCAATAAATTGAAATGATGGCCTAGAACACCAGCTAAGTGAGAATGACAGAAAGATTGGCAAAAAAATATTTTTACGTGCAAATAAATGGATAAAGATGTTGAAAACGCCCCACAAGGTAATGAATACCCTTGATGTCATAAGCATTTGATTCACTAGATTGTTAGTATTAGATTCACTAGATTGTAGGTATTTGATTCACTAGATTGTGGGTATTTCATTCACTAGATTGTGGGTATTTGATTAACTAGATTATGGGTATTTGATTCACTAGATTGGGAGTATTTGATTCACTAGATTGTGGGTATTTGATTAAATAGATTGTGTGTATTTGATTCACTAGATTGGGAGTATTTGATTCACTAGATTGTGGGTATTTGATTCACTAGATTGGGAGTATTTGATTCACCAGCTTGTGGGTATTTGATTCACTAGACTTTGGGTATTTGATTAACAAGATTGTGTGAATTTGATTCACTAGGTTGTGGGTATTTGAATCACTAGATTGTGTGTATTTGATTGACTATATTTTGTGTATTTGATTCACTAGGTTGTGGGTATTTGAATCACTAGATTGTATGAATTTGATTGACTAGGTTTTGAGTATTTGATTCACTAGGTTGTGGGTATTTGAATCACTAGATTGTGTGTATTTGACAGACTAGATTTTGTGCATTTGATTCACTAGGTTGTGGGTATTTGAATCACTGGATTGTGTGTATTTGATTGACTAGATTTTGTGTTTTCGATTGACTAGATTTTGTGTTTTCGATTGACTAGATTTTGTGTATTTGATTCACTTGATTGTGGGTATTTTTTCCAAACTTTCTGTCTCGCTTTTTTTTTTTTTTTTTTTTTTATATTTACTCCACACAGGAGGCCCTGAAGAAAATAATTTCCCTCAGGGCCTATGTCATCTTTGGGGATGCTGTGTGGAGGGTCTTTTTGTGGAGAGGAAGGAGTGAACATGGGTCTTGAAGAGTCCCATGTTGTAGGAGGGAGGAAACACAGAGGCCGGCAGTTCGTTCCACAGCCGAGCTGTTGAACTTAAGAACGAATCGTAGAAGCGACCCGTTCTCATGTGACAAGTGTCAACTGTGTACAAATGTTGGGCGCGCGTTTGGCGTGTATCCCGACTACGCACCGGCGCCGAAGGGATCAATGACGCTAGTTCCTCAGAGCATCTTCCATTGTAATACCGATAGAACAAGGACAGCATACCTACCCGACGTCTGTGCTCTAAAGATTGCAGTCCGTTTGTTAAGATTGGGGAATCTATCAAACGGACCGCCCGTTTCTGCACAGAGTCAAGGGTTTTTTTCAGGTATTTTGGGGCTCCAGACCAGAGATGGCTGCCAAATTCGACAGTAGGGCGCACTTGCGATTTGTACAGGGTGAGCAGTTGTGTACTATTAAAGTATCTGCGGGCCCTGTACAGTACGCCCAGCTTCTGAGAGGCCAACTTTACTCTGGCTTCTATGGAGCCCCCGTACCTGAGCTGGTCACTTATAGTTACACCAAGCATATCAATGGAAGGCCTGTTCGGAAGATTGCTTCCGTTGAAGGAGACTAGATTATCATTTGGATCCCTTTTAGACGTAATCAGACAGGATTGGGTCTTTGAAACATTAAATTCGACGAGATTATTTTTACCCCAGGAGGAAATACTCTCGAGATAACCGTCCATTCTCTGCTTCAAAGCCCTCCGAGCCGTTGGAGTTTGTGTGCCCTTTGGGGGCTTGTCAAACAGAAAGCTATCATGAACTGTACTGTCATCCGCGTAACAATGAATCGGTGCACATGTCAAAAGGTCATTGATGTGCAACAAAAACAAAGTCGGAGACAGAACCGATCCCTGTGGGACGCCAGCATTTATGGAGTGCGAGGAAGAGGTGAAACCGTCAGCAACCGCCTGAATCGACCTATCCCTTAAAAAGTCAGCAATCCACGTACACAGGGATGCGGGAAGTCCGTAAGAATGCAATTTGTTGACAAGTCCTCGGTGCCAGACCCGGTCAAAGGCCTTGGATATGTCTAGTGCGACCGTTTGGGTCTCACCGTGACGTTCCAGGCACCGCCCCCAAACATGCGTCACATACGCGAGAAGATCACCGCACGAGCGGTTCCGCCGGAATCCGTATTGACGGTCGTTGATAATTTTGTTCTTCTCGAGGTATGTGAGCAGTTGGTCGTTGATCACACGTTCCATCACTTTGGACAGAACTGATGTGATCGCTATGGGGCGGTAGTTGGCCGGGTTGGAGCGGTCACCTTTCTTGGGAATAGGGTTAATTACCGCTTTTTTCCAACCAGAGGGCACAGTGCCACACTTCAGGGACATTTTGAAGAGCTTTGTCAAAACTGGAACTATTTCCGCAGCACACCTCTGCAATACCAGGGCAGGTATTCCATCAGGTCCACTAGCTTTGTTAACATCGAGCCCCCGTATGACGTGGAGTACATCCCGATGCCGGATCCTCAGCTTTTTCATATAGAAGCCGCAGTGAGGAACCGACGGCGGAACAGCACCCCCGTCGTCGAGGGTCGAGTTTTCCGCAAACATTTTCCCTAAAAGGTTTGCCTTTTCGGTGGCGGTGTTTGCTAGTGAGCCGTCAGGTCTGGTAAGAGGTGGCAAACTGGGTTTGCAAAAATTTCGACCTATTGAGCCCGCAAGCGACCAGAATGCTCTGCTGCCATGCGGGCAGGCAGCCAGCTTTTTGCTGATCTGCAGGTCGTGTTCGAATTTTGATCTATTGATGATTCTCTTGCATTCCTTTGCCGATTTGTTGTATGCTGATCTGCTTTCGGGCGTTCGAGATGTGTTGTAGGCTCGGTAAGCCGCGTTTTTTCGTCGAACTGCTTCGGAGCATTGTCGACTGAACCACGGCTTTGAGCCCACACCAGTTTCTTTAGTAGTCGATTGTATGAAGCCATCCATCGCCGATTTGATGACTTTACCAATCTCCTGGGCACATCTTGAAGGGTCCGAAGTCCGAAAACAAACAGCTGACCACGGAAAAGCATTGAAATGGGCCCGCATACCGAACCAATCTGCTGACCTATAGTGCCACACTTTTCTCCTCAGCCTCTCATTGGTTGGTCTGAGGCTAACGGGGATTGATGTCGTCACTAGGCAGTGGTCAGATGATCCCAGAGGCGCTGTGACGTCAATCTTATAACCGTGTGGCACAGTAGTTAAGAATAGGTCTAACAGATTGGAGCGGTGAGTCTGGACATCAGGAACCCTTGTAGGCTCCTGAACCAATTGCTCTAATCCGTAGCAAATGGCAAAGGATTCCGCCTGTCGGCCAGCCGAGTCCGTTGGGCCTGAGAACTTCAACCATGGTTCGTTATGAACGTTGAAGTCCCCCAGAACAACAAACTCGGCCGAAGGGTAGCGGGGCAAGAGATCATCAATAGTATCGCTCAAATGTTTGAAGAGCTCGGAAGTGTCTGATTCGCTATGGTTCGGTGAGCGGTATAGACATGCGTAGAATCTTGCCGTACTGGCAAGATTGACGCGCACCCACATTACGTCGAATCTGGAGTTTTCCAGACTCAATAGTCGCACACAGTTGACGTCAGCTCGACTATAGAGGCAGACTCCTCCTTTCAGCCGGAATTTGCTTGCGAGGGTAAAGCCCGGGCAGTCCAGATAGGAGGAGTCTGGCGGCTCGGCTATCTGAGTTTCGGATAGGAAAAGAAGGTTGGGACGTTGGGACAAAAGATGGTGATGGACGGAATTTAAATTTGTGTGCAGGCCGCGAATGTTGGCAAAATTTACCAACAGTTTTGGCCCGCACCGGGGACGCCTGCTACTCGCCGCTGTAATGATGTTAAGATTGTTGTTTTGTATGTTCATGAATTTAATTAATTTTTTTTTTTTTGTATGTGTAGGAGGTGAAAGGAAAGGTCTGGAAAGGAAAGGTATGAGGGGTGGGTAGGAATCTGGGGTTCAGGCTGTCTAGGAGTGATGAGCGTTTGGTTCCAGCCCACCCACTGCGGTGCTAGGCGATAGGCCGGGAGAGTCCGGCTGAAGAGGGCATCCAATGCGCCCCAAACGCTGCTGCTGGGTCCCCTCCGGTCACGAACCGGCACAACAGCAGTGGCGGGGTTTTTTCACTCGCTGATGGGGCAGCCCACCCTTAGTCGTGAGCCTGAGGGTCGGGCCCCTGTACTATCGAGCGGCCCGGACAGCGGTAACCGGTTGTAAAGGGTCTCCCTCAACCAGCATCTCCCAACCGGCCCGCCACGCAGAAGGTGGGCCGACGCACCCGCCACCAAGACCCGGGCAAACCTTAACCCATGAACCCGGGCACCCCTGCTAAGTCACCAAACGTAGCGAACCACTTGGGGTGACCTGTGGCAGAGGTGTTGGTCATCCAATAAATGGTTCCCAGGGCGGCGGTACCCATTCCCGCCTACCAAATTGTAAAAGGTGTTCTCGACCATCATTCCAAATTATGGAGAGAAGAAAGATGAATTTACATATTAATTTTAATTAAATGGAAAATTTCATAATTACACTGAAGACTGGAGTCGGGTTCAGACTCAAAAGAGATGAGATAAAGAACGGAGGGAATATATTTCTGAAACTCCGTCTTCTATCATTTTTTGCTTTTCAGTACAAAAAATTTAAGCGTCCTTTTCTTTTTCTTTACACTCGCACCATATATCTTTGGGTATGCTATGTGGAAGGTTTTTTAAGGACATGACAGAGAAGAAGTTCTGGAAAGGAACAAAGGTGAGTTGGTAGAAATCTGGGGTAGTGTATGACAGTCCCTCTCACTGTGCTGCAAAGCGATGGGTCGAGAGAATCTGGCTGGAAAGGTGAAAGGGTCTCACCCAACTGGTTTCTCCCAAACTGGTCCGCCACGCAGTTTATTTGTGGTAAAAAATGACGCCTAAGAAAAACATGGCACGACCAGTGAAACAAATACAGTGATAAAATTAGGCGTATGTGATAAACGAAGAGATGGGTGTGTGGAGAATATATGACGTAGAAGTGAATGGTAGAAAAAGTCGAAGATGACCGAGAAAAATGCGGTACGATCAAGCGAAACAAATACTAAAAAAATAAACTTTTCAATTCTTTAGAAAAATATTATTTCCACCTTATAAATAGAGCCAGTTTTCAGGTGCACCATAATTACCAACCTCAAAAATTTACTACAAACCATTCATAACCCCGAGAAAAGCCCGGTACGTGTCAGCTAGTTCATAATATTTGTAAGCAGAGTTATAAAATTTCGACTAAATGACCAATTTCATATTTAAAACCGCCGATTTTTTGGTGAAAAAGTTGTTTAAACAAACAAATTGCTCTTTATTTATGACAAAATTAAATAAAATTTAACGCAATGGTTTATTTACGGATTAAAGGCGATAATCAGATTTAAAAGTTTGTTAATCTTTATCAACGTTGTTGATAAGCTTTAAAAGTTTTTTCATCTTACCGACTTCAAACGTAATTGTAGGTTTTCACTTCTTTGATCCTGGTTTTCTTCCTAGCGTGCTTTGAAGACCAGTGATAAGGGCGGCTAGTCGGACCAGGTCGGCTAGAGCGGCTACGGCGGGAGATCTACATCAGATCGGTCATCCTCACTAATGAGGGTCTCTTCCGGTGTTTTAAACTCCAAAGTGAATTCGGTGACCCGTTTTTAAATGTAAGATTATCCGAAGCCACTGACTATGGCTTTGGTTTGTCGTGATTCAGGGTTCATTAGAAATATCTGAACTAGGGGGACGGACCCAAAACCTGGCAGGGCTCCTGTAACTGGCAGGGCATAATTAAAAACAGTCTTATATTTTCCAATATATTTGATACGTTTTATAATACTAACTACATAATTTGTAAAATAGTCCAAGTAGCGCCATCTACCTACGAGCTATGATGTTAATACAGGCAGTAAATAATCAGTAAACGTCAGCAGATTTTGCTTTTGATGAATCTTTTCCAAATCTTGGCAGTGAGTTAGTTTGCATATGATTTTCACTATGCAGTTTTTAATAAACGCGAATAATAGTGAAGATAGTTTAGGACATTTAGGTATTTTTTCACTTCAATGCAGCGATTTTTCCGCGTATTATATAGGCGAAAAATCGCGTAAAAACATTTTTCGCAAAAACAAGTCTAGACAGTACACTAAAATAACGTCGGAATCTTACGGACGAAGTTAGTGAAGAAGCCATGCACAGAACTATGCGATGCGCGGTTCTCGTATATTCGATAGACCTACGGTTGAATCGTAATAGACGGATTTAAGGCCGACTTTACCCTAGCAGGCCCAGAAAATTAATCTCTCCGTGGGGTTTATTTTAATTATTTTTGATGAACGTATTACAAAAATCTTAGATATTTCTAGAG
This sequence comes from Hesperophylax magnus, assembly GCA_026573805.1. Classification (NCBI taxonomy): domain Eukaryota; kingdom Metazoa; phylum Arthropoda; class Insecta; order Trichoptera; family Limnephilidae; genus Hesperophylax; species Hesperophylax magnus. The sequence goes on along the minus strand of JAIUSX010000150.1, from coordinate 1,315,563 downwards.
GGATCCATCGGGAAGTTATAAATTCATCGTTTAAAAAAATAAATTTTGTTTCTTACCGCCAATTTTATAGTTATACAAAAAATATTTTAATTCTGTTTTTATTAATCTTAAATATAAATAACTTATATCCGTAAAGATTACGCTAAACATATTTATATTATACTTAGGAGTTCGTCGAAATGAATTAAAATATGAACTTTGAGTGAACCCCCGTTATTATAGTCTTTTGTAATGGCAATGTCATCAACAATTAAATCAACACAAATAAAAGTCCAATACTAAGGACGTGTTGTTACGGAGAACTAGAACAATTCTTCAAATTTCAAAGTTAATTTTCAAGTTCTGTGAAAGATATTTTTAAGTTCTGTTTTTATTTCAGTTCTGTCAAGCAACTAGCCTATAATGATATAATAACAGAATTCGAATAAGACTTTCACAGAACCTGTAAATAAACGTTGAAATTTGATGAATTGTTCAAATTCTCCGAAACAACCCGTCCTTAGTTGTTCCCTATTGACGAGACTATTGATAACACATGTTACTGGTAGATTGTAGATTTTAAATTTTAATACAGTACTGTATAGCCCTGAAGAAGCTACGGTTGTATCGAAAATCGGTCTGAATTAAGTATCAAAATAATAGTGTTAATTATATTATTTGTTCTATTTTGTTATTTCACTAGCCTTCAGAAATGCTTATCATTTCACCGGCCAGAGTATTCGTTAAGTTTTGTCACCATATAAAGTTTAACAATCATTTAACTTTTCATTTTTCCTGCGGTGCCAAGCGTTGGATAGAATAATGTAATTTTTTAAAGTTGTATATCTTTTTATTCTAGTGCCTTATCCTGTTTGTGTTTGTCTATCACCAGGGAAATCTTCATCCTGCAGGTTTCAGCTCGGAAAACCCTGGGAAACTTCACTTGTACCAGTCATATAGATTTCGTAGCCATAATTTGTGGTGTCTTCGTCATTGTTTAAAATAGTTATCTTTTGTCTAATAATGATAAACTTGTATTCACTTAAATAACTTACACCCTAAAAACCTATTTCATATTTAGGTTAAAATCAAATATTGTTTTGTTTACCCAAATATTTGTTTAAAATAGTATTGTCTATTTGGATGTATATTATTAGACTTAAATAAACTTATAATTCTAACCCTTTTTAAAATCTTGTCCACATCGACTAAAATAAATGTCTAGATTATTTCTAATTAATAACGATAAAAGAACTCGCGTCGTGACAAAAATAACATAAAATTTCTTTTCAACATTATAAAATAACCATCTAGGATCTGTTATAACTGTTATTGTTATAAAGTAGTATATGTGTTAACTTAGGACAGTTTAGGTTATCAAGTTATACATGTGGGTTTATGAGTAAATAACACCCGCCGTACTAGACGGCCAGTAGAGCTTGAATCTCTATCTTTACAGGGGGGAACTAGACAATTTCCAATGAAACAGGTTATTGTGAGACGGTATGTTTATTATTACATAAAACGGAAGGTCAGACAGTTCTATATTAGATACATGGCGATTTAAGGCCTATATTTTACTAGGGCAAACTACGGAATCTAAGGCTCTGATAGACTTAAGTACATTAGAAGCTCACGTGTGAATTAACGGCGGATGCCATAGGCGAGGGGCCTAGGCGGATGCGGACGATGGGCGGAAGACAGGCGGGAGCTTATAGCTCACCGCGCAGCGATAGGCGGGCGCCTAAAGGGCGGCGGCAGCGTGGGCGGCTTCTCCGGACTGGGCTGGAACGACAGGTCGCAGCCCCAGTCGGGCCAGAGGCAGAGACGGAATAGGCGGTTGTTGGGCGGCTCTGGGCGAAGGAGGGCGGCCGACGGCAAGGGCCTGTAGTTGGAACAGCCTGGGCGGCTGCTGATGCACGGGCAGCGGCCCAGGGATATGACACAATTATATCCATGTCTGTGTGGTTGGCTGGTGATAGCCCTGAAGTTGTGAACTTGGGCTTAGAGATACGGCACAGTTATAAAACGTAATGAGGCCGGTATGTAGTTACGTACGGTAATTGGCGGCACCCGCGAACTGGGAACCATTCCATGGTGTCGATCTCTACGGTCTCGGCGGTGAACTCCCGCGTCCTGGGTCGGCGGCAAGCTCTCTCCTGCTGTTTGCTACTTGAGGCGGGTGGAAGGGGTATCGCTCCTTATAAGGCCACGTTTCTTCATTCGGCCATCTGATTGGTTGTTATTATACGCTGGCCGTAACAAGCAGAGACGTCGCCGACGTACGCGTATGTATTGGTGATCACCCGATTGCAGATATGCTGTTGATGCATGTTCTGTTTCCGGCCACGTGCTGATATATTATGCGAAGTAGGTTGCTAGTTGCTATGAGCGATCATAACAAATCGTCCCTCTTGGCCACAATCAAAGTAATATTTATTGTCTATTAAGAAACCTGTAAGCTTTCCGTAGTCTTTTCTAACAAACCAAATTAACCTTCTCCCAACCTCTTGTCAGCGATAGGCTCAAGAAATGAGTAGAATTTCTCGAATGTCTTGTTTTAGCTTGCTTCTCTTGACCCAAACATTATTGTCTTTTATTTTTTTGTTATTGTTGTTTTACATAAATATTGTTCTATTCTTACATGTTTTTTGCACAATTAATTGGACTGTTGGTATTTATACTTTGTTCTTCCTTTATATACTTTTTAAATTATTAACCATCTGTTGTATACATTATTAATAAAATAAAATCAAAATTTCTCTATTGTAGTTGGTTTTGTTTGGGTAAGCATTTGCTCAATCTCCAAATATTCTGGCTAACTACCAACTAAACAATTAAAAATCTTTCCTGAACAAACCAAATCTCAGCAGAGAGCTGAAAATGATGAAAACTTTTTTGGCCAAATCATTTAGCTTAATCAAGCTTAATTTTTTCGTTTCTGTACCATTGCGAACCTATAACGTTATAAATACGTAATTCTAATAAAAAATATGATAAATTTGTAATATTATTACAAATAATTATATGTTAATGAGATGTCAGCGTAATTAATAAATTATTTGAACCATTAAACACAACATGAAAACGGTTGAATTACAATTTTCACAGTCTATTGCACTAACTAATGGACGTCAACATCCACAACATTCTGCGAAAAACTCAAAACCCATCAACGTCAATAATTGTAATTTCCTAAATTACATAAAAAATTCTGATATTTGTTATCTTTTGTATAATATATTCAGAACTGACACTTAATAACAAGACAGAGACTGATAAAAACAAAAACAAAAATTCTCATAAAAGTATATTTTAATAAAATCATAAGTCACTCATCTCACTAGGGAATTCCAGTGAAATTATTCCATAAACAAATACACGTGAACTTAATATGATATTGAATATCTTAACCTACAAAATTATTCCAAATATCAACACTACAATTATTCAAACTTAAATTACAGCTGGGAAGTATGTTGGCAACAATAACATTCTACTTATTCAATAAGTATTAAAAAGAAACAGTGTCGGCTTATCATATGATAAGAGAGATAGTAAAAACAGTTATTAACAAAAAATATATGAAAATAAAAAGTGGTAAACACTTACGGGTAAGTAATAATAAATAAATAATAGCAATTATATAAATAAAAGTAAGTACATATAAATAAAGAAATTTTGTATAAGTAAATTTTATTAGGTTTTACGCCCAGTCGGGCTTTTACAAAAAATAAAAAAAAATTATAGCTAATGAATATAAAATAATATTAGTAAAACGTGTAACAGTAACATAAAATATTATAGAGACTAGACTACAATGATACATTTAAGACAAATCACTAATTTTGTGTTGATTAAAAATATATACATGTTATCAATTTCCTAGATTATTTCTGACTAAAAAATATTAAGTGAACACGCATCGTGACAAAAATGAAATTTATATTTATTTTAAAAATTATAAATAACCAAGTAAAATCTTACCTCTTTGCAACAATCAAAATAATATCAACCACCATCTGCTAAGAAACCCCGAAACTACGTATTCTTTTCCAAATAAACAAATTAACCTTTTTCCAACCTTGTTTGAGCGATAGTCCCAAGAAATGAATAAAAGGACTCGAATATCTTCTTTTCACTTGACTTCTCTTGACCCGAATATGACATTGATCATTACATTGAAACATCGTCTTGTCCTTTTTTATTGTTGTTTTACATACTAAGTATTTTGTTCTTACATATTATTTTACACCGTTATAGAACTGTTGGTCTTTCTTTATATTTTTTGAAATGTTAACCATCTGTTAACCATCTTTCAATCCAAAAGACTCAGTGTGTCACCTTCTCAAATCGCCATAAAAACCCCCCCGTTCAAATTTTATTTAAAAATTCTCCAATCCCCAACGCTTCTGAAGTAAAATTTTTGGGAGTAACATTTGATAGGAAACTTAAATGGTCTTCCCATATTAATAATTTAGTTACTAAATGCGAAAAAAAATTAAATATCATCAGATCATTATCTGGCGTTTGGTGGGGAGCTCACCCTACTTGCATCAAGTTGCTTTACAACGCACTTATTCGAAGCCATCTCGACTATGCCTGCCCACTTTTTAGTACTGCCTCAAAAAATGTACTTGATAAATTAGACAAAATTCAATCTAAATCTTTGCGAATTATAACTGGAGCGATGCAATCGTCACCCATCAATTCCCTTCAAGTAGAATGTTCTGATCCTCCTCTTTATATAAGGCGTCAACTATTTGCTGACAAATTTGTTCTTAAATGTTTGAATTCTAAATGTCATCAGGTTATCCCCAGCGTCTCGTTGTTCATTGACTCAACCCATTCATCTACAATCAGAGCTTCAACTAAACCTCTTCCTGACATCTGTAAAAAATTTAAGTCTCTCTCAGAGCTTCACATCATCCAAAATGATCTACTTCCCTTATACAAATTAAAATATAGTCACGTCACTCTATCCCCAACAATATTAGAAGGGATCGGAATCCTTAAAAGTCATTCCAATCTCCCGGCCTGAACTGTCAATAATATGTTCAATGACATTATTTCATCTAAATGGCCCAACTTTTCTCTTTTATTTACTGATGGATCCAAATCTCCTGACTCTCCTAACTGTGGTATAGGTATTAACGTTTACCACAATAATTCTAATGACAGAATATTTCATTCAATTTAAAATCAATTTTCAATATTTTCAGCCGAGTGCATTGCAATAATAGAATCTCTCAAATATATAATCAAAAATAATTTTGAACATTCCCTCGTTCTCTCTGACTCTATCAGTTCCCTCCAAAAACTTAAATCCAGTCCTCTTCTTCATCCTGATGATCACTTTGTATGCCTTATTCGAGAGATGATAGCCTCCATTCAAAGCTCTGGTAAAACTGTAACTCTGATTTGGATTCCTGGACATGTTGGTGTCATGGGTAATGATATTGCGGATGCCTTGGCAAAACAAGGAGCGTCCAACCCTGTTGTTACCCTCGTAAACCACATTCCCCTATCTGACATTTTTTCCATCATCAAAGATAGATCCCGCAATGTTTGGTCGGAGTATTGGCACATTGCTAGTCAATCCAAGGGAGCCTGCTATGCCTCAATACAAAGGACTATCCCATCAAAACCGTGGTTTCAGCAATTCCCTAATTTTTCCAAAAAATAAATTTCTTCACTCATTCGAATGAGGATCGGACATTGTTCCGTTACTTCCCATCTTTTTAAAATTCACATCCTTAACTCCCCAGATTGTACATTCTGTGGTCTAGAAGTGGGAACTTTAGATCACATATTTTTTGGTTGTCCCTCTCTAAAAAAATATCCTCTCTTCTATCAAGCCTTATCTAAAATTGCCTCCCCTCCATTCAACATCTCATCTCTTCTTAGTCTGAACTCGACTCCGATTTTCATTATAATTTTGAAATTTGCCTATTTAAATAAAATTAATATTTAAATTCACCTTTCATTTCTCAATAATTTTAAATGATGGCCAAGAACACCCTTGAAGGGTAAAAGCCGGAAATAATGGAAAAAAACCATCTGTTGTACACATTATAAATAAAATAAATAAATATTATTTGGAAAAACATTTCTCCTTTACTTTTAATGGGAATGTAAACTTTAATTTAAAGAGAGAGTCCCGAACTTAACAATGGAGTGCTAGTACCAACTCAGATGTATGAAATGGTAAGGTATGGTAAGACAGATAGCAGAGGAATGAAGAAAGTAGAGTGAATGCTGATAAATGGCTTTAAAGAAATCCCTGAGTTGTATGTATGTTAAGACCATGTTAGATCGTGTGAGAAATGTGGAGATTCGCAAAGAATGCAAGGCTGATGTGAGAAAAATGGGTTATTACATTATTAATTTTAATAATATTTTTTTCAAATATTTATCACATAAGATTTTGTAAAAAAGGTAGTCCTGCAAAGCTGTCATAATTTAGGAAAAAAAGAAGAATGAGATAATACTAATAAATCTATACGAAACATGAAACAGAACAAGACACAGACAAATAAAAAAATAACGGTGCCAACTAGGAATCGAACCCAGGATCTCTTGTCTTACCGGGACAGGCGTCTTAACAAATTTGACCATTGGGACCTATTTATTAAGTATCATACAGTTATAATTTTAGTGCGGGGTTTCTCATTTTCCTCAAATGCGAAGTTCTTTTTAAGTGTATTAAAAATCACTGGTACGCAGTGTTCGGCGTCCACACTTATTCGCTGAAATTACTGGATTTTTCACACATATATTTTTCACTGGTTTTTCAAACGCATTTCTTCCCAGTTGTCCCAAACAGTAAGGAACCAGAGAACACTTTAAATTTTACCAAAGTCATTTGCCGATAATTGAGTGTAGATTTACAGAACAAAACAATAATCGTACATTTTTTCTTTGAATGTTTATTATATTAGGTATAACAATTTTTTCACGACAGCGGTTTGTAAATTTTTGTGCATATTTATAAGCAATTTGCTGATTTCTATATGGTCATAACTGTGAAAAATCATGTTGAAAGGGACGTTTAGATGGTTTGGACATGTAGAGCAAATTAAAAAAATACAGTGTGTGGCAAGCCTACGCACGACGGAAGTGAAACTTTTATTATTCTTCTCTCTCTTTTTCATTTCATTCTCTCTTTTTTTCTGTCTATTGACATATTTATAATAAGCATATGATAAAAAAATTTTAAAAGTTATAAAAATATGAGATTCGAACTCTGGTCCTGCATAACGAGTGTCGAACGCTCTGCCTCTAGACCGCGGTTATTACGTATTCGACCAAAATATCATATAGTCAAAATATCTAAAAGTCGCAGCACGAGAGCATTTTATCACTTTAAAAAAAATTATTATAAAAAAAATCAAAAAAAGAAAAAAAAAATAGTTAAAGCGGGGATCGAACCTCGGTTCTTCACGATGACAATCCGACACTCTGCCTCTAGACCGAGAAGCTGAGTTTGGAGAGTGACCTAAAGTAGGTATATAATATTGGATAGGCTCCTATAGCGAAATGATCACGGTTTTTAATGACGGTCATGAGTTGGTTTTACTCCGGTCCTCGAAATTGCATAACGCGCGTAAAGAAGTTTCACTTCAAAAAAGTGTTAGGATAATACATGACGCGAATGTAAATGGTTGAAGAAGTCGAGGATGCTTGAGGAAGACATGGCACCACCATTTTAACAGAACTCACGTCAACAATAACAGAAGGGTGTGTTTAAGACAACGTATGAATGTGGATTGTTATAATATGCTCAAAATACCATATCTTTAGGTACTTGTCTCTAACAGTGTAAGCTTAGCCCAGCACGTTGTTTCACTCAGAACCTTATTAATATCATATTATTAACATGAATGAATCAAGAAGTGTGCGCCAAGACTGAGTTGTTTGGTGGTCTATTCTTTCTGCCTACCCCTGCGAAGAAACGGCGTGGTAGTTCTTTGAATTTCCATTGACATGAAAAGTTTAATATTTTTTTAGTTGGCGCCTAACTAATTGAAAATCGGAACCTTAAAAATAATTTACTGGTTTGTTTTCTAAAAAAGTATTTAATTACACGAAATAAAAAAATGCACATGGAAAAAGTTTGAATTTGCAAATATAATGTTTAATTTTCAAGAGATTATGCTATCCTTTTTGCTGAATTTCCCAAATGGTTTGGCATTTAAAAAAAATGCTTAAATAGTTTATTCGATTAAAAATTACAGAAAAAATGGTAGATTCCCACGAAAAATATAAATAATTTTCTCTGAATTACCCTGCTGGAATCATTAAGAGCTATTTTTTATCTCAATGATAGTACTTATTTTAATTAAAGTTGCTAATTGATTAATTAACGGAATCTTTGAAGAGAATTTCCATTTCTCTTGCGTAATTTGTGAAGGCAAATTTTATATTTCAATGTTCAGCATTCTATTTCTAAAACCCTTTCAAATGATATCATAGGTATTTTATAACCCAATTTGTAAATTAAAACAAATATTCAAAACACAATAAAAAGAAAATATACAGTTTATTGCTTACTTTGTTTGACCAACCAAATTTGCTTCTATTGCCGACCAGTTCGGCAACATCCTTCCTTTGTCACAAACTTAAACAAAAAAACTGTATTTGGTACCATCGTAGGTAGGCACTCCAAACATAATAAAATGCGTCTTTTATATTTTTATCATGACAATCATAAAGATAACAGGTGAAAACAACTTATTTTCAGATAAGCGATTTTTAATTTATAAACTGTGATGACTTTTAGTGGATGATTAAGTAACTAATGCCTATCTTTAATTGAAATATATATTTGAAATTTTGCAATTTTGACTTCACGTGAAGGTATTGTTCCAGAGATTGAAAAAATTAAATAATCTAATTATTTTTTTTACTTATACTCTAAATAAGCGTGATAGCTTTTATCCGATGCCCAAAGCTCGCATAATTATATAAAAAATATTTTTAATAATTTCGATTTTAATAGCTGCTTCCCGGCTTCTCTTGAAATCTTACACTTGAAACTTCACTCTCCATAGCTCATAATAGATAAAGCGTTGTGGGCTAAAAAAACTTGGATTGTCTTCCAGACACAATGAGTAGTAGGAATTTCAAGACGCCATACCTAACCGTTCGACATTTTTTGCTTCTCCAACTATGCAAGCACATTTTTTATATGACAGATTATGTTAATATTATGAATAATCTTGCAATGTTACAAAGTCAATTAGATCGACTAAAAATAAACACTAGTGCGTAATTATTTGAACCCCTGATCTGCTTTGTTAGTCCCACTAACTAAATATCAACCTAAATATCACCCCGAATATGTTTCCATTGACGACGAGTCCCAACTGCTTCCGGCTAACCGGAGTCAGTCCGATTTGGATATTGTTATGGGACTGAAAGGTGAGAGTGTTATTTCTATAAAGTAACTCAGATCAGGTACAGTGACGCCATTTTATTTCAACAGTATTACTGGCAAAATTCCATACGTAAAATTCCGCGGAACAACAAGGAGACGATAAAAATAACAACAGCCCTGGAAGTTTTTAAATAATTTATTTACTTTCGCCAAGCGGAGAATTCTAAGTCCCAAACTCGGTGTTCGGCGTTCCCATTTGTTATGCTTAATTTAAAAGTGTTTTCGATGCCGAAGATAAACTTGAAGAAATTTTACAGTTCTCGGTGAGTTCTGCAGTTACTTAACACAAAATACTTTCTGTTCAAATGGCAAGTGAATGAAATGGAATTCATTACCAGATCAAAAGTCAGGCATTCAAAATGGCTATCAACTGGATAAAAAATATTTACTATAAAGAGTATTAGTTAATAAATAATTTATTAACTAACCCGTCCGAGGCCTAGGAATAGAAAGATCTTACGTAAACTGACGACATCCGTTTTTTCACATCGGTAACACACTTCATCTGTTTACTGTACTTCATCGAATAAGTAACTCTATAATTCTAGTCTCCTGAGCTTTCAAAAACAATAAAAAAATTGTAAGGTTCAATGAAAAATGTAAAATGAAATTATTGGTTTTAAAATTCCAAAATATGAAAAACTCGACATAATAATGAAAAATGGTAGTTTCTTTTATGTCGTGTTTTATTTCCCTCCTTTGGCTGAACCGAATTCAGACAGAAACTAGCGATCGATATTTTCATGCAGTTTGTGAATGTTCTGCATATATTTTACGTCATGCAGCAAGAATGCAATTCTGTACATGACGGGATATGTTAAATGTACGTCTTAAGCTACAGAATATGTTTGTTTCAGGCAACCAATTTCCTATTTGGATATTCACAGTGCAATAAACATTCCAGACAATACAGTTTCAATTTTAAATTATCATACAGAGAAGGCGAGAACGTAAACTAATATTTCATCATACATTCAGAATGTCTCATTTTGCATGCATCGTGTAGATGCCGAGATTTGTTCAGTAAATGTACAACATTCCTTTAAAAACAAGTACTCTTTTAAAATAATTATTTTCTCTTGTTTTGAAGTGGGGTTAAAAAAATAAAGGTTAGGTTAGGTATGGTTAGGTTGTGTTAGGTTAGATTAAGTTAGGTTAGGTTGGTTCATTGAAATCGGTATTTTCTAAAAAATATATTTTATAGATTTTCTCAAATACAAAGTACAGTGGTCTTTAATTACAACATTCATAAAAATTCTCTACACACATTAATTCAAATTGAAAACTGAGGTATCATTTACCAATCGAATCATTCATTTGATAACCACATTACAGAACTCTCTAGCAAGGTCTTAAATATTGGGATTTATCCTTTTATAGAGTAAACTGTAAATTTCAACAACATTAAGTGTATTAAACTGTTATATTTTTCTTTCGTTAGTCAACTTGAGTACAATTCTCTAGTCCGAAACCCAAATTACAATATTCATGTATGTACAAGCTGTTGAAAGAATACGAATTAAGATGCGTTTTCAAGCAATTTCGTTGAATTAAAATACCCTTTTAAACGATATAAATATACGTAATTTTCTGATAAAAGAATTGTCACTGATCTGGTATTACTATATATAATTCTAAATGATGCATTTGATAGTCAAGAAATGCTTGAATCGAAAAGCTTTTGGATTCCACTACGTAATACTAACCGTCGGAATTTATTTCAGTGCGAATATTCTGCGACAAACTAACGTATATATTATATTCCTAACTGCTAAGAACACTAGTGGAGAGAAATAGTTATACCGAGTCAGTGGACATCGTTAATTTATCACTGAATAAATACAAAATATTGTGACTGAGTTCAGTTTTGTATTAAAATATTTATAAGGGCATTTGAAATAAATGATTTTAAATAAAGACCTCATTGGCAAAGTCATTTATGCAGATGGTCGTCCGCTGTCCTTCCATTCGCGATAAGTCAGTACAACCTCGACCGTCAGCTGGAGGCCACGTTCGTTGATCAATGATAAGGTTTTAAGAAAATTTACTGTATTATCATATTTATTTTACGAAAACACCATTAATGTGTGTAACATCACTATTGGTGTCGCACATCACTAGTGCTAGAGGTGATTGTAACACATTGTATTGTCGTCTGTGGTCACGCTAACAAGCTCTCTGTATAACCGTCACAAGAATAAAAGTCTATCTCATAAAATACAATCAGTGTTTTAATATAAAGTCATCCACATTAAATAGAATAAAACATGGTGTCAGAAGTGGGATATCGATAATAAATAGTAATAATATAATAATACTGGAAGTTGGATGTTAATAACATAAATTGAAAAATATTAAGTATAATTAAAAATGGCGAAGGACGCGCAAAAGTCACACATACAACATGATTTTCATGCCCTGTCAAATCTGCAAGTGTTGTCAAATAATATGAATAATGATTCAAAATGGAAAAATTGGTGGCAAGACTACGAAATATACCTGGTAGCGTCAGGTTTGGAAGAAGCTACAGAACAAAGAAAAATCGCAATTCTGCTTCATTCAATTGGCTCCAAAGGTATGGAAATTTTCAAATCATTTAACATGAACATGGAATCAAGCACGCTACGACAAGTCAAGAAAAAGTTTGATTGAATTCAAATCATTTTTATACGATTGGGATATAGAACATGTAGTTACTAGTCCATATCATTCTCAATCTAATGGTCAGGCAGAAAGTTCTGTTAAAATTATAAAAAATATTCTAAAAAAGTCAAAAGAAACAAATACAGATCCTTATATAGCTCTATTACATTATAGAAACACACCTAAAGCCAATTTACCGTCACCTGCTCAATTATTAATGTCTAGAACTTTAAGAATGAATATTCCTTCAACTCAAATTAAATTAAAACCAAAGGTTGTAAGATTCTCAGATTACAAAAACTGCGTTGAAAAAAATAATTCAAAAAATTCTAAATATTATAATGTCAATGCAAAACCTATGTCTATATTTAAAACAGGAGATTATGTGTATTTTAAGAAAAACCCTAAAAGTAATTGGTTACCAGCTGTGGTCAAGGAAAAATTAAAATGTAACAGGTCTTATATTGTTGAAGATTATTATGGTAACACGTACAGACGAAATAGAATTCACTTAAAAATGAGATATAATACAAATGTTAATAATGACCATCTGTCCATGCGATCTGATCCGGCACTTGAAGAGGCAGAAGCTGGAGATGAGGGACAGGTGGGAGAATATAATAATTTGAACAACCCTTACATTACCAGATATGGTAGAGTGGTCAAACAACCCGATAGGTATAATGTCTAATGTCAGTGTATTTAAGATTTTATTGTATTGTATGTAAGCATAATGTCTAATATCAATGTATTTGAATTTTTATTGTTTTTATAAATAAAGAAAGGGGATGTAACATCACTATTGGTGTCGCACATCACTAGTGCTAGAGGTGATTGTAACACATTGTATTGTCGTCTGTGGTCACGCTAACAAGCTCTCTGTATAACCGTCACAAGAATAAAAGTCTATCTCATAAAATACAATCAGTGTTTTAATATAAAGTCATCCACATTAAATAGAATAAAACAATGTGTAAGCAATAAGAATAATTTGTAATGAAATATTTTAATAAATTAAAAAGGATTATAAATCATAAAATGCGTGGTATAACTGAGTCACCTATCATGGCAACACAAGTTTTGTTTTGAATTTTGAAATGTCGAAATTTAATGATTGTAAAATTCATCACAAGGTTTTTTGAAAAAGACTGAAGCCATGTTTGGTGACTAGTATTTAATAACCAGGTAGTCGCACCTTTCTCCACCACATCTTCTTCGTTCTCCATTTCCTTAAGTCTCACTACACAACCCATTTGGGGATGCATAGCCCCACAGGCTCTGATCAGTTCGGAATTTTTTGCGGTATTTAAAAAAAAAAAATCCGCTTTATCGGCTGCTCAATGTCTCCAGTTATTATGAATGTTCAATAATGGCGTCGTTTTTCCCAACAAAAGCACATTTCTTCATTCCGAAATGAACTTTTTATTAGTTGTGACCTTTCCAGCCGCGATCTAAGCCAGTGAAATGAATAAGTACCCTCGGATGGCCGCTCTGATTCTGGTGAGGCAGGTATAGTTAGTATGCCATAGTAGGGGATGTCTGACTAGGTCCCGGGGAGGGAAAGCTTTTGACGTGTCCTGACCCCGTTGTGCCTTTATTTTTAGCCACCCCTTCATATAAAAATCGATTCGCATCCGCTGGCAAAGCGCCCGAAAGACCGACTGAATAAGTTAGCGGCGAGTTTGGAATCAGACTCAGAGTTGAAAGTTCTTAGTTGGATCGATTCGTAGTTCAAAACTCGGATGCAATTTCAGGTACCGTGAAAATGAATAAATTTAAATTTAAAAAAAAATGTATAATTACTTTGCCTCACTGTGATCTCTTAAAATACTTACAACTCAATAAAATAGTGTGTTAATGAAGTAAAAAATACAGTAACTTCAATACCTAATAGTAATAGTATGTAATAAGAGAATAATACAATAATAATAATACAGTGTGCAGCAAGAGTTTTTGTTTTGTTGATATGTATAAAAATAAATAAATATTTATCTGTATAGTTAAGTTTTGCTGACTCAAGCGTATACATATAAATATAAATGAATATTGCAAAAAGGGCCTATGTCAATTTTTGGTAAATTAAACAGTATCAGAAAGTACTTTAAACGTCCCTACGTTATTCTACACGGAGAAAAAACATTGTCAATTTATTAAGAATCTCTTCAAATTATTCGTAATACTATTAAAAACGGGATAGCAGGTGTTAAAAAATTAATTTATTGGTTTCCTGATAAAATTTTAGTAAAATACCAATGTATTGTCACGATGTCGGAACACGTGTTCATAAAAATCCTAACATTTTCGCATTTCGTTATTATATATTTTCAAAACAAACGCAGAAGCATGAACACGTGTTCCGATTTTATTAAGAATTTACTAAAAGTTTATCAGAAAACGGAGTGCAATCCCTTTTTTAACCCGATTACCAATAATTACAATTATTAGATGGAATATTTTATTTCACAACGATAACTTTGTATTCAATTCGGTTATCGAGAGAGAACATAGGCTGGGCTATGAGTTTATGGATGTCGCTCAAAGATATTAGAAGAACGCTGATATTTTTGTTCTAATTCTAGACCCGTACAAATCCAGATCAGTTCAGCAATTTTCGGATCATGTAAATAACGAGTAGGTAATCACAATTTAAGCATAATATGCTTATTTAAATATACATAATATATTTATTTTTATTTTGTATTACACGTATATCAAGTTAAAGAGTTTCTTTTAAAGTTAATTGTGATAATAACTTAACTTAAGTTTCTGTATTTTATGCTTTATTATTTGTGTTATACTGTGGTTTTAAATTTATGTTGTGATCTTTATGTATAAGCCCAGTAGGGCGTTGATAAATAAATAAATTTGAACACTTTCTCAATAAATTAGCAATACTAATTTTTCTGAAGTTTGACGAAATTCTGACCTATCTAATGTAGTAGTAGTAGTAAAATATTATTTCGGAGTTTTTAGGCCAATAAATGTATAATTTTTTTTTAATCTAGAGTGATTAACAAATTTGTAATGGGCACTTCTAGCATCAAGCCCCAAATATATAATATCGCCGAGCTGATTATATGTTAAGTGGTGGCTCAGGCAAATACTATTAGACTTGAACATTATTATACGTTTTGACATAAGAATGTCGTAATTTCTATCCTTACAACTTTATGTAGTTATCACACAAGTCTAAAACGGAATTAGTAAAAATTTTGTTGGTGTTTGATTTTTTGTTTGTGTCACCCGTGTACGGTCAAGCCTTTCAAAATGGTAGCCATCTTTGATAGTACCTTTTTATTCCGCCAGGGCGCATGAGCGTTTTGGGTTGTCATGTCATAGTGATCAACATTATAGAAAATCCATAAACTATTCACAGATCTGCCAGTCGAGGGGATATAATTCTAATCGGAAATTGAAACCGTAGAAAAGACACGGTAATCTCTATGGCTTATGACGTCAAATTATTGACTAGCCACATCAACCAATGAAAAACTCTGAATGTCTTTGAAAAAAACTGTTCACAGTTTGAGTACCGGCTCAGTGGTACATCTATGATTGTTTGAACTTCGATGTTTTCGTGTAATTTTGGAGGATTATGATGTTTGCATATTTTATATTAGCGAGATGTCCATTAGTTTGTGGCTCTCATTTCTCAATCGGAAGCAAAATACCGAACGGTTAGTTATGAAATTACGCGTTGCCAATGCTCAATTTTGACATCTCGAACACTTACTAGAACACGTGTTTGTAACCAAAAAACAAGTGAAAATCTCTCTTCGTTTTGTTACTTATTTACTTATTTGTAATATTCTAAATTTAACATCGCCGCAGAAATTAATATATTCTCTATTTCAGATAATATCCATGTTCCTGCCAGGAATGAGCGTATTGTGAGGCCGTACTGGATCGTGATTATATCATGCGCGGTAGAATTCCATCGTTCTACCTTAATCATTAATTATTTAACCTGTATCTATAAGCAGTGGCAGTCCGTGACTTTTGGGTTGCTAACTTATGGATAAACCAGTATCGAACCTGGTTATTAAATTGGCTAAGCTCAGATAAAATGGTAGAGCAGGCGACTCGTGTACAATCAGGGGTGGGCAGTTCTTTGATCAGCAGCTCGTCCATCGGTCAGGAGGTTGGAAAAGGACATCACAATAATAACACATAAGTAAGGGCCCAAGGTATATTAAATGTCTCGAGAAATACAGGTTAACATAGATCTCCCTACTAACTCTCTCTACTAATTTATGACGACCAGATAAAGCGTGGATTCTACATGAAATTTACGAGAATTGAACACAAGAAAAGGGGGAAGGTTGAAAGCTTACGAATCGTCTCGATGTGGTATGGGGGATCATGTTGAGCCAGAGGTACCCGCGCTCACAGGCGGCGGGTCAGTTGAGGCGGTGAAGTGCACTCGGGATTTTACACGGGAACGGGACTCCATTGAGTTAGCCCGAACCGTAATAATAAACATGATTGTAAATTCGATAGTGATTAATTAAGAAACTGGCACGAGATTCCGTCTGTTCGCGTAATTATGCAAGTCATTGCGAGTGTTTGCGGTCCGTATACAAGAGAACCTGTTGCCACCGCGGAGGCCGGAGCTAGACTGGCGAGGCGCCGCGAAGCAAGCGCGGGTCGGGGAACGGGGGGGGCGCGCTGCTTGCTGCCGACGGTCTGCTATTGTGCACGTGATTTTGACCATCTGGCGGCGTGTTTGACACACGCGGTGAGGGGAAGTTGGGGCAACCATGCCCTATTCAACAATAGGGAGACTGTATTACGTAACACATTCCCCCTCCGCCAGTAAAAGGCGACGTGGTAATGAAGCTTTAGGCGCTAAAAATCCTCTTCATCTTGTCGTGAGGTGAGTAGAGAGAGAAAAAAAACAGTGTTGATTTACAAAAAAAACAAAGAAAAAATACATGGTTATGCAATGGTGAAAAGACAACATACAAGGTTATGCAGTGACGACAAGAACAACATACAAGGTTATGCAGTGATGAAAAGAACAAACATACAAGGTTATGCAGTGATGAAAAGAATAACATACAAGGTTATGCAGTGATGAAAAGAACAACATACAAGGTTATGCAGTGATGAAAAGAACAACATACAAGGTTATGCAGTGATGAAAAGAACAAACATACAAGGTTATGCAGTGATGAAAAAACAAACATACAAGGTTATGCAGTGATGAAAAGAACAACATACAAGGTTATGCAGTGATGAAAAGAACAAACATACAAGTTTATGCAGTGATGAAAAGACAACAACCTGACTCTAAAATTTCATTGGTCTGTAAGCTAAGTTTGAAGAGCGTAGTGTTTTCGTAGAGTACCAAGTAGACGTAATTTCACTGAAGTTATAAAGTTACATTTTCACTGTAACTTGACCCATTTGAGATTGCACTCAAGTATCACTAGGGCCATAGAAATTGAACTGTGCTTCTTGGTTGTGGTTGAGGGATGGTGATGCGGAGGGCCAGAAGTATCCGGGTTTTTGTTGTTGTACCAGCGTGAATTCCATTATGCTGATGCGGTGGAGCAGTGGTTGTCAAGGTGAAATGAAGTTGGTAATAACATGGAGTAATACCAATAAGTTGATTGATGGTTGATGCGTGTAATGGTTATTATGTTGAGTTTGCGCATCGGCAAGTGGTTGGTTTGTACAAATGGCAAGTGGTTGATTTGTACGACTGCCAGTAGTTGATTTGCACAAACGGCAAGTGGTTGATTGCACAACGGCAAGTGGTTGATTTGCACAACGGCAAGTGGTTGATTTGCACAACGGCAAGTGGTTGATTTGCACAAACGGCAAGTGGTTGATTTGCACAAACGGCAAGTGGTTGATTTGCACAACGGCAAGTGGTTGATTTGCACAACCGGCAAGTGGTTGATTGCAGGAACATAATTAACCTTGAGCTGGCATGCTCTGAGGTTGGTTCTTTTGGATGTGGTTTGAATGATGAGACAACTTGATTTGCAACTGCACGCACGACTCACACCTAATTTGGGTGCGGTCGGGTGTTTTTGGTACGCAGAGATTGGAGAGATGTGAGTGATGGAAGTGAAGGCGGAAAAGAAGAGAAGCTCAGCTTGCAGGTGATGAGAAGGGCTGCTGGTCTTCTTTTTAATCCAGGGACAGGTTATTATTAGAGCCAAAATTCTTGAAGTTTACCTGCCTAGTAGACCAATGATGCAAAACGTTTGGAGAGAAACAAATTGTGTTCAAGAGAAAAGACAAAAAGACAAAAAAACGTCGTTGGTTAGAGAGAGTAAGAGAGAGTAGAGAGAGTAGAGAGAGATCCAATATGCTGACTATACCATGAGTATCCCGAGATTGGGGAGACAAAAAAACTATCACGACTGGCGTGAGGTTACCTATTTGATATACAAGGTATAGGTAGGTGGTTGTGCAGTAGTAACACCAAGTTTCTGAAAGAAGTTGGCCTTCCATGGCCGGTGTTAGCGCTTGAGCGATAACAACTTACGACTTTCAAAATTACAAGAAATGTGTTGATTACCTAGGTATGGGGTGAAAAGGAGAGATTTGAAGCAAATTTCATGGATAAAGATTGTCTTATAGACAGACGATACGCTATGTGCGTAGGGTACACCTTCCAGATTCATGAAATTAACCTCAAGGATAATGAGGGATGAGAAAAAAAATGGCGATGAGCGAGAAGGTCTGCTGGTGATGGAGCTGATTCTCCGTTCGATCTCTTTCAGAGAACGAAATGTGGTCAACCAGCAGATTTCCTAACTTTTACAAATGTACAAGAGTTTGATGGAAGGGTGAAGGATGGAGGATTGAGTAGCGAAAATTGATAGTGACTGAGCTAATTCCCAATTCGATCTCTATGTGAGGACGAAATATATCAACCAGCAAATTTCCTAACTCTTTACACAAATATACATGAATTTGATGGAAAGGTGAAGGAGAATACACAATAATAACAATCTAATCTTTCACGTGTATTTGGTGAAAGATTAGGGGTCGTATTTAATCTTCTACAGTTTGTGAGAACAAGACAGACCCTTGCTCAAGTTTCACAAACCTGGGAGTTTTTCTTATTCGTCTCCCAGACAACGAGTTAGGTGGTTTTGTGTCACTGTCTCAATTAACTCCCACGACACGATACCTCATAACCAACAGTGAAGCTGATGGCTAGTCCATGGTCAATGGATAGTGGATGGTTCTTGGGTCCGCTGACAAGAAGTCCACAGGTATCAGTTAGCGTAAAAAATTGCTGAATGCACAGCTTCATGTTTGTTTGAATAGAACAAAAAAATTCTCACTACAGTGAAGGACATTTCCCTCAGTGTCATGAGTTATACAAAAAGGGTCCCAATTAAGGGTGACAAGTCAGGGTAAAATGATCTACGTCCGGTAGAACAAGTACAAAGTGTCAACTTATTTAAAGAAAACAACAACAAGATATTGTATCGTTCGCACGAATCATGGTAAGTATTATAACGTCTTCACGTCTCATGTAGAAATTGAACGAATTACGAAAGAACCCTAGTATTGAAAGGAAAGGTACAACATAGATATTTATAACCATTTAATGGGACAAATTATCTCTTTGGCCACAGTGTATGTAAGCCAGTAAAAAGTAATTATAACGAACTTCTCGTATCATGGTAGATATTATAACATTCTCATGTATAGTGTTAGATTTTATTACGATCCTTCGTCTCATGGTGGATATTGTAACATTCTCATGTATCATGAAAATAACATATCAACGTTCAATAATAAAAAAGTACCATTTCAATACCGGAAAAAAGATACATACACAATGTCAAAAACAATCAAGTAGTGGCTATTGGTATTATCAAAAAATGACAACGGCATAACCTTTGGTTGGGTTTATGCGTTAAGTTGGCAATAATACAAGACATATGCCAACAAGGATGTCTTAAACAAGACACCAATACATAGCAAAAGAGACCTATTTGGTTTTACTAACTCTTTGCTCACAAAATGTTGTGATGGCATAACCTTTGGTTGGGTTTATGCTTTAAGTTGGCAATAATACAAAACATATGCCTACAAGGATGTCTTAAACAAGACACACATATAGCAAAAGAGACCTAATCGGTTTTACTTACTCTTTGCTTACAAAAAAGGTTTGTAGTGGTTTATTTAAGACCTGATTGGGTTTTACTTACTTAAAATGACCAAACAAAAACAAGGAAACACACTTGGTGTTACCAAAATTGCCACAAACACGAATGTTGTGAACTTTATGTTACAAATTTGATACAGAAGGCACCTAGAGACACAGGATGACTTAATATGAGTGACCTGGCTCGGTGTATTTGACAAGGCAAATTAATGCTTATTTAAGTCAAAATATAGTACATAATATAACAAATTGGGGTCAGGAAGTTGAGATCTTAAGATTTTACAAACTCAATGTGACCGAAAGGTGTTATGTATTATACAATGTTATTGATGAGGAGGACAAATCGGTGTTTGTTCTCCTTTACAACAACCTTTTTCAGAATTGACGTGTCAATATCAAATTCTGAAAAAACAACCAATTAGAGCAAATGGGAAGGTTGAGCGCCATTCAATTTTTTTTTAGAAAAAACTGAAAAAACTTTAAAACAAAGTAATTGTAACTTTTTATTTGTTACACCTATGTAAACTTGAATCAAATGACGATACCAAACTGGAATTTACACACGCATTATGATTACAAGTTACAGGGGGTAGAATATTCACCTCAATTGGGTGTATGTTGCAAAGGGGCCATTGTTTTATGTACGATGGAACCCATTGGAACAAATGTGAAGAACAAATGTGAAAGAACAATGTAAAGAACAATGTGAAGAACAAAGTGAAAGAACAATGTGAAGAACAAAAGAGAAAAAAAATATTTACAAAACAATGTTGTACGTGACTTTTGTGGTATTTATGACAAAAAATAGTTATGTATTTAGTGTCGTAAGTGTCAGAATGGTGACGACTAACAAATGATGTCCAGGGTCATGACTCCGGGAGCATAAATTGTTCGGGAAGTGGAAAAAGTCTCTTGACTGGAATGATATCAGTTCCAGAGAAGATACGTACAAAATATTAGTACAATTTATAAACATTACACGGTGAGGTGTGACAAAGAAACAAAAATAACAAAGGGTTTATACAAAAGAGCATAATAGTACAAGTATTGGTGAGAAATAATTTAAAACCACAGTTGACACTTCTGTGTTTTAGAAAAAAAAGGTTACCTTGCAGAGGTCGAAAATGCGAGTTTTTATATGAAACTAACGCATTAAGACATGCTATTTGTCTGCACGAGGGCCAAGTCTCGTGGGACAAAGGTAGAGCCAAAAGTTTGTTAGTTATGTGAGTGTGACCTAGTGAAGGTGGTGTCTGTTGTGTCCACACTTCCTAGTTTGACAATATCTTTCACGTGATAGTTGCCGATGTGTTTCCCAGAGGCATCCGATAGGGTGTACACTACATCGGAGATTTTTCTCAGGACTTTTGCTTTAACAAAGCGAGGAGCTAGTTTTGCAGAGAAATACAGAGCACCTTGTGAGAGTGTGTTGTTGCGTCTCCAAACTATGTCGTTTTCCTTAAAGGTAACATGTTTCCTGCGTAAATTATGTCTGTTTGTGACAGAGATTATACTGCCGGGTTGAAATTCCAGTCTCCTAATATATTTCCTGTTATAATATGTTGCGTACTTGATCAGGACGTTTTTGGTTTTGTTGAAAGGAGAAATATTCCTGTCTTTCAATTCCTTTTCTAAACTTTGCGTACTTCGAGAGCAGATGTTGGCTATTATGCCTAAGGTGTTGTTTCGAGGATTCATTTTGTGGCTAGTTGAGTTAGACATTGTGAAAAGAAAAAAGAATTGTCAGAGTGTTGTGGCTGGTTGTTTTTCAAAAAAAACCAGGGGTTTACTTGTGATGGTAGGTGAAGAATTTTGTGAAATTTTTGAAGTCCCAGTATGGAAAAAAAAATGGCCAGCGGTCTCCTTGTGTTTTTAATGGGAAGGTCCCTGAGATTGTGCGTTTTGAAAAAAGAATTTCGAAAAATTTCAAAGTTCTAGATGAGTGAAGGAAATTTTTTGAAAAATTTCCAAGTCTTTGATTTGAGAAAAAAAACGGCCAGGGGTCTCCTTGCAATTTTAGTGGAAAAGTCCCTGAGATTGTGCGTTTTGAAAAAAAATTTTCGAAAAATTTCAAAGTCCTAGATGAGTGAAGGAAATTTTTGAAAAAATTTCCAAGTCTTTGATTTGAAAAAAAAAAACGGCCAGGGGTCTCCTTGCAATTTTAGTGGAAAAGTCCCTGAGATTGTGCGTTTTGAAAAAAAATTTTCGAAAAATTTCAAAGTCCTCGATGAGTGAAGGAAATTTTTGAAAAAATTTCCAAGTCTTTGATTTGAAAAAAAAAAACGGCCAGGGGTCTCCTTGCAATTTTAGTGGAAAAGTCCCTGAGATTGTGCGTTTTGAAAAAAATTTTCGAAAAATTTCAAAGTCCTAGATGAGTGAAGGAAATTTTTGAAAAATTTCCAAGTCTTTGATTTGAAAAAAAAACGGCCAGGGGTCTCCTTGCAATTTTAGTGGAAAAGTCCCTGAGATTGTGCGTTTTGAAAAAAAATTTTCGAAAAATTTCAAAGTCCTAGATGAGTGAAGGAAATTTTTGAAAAAATTTCCAAGTCTTTGATTTGAAAAAAAAAAACGGCCAGGGGTCTCCTTGCAATTTTAGTGGAAAAGTCCCTGAGATTGTGCGTTTTGAAAAAAATTTTCGAAAAATTTCAAAGTCCTAGATGAGTGAAGGAAATTTTTTGAAAAATTTCCAAGTCTTTGATTTGAAAAAAAAAACGGCCAGGGGTCTCCTTGCAATTTTAGTGGAAAAGTCCCTGAGATTGTGCGTTTTGAAAAAATTTTCGAAAAATTTCAAAGTCCTAGATGAGTGAAGGAAATTTTTGAAAAATTTCCAAGTCTTTGATTTGAAAAAAAAAAAACGGCCAGGGGTTGTCCTGGGATTTTGATGGAAAAGTCCCTGAGATTGTGCGTTTTTGAAAAATTTCCGAAAAAACCAAATTTCCGAAAAAAAAATTTCAAAATTCCGAAAAATTTCCGAATACAGATTTCGAGGAAGTATTGTTTTTTCTTTCAACAATTAATGGAGGGTTGTTTGTGATTCGTGACCAATTGTCTGAATTTAGGCAGAACCAGCTTTTGGTTATTTACACGCAAGCATCCCTTTCCCTGGACACGACAGGCTCGAGGCGGAGAAGGGCCGAGAGTCGGGGATTTACGTCAATCGCGAATCTCAATTATATGTAAAGGGTAAGTCGGCTTTCAAGACTTTTCTTTCAAAAAGGATACTCTACCCACCTTTATTACATATAAAGCGAAATTATCAGATGACAGAAGGGCGTTAATTTTCCTTGTCTATGAATTTTGCAGAACGATGCTGGCTTATGGCTCCACTAACAAGGAATTTATTTTGTATCATGTACAAGATTTGAAATTGTTGAATTGTAGTTTAATGTAGCTCGTTTCCTCTAATAGTTGTACTCGGAAAGTAAACCTTCATGGTTAAAGATCACTATGTGATGTTTGAGATGTCCGAAAAGAAGTAAATGTTGGTTGCGCACCTTGTGATAGAATACCGGTAATTAAATTTTGTCGAGTGACGATTCGTAGAACTTGTAATTTAACACAGAATAGTTTTAATGTGACACGGTTGTTTTAGATTTGACGCGATGGTTTGTAGAACAGCTATGATTTATTGGAAGAAAACATAGTTATTCAATTGTTAATACAAAGCAAGACATAAAACACAGTGAAAGAGTTCAAGATTATTTCCAATTTGACCTCCCGATGGACTACCAATAACCAAAGAAAAAATCCACGTTGAAGGGGCCAGTGCTAACTTAATAAACACAATACATAACACAATAAAGGCACAAGGTATATTAAATGTCTCGAGAAATACAGGTTAACATAGATCTCCCTACTAACTCTCTCTACTAATTTATGACGACCAGATAAAGCGTGGATTCTACATGAAATTTACGAGAATTGAACACAAGAAAAGGGGGAAGGTTGAAAGCTTACGAATCGTCTCGATGTGGTATGGGGGATCATGTTGAGCCAGAGGTACCCGCGCTCACAGGCGGCGGGTCAGTTGAGGCGGTGAAGTGCACTCGGGATTTTACACGGGAACGGGACTCCATTGAGTTAGCCCGAACCGTAATAATAAACATGATTGTAAATTCGATAGTGATTAATTAAGAAACTGGCACGAGATTCCGTCTGTTCGCGTAATTATGCAAGTCATTGCGAGTGTTTGCGGTCCGTATACAAGAGAACCTGTTGCCACCGCGGAGGCCGGAGCTAGACTGGCGAGGCGCCGCGAAGCAAGCGCGGGTCGGGGAACGGGGGGGGCGCGCTGCTTGCTGCCGACGGTCTGCTATTGTGCACGTGATTTTGACCATCTGGCGGCGTGTTTGACACACGCGGTGAGGGGAAGTTGGGGCAACCATGCCCTATTCAACAATAGGGAGACTGTATTACGTAACAGGGTTTAAAAGAATGTTAATATTACAAAAAATTGCTTTAATTTTTTTTTTCAAATGAAATTGTCGATGGTGTGTGAAGTAGTATCAGACGCATATAATTTGTCTAAATATTAGCATACAAATTGGTTAAATAGAAAACCAATTTGGTAAGTTTTTAGATTCTCACGGCCAAAAGCATTTTTGTTGTTTGTTTTTGGGGTGTTATGCCGTGTTGCGCTAACTCCTTCTTTAACCGACGTTTCGGACAGCGTTGCAGTGTCCATCATCAGGGCAGATCCGGTAGATCCGAAGATGATGATGGACACTGCAACGCTGTCCAAAACGTCGGTTAAAGAAGGAGTTAGCGCAACACGGTATAACACCCCAAAAACAAACAACAAGAAAACCAATTTGTTTTATTTCAAAAAACCCGAAGATGTCTACTGGTCAGTGGCTGAGTTGACATGCGTTTGGGTCCCACCCAGGCATAGTGTGTTCAATTCCTCGGCTGGCTAAGTCCTTCATCACAACACAAGCAACATTTTCCGCTTTCTGTGGTGGTAGTAGAAGATTTTCAAACATTGTCTGGTTATTCGTAATTCGATATACTTTATTTAAAAAAAAAGGCTGAACAAGTGAGTTGTTTATTTATGACTGCTAGTTATAAATGCATCGTGATAAAACATACTTGAATTCAATTCTGATAGCCACCAAGCGAATGGACACAGTTATTTGAAACGAACGAAGTTCTTGATTGAACGGAGCAACACTTCAATCAACAAACAATTATACCAGTGGTATTTGTGCAGCCTTTGTACAGTCACTGGCGCCAATAAGGCTGCTCGGCTAATTGCATCCCGTGTCAATGTTGCTACAAACTACACCCCACCCCACACTACCACCCTTCTGCCAGTGGAGACTCTACTTTTTGTGGCGAAAATTCAACTGTAAAATGCGAAGTTTACACTAAGATTGATGCAAAAAATGTGATACAATTGATAATTTCCTTTTTGACTTATTTGTTTTAGAGGATGTTTTTTTCATTTTATCTTCTACTTTATTTTGTTTTTTGATTTTACTTCGATTTTTTTTTTGATCTTGCTTTGATTTTATTTTGCTTATTTAAATATTTTTTGTAACTGTCCGGAGTGGGTGGAAAAATTGAGTGAGGAAGGGAAGGAGATTGGGAAAAAGAAGGTCGGTAAGTAATTGGCTATTCAGATTTGGTTACAACATAAACATATAAGACAATTGCCAAATAAAATCTATCATATACTGCCTGGAGTGAGTTAGGCTGTTGTGAGGCTAAAAGGAGTGAGGAAGGAAAGGAGATGAGGAGGGAAGCAGAAGGTGGAGATATGGAAGTACTTGGTTATTCAAATTTGGTTACAAAATACATCATAAACATTTCATGCAACATTTCATTGTAAAAGGTTTCCAGTGCGATAGGAGTGGGTATCTAACGCTTAGAACGTACCGCGAAGAATGTTTATATTATGTTGATATATTGTAAAATAACACAAATTAGTTAAGTAGGAAACTGTGACCTCTGATACAGTAAAAACAGTATTGGTTTGGTGACTAAATTAGTTAAGTAGAAACCCGTGACCTCTGATACAGAAAAAACAGTTGTACAGTTTGGTGACTAAACATTCTTAGTTCTTAGTTATATGACAACCTTAACTATAAAAAATCAACACACAAATATACTCGTAGGTACATTAATATTTTCATCAGTAATTTCCGTTTTCACTCCGTTATAATATTTTACTGGCAATTCTGTATAGCTCGCTTTTTAAAAGGATGTTTCTAATTTTCCATTATTTAAACAATCAAAACCTAATTTTCCTCTAAAATCGTAACAATTGTAAGTAGGCACTTTAATACCGACCTACTTTGTTATAAATCATAAACATAATCATAATTGTTATAAATTATAAACTGAACCATTAAACCATTAAAATGGTCACCATCTTGAAACGGAAACGGAACGTACCAACAAAAAACAGATGAAATGCATAGCGGTCAAGTTAAAAAAGTACTCTGTAACGCTCAGTAAATAATCATATTTATCAAATACAAGAAAATCTTGTGTCATTTATTACGATTTTTTTACATTCGATCCACACAGGAGGCCCTCAAGTAAAAAAACACAGGGCCAATATCATCTTTAGGGATGCTGTGTAGCAGGCGCGGTGCGTGCATACGTGCTGTGGATGATCCGCATCCCTTGTATTTTGAGTTAAAAGATTTGGACTTCTAGACTTAAACAGAAATACTGCAATTTAAATATTTTAATATTTCTACAGCGCCCTTAATGTGATTTTTTTTTCAAAAACGGCGCTGATATAAAATCATACAAATATTATTATTATAAGGCATCGTATATATATTATCGTCCAGTTTCTGTATACACACAACAAACGCACGATACAAACAGTGCGGGCGAGTACACATACATTCTCAAATACTGTGAAACGCGTAAAACACACTGTGGTATGGAAGCGATCTGTAAACCGTATCCAAGAATGCTAGAATGTTCTTTTCGCGCATGCGCACTGAGACCCGCAAGCCAATATCTTCGTCAAATTTATACGATATTAATGACAGCATCCAACGTGTAAAAACCGTCTTTAATACTCATATGTATAATGCACAGAATCGTATACTCTATTACTAATCCATTGGATTGTATGCGCGCGCTGCTTTGACAGTTTGCTTTGAGCTTGAATACTTCGCCAACATGTTATAAATGATAATAGTGAATTGTGTGGTTGTATAATTAAATCATTAATGCTAAAAATTTTGTATCTCAACCAGTTTCTTCCGATCCGACCCGGCATCCGCAGCCAAGACCTATACAAAACTCACCCCATAAACCCGTGCACCTCTGTTAAGTCACTAAACGTAGCGAACTACTTGGAGTGACCTATGACAAAGGTATTGGTTATCCAATAAATGATTACCGGGGCGGCGGCACCCATACCATACCTAAAATTCACAAAAACAGCTGCCAGACAGTGTTGAAAAATAATTCTGACAACGCGCAACACTTGCGCGTAAATTATTTTATGCAAAACACCTTTCCAGGAAATTATTTTTCACAAGGGTATCAATTTCACACACGTGCTGTGAAGAAGTTTTGTACTTAGATAATGGGTAGGAGAAATAGATAATGTTGGTTTAATAGCAAAATAATTACTGCTTGTTCAAAAAAATTTCAATAAACGCCGATTTATCGTCACAGAAACTGAAAAATCAGTGTAGGATAAAGCAAGTTCTAATATTGATTAGATATGTGTTAAAGTACTCTCTTATACCTAGAATACATTTTGTTGGCAATACTATCGCAGAAATTGTAGATATGTTCAACTGTATGGAATATAGTTACAAGAAGTCTATAGTAACATACCTCAGTAGTAATACAAATTAAGGTAAGCGTAACACTTTTCTTCTGCATGGTTTCTACATGTTTTGAAAATGAAAATTTAACTTTTGATTACTTTTCCATTTAATTATTATGAATATTTATTATTATTTATAAGTGTTTGTAAAAAAACTTTACTTTACAGCATGCCCAAAGTATGACATATGCCCTGAGGAAAATTGTTCTCCTCTGGGCCTTCTGTGTGGGTGTTCAAAGAACGAACAGGGGTTGGAATAGCCGACTCAAGGGCTATTCCACACAGATAACAAATAAATTAATTATATGGTTTTTGACAGGCGAATGCGGAAACACAATGCGTACGTTACTTCACAAGCAACTTACCGGTGAAACGATGGTGAAATCTGCATCAGCCTCATCTGTCAGCACTGGAACGGAATTGTGGTTCTTTAGCACTTGTTGTTTTAAAGTAAATTGCGATAAAAATACGTCTTAGGATTATTCCGATTAGACAACCGGCGATCGAGATTTTACGGGACGAACGGTGTTTTTTCAACTGGCTCGGCTCACGGCTCTCCGTCGTTTTAGCTGACTTGTGCGAACTTAAACTATACAGTTTAAATTCTGACGATACGATTGGTTATTACACAGCCTGTCAAAAGCAATCGGCGTTACGGAACATTCCGCCCACCAAAATACAACAACGTGTATTTTAAAGAAAAATTAGAAACCAAAACGGGCAATGCTGTGAAACGTTGCGTGAATGAAGAATAGTGAAAAGAGAGAAGAAAAAGAAGAAAAAAAATAATATATATATTAATAATAATAATGAAAATGATAAGAAAAGAAAATAATGAAAATAAGACTAACGAAAATCGATAAGAGAGAATGCGCCGCGGAAGCGAAGATGATTAGTCACATTGACTAGGCAATGGACATAATTTGGTTAATGGTCTCGTGAGAAGAGAACCATTCGATGTACGAACCGTAGCGATACGCACAACGCCGTCGGGACCTGGGTGCAATTTGTCGACTCGCGCGAGAGGCCAGTGCAAAGGGACAGTATTTTCGATTCGGATTATCACTACATCATTCACAGAGAGTGAGTTGCAATTTTTAGTCCACTTGGCGCGCTGAGTTAGCGATTGGAGATATTTAAACTTCCAACGTTTCCAAAAATCCCGTTGGAAACGTTGAATGAGTTGCCAGCGACTCAGACGGTTGATTTTTAGATTAGTATAATCCTCGTCCGGCACGGAAGTCAAGGGTTCCAAAGTCAAAAAATGACCTGGAGTCAACACGTGCAAATTGTTTGGGTCAGAATTCAACGGGTAGAGAGGCCGAGAGTTTAGCATGGCCTCAATCTGCACGAATAGTGTCGTCAGCTCCTCGAAAGTTAACGTTTGGTTACCGATTAAGCGATAGAGATGAGTTTTAACCGATTTAACCTGAATCTCCCATACGCCACCGAAATGGGGACTCGATGGTGGATTGAAACGGAACTTAATTTGTTCTGACTGTGAAGGAGTCTGCATAAAGGAATTGAGCTGAGTCTTAGCTCCAACGAAATTCGTGCCGCACTCTGAGTGTATGACGTTTACACGACCTCGTCGACCTACAAATCAACGTAGCGCTGCAATAAAAGCTTCGGAAGACAGGTCAGAAGCGACTTCAAGATGTAGAGCCTTGATGGTAAAACAGACGAATAAGCAAAGATAAGCCTTGTTTATCTTAGCGCCGCGATGGTTGCCGGCCTTTATACGAAACGGACCACCGTAATCAATGCCCACAATCGAGAATGGTTTAACCTGATTAACGCGAGCGGCGGGTAGGTCACTCATGAAAGGTTCTAGAGGTGCTGGATTTATGCGATTACATTGTATACACCTTGACAGACAATGTCGGATGGCGCGCTTGGGGGACAGAATCCAGAATTGCTGTGTCAAGAAATATTGCATTGTGTTAATGCCTGGGTGACAATGTTCTCGATGTACAGCGTCTATCACAAGAGAAGTAAGCTTAGATTCGCGAGGAAGTAGGGCAGGATGTTTATGCTCGAATTCGAGCCCAGATCGTGATAACCTGCCACCCACCCTGAGCACACCGTGGTCGTCAATGAAGGGATTAAGCTTCCGCATTTGTTTTGACATAAGGTTGCCCTCTTTCAAGCGCGTGATATCATTAAAATGTACATGTTGAGTGCGTTTAACTACTATCAAAAGTGAAGTGTGAATTTCGGCACGGTTTAATGGAAGATACAAACGACGAGATTCTTTATTCTGTAGGTTGTAGATGAATCTAAGACAGTAACCGAGAATGCGTTGAATCTTCCGAATCGAAGAAAATTTAACTAGTAATAGGTCCACCAGATTTTCGTCCTGTTGGACAAATAACGATCGTTCCTCAGAGTGAAGTTCAATTTCGTCGAAATTGCCATCGAAAGACGGCCAAGAATCGGATGTCTGGATCAGCCACGAAGGCCCCGCCCACCATAACGTGTTATCGACCAGATCGGCTGGAGATTGACCACGAGAAGCGACATTCGCTGGATTATCTCCAGATGACACGTGATGCCAAGAAGTCCCTTCGAGGGTATCTTGAATGTGACTGACACGGTTAGCCACGAAAGTCTTCCAGCGACACGAAGGAGAACGTAACCTAGCGAACACGATGGTTGAATCCGACCACGCAAAGGTATTGGAGATCGGAAGCAATGGTACGTATAAATCTTTGACGAATTTTAATAGATCTGCTAGAAGAACTGCCGCACACAGTTCAAGGCGAGGCAGCGAAATCTTTTTTGTGGGGGCGACTCGAGATTTGGCGCAAACCAAATATATTTGGACTCTATCGTCAACATCCGTGATTCGCAAGTAAACTACCGCGCCATATCCAAGTTCCGAACTATCTGAAAAGCCATGAAGTTGACACGACTCCATGTGAGGGAATGACACCCATCGAGGGATTTTGAACGACTTCAAGAGCGGTAATTGTTTAGTATAACGATCCCATTGACGAACAATGTCAACAGGGGGGGTGTCATCCCACCCAACCTTTAGAACCCACAACTTTTGTACTAGGGATTTGGCGAAAAACGTCAAAGGGCATAGAAACAGTTTTTTTTTTTTTCCACACAGTTTTACTTTTCAAATCTAAGGATTGGAATAATGTATATAACATAGCGAATTTGGGAATCTCGCAAGTCAAAACATGGCTAGACTCAAACATACTTACACTTAACATATCAAAGACAAAATTCACAACATACAGTATAAATAGCACGGGACAGCCAAAAAACAATACAAACACCATAAAAATACACGAATGTTTAAACACCAACATCTGCGATTGCCCTCCTCTAGAAAAAACAGATCAAATAAAGTATCTAGGAATCGTAATTGACCATAACCTTAGATGGATACCTCACATCAAACAAATCAAAAATAAACTTCTCAAAACAATACACATTTTCCTTAACATAAGAAACATATATAAAATAAAACAATTGAAAACAATATATTTTGCACTCTGCCAATCAATAATAGAATATGGAATTATTGCTTGGGGAGGAGCAACAAACTCGGCTATCAATTACATAGAAACCGCACAGAAAACGATCTTAAAGGTAATACTAAAAAAACATAGACTGACCGATACAGACCAAATATTCAACAGCTGTGACGTACTAGATATACGCCAATTATACATTAAAACACTACTAAACTACATTTTTAACAAAAAAAATAAATTTCAACACACACAAAATAACACTAACAGACCAGTTAGACAAGCGTACAAAGAAAACATTAAAACTCCAACAGTAAATTCAACCTTTGGACAAAGACACTACCAATACCATGCAATAAAAGCTTTCAACAGTCTAAAAATTGAAATTAAAATTGAGGAAAATAAAAATAAATTCACACACAAAATTACAAAATGGATTAAACAACAAAAAAGACAATATTACCAAAATGTCATAGCATAAAATAAAAATGAAACCTACACGTAACACACAAAACCAACATAAACACACATCACTCACAAACACACAAGATTATTTTCATTGTATTATTTTTTAATTTTAAATGTATTATTATGTATTTTAATTTTTAATTTTAAATTTATTATTTTCTTTTCAAATTTACTATCTTAGATTTTCATATTATAAAATGAAGGCCTCAGCACGGGCAAGCCACCCAGTGAGGCCTACATTACTGGAAAACATAAATTGTAACAAAATAATGTACCAAATAAAATAAAATAAATAAAACCGAGAGGGTCAAAAACCCGAGCGACTTCACTGAGGATAGTGCGTTTAGTGCACTCGCGATCGAGGCACAGGACTTCGAATGAAAATGTATCATGTCGTGGCTCCCACTTTAATCCCAATACCTTGAGAATGTGACAGTTATCAACATCCATGGACACCAAGTCATTGAGGCAGTATTCCGGAGGCAGATCGGCGAGTAATTCTGGTTTGTTACTAGCCCACTTCCGCAATTCGAATTGACCTCGTTTGAACAGCTCGATAACTTCGGTTTTCGTTTATTGAGCTTGTTCTAAGCTGTTACAACCGGTGACGATGTCATCTATGTAAATATCCGAAGTTAGCACACGACGCGCTAGCGGTAAATCATAACCTTCATCTTTGGTCAACTGTTTGACAGTACGACAAGCCAAAAATGGGGCAGAGGAGACACCATAGGTTACAGTGTTTAGTTGGTACTCTTGGATGGGTTCCGACGAATGAAAACGCCAAAATATTCTTTGGAAAGCGCGATCTGGTTCTTGAACCAATATTTGGCGATACATTTGTCGTACATCAGCAGTAAACACTACCGATGGTATACGGAATTTCAGCAAAAGCTCCAGCAGGTTCTTTTGAAGCTTTGGACTGATAAGCAAGGTATCATTTAACGAGGATCCGTTCACATCTGTCGCTGAGGCGTCGAAAACCACTCTTAACTTAGTGCTAGCGCTGCCTGGACGAAGAATGCAATGATGAGGTATGTGATACTTTCCCTTGTGCAAATCTTTTCCAGGAACACGAGTCATGTGACCACTGTGTAAATAATCAGTCATGA
The DNA here is from genome assembly GCA_026573805.1 of Hesperophylax magnus. Classification (NCBI taxonomy): domain Eukaryota; kingdom Metazoa; phylum Arthropoda; class Insecta; order Trichoptera; family Limnephilidae; genus Hesperophylax; species Hesperophylax magnus. Next base: position 1,282,487 of record JAIUSX010000150.1, on the reverse strand, counting down.
AAGCAGAATATTGTTCACGTAAGGTTGGATTTGCTATGAGTTTGCGCTCGAGTGAATGGAATCTGCTAAAAGCGATCTCACGCGACCCTGGGAAAGAGATATCCCTTCCCCTTTCTCGGAAAGGCAAGGATACGATGTATCTTCCCGAAGATCCGTCCCGTGAGTGGTCAGTGAAGTACATTTGTTCACAAAGTTGTTCCTCAGGAGTAAGGTGTGAAGACTGGGGAATGGTGTCTAACTCCCACAGTCGCTGGACCTCTTCGTGAAGCCGGTCCTCGTTAGTAACGATGAAAGATTTCGTTTCGTGAACAGTGTCCGAACCAACTGAACCTAGAAAAAGCCAACCAAATGCAGAATTGAAAGCTGATGGCTGACGTGGACCACCATTCACATTACCAGGTCTCAGAAGAGAAGAGAAAACCTCAGCACCCAGAAGAAGATCAATCGGTCCCGGTTTGTGACAGTCAGGATCGGCAAGAGGCAAGTTTCTCAACTGATGCCACGATGACTTATCTAGACGAACAGTTGGCATGTTGCCGCAGATACTAGGCAGCGTAAGTGCCTTGATGTTGAAGAGAACCCGTCTCTTAACACCGATCTCTAATTGAATGACTCCCGACGTGGTTGCGGAAGATTGGCCTAAGCCGCTAACTCTCTGAGAACTGGCTTGACGAGGGATGCCTACGAGCTCCGCAGCACGATCGGTGATGAAGTGAGCTTGACTGCCCGAATCGATCAATGCGCGGAAGGTTTGGAAATGGCCGGATGAATCGCGAATGCCAACATTGGCTGTTGACAATAGTACTATGGACTTGTCTCCTAAATTGGTGAGGACCTGAATTTTAGAGTCGGAAGAAGAAGTCTCCGGGTCCGTAGACGTCGTGGGGTGTTGATGCTGATCTTCCAAAGAAGCATTTTCGTCTCGATGGAGCAAAGTATGGTGTTTTTGCTGACATTTTTGACATGTAAACAAAGATTTACAATCTTTAAGATAATGAGAAGAATGAAGACAATTGAAACACCAACGGTGTGATTGAGCAAACTGTAGGCGATCCTGAACTGACTTGAGTGCAAATACCTTGCACTTGGAAATGGAGTGGTCTTCCCCGCAACAGGAGCACTTCAGGTAAGTGGTGGAGGTCGAAGACCTATTTGTTTCAGACTGTCCTTTCTTAAGATCGCAAAGAAGCTCTGAAGTGCGTTTTTTGGCAGCCTGATTAAAGTTCCGTGCAAGAGGTTTGTCAATAGTACTGCTATCGCGAGTCGAAAAAAGCAAGTCTCGTACAAGAGCTTCGCATTTGTTGTAAAGAAACTGTTTGAGTTTCAAATATGAAGGCAGCTTGGTAGGAGATTGCAGTTGTTCGAATGCGCATCTTGTAGGTGAATCTAATTTCGATAGAATTAAATAACAAAGCACGAAGTCCCAATTGTCCGTTGGGAGATCCAATTCCTTTAAAATTGTTAAATCCTCGTTAAATATATCGAACATGCAACGGAATTCAAAAGGATCGTTGGGCGGAAAATTTAAATTTAGCATTTCCCGCCAACACGTAAAGGCGAGTTTACACGCGTTACGATAGCGCGCGATTAATCTTTGATATGCTTCAACGTAGTGAGCTCCTTGTACTGGAAATGTCCGAATTAACCCTAAAGCTTCTCCAGATAAACATGAGAACAAATACTGCATGCGTTCGATGTTGGATAAAGATTTGTTTTCATGAATCAGAGCGTTAAACATGTCGTAAAATTCGGGCCATTGCTTGACATTTCCAGAAAATATTGGAATGTTTATTTTTGGTAATTTAACGTTTGTGCACGCATTCGCGGTCTTACAATCGAGAGGCTGACTGGTTAACTCCTGGTAAATTTCGACAATTTGATAATACATCTCGTCAAAGGTTTCGCGAATTTTATCCTCATCAATTTCGTTTGTGTCATCTAAAGCTAATATTTCCGCGTGAGACGTTTCAAATTCAAGAACTATCTTTTCCAGAGTAGTATAATGCGCTAACAGTAAGTTGCACTTAGTTGCATCGTGCAAAGCGCTTTTTGCTATTTCATGTGTCTTGACTAACCTATTATTCGTTAATGTCCGTTTCCGACGCAATGTTTGAATGGCTGGGGCCATGTTGAATAAACACGATTGGAAACGTACCCAAAAACGAAACGAAATAAATGATAATAATTTAATCTATTATAATTATATGCGCGGTAGGTCGTAAATACTCAAGAGCTAGGTACCTACCTAATTACTGTTTGAAGTGATTATTATCTGATTATTAAGTGATACATATCTGCCACAAATATCCCGTTTAACCGTTGCCTTAAATATCTTTTCGCATTCACTATCATCTTTATTATGAATAATTTCGTTAGAAATCTCTTCGACTTCCCAGAAACGTCTTACCGCGTAATTTAAGTCGTTGTTTTCGACTGCAGTTAAAGCTGACGTCACAAAAGCCTGTGTGTCATCTTTCATTTGTGCTACACATGAACCCATGACTACGTATCCGAATATTGTATTCACGGCCAGCAAATTACATTTACGGCTTGAAATACATCCTGGTCTCCATATTTTTGATATCAAGTCAGTTCCCACTAAGAAGTCGATATCGCCTGAAAATTGAAAATCTGGATCCGCCAGCTTCAACTGTTTGAATTCTTTAAACGGTTCATGCATATTAACGGGCGGAAGCTTGGACGTAATATTTGAAATAACTATCGCTTGTCCTGACACAAAAGAATGATTCTGAATGGGATATATTTTACAAGTAACTAAACCTTGCACATTGTTGACTATTGCATTATTGACCCCAGTGACAGTACCTAACCATTTCTTCGATTTTAATCCCAAAGCATTATATAATTTTTCAGACATGAACGAAATTTCACTGCCAGAATCAATTAATATTCTGGCGCGTTTTCTGCGTCCTGAAATGTCAAGGAATTCTGCCAGCGCGGTAGGTAAAATAGAGCGTTTTGTCACTGTGTATGCAGCATTACAGTTTGCTGAGTTATCGTTTTCAGAAACGCGGTTCGGTGAAGGTGACCTTTCGTCACTATGTAAAAGGGTATTGTGTGACTTGTTACAACTTCTACATCGGAATTTAGATCGGCAATTTTTAATTAGATGTGGATTTAAACAATTGAAACATAATCTTTCTCTTTTGACGAAGTCCCTCCTACTGTCTACTTGTAATCCAAGAAATATTTTACATTTTGTAATGTGGTGATCAGCTTTGCAATGACTACAAATAATTTTTTCGTGTAATCGTTTTTAACAAATAGAACCCGTTTAGACTTACGATTCTCCTTTACGTCTGAAAGCATATTTACGCGGTTTTGCGCGGCCAAGAAATTAATTAATTTTTCAACATTCGGAATTTCATCTTTGTCAATTCTAGACTCAAAAGACCGCCGAGTATTTAAATCTATTTTTTGTAAAACTAAATGGCAAATAAATTCCTCGAATAATTTGTCTCGTTTTAGTTCGTATAGACCGGAAAGATTTTCACGTAATCCATTTAATATCTCCACATTGCTAGTGAAATCGCAATTTAAAATAGAGTTTGCATAGTGTATAAATAATGCTCTCGACTCCGAAAATTGATTTTATAATGTTTCCCAGGCTAATTCATAGTTTTCTCGTATTATTGGAATTGTTTTAACCAGGGATAATGCTGTGCCCTTCAAAGAACTTAGTAAGTAGTGAAATTTTTCAATATTAGTGAGAACTGTATTTAACGAGACTCCTAAATAAATTAAAAAACGGAGGCCAATCTCTAATGTGGCCACTGAAAGATGGTATTTTTATTTCTGGGGCCAGAAAACTTCGACCCGGGCGTTGCAATTCCTCGCCTGATGAGTCATTGTGACCAGTCTTATTCGCCTCGAGAGTGTCACGCGCCGACGTGACCTCAAAGTACAGTTCATCAAAAACACGGGAAACTTCCAAAATATCATTTTTTGACTCAAATTCGGGAAGTGAAACCAGGTCCGACAGTTCGCATTGTATGCTTTGAAATTCCTCATATGTCGACTCGATTTTATCCATTCTAGCTTTAAATTGACATAACTTTGCACTTATACTTAAATCTTTAATAAGATCATATGCGGCTTGTATACGCCCAAATAATCTTTGCCTTTTTAACTTTAAAGAAGCAATCTTAGTTTCATTCTTGTCCATTTTGAAACATGTACTGAAATTACTACCCACCTATGAAATGCAACCGCGGCGCGCGGTAAGAAATAATAACTACTTGAAATAATCTTTTAATCGTACGATTATTGAACCATTTGAATACAATTTCTACGCATTAAACTAATCTTATCCGGCTGAAGACCAATGTTTCGATAGCTCTTGAAAAACTTTAGCGTCTGTGTCGGGTGCAATTGATCGATATACAGGAACGGGAATAGGAATTTGAGGATGCCACCAGAATTAAAGGAAAGTCCTACCTTGTACTGGTATCTCCTTACAGCCTCCGTGGTAGCGCCAAACTCACACAGAATTAATCTATTTCCGTCACAAGATATCGACCACGAAAGAAATGTCCATTGAAATGTATGACCCGAGACGCGTATCGGTAGGTGGTAGAAATTGTACTGGCGCCGGTCAGACGAAATCCCTCTCTCCCGATGGCAAGGTAGGAACAATAGGATGTAGGTAATAAAATAATTATAATTTATTAGCGTTATGCCCGAACAATTCAAAATTTAAGAAACATTCCACAGCACTATCCGTTTTGGCATAGATAGATTATAATCTTAAAGTTCCCTAGTTTCGGCACCAAAAATGTTCGAAGAACGAACAGGGGTTGGAATAGCCGACTCAAGGGCTATTCCACACAGATAACAAATAAATTAATTATATGGTTTTTGACAGGCGAATGCGGAAACACAATGCGTAACGTTACTTCACAAGCAACTTACCGGTGAAATGATGGTGAAATCTGCATCAGCCTCATCTGTCAGCACTGGAACGGAATTGTGGTTCTTTAGCACTTGTTGTTTTAAAGTAAATTGCGATAAAAATACGTCTTAGGATTATTCCGATTAGACAACCGGCGATCGAGATTTTACGGGACGAACGGTGTTTTTTCAACTGGCTCGGCTCACGGCTCTACGTCGTTTTAGCTGACTTGTGCGAACTTAAACTATACAGTTTAAATTCTGACGATACGATTGGTTATTACACAGCCTGTCAAAAGCAATCGGCGTTACGGAACAGTGGGGTTAATAAAAAAAGGTATTACAGTAATGTTTTCATCGGTAGGGTTTATTGCGAACCATAGCTCAATAATAATAAAATAATTCCAAGTAGTGACGAGTTTAAACAGACGACGCAATCGGCTGTGTTCTGTTGAGTCAACCCACTGAGGTGGCGATTTGCTGATTGATTACATTTCTCATTGATCTATCAGCATCAGGGGTATTATTTGTAGACGTTTCATTTGCATAAGTTATTTGATGTTAACACTGTTATTAATTATAAAAGGGGGTGTGTTTAATTATGACAAAGTTAACATACCTCTATGATGTTTGTTTTGTTCAAATTTTGAAAGAAACTGAATTTTCGAATTTGAACACAAACATCTATGTGGCATCATGTCAATAATATAATATTCAATGCGCATACATACAGACACACACAAACACTCACACATGCATTACACACCACCTACATTACACAACCACCTATATACTACACACGTCACCTGGTAATTAAGGAATAAACATACCACTTACTATAAGATACCCAACATGAAGTATCTAATTCTTTTATATTGTTTCATCACTGTTAATCATATACTGTTTGTTTCTATAATATATTATAATACATAACGTTTCTATTCTGAATCGTGATTTCTCACCAGGGTGATATTGAATGTTTCTACCACTTTGTAACATGGCGCAAATACATAGGTACTGTAATAATTTAAAATGAAAAATTGTGAAATAACATAAATGAATTAAATAAAATTTACTTGTGTCCGATGGGATTTAAACTCGTGACTTCTTGATGTGCAGCTAAGGATCGTAATCATTCTACTACGAAGGCCGTATGATTAATAATTTGGAATCATAAGTCTGCGCTGTATTCAATGTCTGAAGAAATACCAGTCGAAGGTTGGCTAAACATATTTTGGTCCCAATGCTATGGACCTTGAGAGATGGTTGTTTATTTAGGTAGACGAGTTTATCGACTTTCTTATTTTAGTTCATTCAACTTCGAAAATCTCTAAAAAAGCACAATTATCAAACCTAAAAATATGGAATGAACGTTGAAATATAGGTGAATTTATTGGTTTTAAACCACAGTTATCAGTTTATATGTATTTGCATGTTAATATTCGGAGGTGTGATTATTTGAATGAGTGCGGCCGAATCTAAAACCCGATGCCCGGAAATCTCCATCGTTCAAGGCATTTATTTTGAAAATACCTCCCTAGCGGTTAATTACTCGTTTTCAAATCTCCGCAGCCAGCTTTTGCCCAATTACTATCTTCTAATTCAAAAACCACTCAATTGAACCAGAAAAAATCCCAGTTATATATTTATAATAATTTCAGAACAAACACTATAATTACTCTATATTATCCATACTACGAGTAATAAATTTTAATCATAGTGAAATGAAAACCGTGAAAAGTGAGGAAATCATTATTTATTAAATTAAATCACTATTTTTTACAAAAAAAAAATTAAACACTTATTATTATTATTATTATTTCTCATTTCTATATTTCTTCAGCTTTCATTATTTGCTTAAAATGGGCAGATAGAGCTCTTGTGTAGTTATGTTAATTTTGCAGGAAGTACTTTGCATTTTGGCACTACCTATCTATTTAGTGAATGTCTCATGATACTTAACAGAAAACTTTTTGCTCGCTTTTATTGTTACTCAAATCATACCACTCCTTAGACCGGAGGTAAAATGACAATAATAAACACTTTTGTCCTTAATGATTAACCTCTCAAAGCTCTTTGGCCATTTCATAGGTTCATTTAGTGGCCGATTATTCTTTATCTCCATACTTCTGCACAGTAAGTATGATGTTTTCTTTCTTATGTCTTGCGCTGACGAGTTTTCCATGGTGGAAAATGGATGGTTTTATGAGGAATGCTAGCTTGCCATTAAAATAAATAATGTCATTTCATAAATTGAAAGAAATGATAAAGGACGTTTGGAAAATGCATTGAACGACTTTAGCAACATTTCACTGTCATTTTATAGTGGCATTAATCAACATGTTCGTCATTTGATTGCTTCGCTGTTTATGACAAAATAACCCACATCAACCGTGAAAACCGTGCTAAAAATGACATTGAGAATTTTTGATTGAAAAATATCTAGCCTACATGAACTTTCATAAAAAATAAAATTTACCTCCGTTACAATAAGGTAAGCTTTTTTTTAGTAATAATTAAATAAATACTTTCTCAGATACTACATGCTAAAAATAAAATGCCTTTCCGTATGGTGTCTCCATTATAGAAGTTCTCTATGATTTACCTTAATTAAAAACATATATATATATTGCATTTAGTTTAAATATTTGAAAATACTCTATTATTTAAAGTGCTTTTGAAAAGGTCTATTATTTAAAGTGCTTTTGAAAGTAGCTATAGCTTTGTGGTTATCCAATATAAATAAGTGAAATAATGTAACTTGAGGAAGAAACGGTGTTTCAAAGAATAAGTATACCATGGTTCAAACAAAGAAAAATTGTTTCATTTATTCCGTAAAGTTTTGGCTAAATATTTTAGGTAAATTTTGGATAGGGCCTGACACGCTTATTACGAATAATTTTTAGAAAAAAACTTTATATTCGCCTTAATTACTATAAAAGAAAACTTTTTGCATTTCGGGCGGCGGAAAATTATGCATTTTGATTTTCAATTGCGTAAAACCAAAATTCACTTCGCGAATCGATGTGGCGACATTAGGAACGCACTGTTATGTTGGTATCACTGATGCATTAACAAGAGCTAAATACGACCGTTGCTATCTTCGTGGGATACCTAGGTTTGTGTAACATGGTTTGTGATACAAAGGAAAGTGCCCCTTAATAACGCCTGCTCGCGTCAAGGCAAGAAAAACATCCCAGTTTTCAAGTGGTTTACCGGCTACGCTAGGTTTGTGTAACATGGTTTGTGATACAAATCCATTTGTCTTCCACGAAGTTAGCCATAGTCGTATCTACGCAATGTATCAGGGATACCAACATAACAGTGACGTACCTAATGGCAGCTGATTGCCGCCGCATCGATTCGCGAAGTGAATTTTGGTTAACGCAATTGAAAATTTAAATTCATAATTTTCCGCCGCCCGAAATGCAAAAAGTTTTCTTTTATAGTAATTAAGGAGAATATAAAGTTTTTTTCTAAAAAATATTCGTAATAAGCGTGTCAGGCCCTATCCAAAAATTACCATATTTTACATGGCACAGATTGAACATAAACAGCGATGTAAAAATACGTTCAGAAAATTAGTCGAATTTCCACGTGATGCGATTTTAGCGGATGTTTCAAAGAATAAATTTTCTGAAATGTATAGGGATGAATACGAGTATAACATAACGTTAACACTGAACAAAACATTCAGCCCCAAATATCGTCTAGTCTAGGATTGGCCAATTCCAGCTCTGTATACGTTCGCTGATTGGTCGTTCCGTTGCATCAAATTTCCAAAACGAATATTGTAGAATTTAATAATTTAACGGTGCAGCTGTTTGAGCTCGGTAATTGCAAAAAATAGGAATATTCGCCGGAAATCGATTTGTTTGCAGTTTTTGGATTAAGCATCGCCTTTTTAAATTTATTAGCAGCGTTTTCCAACCAAAGTTTTTCAATTACGAAATGCCCATTACTTTAGGATTTTAACGTACAGATTGAAAGTTGCAGAAAATGAATTTGCGCGCAAACTATACCAGAAAAAACATTATTATTATTGGAAGGATCGCTGCGAAATAAAATTTACTGCAAAAGTTCAAAATGCATTGGGCTAACGTTGGCGCCAACTAGCCATCGTGTCAACGTGCCTTTGGATTGCTAACCGAGAGTCATGCCCCTCGACCACGGAGGCCGTCAAATCTAGATAGATGTTGAAATTATCAGCGGAAAAAAAATTATTTGCACTGCAATATTAATTATTAATCCTCGTAATTCGTAAGCGTAAATATTCACTCACGCAATAATCATCACTACTGTCTCCGCAGAATGCACATTTCGAACTGAAGACGGGTCTAATGTGTGAACACTATTGACGGGTTAGCGCCAAGACCCTTTGATATGTGCAAGAAAACCGACAATAATCGGGTTGACCAGCCAACGTTGACGGTCAACGCATGCGACGGCCAAGTGGTCTTGTACACGTTGGGCCAGCGCGTTGGCCCATTGCGTTGGGCGAACGTGTACTAGCCCATTATGTTTAGAGAAGTCACCCGTTAGCGAAAGAATCCAAAGTTTATTGTGATTCCAGGAATAATTCAAAATCTCGTATGCAAGTACTTCTGATCTGAAAACTGTGTATATTCATTCTGTTTCAATGTTAAAAGAAATAATTAAGTTTCATAAACATAAATTAAATTATGTCGTTAATACAACAGAAAAGACAACAGAATACAATAAAAATACAAAACGTAAAGACAACAAAATTATTCGTATTTTAGATCAGGACTGAAAAGATCGGACACGAAAAGGTGGGTAGTTTTGTGACAAAATTATGTTTCTTTATAATTAACAAATGCATATTTATTTTATTTTATCCACCTTCACCCGAGTTTTATTCTATTTCTTTCGAAACCTTTTTTACATATCTTATGAAAATGATGTAGATATCAAACTGTACCTTATTTTTTACGATCTAGCAGTTGAATTTATTTTTCAAATGTCACATAATATTAGGTATTTTGTAAGTGTAGGTAATTCGTGGTTTCAATAAAAAAATCTATGGAGAAATTCCAGAGAAAGAAAGTTTTTTTTAAAATGTGATTACCGCACAAGAGTTCCAATTGCTCCAATCTGTCTGGAGCTGATGAGACTACGCTTCCTGAATTGGAGATGCAGATGATACTGCATTTTTTTTACTGGGGTAAAGGTTTAGATATCTTACTAGAAAATGGACATAGAGATCTACAAAAAAATAACAGTTAGCTCTAAATAAGGAACATAAACCTGTGTTCAACGTCAAGAAAATAATTAAAAATAAATTTAATGATACATCTAACTATGTGGTTGAAGTAGAGAGTGAAACCCGGAAAATACTCTTAAACAAAGATAAAATTAAAATCGGATACCAAAGAATCTTTGTTGAAGACGCAAATCCAGTGATGCAATGTTACCACTGTTTACGCTTCGGACACGGTGCTGCAAGATGTCTGCAGAGAGAGAAGGACAAAAAGCCTGTTTGCAGTTACTGCGGTCTCGAGCACAAATACAGCGAATGCGGGAACAAGGACAAACAACCAAACTGCAGAAACTGTTGCACTCAAAATGAAAAATATAAAATGACATTTCCAGTTAATCATAGGGCAAATGACAAAAACAACTGTAAGGTATATAAAAAAATGCTCGCAATTGCTGAACAAAATATTGAATATTAATTTTTACTTATCAAAAAAAATGCAACAATATATTTTAAATAAGAATCTTTTGTTATATTGTAGTATTTTGATAATTAATGAAGATAATCAATTTTATTTACATGCGTATGTGATATGTAAGTTTTCTTTTTTTAAGATGCTTGTTAATATTAAATTAACACATCAAAAGTTACACACTTTTCTTTACCAGATCCAGAATATTAAAATATATTTTATAATCATTGTTTATAGGCCTACACTATTTAAATACGTTCTATACACCTACTCTACATATACTATTATGTCCATTGACTTGCATCTAAATTATCTATTAATAAATACTGTATTTCAACTTTTTACTTTTATACGGAATGTTATAAGTGTAATATTTTATTATATTTTATATAAAGAGTATAATAGTTTATATACACCGCAATACCAATATTCCCATTTAAATCTGCACTACTGTTTCAATACTTGTTTTAGCGGCGTAAACTCAAGCACACTATCTTACTTACAAATCGTTACCAAATGGAGAATGAAACAAATAAATTATTGTTATCCATTAATTATCATGTTATCAATTAATTATCAATTATCAATTAGTTATCAATTAAAATTCAATGAACGAAACAAATATATTTCATGTAGAAAATGTACAGTATGCATTTACTGGTGCAAATTATTAAACCTACCTTATACTGAACAATACTATAATCTAACCATGAATGTTTTGGAAATATTTTATTTAAATCATTATGTCTTTTAGTTTCATAGATGATGACAATGATATTAATTTTTGTAAAGTAAATAACCTGCGTGAATGGTTTCAAAAGCAAGATTCAAGGAAATGTGATACAAGTAAACTTAATTTTGTTCAACTAAACATTAGGTCAATATGTAAATATTTCGACCTATTTCATGTTTATTTTAAAGACTGTTTAAATCACGTTGACGTACTCATGCTTTGCGAAACGGCAATTCGTTCGGAACTTGTTAATCTTTATGATATTCCCGGATACAATTCGTATCACTATTGTAGAAAACAAAAATCCGGTGGAGGCATCTTGTTATATATAAAGAATAACCTTTCCTTTTCGCAAATATTTCTGGACACCAAATTTTTTGAGAACGTTTTTGGAAAATTGACACTTCCAAATAAGAGCACTTTAAATGTCTTAGCAATGTACCGACCTCCGAATCTAAATAAGCTATCATTTTTGTCAGAAATATCCTCTGTGTTTGAAAACAATATTAAATCAAATGAAAGTGTAATATTTTTCGGCGACATAAATTTAAATTTATTAAACAAAAATGATCCTATCATAATAAATTATGAAAATATTCTTACAAATAACTATTTGAAAAAATGTATAGATGGCGTCACTAGGGAAGTAATTGTTAAACAGAAAATAAATAGTTCATGTATCGATCATTTCTACGTGCGAATAAGCGGTAAACTGCCCGCTGGATTAACCAGTACAATCTTCGCATGTGTATGTGACTATAACATTGCCGATCACAACACAACAGCTATAAGTATACGCTATAACTCGGTAGATAATTTAAACTCAAATGATTATAATAAAGTTAAAATTCTTTCGCAAAAACTGGTTGATAAACATATTTGTAATTATGATTGGAAATCGCTTCTAAAGGAAACCGAATGTTCTGTTATTTATTTGAAAATTAAAAATTATTTTGATGACTTGTATAAAAAAAGCACAATTGAAATAAGCAAAAAATCAAAAAACCGACCGCATGCCATAAATGAATGGATATCTACTGATGCACTTTATAAAATTAAAAAAAGAGATTTTTTATACAAACGTTGGAGAAATGCTCCAACGAACAAATACTATGAAAAAGAATATAAGTGTTTTCGAAATATTTTAAATAAATTGTTAATAAAATTAAAAACCTCATACTATAATGATAAATTCAAAAATATATTTCAAGACTCAAAAAAAACATGGGATGAATGTAATCAAATTTTAGGAAAGAAATGTAAAAATGATTGTGACCAAGTTGCATCCAAATATTTGATGAAAGATCGGACCGAAGAAAGCGTAACAAATGACTTTGTTGATTATTTCTCTGACAATGTTTGCAATATGTTACATAAATGTAATCACAGGACAACTGGGTTTGAACCAGAGGAGATGCCTCAAAGCATGTACCTACCCAGGGCTAAAATTGCTGATATAGAAAACATTGTGAAACAACTTAAAAGCTCTTCTCCTGGAATCGATAATATCAGAATGAGCGATATTAAAAAACATATATTAACATTAGGTCCAATTATAACCCATTTTGTAAACAGAATCTTATTTGAAGCAAAAATTCCAGATGATTTAAAATGTAGTATTATCAGACCCATTTATAAAGGAGGTGATCACACCATTTTGGGTAATTATAGACCAATCAGTATTTTGCCATCACTCGAAAAAATTCTTGAAAAATACATTCAAATTAAATTAATAAAATATTTGGAAGATTTTTCTATTATTGATACTAACCAATATGGATTCCAAAAAAAAGGGCACTGAAGTGCTACTTCAAAAGTTTGCCAGCTTGATAAATAATAATTTAAATAATAAACATCATGTATTAGTCTTATTTATAGATTATTCCAAGGCATTTGACACTATTAACCATAAAAAATTGTTGAAAATACTAGAAATCATAGGAATAAGAGGGAAACTTCTAAAACTATTTGAAAATTATTTGAACAACAGGTACATGCAAATAAAGCTTTTGAACACATTAAGTAAAAAAAGAAAAATCTTAGCAGGTGTACCTCAAGGTTCCATATTAGGTCCTATTTTATATATAATTTATGTATCTTTTATTAAATTTATTTTTAAACATGTAAAACACTTTGTGTACGCGGATGATACTGCATTGGTGTTTTCTTGCAGTAATTTTCAATTATGTATTGAACTTTTACAAAAAGATTACATTGAACTTTTAAAATGGTCTCACGACTCTGGCCTAATCATAAATGCAAAAAAAACTAAATTGATACACATTAGATCACCAAATGCCAAGGTAAATACTATTATACCCGAAATTAAAACACACAATTCAGATTGCCTACATGTTGGTATCCCTGCGCTGTGTACATGTGAAAATATTGAACTGGTTAAAAAATATGTTTATTTAGGTGTTATTATTGATTGTTTTTTCAAATGGGATTTACAGATAAATAAAGTCTGTGAACGACTGAGATCTATTATTAGTAGATTATATAAATTAAAATTTTATGTTCCAATATGCACACTTCGAATAATTTATTTATCACTAGCTGAATCTATCATAAGGTATGGAATTACAGCTTGGGGATTTTCCTCTAAAACAAATATAAATCATGTTCAATCAGTTCAAAATTCTCTTGTTAAATTATTAGCTCATAAAAGTTTATATGAACAAAGGCATAATGTTCCATACCTTTATCAAAATCTGAAAATCCTCTCGGTAAGAGCAATTATGTGGTATAAAATAATTTTTCAGCACATAAATAGCCCTATGTACATAAATAGACTGGAACACACTTACAATACTCGTTTTACATTAAATGAAGGACTAATCGTACCAAAGCATTTAAACAAATATGGACAAAGAACGCTAGACTACATGATACCAAATTGTTTAAATATGTTACCTGCAGAAATCAAAAAATGTACAAATATGAAAAGAAATTTTTTGTTGAAAAATTGGCTAGCTGAAAGAAATAGTTTGTACTAGACTCTAATACAAACTATTTCTAACTGCATACGTTTTAATTGTTTTTTGTTTTTATTTTTATTGTATTACACCTCTCATGATATGAATGTATACATTTGATATAATCTGTTTAAGTTAAAAGCACCCAATGACAAACTACTTTAAAGTAGTTTATTGGGACTTTTTGATTTTTGTATATTATTTTTGATATTTAATAAAAAAAAAAAAAAAAAAAAATTTAAATATCCTAACTATGAATGTAAAAATATCAGGATACATGATTTTAAGCTCAACCCGTAAAATCATTCCTCCTAATGTACCCTTAAATATTGAAAATAACAACTTGCAACAGGAAAAATATCTTGGGTTGTGCAATGATAAGCATTTAACAGCATATTCAAAATATTAAAGATAAAATCACCCCATAATTAGCTTATTTAGCCAGTTATCATATCTGTTAGCAAATAAAATTTAAAAAATATCTATATTATAGCCTCGTATATTCACATTTAAATTACTTGATTGAAATCTGGGGAAACGCATTTGAAACATACATAAAGGGTGAATGGATAAATCATCACAATGTTAATTCATCACATCTTTAAAAAGTTATATAAAGTCATGGAAAGTGATGAAACAAAAACTTTATTAACTGGGTTAAGTAGGTTAGGTTAGGTTAAGTTAGGTTAGGTTAAAAAAAAAATTTTTTCATCATTTCTAATGACTTTATATCAATTTTTAAAAGTGTGTTGAATTGTCACTGTGTTGAGTTATCATGGAACCATTTATAATTAATTACTATTTCTATTTAGTCACCAAACAAGGTCAAAGCCATTTCTAGCCACGTTTCAATTCCGAATAGCGGTCTTTCACCAAGGCTATACTTTTTTTCTCCCACTCTTCTGTGCATTTTTTTTGTGCTGAAGCTCGCGGTGTGAGCTTTTTTCTTCTTTAGATATCTAATCTCTATCTAACACTCTTTTACAGTTCCAAATTCAAGCACCGCATCAAATTTAAACTGTTACGGTTAATCTGATCTCGTTTTCAAAATGAACGTTCTAAACATTGATGAAATATATTTAGATGAGACATGAAGTGAAAAGACTGGTTTCACTTTTGTCCGTCCAATTATTCTGATTTGGCCCCCAACGCTCTCAACACTCTACCGACCGACTGCTCGCCAACCGACAGGAAACTACAAAATCCGGTCTACTGCGGGGAGTCGCTATATGCACAGCGACTAGTCGACAGGGGGCGTGGCCAACATATCCGAGCATACCCGAGGTGTGAAACGAAACGTCAGAAATGGCGTTGTAATAATATAATGTAAACAAACCTTTTTAGAACTACGCTAGGTTTGTGTAACATGGTTTGTGATGTAAAAGAAAGTGTCCCCTTAATACCGCCTGCTCGCGTCAAGGCAAGAAAAACATCCCAGTTTTCAATTAGTTTAGCGGCTACGCTAGGTTTGTGTAACATGGTTTGTGATTCAAAAGAAAGTGTCCCTTTTATACCTATACTTCACTTCGGGTATGCTCGGATATGTTGGCCACGCCCCCTGTCGATTAGTCGCTGTGCATATAGCGACTCCCTCTACTGCGCAGTGCGCATCGATTATCGCCAGCGGAACATGTGTCGACAAGATATTAGTACGCAATAGTTCCTCTAATTGAAGAGACCTATAATTCTTAACGCATATAAAATCAATTTTATTTCCATTGCCCAAAAATAATTTTTATTTGATGTGTTTTTACTGCTTCAAAATCTGATGCACTTTGCTGCAAAAAAACTTAATTGGTATTGAAAAACTTAAGTTTGACCCACGAAGAGAGAAATGATCTTGTAAAATTAGTATTTGCTTACCACAATTATTATTCCCCGCTGATTCATAAAGTGGTTGGCCTCAAAATCCGCAAAGGAAATTATATTCGAGAGGGATCCGGAATAGTTTCTGGATGTTTTAGTATTATTGCAAAACCGAAATGCATTTTGTGAAATTGCATTTGTTAAAAGCATTTTGCTTGAAAGGACACTGTGCTGGCTTTGTGAATTTTAGTTCCCTTTGTTCGGTTTCATTTGGCGCGGGTCAAAGGAAAATAATTGATTTTGAATTGAATTTGATGGAGATTATTTAATGGAATCAATGTTAAAATATAATTGGAACACTTAGTATCAAAAGTCAAAACTTTAGCAAATAATGCGACAGTTGAGAGTTCTAGAGATCGGGAGTCCAGACTGCTGTAATAGGGTTTTTGAAAACGGTGGCTATAATCGAGTGAGAAACGTGAATTTTTCTACCTTCAGTCAACTCACATCTGTAATTCGTGCTAAACTCGATGACTATTTGACAAACATAATATATTGTGCATGCTACTATTAAAATGACAGGGTTTTCTCTCGCAGTCACACCAATAATTTCTGGTGACGGTATTTTAGGGCTTGAAGAGACCCATGTTGTAGGCGGGAAGAAATTCACAGGTCGGCAAATCGTTACACAGCCAAGCCATTGAACACCGAGTTGCAGAAACGACCCGTTTTTTTGTGACAAATTTCATCTGTGTTGAGCGCGTGTTTGGTGAGTTTCCCGATTGTGCACAAGTTACGAAGGGATCAACAAGGCTAATATTTCCAAGACCTAATTCCTGTGATCTAAATACTGCAAGTGGATTGTTAAGATAGGAAAATCTATTAACAGGGCCGCCTGTTTCTGCAGGGAGTCCAGTGAATAGAGATTTACAGACGTACTGGGCAAGATGTTTGTTCGTGTTAGTATAATCACCATAATAAAATGTGTAATGATAAAATATGTTTGGTTTTCAAATGTAAATCCTGAACAAGTTATTAAAGCTTATAGACAGAGTTGGATTGTATTTATCAATAGGCAACAATGAGTAGTTTCGCTAACATTAACACTGAGCATACTAGTGAAAATCAGATTCAGACAAGAACCAAGACAGTTGGTAACAATATTTAATTGAAATACATTTTTAAAATTGTAGAAACTTACGGGGAAATTGTTCTACTGGGAGTTTTAATACCTTGATTGTCATTGAGCGACAGTAATTTTGGTAAATTATAATCACCACATATACAATCAGCGTTTTTAGTTACATTGTGCTCTACTGATTCTGTATGTGACTTATATACTTCCAATGTAGAAGAAGGGTGAATAAATGTATATGTTACTGGAAATGTATGATATCTAGGAATTGTATACAACTCCTAGGAAATGTATTCAATTCCGAAGCTATTTAGGAAATGTATAAAATGTTGTTTTAAAAAATATTTAATACATACATATCCTGAAAAATGTATACATTTCCTAGGAATTGTATATAATTCCAATATCGTATTAGGAAATGTATAAAAAGAATGCTTTCTGTAATAAAGCACGTTGTTTTATTTGTTATAATCTTATAAGTTAAACTTTCATTCGGTAAGTAATCAGTATGTTATTTAAGTAATTATAAATGTCACAATATTAAAGTCAAAGTCTTTATATTCTTATACTAAGTTAAATGTTAACAAGGCAGTCCATATGGCTATTTATTTTTGCAGGGTAAGCTGGAATGGCACTTGGAAGTACACAATAGTTTATTTGTTATAGCACAGACATCTTGCAAAGGCACTTTTTAAATCCTTGGCCGGTTCAAGTGGATTGTAGGTTAGCAACTGACCGTAGTGCAATCTCCGTACTCAGTACATCCTCTGCATCAAAAAGAACTCTTGGACACAGATCGAGAATATAATCGTTTTAAGATTTCGTTCTTGGTACCAATTTGATAGAGCTCATCATCGGTTTTAGCCAAAACTACACCTATAATATTTCGGGCATCACCACGTCCTCTATCATCCTCTGGAACTGCAATTCGTACAGAAGTGCCAATAGGCTCGATTTTAACATTATTCTACATGTATGAGCCCCTGTAGTTTCTTGTGAACAGACGCTGCATTGGAGGCTGCAAGCTGGCGGCTCCGTGTTCACCTTAGAGAGTTCACGTGCAGTGACTTTGGGATCCTCTTCCTTTTTGGTAAGGTCCATTATGATTTTTTTCGAATCTTCTTCAGTTTCAACTTAAATGATATCTTAAACGTTTTACATTTCCGATTGCTATTTAGGAAATGTATTGATTTCCTAGGAAATGTGTCTAATATAATTTATTTGACACATTTCCGGGCGATTTTAGGAACTATTTACATTTCCTAGGAATTAAATACAATGACGGATTACATACATTTCCGTTAACATATACACAACCAATTACAAGTTTTTTCATACCAAGTAAAACACTTAAAAATAATTGGTCAGAAACATTTTTAGACGATTCCAGAATACGGCAAGGGTATTTTTTGTTTATACAAATCATAACCCCCCCTACTCTATTTTTTTTTTGATGAAGTACGGCGTCAACTACGAAAAACTTTATAATCAATGTTCAACCTATGCAATATTATCTGATTTGTTTCAGTAAAAAAAATAAAAAAGTCATAGTGGCACACTCTGATGTTACATCTACTACGCCACGGACATTTTGATAATACTATGACAAACATATTTTTGATCTATATTGCCATATAAATGGTAGTGGCCACACCTAAAACTATCGACCCAATCTCTTACACCATGAAGTGACCAGTCTACTGCAAGTTTAGATTTAGATATAAGTGAGTGACTTACTGATGGAGGCACTCTATAAATATGAGTGCAGTTTACTTTGCGCGGGCCAGACTTATGAGAGAATGAAGTGTTTATTAAAGTTCTCCAGTATCATCAGAATATTGGTAATGGGTTGCCGTGATAATTTCTTCAGACGAATTATCTTGAGAGAGATCATGAATAGCAATGTGAGGAAGTGATTTGGGGCGATCGTTGCTTTCAGGCCTGCTTGATATAGTGCGGCCAATGTCATCGCTTCAGCTGAAATGTTAGTGTAAATTAGCACCCAACCACTTCTTAGTTCCCGCATGCCCGTTACTCGAATCCCCAGGGTGGCAGGATTAATGCCAGTTTTCAAAATTTTGATGGTAGCCTCAAAATTGGACTTTTGTATGTGAAACCACACACAAGATTCCCGACTGCTCCCAACCGTAAAGAGCCAGCATCAGACAATGGCATCTCCAATTGAGGTGTATTGTGAGGCTGTAGGTGGCGGTGAGGAAAAGTAGATGGGAAGACGAAGAAGGGGAAGTAGCTGCCTATTTAGATCTTGTCACCAAACACGGCATAAGCCATTTCAAGCAACGTTTTAATTCTGAATGGTGGTCTTACAACCGGGTGATACTGAGAATATCTTTCACTCTGGAACGGGCCTCAAATATACTATATATAATAATAAAATTTGGGAGGCGGGTATGGGTACCCCCACCCTGGGAATCTTTTAATGGATAATCAACATCCCCGCCATAGGTCACCCCAAGTCGTTCGCTATGTTTGGTGACTTAGCAGGGGTGAGAGACTGGTTGAGGGATATATTTTGACCTCTCCAGCCTATTCTTTCGACACATCATTTTGTACCACAGTGGGAGGGATGGATCCACCCGTCCGTCACATTGAACCCCAGATTTATACCCACCCCTCATACCGTTTTCGTTCCCAACAACAAAAACTGAGGATCTAGCAGGGTCAGGAAGATCATTGCTTCTAGTGTAGCTGCAACAGTATTCCAAGCACGGGTAGGAGCAGTTGGTATATACATGGGCACGCACTTAGTCATAATCACAGACCCTCACTCTCCAGTTTACCCATTTCCAGAGCCATCATATTGGAAATAGAAAGAACACTTATGACCTCCTTTTGAAGCCTAATCTGCCGATCTTTAGTTACTCGGCATGATGCATCAGATATAATTGCCATTGTGACTTCAACCTTCTCGGAAAACTATTTTACATAGCCAGCAATGTTACATTCATGTATAAGTGGTGTCTCATAGCTTGATATTTATTTATTATTTTAATTTGTCATTCAGAATATCCCATGATTTTATGTTTGTCTCGGTTACTAAAGAGTTTCTGAAATCGGTTAGGTACCAACTAAATTCATTAAGATAGTTAAATACTAAAATGGTTCAAGTGAATATATGAGTTTTCAGTGAAACGTGGAAGTCAAAGTTGGGCTTAAGTTCAAGAGGATATCAGTTTGCACTGCGAGCTATGCTAGAGACTGGGCTGAGTATATAAGTTTGAGACTTGATGTATGAAACCTCTGCGATGCTCTGACCTAGTAATGCATTTAAATCTAATATTAGCTAATTTGACAACATAAAAGCAACATATTTTTAGTGTTTTTTTTGTTAGTAAAATGATTTTAAATAATCATGCTTTCTTGGAAAATAGTTCAAAAATGTCGAAAATCAAATAATTATTTAGAAAACGGTGTTATGTATTTAATATTTTTATTTAATCATTGAAGCAGACAATAAAACGGTTACGGTTACGATTACGGAGGCCATTGAAATCCATAAAAATCCCGTAAACATTAATAGAGACGATGGAGCTAAGCTCAATAGTTTCTGGTATCCGGTAATTGACGGCTACACCAGAGCTAAACGAAGAAAAAAACATAAAAAAAAAAAAAATTGATACGTTAATGTTAGCTCAGATTTTTGGAGCTGGCAACACGGTATCACAACCTCATACATAAGCTCACATTTCACCACAACCTCAAATAACACATCTGCCCTGATGATGGACACTGCAATGCTGTCCGAAATGTTGGCTAAAGAGAGAAACACGGCATAACACCCCAAAAACAAATAACAAAAAAAAAAGAAGCAGACAATGTTCATAAATATAAACAAAATACAAGCAAAACAAACAAAAACGAATCAAAATAAACATAAAACCATATGTTTTAATCTATTAAAATATTTGATTTTCTAAATTCTCTTCTTTTTACGCAATATGTATGCAGGTCCTATGTTATCTTTGGGGATGCTGTGTGTGGGGTATTTTTTAAGAAAAGGAAGGAGAGGAAGTTCTCGAAAGGGAAGAATAATTAAGAGTATATAAATCTAGTGTCCAGGAGTGACGGACCTATGATCATCAGAAAAAGAATGAATCTTTTTTTATAAATTTCTTTCAAAAAATTTAGACGACAATATCGTTTAAAATATTTTTCTAATAAATTATAAACATGCATATTTTTTAACCTGTAATTTCAGTTCAGTGTATAGATGAAAAAAACGTAAAGTGAGCCATTATTTTTCTTTATGAATTCAGTAAAAAAATATATATTTATTTCTAACAATAAAATTTGAAATTTATTTCATCACAGTTTTTAGTTTTCGGATGCGTTGAGGAATATTCCATTTATTTAGAATTTACTGCAAAGCGGAAATAAAGATTTCTGCTATCTTCTGACAGCGTTTATAAGAAATATAATGGTCAATATGCCAGAAGCCTGAAGGGTTAACTTACTTAGGTAAATTATGAGCAATTGGAAATATTGAATTAAATTTAGGCATAAATCTGCTATGTAGCAAATCTCCCCAATATTTTCTAAAGTCAGTCTCAAACCATCAATCTCTTAGACGAATATAAAAATAATAAAACCATCATTCGTTAAAAAAATCTGTCCTGGAAATAAGATAAATGATGCGCGGACGGCCGTGGGAGCACGCATTATCCATCATCATTACAGTTGAGTTTTCTTCGCTGAAATTCAGGAAATAAAACCAACAAGAACTAGTTCCACTTAGCTGCAAATAGTTTTAGGTCAAAGTTACTCGTTGTGTTTTTGTAGTGTTCTTCAATTTCATTGAATTTAAGTTTTGATGAATAATATAGCTAACCGTCACAATATAATGATTACATGGTTTGCTTGCGTAAACAATTTGGTGATTGAATAAAAATAAAAATAAGTGAGTCAATTTTTGGCAGAAGTTTTAATTAGAATCTTTGATCTTTAACTACCTGCTCCCTATTTTAGTCACGTAACTACCCGCCCTCGGTCTGTGAGACATCGGCGATAAATAGCTCTCGCAAAACAACCTATGGCCATGGGAGATAATTAGAAATACAAGTAATTCATTAAATGGATTTTCTCCATGTATTAAAATTATTTAAACACTACAAATCAATAGTATTTTTTAGGTAAATCAAAATATTTTCATAAACTCAAGAAAAAATGGAAAAAAAAAAATTGAGATTTACGATCATAGAAACATAAATTAGGAACTTCTCGTTACTAATGTTCATACATTTGACTATCATCTTATACATAAACAAACAAATTTCAATAAAAATATAGTCATATTTACAAAATTGATACTTAAATTTATTTCCTATCCACGCTGTCTCAGACCGGTGACAGAAATTTTATAATCGCCAAATACAGACGCGCGCGCGTGTTCTTGACAAGCGTAGGTGCGGCACTTGGCGGCACGGCTAGTGGCGTGGAGAAAGTACATGGAATGGACGCCGGAAAGGTTATGATGCGGGCGCGTTTGGTTGTTCTCAAAAATAATATCGCCAGTGTCTGTGAGACCGGGGTAGATAGTTAGGGGTTAAATGGCTCCAAATTTAAGAGACGATTTTAATTACGCAGGTATTCTGTTCGTACGGTCTACTCTGTAGGCGTTTCAGAAGGAAGGAAATTATTATACATATTTGGTGGATATTGTTTTGTAAAAATTAGGTTTGATCAAGTTTTCTTAATTTTTAGATGAAATGCGGGACAGATCAGATTGGTCCATAAATATTTTAAGAGCTTGCAACATTTTTCTCAAAATCTTAAAAAGTTGTGTCAGAAAGCGAGTAAGAAATTAATAAAAAGTAACCATCTATTAATATTATTTGAAAACATTTTTTACTAAGATTGCAGAAATTCGCAGGTTTGGGAGACGTGCATGATTCCAAACTCACATTCATACATCGAATCTAAAGCGGACTTCATATTTGAAAACATGATTTTTTTAAATTTTTTTAGCTGCGGAGAAAATACAACATATAACTTGAAGCCCATTATAATCAAAAAAGAATACGCCATTTATGAAAGATTCTTGGGGTATCATAATATTTTCCGATATACTTATCTGAAAATCCCTTTAATAAGAAGACTGTCAGCTTTTGATTTGAAAGGATAAAGATTGATATAAAGGTTTGGAAGGGTATGGTTTAATAGAAAATAAAAGAGAGGATTCAATGTAATAAAGTTAAGAGCGATTGACGTTACTAAGATCGCTGATTAGTGATTGTATGTTTTTTCGAATAAATCGATTTACTTTTATTGAAGTTAAACCCAGAACGGATCATTTTCCTAAGTATTGTTCATGGATTCGATTCCGTTTCATTCGGTTGCCAACAAAGCATCTTACCAACCCTTTTTCTGTTTACTAACCTACCGCGTAGTATACAAAAGTGTAAGTTATGGAGTGGAAAAAATTATACAGAAGATATAATTCTGCCTTTGAATGGATTAAAGAAACATTCTTCTCTTTTCCTTATTACTATTATTATATTAATATTATTAAGTCTTTTTAAATTTAGTTCCACACAGTTACACAATTTGGGAGGTGGGTATGGGTACAGCCGTCCCGGGAATCATTTAGTGGAAAACCAACACCCTTTCCATGGGTCACCCAAAGTAATTCGCCATGTTTGATAACTTAGCAGGGGTGCTCGGGTTCATTGGATGAGGTGTGTTTAGGACGCCGACTGCCGGGCCGGATTAGGAGAGGCTGGTTTGGGAAGACCATTTAATCTCTCTACCTGACTCTCCCGATCTGCAGTTGGCGGGTAGATCCGTGAAACCGAGCATCACTAATAAGTCACCAAATCACTAGCGAACCACTTGGTGCGACTTATGGTAGAGGTGTTGGTTTTCCAATAAATGTTTCGCGGGCGACGGTATTCATACCCGCTTCCCAAAATGGGAGTAATTCGCGAAAGCCTGTTGGTTATCGTAATCTTTATTATCCAGGCTTCTGCTCGGAATAACCCAATGAAATCGCACTCGAATCAGTCACGTAGATACTTAATGTAGTGATCTATTGACTACGCCAATTTGTGGTGAATACTAACTAAGTCACTTTGTAATGGACTAGTTCCTCTTCGTATAATACTTTGTATTCCTCAGGGGAGATCAACGAATGATCTTCTATAATAATGATGAATTAAAAATAATAACACTAGAGTGTAAGAATACTATTTTCACGTTTATTGTCGCGCTACTGGTTTACAGACATGAAACAAAATAAGGCCTACCCATTGACAATATTCGGTCTAATCATGCTACTTCATACACGAAATTCTCTATCATACCTTTAGACTTTGTTGACCTGTTTATTACACTTAATAGGCCTACACATAAAGCACGCTTAAAAAAGAATAAGCGTCCTTTTTCAAAGATATCTAGTTGTCAATGTACACGTATTTTATAGATTGGAAAAAAAAATGGGTTTTAAAATTTACATTTTCCAAAACTCGTTCACATTTTAAAAGAAAAGCAGTTTTATGCACGATTTTCAATATCGATGTAAATAAATTTTATGTGAATTAAATAAAGCAGATTTCAAATGAAACCTTTGTGTAATAATTAAATCAGAGATGTGTTTCATGTGCGGTAATAGCATTTACATAAAATTGCACTTAACACATTTGAGCGCATGTCATCGATATTATGAATGATTTATGTAAATGTTCTTACATAACCCCAATATTCCCTTGTTATTGTAATATCATCCATTTCAGCCGAAATTATAAATTATTAATATTGTCGATACAAGATAAAGCTGTGATATAAATCATGATGTTTTAATTTAAATCATTTTTTTGAATTTATTTTTTTGGGTACGTTATACATAAGTTGAATTTCGTTCACATTTTTAAGGTGATTAACATCGCCATTCTGAGAGGGTAGATGTATTTTTCACTTCAATCGGAAAACATGTTGACGCAAAACTCTGAAAACTTCGACAGTTTCCTACTTGCGGATGAAAACATCGTCTTTGAAAAAATAGGTTTAAACATGTTATAAACACGGATTTGCGAGTACGAAATGGGCTAGTTAATGAATTGAGGCCAATGATTTAGAAACAAATATATATAAAAGATGAAGAATAATAAATACATTTATAAGTCCTCCTTGTCATATGCATGGTTCACCTACCCGACAGAGAGGAGAAGATGCCAATCATAAACTGAAGAATAATAGCACGAGAACGTGAAATGAAATTTGGTTACAAATAAAGGACAAAATCAATTCTTAAAACAGTTTACTATCCCAGTACAAAGGAAAGCAATATTATGATTCGCTGCCGAAAACTTACTGCACCAATTGATAGATCCTGAATTTTAGAAGCCATATTAATCAAAAGGAAATGTAATAAATAATTAAAATATAATAATTTATGTTTCTGAGTACATAGATTAGACATTTGTTAAATTGGATTTAGATACAAATGGCTAAAGTAAAGTAAATAAATATCGTAATTTTTGCCAGTGATTACTGACTTATTTTCGGTGACATTTTTTTTAAAAGCCACAAACAATAAAAAAGTACATTTTTATTCATATTTATTTTTTATATAATTTTTATTTGAATATTTTCACAAAAACTTGTAGAAACATAAATATTTGTCTACTGGTTCAACAAAAAAACCTAGTATATATTACATAAAGAACTAGTGGGCCCGGGCAGACGTTGTCCTGCCACAGACCGCCTTCCACGAAGGGAAGTTAAAATTTGTGGTTGTATATGTATTTTTGAGGTTTTTACCTTTGAAAAATATTTTTAAATCTCGACAACAGCGCCGCTTATTGGGTCCAAAACCATCCTATATTTCAAGCTGGGACCATCATCACACATTCAAAAAATTTCATTAAAATCGGTTGGGCGGCTTCGGAGATTAGCATGTAGAAAGAAAGTGACACTTGAGTTTTATATAACAAAATAGTTACCTCTTCACCAATAATGACCACATATTTTATTTAACGTATTTATTTATTATTGATAATGTTGTCTTTCAGCTTACCCTTCAAATAATGAAAAAAGTAAATAATGCATATCCTTCTAATTGAGGAAAAATTTTCAAATAATAATACCACCATTATCAAGAAGGTTCAATGTATGGTCCACAAATTGATAGAAATGCCAACAAAAAATTTGTAAACATCACCCCTCGTTCTTTAAAAGGTTCCATTTGAAATTGTTTACATCAATCCATAATCCAATTAAATCTAGTCTGTATTAATAATAATTGAATGTTGAACTATTTGCACCGTTTACAACCCTTATAATCCAATGTAGAGCTTCTATTGTTGTTTTGTTTGGTCCTTTATTTCATTACGACCCAGTTAATGTAATCGGATTTAATTTTTAATCGAATAATTTAATATCATGAAAAAATGTGAATATTTGTTGATAAAATAAACACATTATTTTTGAGAAACAAAATTAGTGAAGAATTTTTATTTCATAATAATTATTGTTCTTGAAAGAAGAAAACCTATGGGAATTTCTTTTTGTTAATTTCTGGTCCGGCTCAAAGGACCATATGTTAAGATTTCAGATAACTTCAGTAAAGACTAACACACTCCGGTTTTAAATATTGTTCTGAATTTATTTGAATTGGAAAAATTTACATGGTGACTTTGCATTTTTCTTAATCCTACCGAGATAAAGGCTTAACATCCTTGCTAGTTTTGAAAGAACTACCTTGTTTCGCGTATTAAATAGAAGAAGTAATTTTAAGAAAGCTTCTGGTATTGATAACACAGAATCAGACTAGCACAATAATAAAAGTATTGACAGAATTCTGTATTTACAGGTAACGTCTGAAGTAGGACTCTACATCCTACAAGAGAGAAACTGTTTTATCATATAATCAGTGAAACAGAAATAAAACGGCAGAGTTCAGTCTAGCTTCAAACGTAATACCTTAATATTAACAATATAAAGGGCAATAGTAAGCACTTTTATATTTTGGCAAAATTATTTAAAAAAAATTGTGTTATTCAGCAGGTAATAATATCATGTTTTTGTTTATTTCAGGTAATTTTCATCACCTTTAAATCATCTGTCCGGAAAATATAACAGGTTCGTGGAAAAACTTTATTCGTCTTTTATTGAGACATAATAATCTTGTGGAGAGCCAATAGATCCATTTATAAAAAAACCCTGAAGAGATAAACCGATGTATGAAATTGATTAAACATTAAAATTCTTTCTTGATCAAAAATTATTAATCATTTGTATTGGTGTAACCAGTCTCAGCATAATCGGAATCAATTTGGGAGGCGGGTTTGGGTACCGCCGCCCCGGGAACCATTCATTTGATAACTACACTTCTGAGACAAAGCAAACCACTTGAAGTGGTTTGCTATGTTTGGTGATAGATTTATCAGGGGTACCCGGGCTCATCGGGTGAGGTGTGTTCAGGATGCGCCTGCCCACCAGCTGCGTGGCGCACCGGATCGGGAGAGGGTGGTTTGTGGAAACCCTTTGAACTCTCCTACTGATCTCTCTTGACCTTTCGTCGAGGGAAAAATCATTCTTCTGACACCCCTGGACTAACTGATCCCTAGATTCCTCATACCTCATACATTTTTCCTTCCCAGTAACCCATCTCTTTTCCTTTCCTTAAAAAGACCCTCCAAACAGCATACCCAAAATTGACATATGCCCCATGAGAAATTATTTTCCTCATGGCACCCTTATGAAAAAAAATCACTCTCTAGGAATTTTCCATTCAGTGGTATATATTACAATATGCATTTTGTATGCAGCTACCATCAAATTATTAAATTCTGTTCTAATTTTTTTTTTCACTCTAATCATTGATGTATTATACTAGATTAGCCCTGTCTAGTTAAATTAATTTTAAAAATAACGCCACGTAGCGTACGTCACAAATATGGAGATGAACTTAACAACCCAACTCTGTTTAAACTCCTTGTACAAGCGTTCAAACTCGTAAGCGAAACCACGGAGAATTTGTTGTCAGAGGTGTTTTAATATGGACATAATTCAAAATTAAATATTTGGAACTGGGTTATTTTTGTAATTGAAAAAATGAACTTGCCCAGCATAGCTGAGAAGAAAAATAGATTACTCTAGACCAACAAAAGGTAAAACACAATGCACAGTGCCCATTTCCGCATTCGACACAATCCGTGGGCCTTTTCATAAATGTGCACGTGAACCAAACCAAAATTGTGTTGGGGTTATTTTTAAATGATTATGCCGGGTCTAGTCTAATTTAGTCTATGACTCTAAGGACGGGTTGTTTCGGAGAATCTGAATAATTCATCGAATTTCAACGTTCATTTTCAAGTTCTGTGAAAGATTTTTTCAAGTTCTGTTTTTATTTAAGTTTTGGCAAGCAACTAGCCTACAATGATATAAAAACAGAACTTGAATAAGTCTTTCACAGAACCCGAAAATGAACGTTGAAATTTGATGAATTGTTCAAATTCTCCGAAACAACCCGTCCTTATAGAATAAGAGAGATGAATAAGACCACTAGTGTGGGAATTTTTTCTTTTTCAAATAGGTTTACATCACTCTTTTTGGAATCAGTTCGGTAGAAAAAAAAATCAAATTTTTTCATAAATTTTTTTGAATATATACAAAAAAACTAGGATAACTTTAATATATTAATTTTGAATTTTTACCAACTCACTCGATCTAGGGACGTAGGTAATTCAATTTTATTACTATTCGAAATGTAGACGCAACACGACCAGACCCGACCCGACCCGACTCGACTCACCTGGCCTCACCCGAACGGATCCGATCCGAAACGACTGACCCGATCCGACCCGACCCGACCCGACCCGACCCAACCCGACCCGATCCAACCCACTCGAACGGATACCCGACCCGATCCATCCCGTCTCGACCGATCTGACCCGTCCCGACCCACCCCGACCCTGCCCTTCTTTTCCCGCACTGACCCGACTCCACCCGGTCCTACGTGATCCGATACAACCCAACCTAAATCATCCTAACCGAATCCAAACAACTCAAAAAGGGCATCGTAAATGCTACGTTTCACGCCGTAATTTACCCTAGTGCATGAAAGCGAAAGGCTGTTTCCATATAAGACTTATGAAAAAAATAATGTTGCCATAACTACTATGTAAATATAATGAAACATAAAAATAATCAATGTAAATTATTAAAAAAAGTATTTTGCGTAAATTTTAAATTACAAGCAAATGTTTTACGTTTGTCACAATGTGTCGTACATAAATTTAAAATTTTTACCCGAACAAAGTTTTTCAAGGATTTTTTAAAATTTTATATTTCATTATATTTGCAAAGTGGGCTGGGAAAGATTATTATCTTCTTAATAATTACCATTATCTCTCAAAAAATGTTAAAGTTGTCCGAAAAACATGAAAAAATGAATTAATGGCCTATTGTTCTACAATTTAAACCCAAATAAATAAAGTAACACAATTCCGTACTAGATATTTGATATACATTTTGATTAAAAAAACAATTAGTCAGTTTAGATAAGTATTTTGGCTTCAAATCCAAATTAATATTTTGGGTGAAAAAGTCCGGGTAGTCGAAATATTTTTAAATTACCAAGTAGATATTAAAAATATATTTATTTTGCATTCATTTACTATCGGTTCAATTTATAAATATATGATAATCATAATATTCCAACTTATACGAACCACTTATAAAGAAAGAGCACACTCATCGTTAGTTTTCAGCGAAACGAACTAGCCCGCGTAAAGCGAACTTCGCTCTGAGATTTTTCACTTGTGAATAATAATATTGCAATTTGTCAAAGTTCTTCTGTTGGCAAAAACTTGTACGACTCTCGCCTGCAGAATATATTCTAAGTTACCCCCTACCCGAAGCCTTAGGCAAGAACACTCGTAGTTATGTACAGGGTGAGATCCAACATATTATGAAACTTTGCGTGTTTTATTTTAAAATTCTCCATCATCTAACGTTCCACTTCTACCATCTGATGCCAAGGGCGATATGACTGCACGTTATGAAAATATTAACCGCTTAATAAAGATATTTTATTCGTATATATGACAAATTCTAAAGATAATTTAATAAACGAAGTCATTACAAATCTAGTTAAACACATATACCTAGTTTTTTCGATGATTTTGTTATTTTAATTATTTTTTTTATTACAAGATAATACATTACAAAATGATAACAAAGTAATAATGTATTATTCCCAGTGAGTTTATAAAACTCATTTCGGGAAAGACAACATTAGATTAAGGACAAGACAAATAAATAAAATACATTAAAATAAATAAACGCAGATGTTATTATGGAGTTCTAGAGAAAGATTGTGTTAGTCATTAATGAAACTGCTAAGGAAATAGCTTTTGAGAGCTTTTGCCAATGTTTTTTTGTTCGTTGCCGGAAGTTTAAAATTTCTAGGTAATGCGTTATATTATTTATGTGCAATGTATTGTAAGGAGTTAATTCCAAATTTGGTCGTGTAAGTAGATGACGATAAATGTATTTGATTTTGTGATCGTGTTTTGTGCTGGTGTATGTCAGAATTAAAGACTGGTTTAGTGTTGGTGTGTGAGGAGTGTTGAATTATTTACCTTTACCTTTCCGTTTCCAACAGGGTTACTCAAAATCTCCAAAACTACTATCCTCGATGTTGGTATGATTTTAAAGAGAGATAATCCACCATAAAAAAATAAAGGACTACATTAAAAAAGATATTTTTAAATATGTAGGTACCACGCCGTTACACCGCTTGCAGTAGGACTGCCACGCAACTTTGCATTGGCACACAACCCTTGCTTCAGTCACATTCATACACCACCTCATACATATTTTCCTGTTATTCTGACTGCTGACATGATCCGCCATAAGTATTTGATTTACTTTATCGTTAACCCGCTAACATGTTAACATTAAATATATTTTTTTATAAAATAATTTTGGAAACAAACGATACAAAGATCAAATGAGTGGTAAACAGTTTACAAGATTTTAGACATAATTTAGGTTCGGTACCAATGACGTATTTCTGTGAAATATCAGGAATGGCAATTTTCAAAAATTAATTAAATTTTAAAAATTTCCCGGGTGGGGTAAGTATTTGTTAGGGAATGATTTGTAGAATTAATTAAAGTTCAGGCGATGCCATACGTAGTAATGCAAAATCACGTGTTTTTGGTTTGAAAATTTGGTCGTCTAGAAATGTTTCAGATGATTTAATTAAATACTGCGAGTAGAAGACATCTTGGTCTTTGAAATAATCGAGTATTTTTTAGACAAGTCTTTTTATAAGCCCAGAAAAAAATAAAAATGATCGAAAAAAAATTAAATATTTATGCGTGAACATCCACAAAATAAAATAAAAGGCACTTTTTGGCCATGTTTTTTTCTTGCATAAATCAAAACAGGCGGATGGTGTTAAGCGGGAATTTAAACCTTATCGCCATCTACGTAAGGGTTGTTATTGATAGCGGCTCAATTTAAAATATTACACGACGTAGTGCACCGCCTTAAAGATAAACGGCAAATAAAAAGTTATGTTCTGTATTAGTGAAGTGTGAGAATTATGTAAAGTAGATAAGCGTGTGAGTGCGCATTGATTTTTTTTTTTATTTTGGTACAATATTTTACATTTCATAGTACAATCCAGTAATGTTGGCCTCACTGGGTGACTTACACGTGCTGAGGCCTCCGTAAATAAGAAAGTTACCAGTAATGTAAATTAAAATAGCAATTAATAACGTTTCTCCACCTTTTTAACACGAGCGTTTGCTCAAAGAAAATGAGTGTTACTTTACTCTTTCTGATATTAAAAAAAAAACAACTTTGTAATATGTACACATGTACTGTACTATACTGTACCTATACCAATAAAGAAATTTAAAAAAAATGTTTTTGACGGCAGGGAGTCAAATAATATGTCGAGAGTTGAGTTTTTCACACGCCTAAAGTCAATTAAAATTTTCAACTCCAAATGGTGGTATTTCAATCTGAGAGTATTTAAGGTTATTTGAGGTTTGATTTTTTTAAAAACAAAACTGTAAAAAATAGTGTTTGAGAACCATGGCTCTCAATAATAGGATTAAAATTAATGAAAAGAAAAATCACGTTATATATACTGCAAGATTAAATAAGCATGCACGTCACTGTAGTTTCAGCGTATTTGCAAGAAATATGAGGACTTAACTTTACATAACGCCGTACTTAAACATGCTTCAGCCACCGGTAAGAGGTCATATCGAATATCGATTCCAGTAGACTTGGCGAAGCAAAGCGAATACGTACTTCACGTAGATGCTACGTTGTCTATCTAATCTAGATGTCTGCCAATGGGGACATATCCGCAAGAACGAACAGTATTTGCATTTTAAATTGGTTACGTTGAATTTATATGAAAGGTTGACTGGGTATTTTTAATTCACTTTGTGGACGTTGTATGCGCTCTGGGACATTGTTCGTATATTCTGTATCTTTGATATTATGCTTTATTGTTTTTGTAATAATGTACAACGTTTATTCTACTCTTGTTTAAACTATTGTTTTATTTCGTACCATTCAAATTTTAACTTTAGATAAAAGTTAAAACATTTTGTTAAGACTAACTTAACTCGGATAAGATCCTAAGAACTAAGATAATATTTAATATCCGTTAATAGCCGATTGGTTCAAAGCGTTGGATTCTAAACCAGGCCTCGTATTCCACGATGGCACAAGCAAAGTTTTCAAAGTTTTGACGGAAGATTTTTGATGTTTTTTTTTATTAGATTCAGTGACTTTAAATATTTTAAAATAGTATTTGATAATGGGGGCTGAGGCCCCCATTTTATAATATAATAATATTGAAGATAAGATCATATGAAATAATATTTCGAAATAAAATGATTAAAAAATGTAAATTGAAAAAATAAATTGATTGTTTATAATGATGTGTGTTTTGAAACGATACATCGTGTTTTATTCTTTTACGTTATAATTTTTTGTAATAGATATTGCCATAATCTGTCAGGTTATGCCAATGTAAAGCGGGAATCTTAGCTTTTTTAAATTATGTAAATGCAATAAAATACAATATTGGTTAAAATTGCTAATAATCATATTTAGCATTTTAGGTAAAGGGTCTTAATTAGTAAGGTCTCAAATAGCTAATAATAGCAAATAGCTAATAATTAGTAAGGTCTCAAACAAAAAGTCGTTTCACCACAGTAGAGATTGCCACTATAGGTCCACTAAAATGAATTCATTACTCACACGAAGGAGTGTTACTTTTTTTTGTTTATACAATAGAAAATCACCCTCTTTCATTTTAAAACACAAAAGGATTAAGATTTCCTGAAAGGGGTTCCTCCAAAAAAACAACCCATTCGTTTCGGTGTAACTAAATAACCAATAAATCTATCTAGTTTTTAAATTGATAAGTACAGGAGAATAAAAACAATACCATCCGAAATTATAAAAAGTTTTTTGTATTTGACAAACTCAAAGAGACCAAAAGCATCAAACATACCTATATAGTACCTCTGTTTTACAAAGCTTCATAAAGCCCGCGAAATCAGAAAAAATAATATATTTTTTAAATGTTTTACTTGAAAACTTGAAAGCGTTTGCATTGATTTACGTGTGGTAAACGAATACAGTAGGCCTAATAATATATAACTGGGGATGTCGAAATAATCATTTTATTAATCAATATCTAATCAATCATTCTTTTTACATTTCAATAAGAAATTAAATAAATAATATTCAAATGAATGGAATTATAAGAAAAATTTGAAACTTAAAAAAAACTGTTATTTGGCAATAAAATATTACTAATAAAAAAAATTCTCCTAAATTTATTTTGATAATACCTGTATTCATGATCATTTTTTGTTTAAGTATATCGGTCCCTCCTAGATTGTGTTATTTTAAAATATAAAAGTTTTTGATAAGTTTAATTAAAAATAGTTATCATCTAGAATTACTTTGAAAGTGTATCGATTAAATTTTACGGTAATTCTCAAGAGTCTTTAGAAAATAAAATTGTCTACCACCCCATATTATGAACTACCACCATTGTAGGGGTTAAACCACCCTTCCATACAGGCTGAGTATTCCATTCTTGGGGGGATGTTGTTAACCTACTCAGGCTGTATTATAAATCTCCCGGGAATAGGGGAGATATCTAGTACAGCCTTCCTATCGGCCATTTCTTGCGCCAGGAGTACAGCTAGCGAAGGGGGTGAACAATGACCCACCGGGGTTCCGAACCACAAATCACCTGATTATAGTTAGTGCCGCTCCGTGATGAATTTACGGGAGTGGGTGTGCGCCGTGAGGTTCTAGTAGGAACTAAAGAAGATATTATACAGTTTGCTTGCTATCTTACGTACTAGCAATGAGGTTGTCTTATGGGACATTATGAGACGAGACGCGCAGTATTAAAAATAATCTTAGTAATATTTGTTACGTATTACAATATAAATAAAATACTATATAATTTAAACAAAGAATCCATATTTTAGATATAAAATTTTGTGTGACAGAAGGGAATGAGGAGGGACAAATTTTTGGACATCAAGGGTTAGTTAAAGGCAAGGAAATGCAATTATATTCGGATCTGGCAATGACGTTACATTACATTAGACTTGTTATTGTCCGACAAAATTTAGACAAAATGTGGCAAGTAACAAACACTCTTATGTTTGTTTCCATTAAATTCTTAACTCAAACGTTGTTCTTTTTTGACAAATATATACATTAAAAAATATTGTTAACTAAATAATCGATAGGACCGGGCGGTGTTTTTGTGTATTTAAAAGTCGCGTTGAATACCACATTCAACATCACGGGTGCGACTGAGATGATCAAATATGCTTAATTCGAAATAATTGAATACTGTATGAGATGAACTACCGTTCTAGATTGTC
Source organism: Hesperophylax magnus (assembly GCA_026573805.1). Lineage (NCBI taxonomy): Eukaryota > Metazoa > Arthropoda > Insecta > Trichoptera > Limnephilidae > Hesperophylax > Hesperophylax magnus. The sequence goes on along the minus strand of JAIUSX010000150.1, from coordinate 1,247,322 downwards.
CTTCTTATACTTAAGTGTTGCTACATTCGCTATCGAAACAATGAAACACGTCTTATGCCACGCATGACAGTTTAGAAATTAAGCTACAAAATCGAAAGCACGAAAATTGACGTTTCTTTTGCTTGCCACTTTGAGAGTTCACAACGCGTCTCCATATATATTGAAACGTCATTGAGATCTAGTTACTGAATTAAGCTTTTACCATTTCATGTAGACTTCACCTGCGTTTGTGACAATATCTGATTACCTAAGCTCTCCCTCAGAAAATGCATCAGTTCGATTCGGAGTCGTGATCTCTCACCATTGCTATATTCGGCGTAAAATGTATGTAATCTCACGTTACCCAACCTAAGTAACTTATCTATGATGTTCATCATCAGATGAACCTATCGTCATCTTCACTACTTACATTCACTCACCTCATAGAAACTTTTCATATCAAATGAATGTTTTTTTCTCTGATAATTTTGCGTTTACTTTGTTTTATAATTTTTTTTGATCCTTTATTAATCTTTGTTACAATTTGACAGACGTTCAATTCTTTTTGAACAGTCTCGTTCGTTATTTGTTCGTTGGGTAGTAATAATATTAATGATTATTGTCACGCCCGGAATAAAACAATTAGCAGAAGGGGTATGTGGATTTATGTCAAAACGGTTTAATTTTGGGCAAATAAACACGAGTGTGTGTTTGTGGAGAACCCTTTTCTACTAAACCTATGAAACCATCCCAAGAGTATTTAGCTAATGGTCAGTGAAACTATAATTCTATCCCTTTAACATTTGACTATCGTCATTTAACCTTTAGGGCCAGTTGTTTGACAGAATATGAACAAATCACCAAAGTTTTGTGGAAGTTCTATTCAAGTTTTATTATTTAATCATAATGGGTTAGTTGTTCCACAAAAAACAAATGTTGAATAAAACAAAAATAACTTTGTAATTTGATGAATTATTCGAATTCTGTGAACCAATCCGTTCTTAATTACATCGCTCTCAAAACATTGTAAAGTGCGAAGTTTTATTCGATCTAAATATATTTTCAAATACAAATAAGGTACATAAATATGTACAAAGCTTGATCATGATGAAAAAGACGTCACTCGTTGAAATTAGTTTGGTTAATCATTTCAGATTAAAAAAAAACCTGTCAAATCCGTTAAAACCAAACCCACCATTTGTTGGTTTTTATATCAGAAGTTAAAATAAAGGTTTTTATAAGACTTGGTTTTTATAAGTGTGTAAAGTAATAACTGGCTCATAAAGAGTTAAAAATTGACTTTAATGGGTTCAATGTAGGTTTATATTGTTGGAACACTTGTGTGAAGCAATATTTACTTTAATGGAAAATTAATAACTTTTTTACTGTTTCTGAAGCAGTTAGACTGGCGCCACGAGTATACATTTTACAAAGGTCGCAAGAGTTGATCATAAATAAAACCATTAAAATTAGTACCTAACTACTAACATTGAAACTTTATTTATATGTAATCGCAAGATTTTAAGACCGAAGATATGTGGTATAAAAAGTAAAATAGTGTTCAAACTAAAGAAATCTGTCAGTTGGAGAGATCTAGCGTCAGAGAAGTTTTTAAATTTTTTTTATTCAACGCAACTATTTTCAACGAAACAAGTCGCAATAGTGTATGCGAATCAGTTTATAATAAATATTTTTTTACTTTTTGTTTTTGACACAACTAATAAGGATAGCAGTTAACAGTTAACAGTTAGTGGGAAGGAATTTTGACTCACACCTGATCTTCTGAAAGACGTCTTGTAACGAATCAATATTATGACCAGGTGAAAATCACTGCACAAGGTTCCGTAAAATATTCTACAAAAAATGCATTGAGGGTCACTTAACGTGTACACTGTACAGATGTTCTTTTTAGCAGACTAACGAAAATGGCCGGCGTGGTCTAGTGGTATACGCTTTTGACTACATATCCGAAAGTCGCGGGTTCGAACCCGGCGTGCGCAAATAAATTTTATTTGATTAATTTGTGTTATTTCACAATTAATTAATTTAAAATAATATATAGTATATTTGCGGCACGTTCCAGAGTGGAAGATACTCTCAGTATCGCCCTGGTGTAAGACCACCATTCAGAATTGAAACGTTGCTTGAAATGGCTTTAGCCGTGTTTGGTGACCAGATCTGAATAGCCAGGTGCTTCCCCACCTTCCTCTTCCCCATCTCCCTCCCCTCCCCAATACCCTCAGCCTCACAACATACCCCAATTGGGGATGCCATAGTCTCACTGGCTCCAGACGGGAGCAGTTGGGACTCTTGTGCGGTATTACTGTAAAAAAAAAAAAAAAAACGATGTAAAATAGATTTAAATATTGAAGATAATATTAGTGATTTCTAAACGAAAATCTGAAACAGAAAAATCAGAAAAGGAAACGGTCACATCTGGGACTCGAACCCAGGACCCCTGTCTTTCCGGGACAGTGCTCTACCAACTGCGCTAATGGGACCCTATCCCCCTCGGTCACTTTTAACTGTATCATACTTCGAATAAGAACTACTAACATTGTCTTCATTTTTTCACCGCACATTTTTATTGGCAACTATCTTTATGTATGTGACCGTTTCCTTTTCTGATTTTTCTGTTTCAGATTTTCGTTTAGAAATCACTAATATTATCTTCAATATTTAAATATTACAATTTGAGGTTTTACTCAATAAAGTTATTCCGAAAAATAAATATTCATTCTAGACTTGCAGAAAAGTCAACAGATGTCGCACATTAAATAAAAAAATAAGATAGGTTTATCTAAAAGACGCTGTCTGGATTGCATTTAGTTCGGGTTGAATCTTGCGATCATACATAAAGATAGTTGCCAATAAAAATGTGCGGTGAAAAAATGAAGACAATGTTAGTAGTTCTTATTCGAAGTATGATACAGTTAAAAGTGACCGAGGGGGATAGGGTCCCATTAGCGCAGTTGGTAGAGCACTGTCCCGGAAAGACAGGGGTCCTGGGTTCGAGTCCCAGATGTGACCGTTTCCTTTTCTGATTTTTCTGTTTCAGATTTTCGTTTAGAAATCACTAATATTATCTTCAATATTTAAATATTACAATTTGAGGTTTTACTCAATAAAGTTATTCCGAAAAATAAAAAGTAAAATAAATTGTTGCAAAAGTTACTGATGTAGTTTTTCCACACTGTCAGACAGGTAATTAGGTAACAAATTGGGTGGGAGAATGCGGAAACATATGTTAGAGGAAGATTCATATTATTGCGTAATCACATCATCTCTAATTTTTTTTATCGATATTATGCAAGCGGTCAATAAAAAAAATATCGCTCAAAATAGATTGTTTGTTTTTACGTCAAATTTTAAACATGAATTTCTCTAAATTGATTCAGGTTTTCACTATCTACGTAAATGTTAGAGAAAATGTTAGTTGAGAAATTAAAAAAAAATGTTGAATGTGCTGGAAATGTCTTATTTTAACGGCATTTAGAAAACATTTCAATCATTTTCAAGTACGTATTTTCGAGCTATAGCTTTGATTCTCTCCACTGAATAATTTGCCTCTTACTATTATTGATTTAGCAATCAAAGTGATATGGCGATGTAGCTTATGCCACAGTGAAGCTCACAAGGCGTACAGTAGGGTGGAGCAATTTTGTATGAAAAATTTTTTTTTTTCGAAATTCGAATTGGAATACCAGGGAAAAGTTGCTTTATGTAATTCTAAATAACAGTTTTCAATTTGGAACTTCTAGCTCGACATCTTGAGGTCCCGCCAGAGACTTGAAATTTTATTTTTTAAGTTTTTATAGACGTTTTGTATTAAACACCCTATAAACAAAATAATAAGTAAATATAATATGTTATGCATGAAATGATAAAATAAAAGTAGATTTTGATTAATAAAAACATTTATTTCAAAATTTAACACAGATTAAGAAAGTTAGGTTGGTATGAATAAAATCATTTTTTATAGCAAAAAACCATTTTCGGTTCAAACTTTGGCATGAGTTTTCGAGATGCTAATTTAGATTTTATGAATCCCTCCCGTCTTATCTTGTCGAATGCACTTAGAACTACTTCTCTCACAACTTTTACAAATCTTTCCACAGCCTGGGTATGACAAGTCAGTCTCATAAACTTCGACAATGTATCTTCTCCATTTTCAATAAGATCTTGTAACTGACCATCGGAAATATTCATCAGTATTGAGGGTTCGTATATATTTAGTTGCCAGTCAATCATGTCTATGTAAGAACGTGCATTTAAGTTCACTTTTGGCACCTCAAAAATGCGCGAAACAGATTTTTTATTAACTTGACGAGCCTTTAAAATGCGTCTTGCAGCGAGTTCTCTAATGTGCTTACATGGATCTGTTATCATACTCAACAACAAGTTTTCTGGATGAACGAAGTAACTGTTACAAATTATAACAGGGTCCACTATCACTAACAACTCGTTAAATATCTAGTGCTGTTAATGAGGTTCCATAAATGATTTGAACCATCTTTGGAGGATGAATGTGTTTTGATATTAAACCAGACAGGAGCGTATGATTATACGACAAACGTTGCTAAAGTCACAAGATTTTGTTGTGGATTTTCTGTAGAAATATACAAATGCAGTATGCGATTAGCTTTTGTCAACCAGCGGGCATGGGGTAGTTTACCTGGGCTTCTCTTTAATAAATCTAGGAGACCAGGATCCATTTATGACAGCAGTAGTAATTTCTTGTAAATATTTCTGGTCTGTACTGAGATCTGTGGATATTTGTGGAAGTTGTTCACCTTCTATCTTCTCGAAGTTAGCCAACGGCAGCGTCTCGCATATCTCTAATGCTTTACCAATTTGACCTGCAAATGATTTAGGTCCTGCAGTAAGGGCCATCCAAATAGGTAAACAAATGCCTCAATGGTAACTCATTGGAGTGTAAGAGACAAATTATCCATTGCAATGGTCGAGATAGTCTGTTTTCCCTGTATTTGTGTTTTTTCCATCACAGCCAACAGCCATTAAACCATCTAGTGATATCTTTTCAGTCGTTAAAAATCTGTGGATAGCTCTTATATATTTCTTGCACTGCCCGATGTTGGAACCCCATACCCAACATAAACAGTACCTGGTTCTTTTATAATCGAAATATGTTCCTGTTGTACAATCACTCTAAGCCTCTTCAATCTTTTTAAAACGGTTTTAGCCGTCTTGTCTTTCTTTCCATCGAAATATAATGAAGGAATTTCTGTTACTCTTTCTTCGGTTAAAATTTGCTCGCGTCTCATTCTGCCTTATTGTTCTCAGTTTCATCCTATCTATTATGCCTCATTTCTTGTTTGAGGGTACGTAATCTTCTATTCAGCAATTTTTTACTATGGATAATATCAGTTCTTCCTAAAGCCATTAGTCAGTTAGTGCGTTGGTCTTCTTAAAACATTTGTTCCTCTTTTGGAACTTTTTTTTCTCTCAAACAAGTACAGCTTACAAATTCTTGACATTTACTTGCAGCTATGTCAAAAATCTTTCTACTCTGTACTCTAAACTCTTCTAACTTTTCTTCCTTAAGTTTCTTCAAAGACTTTTTCAAATTATAACACTTCGAGTGATAACTTTTTAGTAACTGTAAGATTATTTTGTGTGTGACAATTGGAATCGAAGATTTTATCCACAATTCTTCAATTTTCGTTCAAACTACTACGGCAATTTCCAAATACGTAGGTTCTTTTGTTGTGTTATTCCTTACTTATAAGTCTTGTCTAACCCATTCGTAGAATTTCATCACATTTTTATACGTAGGTAGGATATTCTCTTTCAACTCTGCACTTACACCAAATATCGGACATTTTAAATTTTGTGTTCTAGAATTCAGTTTAATTCACTTAAAAAACGTTTATCAATAAGTACTCGTGAATATAATTGACGCGCGACCTTTCACCTGAGACAATTATCGACAGTAGTTTAAACAAAACACTGCATTTCGTAGATTGTCAGGTGCCGCTTTCCGCTTCGTCCCGCACTTTGCACCTCTGTTACAGCGCCAAAGTATATTAAAATAAAGAAATATTTGATTGCAATAGCTAGTTAACTATATTTGAATATGTTTTTAAATAAAATAAACCTATTTTAATAAATTCTGTACTATTTTCTAGGCCGCGCAAATATCCCTTAAACTGTCGTTTTTGTAAATGTTCGATGTCTTGGCGGGGGCTCTTACCGTTGTCTGATATTTTTTATATTTTTAATTGAGGTAATTGATGGCAATTGGCAACTTAATACAACTATTCCAAATCAGAATTAGAAAAAAAAATATTTCGTTCCGCCCTAGCGTACAGTCAGCATGGAAACGCTCAGTTTGTCAGCGTTATGTGGTATGGCGCGCGGTACTGCATAGGAAAAGTATTATAAATTGAGATTTTATCATGTTTGCAAATTTCCAAAGAAAACACGCAATTTCAGTCGGTTTGGCCAGAATGGAATGCACTTGACAAAGTATTTTTATCGATTTGTCATTGTCTGTAGTGGAAAATTTGAATTGTATTCGGAAGAAACCATTATATCTTGTTGGATTCGTGAGATATAATATGAAATGAGGCATCTTACGAAGCTTTTATTGCAAGGGATTCAGTATTTAAGTACTGCAGTTTTGAGGTTGAGTTACCCGTTTATTTTGATTTGAAGTTTATTACTTTGAAGTTGTTTTAAGGTCTTTGTTCGGTTTCAAGAAATTTTATGTTAAATTTTGACATTTTCGTTTTAATATTCATCTTACTGTGATTAGTTGTAATTTTACGATTTATTAATTAAATCATTTTTGAAAGATTGACTTGAATTTCTAAGCAACCTTAACATTTGTCTATGGAAAATCTGTCAATGTTTATGAAACCAAATTTTACTTTTAAATTGTTCATTTTTTCTTCAAAACATGCACTAAATTCTATATTTACCCATTACAGGACGGAGTTTAGTTCAGGGACTGTATATATATTAAAAATAATATTTTTTATTATTATTATAATTTTAAGTGAAAATCTGTTATTGGATTTTATCTTTATTATTTAGTTTATTCTTATATATGTAAATAATCTGTTGATTTCCCAAATATATAAAATAAAATAAAAAAAATACAAAAATACATCGGTACACAGTCGCGAAACACCTTTATGAGTATTTCAATTGTTAGTTGAATACTGTCCTTGTTCTACCGGTACTTCAATGGAAGTTGCTCCGAAGAACTAGCGTCATTGATCCCTTTGGCACCGCTAAATAGTCGTGAAAAACGCCAAACTCGCCCCCAATATATATGCTTGTCATTTATCACACGAGAACGAGTGGTTTCTAAGACTCGTTCTTGAGTTCAACAGCTCGAATGTGGAACGATTTTCCGACCTCCGTGTTTCCTCCCTCCTACAACATGGGTCTCTTCAATACCCACGTTCACCTCACTTATGTGGACTTAATGTAAAAAAAAATAATAAACTGAAAAGTGTTGTGGATTCGTTTGTCGATGTATTCGGGTTAGGCCAATTATTAACATAAGTTTGCAATTTTTAACTTTGGATGAAAATAAAAGTCAACAAAAAAATATTTCAAATATTATGGTTGGATAATTAAGAAATAGCATGTAGACTGGTTGTGATGAAACTACAAGTTCAGTCGTACCAACCAGATGGTGTTTTAATTGTATGGTATTTTGTTCGTTTTAAATGACGATTTATACATTTTAGGCATAATAATGTACAATAAAACTTATATATTCAGAATCAGCGTAATTTACATCTAATTGCTGTCGTGTACCCGGCGTTGCTGGGGGTTTTCCTTAGGAGATAGTTATATACTATTACCGATTTTTCTGTAGGCCTTTTTAAGATATACAGAGTTAGCAATGTAAGCGCCCGAAAATATTTTTTTTATGACTTGATACAAAACATCGATTTTTCGCTACTTTTTATAAATATAATTTTTAAACCTAATATAAATGTATTAAACCTTCCGGAAATGTTAGTGAAAACACTATTAAAATACGTTGCGTAGTTTAGAATAACTAAGAGCACAAACAGACAGAAGCGGATGGCTACTTTATTTTATACTACTTAGAGATTATTTATTTATTTTGTAAGAAACAAACAGCTTTTATATAATATACAATGATAGATATAAATATACAAGCTAACTGAAGTGAAGCCACAGAAGTTTCTTATGTTAAAGCTCATTAGAATGAAGTTTTAATATCTTAAAATTAATTTGGTGTTAAGGGAAGGGGAGAGGAAGAGGAAAATAGGAAGAGGATAGGAGATGCTCCCGATACATTCCATAGTCTCATATTAATAATCGATCGTACGCATTACTTCATATCGATATTTCTTTAGGTTATTACCAAAAATGTCAATGCTATAAAATTTTGTATTATATTGTGCACATATACGAGGAATTGGAGAATTTTTTCGAATGTTCGTTCTACACGAGGGTAGATAAAATAAATCAGATTGTCGGGTTGATCTAGACGGAATATGAAGATTTATTAAATTGGTGAGTTCTGGTGAGTCCAGACCATTATTTAGGATTTTAAACAATAAAATTAGATCAAAAATTAGACGTCGTGTTTGGAGGGACTTAAAATTATGAAGTTTAATGGATTCGGTATAATTTAAGAAGTGTAACTTTAGTTTATAATTTATGTGTTTAAATTTTTTTTTTTGAATTCATTCTATTCTTTCGTTATGGGCTTGGTATAAAGGAGTCCAGATCGGTGTACAGTGTTCCAGGTGCGGGCGAATATATGAGGTGTAAAGGGAATATAGAGTGTTTATGTTGTGGAAGGGTTTTGCTATGCGAATTATAAATCCCAGCATTTTATTGGCTTTGTTAATGATGTCATCAGTGTGTTAGATAAAGTTTAATTTAACATCCAGTGTTACCCCAAGGTCCCTGATATATTATACTTCATTGATGTGTGCGCCGTTTAGTGAGTATACAAGGATATTTTATTTTTATTACGTGTAAATGTTAATTTATTGCATTTTGCGATGTTAATAACAAGTTTGTTTAATTCGCAATAGACAAAGACACGATTGAGGTCCTCTTGAAGTTTAATGCAATTATATATATGAAGACATATTTTAAACCATAAAATGTTCCACTGAAGTTCCTTATTGGGATTGCCATTCTCCCATTGGATACGAACAGATGAGGGCAATAACTTATTCAAACTCTTCTGCGGTATTTGGTTTGTTAAAATCGAAAAATGATTTTGACAACAAAGTTCAATAATTAGACTTATAAGGTTCTAAATCACTTATCCGATTCTTTTTTCTTGGAAAAACTACGTAATAACAATCAAGTCTTAGGTCAGCAAACTAAAATGCATTTCAGATGCGATGTTTAGATATTGCGTCATGCCCCTTCGTCTTCGCGTCATGCCCCTGAACTTGTATTAAACTCTCACCTGATCTAAAAAGCATAAATAATTCTAAAGAATTCAGAATGAAACTTTCCATAAAGGTTCTTTAGAAATTGTACCTTTTGAAGAGAATATTATCGTGTATCATAAAATAAAACTTGTACTTGATTACTCGTTGTACTTAAGCGATTACTGGTTGTACTTTAGTGAATACTTGTTGTTCTTTAGTGATTACTCGTTGTACTTTAGTGATTAATCATTGTACTTTGATGATTACTCGTTGTACTTTAGTGATTAATCGTTGTACTTTAATGATTACTCGTTGTTATTTAATGTGTTTCTTGAGAAGTTACTAAGAGTCACTTAATGCAGATCAATAATACGAGAACAAAAAATTTTCTGCGACCATTATATTTAAATTACCAGAAACTATTCTTTTATCTGTCTCGGAAGAAATTATTCAACTTAATTTACTACAATGACTTTTCTCGTCATGTTCTTTTGGTAGTTAATTTAGTGAACAGAGAACTTATTTCAAAGCAGGATGTATGATGATAATTTCGTCTGTTACAGTATAATTATGCTTTAAGGAAATTGTTACTATGTTATTAAGGAGGTGGATAGATGTATAATTTTAAACAAATCTTTGAAAATTGATATTTCGCCTTCTTATAAGATAATATGATTAATAAGCAAATTCGAGTTCATTGAACCAAAGTTACATAGACAGACACCCAACCGAAATTTTTATTGTTGATAAGTTGGGTTCTTCTATTCTGAGTAAATGTTTTCATCGATAAATATATGTTATAAGTACTTAGTTTTTTAATGCGTCAGTATTACTGAAAGGATTCTGTACCCCCTGCGAGAATAGAACTCCACTGCAAGTTTGTCATCATACTAACAGGGCTATTGACAAACTCATCTTTATATTGTCATATCGTCATATATGTTGTGATGGAGGACTTAGCCAGCCGAGGAATTGAACACACTACGCCTGGGTAGGACCCAAAAGCGATGTCAACTCGGCCACCGACCGGTATATATTACATTAATTCAAGAACGAGTCATAGGAAAATAATTTCTCTCAGGCCCTATTGGGGATGCTCTGTGAAGGAGAGGAATGCTTTGAGGAGAGCAAGAGGTGATTAGGAGTCTTGAAGAAACTCATTTTGTAGGAGGGAAGAAAAACAGTGACTGGCTAGTCGTTCCACAGCCGAGTTATTGAACTCAAGAATGAGTCGAAGCGACCTGTTCTCAGGTGATAATTGTCATCCACGATAAACATATATTAGGTGCGCGTTTGGCGTATTTTCAAACTATGCACCGGTGCCGAAGGGATCAATGACGCTTGTTCCTTGGAGCATATTCCATTGTAATACCGATAGAACAAGGACGGCACACCTTCCCGACGTCTGTGCTTTAAGGTTTCTAATCCGTTTGTGATAGGGGAGTCTATCAAATGAACCGCCCATTTTTGCACAAGGGTTTTTTCAGGTATTTTGGGGTTCCCGACCAGAAGTGGCTGCTAAATTCAACAATGAAACATTGAAAATGAATTCATAATTGCAACAGTCAGGCGCACTTGTGATTTGTACAGGGTCAGCAGTTGTGTTTTCTTTTTTGCATACTATTATTATTTTTTAAAGTGTTTAAGTATAGTAGAAGTGAGGAAAAAAAATGCGTTCTTCTGGCATCCGCACACGCCCACAAAACACGTATATCTGTTATGTTCTTCAAGTTGTTCAAGGTTGTTCAGTATTTTTATTTTAGAAGAGAAAAAATAATATGTCTGAAAGATTTAAAAAAAATAATATGCACCTAAAATTCTTTAAAGTACTTAAATCAAAGCTTTTAGATTCGGTTTTCCACGAAGTGAGCTGGTACAATCTTTCTATAAAATATGATGTCTCAGAGTTTTAAAGGCAAGTATAGTAGAATACTAAAAATCATGGACTATTGATTAGGGTAGGAGCACCACTTGAAAACATTTGGTATTAAGTTATTAATTTATTAAATAAAGTCCGTCGAAAATTTTCAATTCGTAATACGTGAGAAGTTTTTTAGAAATTCATTTGAGTTTTACTTATTTTTTTACTTGAAGAAATCACATGTAACAGTGACTAGATGTGACTTCTTCAAGTAAAGGGATTTACACGTCAAAACCGATAGGTTAGTATTATCTGCTTCAATAGATTTCAAAAAGCTTTTTTTAACGGTTATTTAACATCTAAGCAATATGTCTATAATATGACATTTAAATCTAAAATAAAAAGCTGAATACAAAAGATAGGGAGATCAGAAATAGGTAACTGACACCAAATACATACTGAAACCGAAATCACTCAACTGCACTAAAAAAATAAATATAATACGTTATAATAATATCATTAAAAACACCACTTAAAATATATTTATAATTACTTCAATTTATCCATACCAAAGATATTAGAAGAACGAGATGTGCTATGCGCAGTTCGTACTGAGTGGAATTGTTTTGCCGAGTGTCGCCGGTTTTGTTCACCAATACTACTGCACACCTTCGCATACGCTAAGGCATCGCTAAGGTATCCGCACTAATACATAGAACAGATTTCTGTGCGTACACGTTCCGATACCGTTCAAAGTACCCTAATTAGGTAGTACTCCGGCTACGGTCCGGCGGCCAACATAGCATATGTCGTTCTTCTAATATCTTTGATCCATACACATTGTAACATTTGAATTTAGCAAAAAATAAAAATAAATTATAGAGTGAAAACATTTTTTAAACAGTGTTAGGAACTCGTGTATTCTTTGAAGAACGCTCGTCCCCTTTTAAATAGCCAATGTTGAACACGGATAGTAAAAAAGGATGTAGAATTATTTGACTTTATTTCAGTGTTCAATGCATTGTATATTTTAGGAGCGATGAACCAGAATTGTTGTTGAGCAAATGTGGTTCTCGTTTTAGGGACCACTCATTCCAGGTTCGATGAAAAGCAGGTGTGTGCTTAATGTTGTGGAAACACCAGCAGCTTATTTCTTATATGTACCATAAACTTGTCTTAGTAAATAACTGAAGAATATATAAGATCTTTATTTTAGCAAATAGTTCGTTTGAGGGATGGGTAGATTGAGATTTACATATAATTCTCAAAAATAGTTTTTGTATTGTTATAGCTGGATTGATAATAGATTCAGCGTAACCACCCCATCCCACAATACCACATATTGCTACGGATTAAAAAAGGGTAAAATAGACCCTTTTTAGAGTCTCCAAGTCTATGTTGGATCTAAGAGAATATAATATGGGAGTCTTTTTACTGTGTCATTTATTTGGGCCTCCCAGCGTAGTTAGTCATTTATGATTATTCCCAACTATTTAACATTTTTTTTTTTTTTTGTTTTTTTTTTTCTTTTTATTAACATTTTTAACCTGCTAAACTACTTATGTAGTTTGTCAGCAGGTACATAATGACAACATTTTTTCAATAACATGGTACAATGGTAAACAGTATGTAGGTATGTATAATGTTGATGATAAATTAACAATAAATGATAAATTGGTTAACTTACAGAATTATATAAATAAAAATATGTAAGAAGCAGTATGGGCCTCATATAACAACACAACCACAAAATGAAAATATGAACAAATGAATATAATCAACAAGTACTTCTATGGTTTTAATATACATAAGGTAAAAACAAATTTATAACGATTTTCCATTTCCCTAGAATGTGAATTCCAATTAGGAAAAAAAGGTCTTCAGTAGTGCATCAATATAAATCCTCATTATCTAATAGCCATTTTGATGATTTAAGGGTGGAACCTGTGCAATGGATATAAGGTGAGGTTTCAAAAGTATTTAGATTGAGTGAACATGAGTGGATGATTGGTTTAGGACAGTTGTTGTAAGCACCATGTTTGCGTGTAGAAAATGTTATGTATTGTGTTTTATCGATATTAAGTGTGAGGAGGTTTTTGTCTAGCCAATGCTTTACTTTAATTAGACCATTATTAGTTATATGAGTTACTGATTGCCATTATTCATCTTCTATCTATGGTACACAGTGTGTTGATGTATATAAGAAATAAAAGTGGGCCTAGTAGACTGCCTTGAGGTGCGCTGTAGGATTTAGATAATTTTTTGCTCATACGTATTTTATCAGAGTGGATAAGGATATTATTACAGAAATGATTTTTGAAGCCATTTTTTATTTAACATTTATTTAATTTTCAAGTATTTTTCATTACTCAATTTTCGATAAAATAAATTTTAAAAATGAAAAGAAATAAATTGTTTTTTGAATAATATTTCTTCTACAAATCCCAGCCGAAAAACTCTCTTTCACGAAATGAAAAACATTTTTAGGACAGCCAAACGCTAGTGTATTGATATTTAAATATTTGAAAACATTCCGTCTGTTCCTGAAACTTGAGATTAGTTGTCAGTTTGACAGAAGTAAATATTTCAGGGATTTTCTCGTAAAATATCAAATTTTAAGTGATTCTAAAAAACCCAACAATTCTAGAGTTCAGGTGTCTAGCTGGTGATGAAGTTTACATTGTCACACCGAACGGAAAACCCTTAGAAGTGTGATCTTTACCTATTTTAAAGATAACTGATGTCAAATGATTTTTTTTAATTCAAAGGTCCAGGCGGACTAGTATGAAACATCGATAAAGCCTAATATCAATGCGTTATGGACGAAATCCGTCATCTATGTTCAGATAACAATATTTACGAGTACGGTCAGAATATGATTCTGACAGTCGATAGACAAAAGTCGCTGCTTTTAGCGCGGCCCCCAAGGCGTCGGATAAGCTAACAATATGCACAGCTGACTGGATAATGTATAGTTTTACGTCTAAATCTCTGATGACATAGAAGATTTCTGAATCCCGGGAAGACTTAAACGCCAGTAAATTCATTTATTAGGACTTTTTTAATCTGAGTAAAACCTAGGTATATAGCACGGCCGGTCGGTAAAACCCAATATCAATACGATTTTGACAAAATCCTTCTTTCATGATCAGTTAGCGATATTTGTTAGTCGGTAGGAAAAAGCCGATTTTAGCTGATTTTAGTACGGCCTCTAAGGTACCAGATATGCTATCAACATGCACAACATTCTGGATAAAGTCGTTCGTTATTTAAAATAACTGGCTTATTGATGAATTGGGGGTGAACTAACTAAGTTCTTAAAAATGAAAGAAATTGTGAACACGATCCATGGACTTAATTAATTCATCTAAGACGCGATCAACTGATTCCGTTCCGGCATCGAGCAATAAGAGTTGTTAGTTATGACTAATGACCCCATAACTAATTGAATCCTTTTTTAGTCTCAAAAAGTAATGTGGACTGTTAATGTATATTAAGATTAACATTTTAATTCGAAATTGTTAATTTATTAGAATTTTTAACTAGCTATTACGTAGCCGTCTGGCGTTTAGAAATGTCAATTCAACCAGAGATTTCTGATTTATTTCGATATAAACCTCGATCTGGATATCAATAGTGCTACTGTGCATTGTAAAGTTATCGATTTCACTGGGCTCGAACCCCCGAGGGACCAAGAAATTTGATTATCTGCTGAAGAAAGAATATCGATATTTTAAATTTGTTGATAATTTTCTCCAGAAGTGAAGAAAAACTGAAATAATTCAGGTCATGCGGACACACCCACAACACACTTCCGTCTATTTATATCTTCAGTGTATTATACAGATTAAATTTAATCGTGTTTTTCAAGAAATCATTGTTGAAATCTCGCGAAGTTTTGATATTGTTTGCTTAATAAAAGTTTAAGTAGGTATGTATACTTGCTCAAGGATGATCGAGGATGTAATATATTTAAGACAATGTCTGTCAACTTCAGATGGTCACTTTAAGACTTATTAGTTTGTTAGTATTTAGAACTGAGAGATTTTCAACTGCCTACTTATAGAAAATAAAACTTTACGTAATTCAAAAAAATTTCAATGACGATGAAAAGATTTCTTATGAAAATTCAGTACTCAACTCAAAACTATGACCTTACATGATTGATAAAACACGAATGTGGATTATTCTCGTATCAAAAACATTCAGGCAAACAAAAATAAGAATCTGCGTAACAATGCGTCCATTGTCCAATATATTCATTCATTCCGGACCCATTTTACCGCCATTGTTTTGCTAAATGAAACATACGTGAAAAATGAACACATTTTTGTTTCGCGATGTTCTCGCCGGATTAGTTTTATATTTTTTCTTTGTTATTTTTTTTCGAATGGCTACCAGCTTTTTTACCGAATGGCAACACTAGGTCCCACCTTCATTGGGGTGAAAAAAATCCAACACCCGCGGGTGCCGTATTGTAGCGAGTGTAAAACCGTGTTTGTATCACTCGAGTAGGTTCCCCAGTCTCTATTTGAGAGCGTATCGATTTTTTAATACTTGCGACTCTGAGAATGTGTTTTGTAGGATGGCACGAAAATGCGGGAAAAAAATTGACAAGCCGTGTTTTTTCAAATTTTTTGTATGTTCGAGTTTTTTAAACTTTTGTGTTCGATTTCGTATTATTTGTAGCGTGTATTTTTTTCAATACGGTGCAAAGATAATTTTGTTCTATGGGTTGAACTCGTCGATATATGTTTTTTACCAACCCCAAACAGTAGGATATGTTTTTAGAAATGTTTATTTTTCTAAAGACTTTCATTTTCTATTTACGTAATACTATTAAAGAATTACAGAGCCGATAAAATACAATACCTATATGTAAATGTTTGTCGTTGAAACTGAGGATTGAAACAAACAATACTCTTAACTGATCTATAAAAAGACACGGGACATTATAATTGTATAATTTTTGAGGCTGAAAGTCCATGAAAATAACACACCATCAATAAAGACAATAATTGATTGGGGTATGTTGTGAGGAGTGCAAGGAAACGAGGAAGAGGAAGGTTGGGTTGGCTATTCAGATTTGGTCACCAAACTCAACTAAAGCCATTTCAAGTAACTTTTAAATTCTGAATGGGGTCTTACACCAGGGCGATACTAGTATCCACTCTGGAACGTGCCGCAAGTATACTATATACAATTTTAAATTAATAAACTGTGAAATAACAAAAATTCGTTAAATAAAATGTTCTTGCGCATGTCGGGATTTGAAACCGCGACCTTCGGATTGCTAGTCGAGAGCCTTACCCCTCGTCCACGGAGGCCGTATACAAAAATAACAACACACCTGCCTTACCTTGCCAGGGGCGTTCTTGTGAGGAATTAGACAATACACAAAAAATACAATGTTTACTTAATTTTATACTTAAGTCATCAAATTATGTTTGAATTCTTGATAAAATCAGTTCCGATTTTGAATGAGACAATTCATAACAAATCCGAATTCATTGAACAAGAGTTACATTCAAAGATATATATGACAATCAGAAATTATTATTTTTGTTAATATTCCATCAAAACACGCAACTGTAGGTAAATATGGGAATACACCTATCTACATATTTCTGTTAAATGGTTTGGGTTAGTGCTTTTATAAACAAATTTGATTAATAAAAAATATACTCACCGTGTTTTTCGTTCATACCGCGAAATCTATGATAAAAGCCCTTTGTCAAGTTCATTAGTTTTTTTAGTGTTTCTGCCTAACTTTACCTTTTACTTACTAAGGTAACCTATCAATCGCATTAATACGTTTTCGTATGCTAGGTATCTGCCAAGTGTATCGAACGTGCAACTGCCATTTTGAATGAGAGACATCTTTATATATATATTTATTTTTTTATGTGGCATCTCATAAGAGCGCCATTAAGTTGCACGGCATGAAAGGCAGGGTAACTATTTTCACCATCTGCTTAGGCAGCGTTGTGAGTCGGGTTAAGGTAGGGGCTCTACGAAGGGATTTATTAACACGGTTCTTGAAGAGACCTTTGGTTATATGAAGTATATTAAATTATATAAGATCTTGCTAGGTTATTCAGTATCCCTTCGTCATCATAAAATATTGACTTATCCCACCATCACAAAACAACAGTGAACTGTTTTATGGAAAAAGTCCATCATACTATGGGCAAGAAATTAAACCAAGTTATAACATAAAATTATGTATCGTTTGTTTTATTTTGCCCAGATGAATGAAATTATCAACTTTATCCAAGATTTTCTTTGTCATTTAGCAAAGTTGGTAAAAAATATGTATATTTTTGCTGTATCCCGCCATCGTAAGATACAGGTATGATTTAAATGACACGGTATAAAAAAACAACGATGGGCACTAAAATAAAATAAAAGTTGGGTGATTCAGAAAAACGACGAATGTTTAATGTTAGTTGCGTGAAAGACGCCCGTTTCACATCGGTTAAGAAGTTTAGGAAATACAAAACTCAGACAGCCATATAAAAATACCTCCAAGATAAAATATTGTTAAATATTTTAGGCGTACACCTTTCCATTGTAAACGGATACTCCGTATCCCCAAACTAA